>OX276332.1:15371510-15971510 GCA_946251845.1 Andrena fulva
TAACCCCCATGTGCTGCCGAACATCCTTCTGCAGGCCCAGTAGGTAACGAGCGCCTTCTGGGTCTGCTTCTCGATGTGGCTTTTCCACGTGAGCTTCTTATCCAGGGTCACTCCCAGATATTTCACCTCCGAGGAGGTGTGGAGCTCCGCTCCGAAGATTGAGGGGGCCTTAAACTTTAGGTTCCGCTTCCTCGTGAACAGTACCATCTCCGTCTTGCACGGATTTACCCTTAGGTTTTGGTTTTGGCACAATCCTTGAACCAGTGTGAGCGCCTTCTGCATTCTTCTGGCCATGCACGTCGGGCTCGTGCCTCTGACTGCGATCACTATGTCGTCAGCATAGCCCTGTACTATTACACCTTCTTCTCCGAGCCCACGCAGTAGCTCGTCCACCACCAGGGTCCACAGCAGTGGGGAGAGAACTCCCCCCTGCGGGCAGCCCCTGTCGGCCCGAGCCCTTATCGTGGTCCCTTCCCAGCTGGCCATCACGGCTCTAGTCCGCAGCATGTTGCGGATCCACCTTCTGATCGAGTCATCGACCTTGAAGCTGTCTAGGGCCCTGCTTATGGCATCTAAGGATGTGTTGTCAAACGCTCCTTCGATGTCCAAGAATACGCTCAGGACCGACTGTTTCCGCTCCAGGGCCCCTTCTACCACCCCTACCAGGTGGTGGAGCGCCGTCTCCACGGATCTGCCGGCCTGATACGCGTGTTGGGAGATTTGTACTGGTCTTTCCACCAGCGCATGTTCCCTGATGTGTCTATCCACCAGCCTTTCCAGCGCCTTCAGAAGGAAGGACGTCAGGCAGATAGGCCTGAAGGATTTGGCAGAGTCGTAGTCCTTCTTCCCAGGTTTGGGTATGAATACGATTCTAGCCGTTCTCCATGTTTTGGGTATACAGGGTGTCCCAAAAATGCTGCGGTTCCTTAAAGGGGGTGATTCGGGGGGTTATTGCAAACAAATATTTCCTTTGCGAAAATGCCCTCCGAGGTTTCGTTAACGAGATATTAATAAAAAGCACCGACCAATCAGAGCGCGAGCCTTCCGCTGGAGGTCCCGCGCTAGCGTGGCCGCGCGCCGGGCCGCGCTGCGACTACGAACAAGCAAGGCGGCATGCATCGAAGGAAATTGCGTAGAATGGCAAATGAAAAAGACGTAACAAAAAATCCAACCTTTTGCCATGGTTTGTTTGCCATTTAAAGTGAATAATGAATAAAGGATAAATGGATGAAAATCACGTGTAACGTAAAAAGACGAATACACATTTTTTTTAGAAGATTCGAAAATAATAATTATCTGAAGTGGGAGGATAAGGAATACGTAAAATTCCTTGTGTTAATAACATATCTACGAAAAGGTAATGTAACAGCAAATTAACGAAAAGTGATCGTAGTTCATTATTGTGATAAAAATCCGTAACTCAATAACGGCCAGCACTGTTGCTGATAACGAATAAGTCTGTTTAAAAAGCCCGAATAAATATTTTCGTACGAGAATTTTGAGAATTATCGCCGGAAATAAGCCATAGCTTGCGTTAAATTTAAAATGAATGATCACCATTAAAGTAACTAAAACTCACCCTTGTAGAAAATTCACCTGCAACTTGAAAACTTGTGTCACTGGGTCACTGAACCGATCCTGGTCATCGATGGACGAGCCCAGTGCACAGCTGATCCCAGGTATACGACACTACCCAAAGTTAAGGGTCGCAATGTCAGGTGCGTCCAGGTCAACGTACCGAATATTCACTTCACGGCACGGCTACTAACACTGATCACTTAATTTACTTTTCATGGAACGTGTTGTTGCTACGTTATAAAAATTGGTGGAAATGAATTTTTACTTGGCGTTCGGAGCCGTGGGTAATTCCCGCGCACATTCTCACGCTGCAGCACTTGCGTCCTCGTTGTTCGGGGGGTACACACAGAAAATCGCGTAATACTCTCGAGCAGAGAACATTTGTCTGCGACGCGATTGCTGACTGCTGACTGACAAGATTTTTTCCAAGCGACTTCTTCTACCCCCAAATAGTTTCTCTCGTTCCATTATGAGTTGACCTCCACCAGGCCAAGAGGTTTCAGGTAAAAAGAAGCCAGCACATTTTCGGAACACACGTGTTTTGCAGAAGTGCAACGAAAACTTTCACAAAAGCCCGCGCTCCGTCCTTCTACTGCCAATGTACTCATTGCTTCGAGATAGAAAACAGACACCACGTGTATCGGTTCGAAAGGGTCCGAAGGGAAGAGACGCAGAAAGTCTTCGAGTTGCTATAAAGAAGAAAATGCATACCATTCCTGTTTCCCCTTTCTGACACCCTGAGTTCGCGTCTGCTACGAGGCGGAACCAAGTAACTCATAAATTATCCGAAACTGTAGGAAACCGTTCTCTACCGCCGACTTGCGGGACAATACGGTCATAAACCGCGACCCTGGCGAAATGCTCTGGCTGATCAGCCTGATTAATTTTGGAGAACTAGAAATTACAGAGTATTACCCAGCATCAATACGTCTCGCGGAGAGACACAGGAAAAGAAGGGATAGTGCGCTGACTGCGCGTAGTCCCGCCTGCTTCGTCCTACCCTCAAATTAAAGACGGATCCCTTATCTCTCGAGTATAAACAAGTGCATGAATTTCAAAACACAAGCACGCGTCGACGTATTCGGTGCGAGAGACTGTGGGCTTGAGGTCCGATTGGCCCCAAACTAACCAATCTGCCCTGCATCCCTCCCAAATGGCCACTGTCCTGAAGAGGCCCTCTTCACAGCAATATCTCCTCCCCAAGGCCCACCTTCTCTCGCACGGAATACGTCGACGCATGCTTTTGTTTTGAAATTCGAGCGCGTGTTTAGACACGAGAGATAAGCAGGCCCGATTGGTTAGTTCAGGACCAATCTCCTTCCCAAGGCCCACCTTCTCTCGAACGGAATACGTCGACGCATGCTTTTGTTTTGAAATTCGAGCGCGTGTTTAGACACGAGAGATAAGTAGGCCCAAATGGTTAGTTCAGGACCAATCGAACTTCAAGCCCGCCTTCTCTCGCACGGAATACGTCAACGCGTATTGTCCCTGAATTTATACTCGAGAGATAAGGGATCCGTCTTTAATTTGAGGGTAGGACGAAGCAGGCGGGACTACGCGCAGTCAGCGCACTATCCCTTCTTTTCCTGTGTCTCTCCGCGAGACGTATTGATGCTGGGTAATACTCTGTAATTTCTAGTTCTCCAAAATTAATCAGGCTGATCAGCCAGAGCATTTCGCCAGGGTCGCGGTTTATGACCGTATTGTCCCGCAAGTCGGCGGTAGAGAACGGTTTCCTACAGTTTCGGATAATTTATGACTTACTTGGTTCCGCCTCGTAGCAGACGCGAACTCAGGGTGTCGGAAGGGGAAACAGGAATGGTATGCATTTTCTTCTTTATAGCAACTCGAAAACTTTCTGCGTCTCTTCCCTTCGGACCCTTTCGAACCGATACACGTGGTGTCTGTTTTCTATCTCGAAGCAATGAGTACATTGGCAGTAGAAGGACGGAGCGCGGGCTTTTGTGAAAGTTTTCGTTGCACTTCTGCAAAACACGTGTGTTCCGAAAATGTGCTGGCTTCTTTTTACCTGAAGCCTCTTGGCCTGGTGGGGGTCAACTCATAATGGAACGAGAGAAACTATTTGGGGATAGAAAAAGTCGCTTGGAAAAAATCTTGTCAGTCAGCAGTCAGCAATCGCGTCGCAGACAAATGTTCTCTGCTCGAGATTATTACGCGATGTTCTGTGTGTACCCCCCGAACAACGAGGACGCAAGTGCTGCAGCGTGAGAATGTGCGCGGGAATTACCCACGGCTCCGAACGCCAAGTAAAAATTCATTTCCACCAATTTTTATAACGTAGCAACAACACGTTCCATGAAAAGTAAATTAAGTGATCAGTGTTAGTAGCCGTGCCGTGAAGTGAATATTCGGTACGTTGACCTGGACGCACCTGACATTGCGACCCTTAACTTTGGGTAGTGTCGTATACCTGGGATCAGCTGTGCACTGGGCTCGTCCATCGATGACCAGGATCGGTTCAGTGACCCAGTGACACAAGTTTTCAAGTTGCAGGTGAATTTTCTACAAGGGTGAGTTTTAGTTACTTTAATGGTGATCATTCATTTTTAAATTTAACGCAAGCTATGGCTTATTTCCGGCGATAATTCTCAAAATTCTCGTACGAAAATATTTATTCGGGCTTTTTAAACAGACTTATTCGTTATCAGCAACAGTGCTGGCCGTTATTGAGTTACGGATTTTTATCACAATAATGAACTACGATCACTTTTCGTTAATTTGCTGTTACATTACCTTTTCGTGGATATGTTATTAACACAAGGAATTTTACGTATTCCTTATCCTCCCACTTCAAATAATTATTATTTTCGAATCTTCTAAAAAAAAAGGTGTATTCGTCTTTTTACGTTAAACGTGATTTTCATCCATTTATCCTTTATTCATTATTCACTTTAAATGGCAAACAAACCATGGCAAAAGGTTGGATTTTTTTGTTACGTCTTTTTCATTTGCCATTCTACGCAATTTCCTTCGATGCATGCCGCCTTGCTTGTTCGTAGTCGCAGCGCGGCCCGGCGCGCGGCCACGCTAGCGCGGGACCTCCAGCGGAAGGCTCGCGCTCTGATTGGTCGGTGCTTTTTATTAATATCTCGTTAACGAAACCTCGGAGGGCATTTTTGCAAAGGAAAAAGTTGTTTGCAATAACCCCCCGAATCACCCCCTTTAAGGAACCGCAGCATTTTTGGGACACCTTGTATACCCCAGGGCAAGACAGGATTTAAAGATAAGGTCCAGTCGTTTTATCAGGTCCTCTCCACCTTCCTGTAGAAGAGCGGGGAAGATCCCGTCTACTCCCGGACTCTTAAATCTTTTAAATGAGTTTATGGCCCATCTGATCCTGTCTCGGTTTATCACTCTCGAGGCCATCCCCCAGTCCTTCGATCCCTCTTTCTCAGGTTCCAGCTCTTCTGTCGGCTGCCCCTGCTGAAAGAGCCCCGAGCCCGGGAAGTGGACCTCTGTCAGGTGTTCTAGAATTTGTTGCCGGTCCTCTAGATACCTCCCGTCCGGGAGTGTGAGTCCGTTCAGTGTTTCAGAAGGCCCGGATGCGAAAACCTTTCGAAGCCTGGCCACTAGTGGTAGGGCCTCGGTTTCTTGGCAGAATTCCCTCTAGGTCTTCCTTTTTGATGCTCTGATGACCTTCTTGTAGGATCTATGGGCTTCCCTGTAGTTTTCCCATTCGATCCTCGTGTTCAGCCTCATGGCTCTGTTTAGCAGCTTCCGGGCGCTGGTCCTGTGCCTACTCAGCTCCTGGTTCCACCAGGGTACCTGTGTGCGGCTCTTCCTTTGCTTTGCCGGGCATGACGTTTCATACGCTTGGGTAATCGCAGCCTGCAGTTCCTCAACCGCCTGCTCGATCCCCCCACCCGTTTTCGGGCGTCCGCAGTCCCCGCCGAGCCTTCTTCCTAGCTCCTCTTTGTAGAGTTGCCAGTCGGTGGCCTTGGGGTTCCTGTAGACTCACGTGGGTTCGTGGTTCGCGTCTCCCGCCAGTCTGAATTCGATTAGCCTGTGGTCTGAGAGAGTTACCTCTTCCGCCACTTGCCAATCCTTAATAGCCTGAGCCACCTTCTTGGAGCCCAGTGTGATATCGATTACCTCCTGCCTTCTGGTGGTAACGAATGTGGGCTTGGAGCCTCGATTTAGGATCTCCAGTTCCGTGGTCGAGAGGTATTCAAGTAAGCTCGCCCCTCTCTTGTTGATATCGGTGCTGCCCCATATGATGTGATGGGCATTGGCGTCGCATCCCACCACCAGTTGCAGCCCCCTATTTTTACATGCTTCCAACAGTACTCTGAGTTCCCTCGTTGGGGGGGACTCCTCAGAGTCGTATGGTAGGTATGCTGAGCAGAACACGATCTTTTCCGTGTTCCCACCCATTTTTAGCTCTATTAGGACGGCTGTTAGGTCCCTAGTGCAGAATTCTCCCAGCCTCAAGGCGTTTAGTTTTTTACTCGCGTAGACGCACGCTCTTGGGCCGGGGTCACCGGGCCCGTGTATTACCGTGCCCAGTTTCGCATTCAGTCCTCCTACTCGACCCCTGATTAGCCAGGGTTCCTGTATGAGTACTATATCTGTTTGCTGCCCCACTATGCGGCGGTCGAGTAAGTCCGTCGCCGCTTTGCAGTGCTGCAGATTAATCTGCGAGATGCTGATGCATCCTGCAGCCATCTTGACTGCAGTATTGCCCGCTCTCGCTCGTGCTCCGGGGGAGATAGTGTGTCCCGTGTTACGGTCCACTTTTCTATTTCCCCCTTCGCTTTACCGTGGTGGTCTTGCTCGCCACCCCGGCATTGTTCAGGAACTGGTACCCCAGTAACCCAGGTCCGGTGGTCCTTTGGCCTCCTCTCTGGGTCCCCGAGGGCCCAGCCCTACCCAGCCCCTCGGCCTTCAGGGGTCTCCCCCTCTTCCCGCGGGTGGGCATGTCTGCCTACTTCGTGGGGGGTCGGTCCCTCCCCCCCCCCCGTGGGTGCGCCGGAGGTCTCCACCCCGGTCGGCACCCTCGTGGGTCCTTCCCTTCCCTCCACTGCTCTACTGTGGGGTTGGTCCTGAGGGGCCGGATCGGCGCCGGCGCAAGGCATTTCCCTAGCGCTCGAGGCCTCCCCCGCTCCCTCCGGCCCGTCCCCTGCTTTGACCTGGGGTGCTGCTACCGCCGCCCCTTGCGCCGCTCCCGGTTTCCCGTGGAACCTCCACGCCGGTCCGAGCCGGGAAATCCCTAAGGAGCGCCCTGCCCAGCCCCACGTGGACGACGAAGCCCCGTTTGCTAAGCGCCTCGTGCGACTCCGCGTCCACCCCCAGAATCAGATGCACGGATCGTTCCGCCTCCCTTCTGCCCCACACCCTCCATAGTTGGGTGCGGAGGTCCGGGTTTTGGCGGCCGATCCGTTGCAATATGACTTCCGTCTTCTCCGGGGGTCCGGAGATGACGGTCGCCATCTTTCCAAGCCTGGGTAGGCACTCTCTCTCCATTACCTGAAGAGATGCGCCCTCCCAGGGCTTCAAGTTGGTTGCCGCTTCTTTGAGCCATTGTTTGGCCGCGGCGTCCGTGCAGGTTACACAGAGGATGCCCTGCACGAATCTACACTCTTCGAAGCGGGGGACCGCCATATCCTTCGGAATGGCATCCATCGCTTCTCCGAGCCCTCTCATCACCAGATCCCCTTGCTCCGGTGTTAGCGTGGATTCGGGGTAGTCAGATGGCGCTATCGCCATCTTCCTACCTCCCACCAGCGCCTCCTTGAAGCTAGAGGGCTCTGGGAATATTTTTCCCTTTCTTTTTGCAGGGTGTTCAGAGGTCGAACCGTCGGTCTGTCGGGCCCTTTTCTGGCCCTTGCCCGCGGTCTCCCCTTCCTTTCCACCCTGCTTTGCGGCGGGGTCTGTTTGCCCGTCATGCGGGCCCACCTCCCCCTGCGCTACCTTTTCGGAGGTCGGCGCTCCTGCTTGGGTCGCCTCCAAAGTGGTCCCGAGTAATGCCAGTTTGGCTTTCCGGGCCCTCCTTTTTGCCGCCCCGGTGCGGGTCGCCTTCCTCTTCTCTGTTGGTGGGTTAGGTGTCGCTTCGGCGTTGTCGCCGTTGCCCTCGCTCGTCCCCCGTGTAGTAGCGTCCGTCACCGAGAGCCCGGTTTTGATCGCCGCGGCTAGTGCCGCGTCGGTCTCCGCCAGTCCCTCCATGGTGGCTTCTGCCGTGTGTACGGGAGATGTTCCCTCTTTCGAGGGCCCTTCTCCCGCTGTGGTGTCGTTTGTATTTTTTACGTTTTGTTCCATATGAATCCCACGAGTGTGCAGGAAGTATACGGTCCGCCCCCACACAGCCTGCTATGTGGGGGTAAAGCTGATACAATGGGGGGTCGCCTGGTACCCCAAGGGCATCGTTCGAGGCACCGTACCCCGGTACCATTCATCCCTCGGCACGATAGCTTCCACCTTGGATTGGGGAGTTGGTCCACGACAGGGCCTTCGCTTACCACGCGGGGTTGTTAGGCCCCGGGGTTCCTTTATAACACCCGCTGGCCGTCACCCTCCACGGTCCCCCCTTCCACCTCGGCCCGGTCACCGTGCGGTGATCCAGTCTGCGGCGGTCGGAGGATCCGCTTCAGGTTCCGGTCGTTCTCCTATCCGCCACCTGGAGACGCGCTCAGTTAGTGCTCAACCTAGATCGACACGGGTCGATCAAGTCCCCCGCTCCCCTTTACGGGGGTTGGGGGACAGCCGAGTTGAAAACCATTAGGCAGTAACAATTATTTTCTCGACTTTTTCTGATTACGATATAAATCAAATAACTATTATTTATTTATTAAGATTACTTAAACACAATTACGAAGGCAGACCGAAAAGAAAGAGAAAAACAAAGAAGAGGAAGGTAAAATAAAGAAAAGTATATGAGTTCGTTTACAAATACAAAATTAGAAAGATAGAGATCTTAATAAATAAATAATTGTTATTTGATTTATATCGTAATCAGAAAAAGTCGAGAAAATAATTGTTACTGCCTAATGGTTTTCAATATAGGTTGTAAAAATTCTGGACTCTCCTTAACAATCATTATATCTATTTCATTAGAAAAACATACGATAAAATATCCGAAACATTTATCATACTCGATCTTTTTTTTTTTTTTTTTTTTTTCTTAACGTGGAGAAATCCCTAACGGATACCACGCCACCCGGGGGAGGGATGGGGTTATGTGGGGCTTGCACCCACTAAAACTCCACGGTGGTCGTCCTCGGGCGCGGAGTCGCACGCTCGAGGGGGAGGACTTGTGCGAGAGCAAACTAGCGATACATTCGCTTGCCCCCCCCCCCTCAGCGCAAATGCTGGCTCCGCGCTCTACTTTAATACTTTAAAATTCAAAATTTTACATGCACTTACATTAAAATATATTATAACCTTATTAATTCAACAAACAAAATTAGCGTCCAAATCATAATCATTACATTAATAATTTTAATCAATCTAATCCTAAGAAATAAAATTCTTCTATGAATAACCTTAGAAATTTCAACAATATCTTTTATTAGCATAATCATTATAGCAAAAAACTATAACTCCAGAATTATATACTTTATTATTTCATTCATCAGAAGAACAATTATATTCGTAAGATTACTATATAACCCCTCAATTAACATAAATATCTTAATTGTAATTAGCGTCATAATCAAAATTGCCATATTTGCATTCAACTACTGATTTAACTTAATAAGTAAATCAATTAGATATATAAACTTAAGAATCCTAATAACTCTCATAAAACTTATCCCACTCAACATTATACATCTAATAGGACTTCCGTTTCCGGTGTGATTGAGAGAGAGAGTGTGTGGAAGAAGCGTAGGAAAGTAGAAGTAGAGGAAAGAGGTGAGAAAAAGTGTAGGAGAGAACGAGAAAGTGTGGAGGCGCACAGTGGCGTAGGAGGAAGGTGTACAGCGCAGGAGAAGCGTGGGGGCAGAGAAGGCGAAGGAGGTGCTACGGTTAAAAGAATTTGGAGGTTAGGGTGAAGGAAGTGAAAAAGGAGAAAAAAGGGGTTAGGAGTGAAGGTGAGAGCGTGGAGGTAGGTAGTGAAGTGCGAAGAATGATTTGTGCACAACAGGATCGTGGGTGGAGAAGGTGAAGGGGTGATTGAAGGGGAAAAGAATTTGGAGGTTAGGGTACCGCAGGCGGCTGCGCAGGAGTTGAGGAAAGAAAGTCGGTAAGGTAGGGAGCGAAGAGTGGGTAAGAAAGGAAACGTACGTGCAGCCAGAGAAAGTATAGTAAGGACAGTAAGAACGAGTAAGAATGGGAGACGAAAGGGGGGAAGAGGAGGAGATGGGAATAGGGATAAAGAAAAAAGTGGAAAGAATACAGAGGGAGAGAAGTAACAGTACGGGAAGAATAGAAGAGTATTTTGGTAAAAAAAGGGTGAGGGTAGAAAATGATACGGAGAGGGAGGAGGCTTTCAGGAGCAGTAAGGTAGTGGCAAGATCTCCACAAGGGCAGGGGAAAGGACGGAAAGAAGAGAAAGAAAGTAAAGAAGAGATGATGGAAATATTGAAGAGTATGAGGAAGGAGATAGCAGAGGGGAGAGAGGAGGTGAGGGAGGTAGCGAGGAAACATGAAGAAAAACTGAAAAAGGAAATAAAGGAATTAAAGGAAGAGTTGAGAAGGAGAGACGAGGTATGGGAGGAGGAAAGGAGGGAGATAGATAAATTGATGGGGAGAGTAGAAAAAATAGAGAAGGAAGTGTTACGTGCCGATCAATTTTAAAATTTTTGAAACTCAATCTAAGACATTGACAATTGATCCAACCACCTAGGTGTGTTACGGGATATCCCTCGAACAATTGTCAATGATTTATTAACCATAGCTTTTTATAGTAATAACTTATTCAGATTCAAAGCCTGTCACGCCACGGTATATTCCCACGGAAAATATTGTCAGCAATCTTTCAACGCTGTCGACGTTCTTAGAATGCGTGGTGATAAGCCTTTCAAAGCATGGTAGTAGACCATTTTATATTTTTCTTACCTGTTAAATTTTGCCACACCATCATTGACATCTGATCCTACCATTGAGTGTTGTGGGAGTTTCCCTCGATCAGTTGTCAATGATTTATAAACCGTATTATAATAATAATTTTATACGAGCCGTTACGCCACTGCGTTCTTCCATGCTTCCCACAGCGTCAACGTTCTTAGAACGCCGGGCGCGATAATAACTTGGATGCTGGGAACGTTCCGGGCGACGACGGTTGGGCCCGTGTGCATGAGGTGCAGAGTCAGCAATTTTGGCGCTCTTTGTGCAAAGGCCCGAGTGCTCGGGCCTACCCTGCAAACGCTCAGGGCAGTCGCCTGTTAAGTCGCGTAGAGCGTGGTCGTTCTGTCCGAGGGACATTTTGCTGTTTGTTAAAATAGTCATTTAGCTGGAGTTCCATAGTGTCGTTGTGAACGTGGAAAGACTCAGTTCCCTCGTATTATATAATTACCTATAATCTTATTCAAAATTTACTATTTAGCGCAGTCGGCCGTTAAGTCGCTTAGTGCGTAGTCGTTCTGTCCGAGGGACATCACTGTTTAATAAAATAGTCTTTGAGCCGGAGTTTCAGTGCATCTTAGTGATCGTGAAAGGACTCAGTCCCCCGTAGAGACTGTCTGTTCAAACTTTAATCAGTTTAACCGTTTACATTTTCATTAAATCACTTATCTTCCCAACATTTAAAAATTTAAATATTCAAACACTGTGAACATTATAATGTCAGTGAACTGCTCGGTGTGATTTGTGCTTCACGCCTGTGCTGCGCTTCGACATCTTGCAGCGGCGCCCCAGGTCGGACAGAGAGAGAGAGAGAGAGAGAGAGAGAGAGAGAGAGGGACAGAGAGAGAGAGAGAGAGAGAGAGAGAGACCGTAAATACAGCATTTTAAAATTTTAATAAGCTTTGCGCCGAATCGGTAAGTCCTTCAAATTATATTATTGTACGGGATGAACCAATGATCCAACCTCTTTAGAGTGTTGTGGGTTTTCCCTCTATCATTGTTATATTCCCCGTTTGAGGGCGTGCACTGCGTTGTTGCTAAACTTTGTTTTCTTGTAAAATTATATTGCGATATTTTCCTAAATCGTTCGTATGGAAAGACTAGATCTACGTAATTATTGATCCAACTCACATAGTGAGTTGCGGGGATTCCCCTCGATCAATGCTCGTTCTCTAAGACACTTACGCTAAATTACTCTATTCCAAAACCATGTAAATTCCCGTTTTTGTACCACCTTTTAAACATTTCCTAATTTTTCATTATTTTGTAATACATGGTAATATTTGCTTAAATATCGGCTCATTTTATTCGAACCTGTCTACGAAAATACCACTTCCCCAACGGGTCAACCTGTATTGGTTGCAGCAAATACGAATCCCAAAACAATCCTGAATTTTTATTGAAATCTATCTAAATTTTGTTAAGCGTTACGTTAAAGAATTCACGAATCCGCTCGGTCATAATTAAAATCATCGCCCGCACGTAACAGAAGGAGGAAAAGGGGAGGGAGGGATAAATGAAAGAATAGAAAAGCTGGAATTAGAAATGAAGCAAGGGAAAGAAAAAAAAGGAGAGGAGAAGATAGCAGAAAAGGTAAAAGAACTAGAGTGGAGATTGGAGGAAAAGGAGAGAGAGGAGAGGAGGAATAACATGTTAGTGAAAGGGATACAAGGAATGGGGGAGAATGTGAAGGATGAGGTGGAGAAGCTATTCAAAAGCATAGGAGTGGAAGAATAAATAGAATCAGTAAAAAGAATAGGGAAGGGGGACGGGATGGTGATAGTAAGAGTGAAAGATAAGGAGACAAAAAGAAAGGTAATGGAAGCAAAAAAGAAACTAGCAGGTAGAAAAGAGAGAATAGAGGACGATTTAACATGGAAAGAAAGGAAAATGAGGTGGGAAATCGAAGAGATTGCGAGGGAACAGAGAAGGAAAGGAAAAAGAGTACTAGTAAGGTATGGTAGGATAAGAATAGAAGAGCAATGGTGGAAATGGGATGAAAAGAACGAGGTGTTAAGGGACGAAAAAGGAAGGGAGAAAAATGGAAGTAGGGAAGAGGTAGAGCGGGTAGGGAAGGAGGGGGAAGGGCAGGGACAGGGAGGGAAAAAAGGGGGATAGAAGGAAGGAAGGAAAAGGCACAGAGAGAAGAGAGAAAAGGGAAAGAAAGGTACAGGATAGCATGGTGGAACGTGGCAGGTTTGGCGAGAAAGGACAAACAATTTTGGAACAGACTAGAAAAATGGGATGTAGTGAAGTAGTAATAATAGGGGGATTCTAACGCACAGTTACCTACTGTCGGTAAGGTAGGAAATATTAATTTTTAAGATACCTACTGTCGGTAAGGAATAAAATATTAATTTTTAAGATCCTAATTTGAAATGGAAAAAAAATCCACCACCGAAATATTTTTTTCACAAACCAATATAGAGAAATAATTTATTTTTTATTGGATAATGTCGGAAAGATCGGGGAAGATTGGCTTTTTTACAAACCATGTATTCGGAGGAGGTAAAGAGAGAGCATTACATTAAAAATCTAAATTCGGAGGAAGGAAGGAAAGAGAGAGCACTCGTGCGATCGCGTGTAACTCGAATCCTCTGGAGCAGCCGTGCAGGGTGACGTCATTTAGCAGCGGGAATCATAGAAAGAATTATGCAGCGTCAGCAGAAATGCTGAATCTTAAAATTATGTGGCGAGAGAAGGAGGAGGAAGACGGGTAAATAAAATGGAGAAATAATATGCGTTTAAGAAATATATATTATTACAAAAAAGAAAAAAATATAAAAATATAAAATATAATATAATAATAAAAAAATAGAATATAATAAAGAATATAAAAAATAAAATCCAATATAAAAGAAAAAATTAAAAGAAATAATAAAAATATAAAAATATAAAAATATAAAATATGAAAAATATAAAAATATAAAAGAATGAATATAAATACAATATAAAAAAGAATATCTAAAATACAATATAAAAGAAAAAAAATTAAAGAAATAATAAAAATATAAAAATATATAATATAAAAAAATATAAAAATATAAAAATATAAAAGAATGAATATAAAAAGAATATAAAAAAGAATATCAATAAAATATAAAAATATAAAAATATAAAAATATAAAAATATAAAAATATAAAAATATAAAAATATAAAAATATAAAAATATAAAAATATAAAAATATAAAAATATAAAAATATAAAAATATAAAAATATAAAAATATAAAAATATAAAAATAAAACAATATAAAAAAATAAAAATATAAAAATATAAAAATATAAAAATATAAAAATATAAAAATATAAAAATATAAAAATATAAAAATATAAAAATATAAAAATATAAAAATATAAAAATATAAAAATATAAAAATATAAAAATATAAAAATATAAAAATATAAAAATATAAAAATATAAAAATATAAAAATATAAAAATATAAAAATATAAAAATATAAAAATATAAAAATATAAAAATATAAAAATATACAAATATAAAAATATAAAAATATAAAAATATAAAAATATAAAAATATAAAAATATAAAAATATAAAAATATAAAAATATAAAAATATAAAAATATAAAAATATAAAAATATAAAAATATAAAAATATAAAAATATAAAAATATAAAAATATAAAAATATAAAAATATAAAAATATAAAAATATAAAAATATAAAAATATAAAAATATAAAAATATAAAAATATAAAAATATAAAAATATAAAAATATAAAAATATAAAAATATAAAAATATAAAAATATAAAAATATAAAAATATAAAAATATAAACATATAAAATTATAAAGATATAAAGATATAAAAATATAAAAATATAAAAATATAAAAATATAAAAATATAAAAATATAAAAATGTAAAAATATAAAAATATAAAAATATAAAAATATAAAAATATAAAAGAATATAAAATAATAAAAATAAAAACTATTCAAAAACGGAAGTGACGTAAAGGCGTCGAAGGTGATGGTGGTGGTGATGAAGGGCGCGGCGGCGAATCCACCCACGGCGGTGATGGCGGTGATGGAGGGCGCGATGGTGACAGTCGCGGTGATGCAAAAATTTGCACCATCCATGATGGTGGTGACGGCGGTGACGGCGGTGATGGAGGACGCGGTCGCCGCACCATTGGATATGGCCGCAGCCGCGCGGCCCCATATAGCATATTATGCTGCTGCTGCCTCATTCGCGGTACCTATAACACACACATACACATCGATATAATATTAGTACATTAAGCATATTAAACATAAAACTTATAAAACATTGCAAACTACTACATACCACTTGCGGTGGCGATGGGGGCGATGGAGGGCGCGGTCGCTGCAAGGCCTCCCGCAGCATCGGATAAGATGGTAGCCGCGCGGCCCCATACTCCAAACCCGAATGCCACATTTGTGGTACCTGTAACACATACACAAACGTCGATATAATATTAATACATTAAGCATATTAAACATAAAACTTATAAAACAATGCAAACTACTACATACCACTTGCGGCGGCGGCGACGGCGGTGACGGGGGTGGCGGCGACCAACGCGGCGGCGAAGGCGGCGATGCCATGGGCACGTCACCCCAATCATCCGACCACGTAGGGGATTGTGGCGGCAATGGCTGCCACGGACCCCAATCCGCAAACTCCGTTGGCGATGGTGGTGGCGAACACTAGATGTAGAAACCCACGATTTAATATTGGCACGACCGTATGACTTGAGCTCGCTCGATTTCAAAGATTAAACGCGATAAATGTTAAAAATATTGTTTTTGTACATACCTCGGGGTCGCACTCCGGCGCAATCCGTTCTACTCCCATAACGTTATAGCACAAACGTATAAAAACAGAAAAACACACAAAACCGAAAAAATTTAAAAACTCCGCCACGACCTGTAGCTGTCGATGTCGGTGAGCAACTGGCCTCGCAGAGCGTTCAGAAAATTTATCCTATGTGGACCCATGGTGAATTTTCACTAGCTATCGGCTTCTATTTCTTCGAATTATACATTGGGCACCCTTTTCTTCGAACGTATCATGTGACCGAACCATTCAGTGATTACATATCAAGCATCTATCGAACTTCTTTGAACGCGTATCGGATGTATATGTAGGAGGTTGGGGAGGGTGAAGAAAAAACATTTATGCATTAAAATTGATTATATTTATTTAAGCATTTCGCTGGCGTTTAGACCACCAGTTGAATATTTTAAATACATTTTGCATGGCACAGTGCTTTGCGTGTCTGCTACATCGCACAGTATTAACTACATTTAGCTTATTTAGAGATTTAATATCCTCGTAGTCAATGTCCAGCGTTTCAATGACTACGTCCGCTCTCGTATTTTCATCGAGGAAATCCGCAAGCCAGTCGCGTTTCTGCAACCCTTTAACGTATACGATATGAGATGCATCATCTTCTTCGTCGATCGCATCAGCTACAGCTTTCGTAATAAGCTGTTTAGCCATACTGTACGGAACGTCTCCATCTTCCCACCGTAGTCCATGATGTTTTGCCACCAACCATCGGATGCTTGATTTGTCGGATTTTGTAAGAAGATATTGCGGCATTGAACTCCCAAAAATATAGTGCGAGAGAATTGTTCCCATTCGTAGGACAGCCACTTCCTTGACGACAAATCTTCCGTCGACGATGAACCCTTGCAGGTCAACAAATGTTGGTACATCCATTGTTGATACAATTTTAGAGATCCGCTCGCTTCCAAGACAGATGGGAGAATGCAGTCTTTCTCGTAAAGCATCTCGATTTTTACGATGAAATTTTTTGCATGAATTTGACACAGGAGAGGGCTGGCAAGTAGCGTGACAATTTAATTTATTTTGCGCACCACGTTTGTCAGCGGATTGTATTCAACCACCCGATCGTGTAGAATCAGACAGTATGCCGTAGTATTTGCAGGTACAGTCTCTTTACACTCGAATTCTATGCGCACGTCCACGGTACCATTCTTGATCGACTCATTTTGTCGCGAACAATCAATCACCAAGAGAGGACCAAATTGTAAAAATTCGGCTACGGTGAATGATGCCTCGTTGCAACTATGTCCATAATACGATTTACGGAAATGTGTATACATGTTAAACAAGATGGCATGTCTATTCTTGTCAAAGTCCAAGTTCACATCATCGTATGGGTAAAATTCCGAGTTGAGAAAAAGTTTCGCGTTGGTCAATTTGCAGTGGTCAAACCGAGTAACATCTTCGATCATCACATTCTTTCGAGCAGTCTGTAGAGCAAAGATAACGTATCGCGGCATCTCCAGCTGTGCAGATGCCTTCACGGCCCACGAATGCTTGGTTGTGCTCTGTAAGAGAGGATACTCGTACAGATCCCACGAGCGAAAACTAATGCTCAAGTTTTGTCCACTTTCCAAAGCATGTAGCAACGATAGCTTATTAACATCGTTCAACGTCACATGAGGCATCCGCCATTGCACTTTAAGTAATTCAATTTCTGGTTCCAACGTCAATGATCCTATTAGAGAATTGTTATCGTTGCGCGATCGTATTAAAATCAATTCGTGACGCGCATTAATAATCAAGCGTTTATAGTCCTCGCAAAATCCCAGCAAATATTTGAGCGGGATGCAAAAATTGAAATGATTTTTCACTTTTAGTCCATCGCGTCGTTTCAAGCCCCATCCGGCATTCTTCATATTTTTGTCTTCGTCAGATGTTAGTGATACATAGTTTTTAAGCGTGCTAGTTATTCCAACGTTTCTGTTGCGATCAATCTCCACACCATTCAGCTCGTATCGAATCTCGTCAAATAAGAACGCCATGCAATTATTTCCCAACGTCATCGTTAATGCATCGTTTGGCTTATTTATCGTTAATTTCCCCTCCACGTAGAGGTAACTTTCACACGGCAATGTGTATAAATCCTGATGCTGTATAGGTATTCTTATCTCATCGCTGTATCCAAACGTCGTGTTGACGTATGGGTTGTACGTGTGAGTCTCGAGCTTGACGATGCGGTCATCAAACGTCGGCTTCCCTCCAATGCTTAGAATGTCAGTCATTTTTCAACTTATATGCGCACAACGAATCCCAATGATTTCAAAAATGCAATGTTCGCAGCACTGAGCCTCTTCTTTTTAGCGTAATCAGAGCTGTTGCAGTTGTTGTTGTTGTTGTTGTTGTTGTTGTTGTAAACAATTTCACTAGGATGAAACGAGTTTCTGGAGTCGTACAACACAAGCATATCTTTGGTTCGAACCACGCGTATTATCGCCGTCGTCGCACGTGCAGTCTGATGGTAATCTCTTCACCTCGAAAATCGAGCAACCGTCCGTCTTGATCCACAACGCGTATCGTTAGATCCGTAATGACCTGTGCGGTGATCGGAAGGTAAATGATCTGTGCGGGCGTTTCCGATATCTTATATCCTGGAGGGACTCCCGGAGAAAATTTTTGTATCGTATGTACGCGCCTCCCATTGTTGTACGCGCCAGTGGTCACGCTACATTCTACGCGAATAATGTTCACGTTCATGATATTAATTGGATGGTCCGATTCGTGCCACCGCCCTGGTTCTAATACCCGATTCATTGAGAATCCCAATAGCGATCCAATGTTATTGTGCTTCGTAAAATCTACGGTGAACGAACAGTACAGCTCGCTTTTCATGGTGTTGTTGTTGGGACGCAACACAATAGGATACACATCGTTGTCACCATCATCCTTGTTGTCATCGAGATTTTTAGGATACCGCTCGAGTAATCGCTGCCTCAAATACTTTGCAATGGCATCTAGTTCGTAGGAGCCGTGTGGAATCCTAATAGTTTCAGGAGTGGGGGCAACACTGCTGTTTTTAACGCCATAGTTTGAGGTGAAGTAGAATTTATCGTTGCTCCAGTCGATGTTCGGTATTGTATGATAAGTTTCAAAGGTTGTTAGACCAAGCTCGTAATCATCACCACTCAAATCTATGGGTGGAAAGTAGCTCACCGCGAGGGTGCTACTCTTACCGGTTAGAGTGAATGTTAACGACATATTCCGCTGAAACTGTTCGACTAGTACTGAATCAGAGCGGTGGAAGTCAATCCTTAAATTCGGTGCCGATCGTTTGTAGAAAGCGTAGACATAGTTGTCCGCAATTGCTCTGATTGTACTTCTGATACGACGTTCGATTGTATTCGATTTTCACAGCATCTTTATCCAGATATTGTACCAATTCTCTAGGCGGTCGAAGATTCCCAAAGCTGTCAAAATATATAGCTCGACACCCTCTCTTCGCATACGCCACCCAATGAGTCCCCGGTCCCTCGACATTGTCCAAATTTACGATACCGCTCTCGTTTCGACGTACTCCTCCGACAGGTAGCGCATTGCGCATAAAAACACCTCTAAAGAATGGAATACGCATACGTTTTGCCAACTCCTCTAATTGCGCATCGGTAGTTACGCCCACTAGCATTTTTATTTCCTTTTCGACGTTTTTTTTTTCGTTTCGATATTCCCTGTCCGCGCTTGTACGGCGTGAGATAAAGTCCGCGACCTTCCATGGAGCGATTATGACGTTGCATTTCCCGCAGCTGATGTTGCGCTGCCTTATTATCGTTTACCGCCTTGACGATCCCCGCCGCTCCACCAGCTAACGATCCGAGAACACCTAACAGCAGGAGAAGTGGTAATATACCGCCACGTTTTGCTATCGGAAGAATCCGCTTTTTCGGTGCTCTCTTTGGAGTCCTTTTGCGAGTTTTTGTTTTCATTCCCATTCCGATTTTTGTCTTGGCCTTCATAGCTGCCCAAATAGCTGTAGCAGCACCTCTTTCACCCAGAGTCGAGTCTCGCGCAACGATGCGTTTTCGCGCTTTGTTAGCGAGAACGTTATCTGCCGCGTGTCGCTCGCCGAGGTCGTTACTACGCGAATATGCAATATCGTGTTCGCGACACGCTGCGTCCAACGAATTGATGCCTTGATCACCTTTAGCCAATCGTTTTATCAGATGAGTTCCTGGACCGCAAAACTGATAACCCGGGACATTTAATTCGATAGGTAGCGCGTTTATCGCCCGATTTAACAAACCACAACCTGTCTTTACTCTCGTCGACGACATTCGTTACAGTTTTTAATCAATGGTGCTGGACCATCGATATGCGTTCGCTGCCAAGGGCGATTATAATGTTCCAGACACCGACGATACTGTCGAACCTCAGAATCGGCTTTTATATGCTCGGGGAGTCTGTTCCACAACTGATCAATGTGTCTGCTAAACTCTCGCAGTAGAATAATCTTTGGTATATATTTCAGCTGCTCAGAGGTTAGGTCTCGAATATCACAATTATCCGACAGGACCATAAGCATTTTGAATACTGAGCTGTTTTGCTTCGGCGCGGACCTATAAATAGGGCGCGTCACCGCATCGATGTATCAAAATCATTTTTCACAGTTCGCGGAGAGGATGCGATTCGTGCGACAACCTGTAACGATACGCGTGACAAATTTCGATAATAAATCGCAAATGATGTCCTCGAAAACAAGACGCATACATGGTAGCATGCTACCAAACACTATACGCTGCCTCATTTGTGGTCCATCAAATTGTGGAAAGACCAACGTGCTGATGAGTTTGTTGGAAAGTCCACACGGCGTTCGCTTCGAGAACGTGTACGTGTATTCCAAGTCGTTGCAACAGCCAAAATATCTGTATTTGGAGAATTTAGTGACTCCGATAGATGAAATTGGCTACTTTACGTTTTCGAATAACAGTGACGTCATCCCACCGAGCGAATCGCTTGCGAATTCTATTTTTATCTTTGATGACGTTGCATGCGACAAGCAAGATACGATAAGGGAATACTTTGCAATGGGGCGCCACTCGAACGTCGACTGCTTCTATCTCTGTCAGACGTATGCAAAGATTCCCAAACATCTTATACGCGACAATGCGAATCTATTGATTCTGTTTAAGCAGGATGGCACCAACTTGAAACATGTGTACAACGATCATGTAAACACTGATATGTCTTACGAAGATTTCTGCGCGTTGTGTCGTAATTGTTGGCAACGGGAGTATGGTTTCATGGTAATAGACAAGGATAGCGCGATGTCCAATGGACGTTATAGAAAGGGATTTAACGAGTTTGCAATACCATGAGATTGTCAATTGTCGTCGACACGTCGGTGGGAAAGCAACGTCTGCGGTACAACGATGATTGATATCGATAGTCTGGAGATTAAGGATCGCGAGAGAATAGTGAAGGAAATTGCAAAAACCAGCGAAGCCATTCGCAAGAAACATCAGGCTTTGAAGACTGGCAAGATGGAGGAAGATATCGCGTTGGAGAGATACTTTAAACCTGTTGTCGAACCCCTAAAACATATCGTGGACAATATCGCAGCGGCAGAAGCTGACGCATCACCGATGACGAGCACAAACGTCGAAGGGAATGAAACATTAACGTCTAAAACAAAAATCCATCCGACAGGGAACACATCGCGCAAGACAAAGAGGAAACGATCATACACGTCATCGGAAAAATCACTCGTAACCTCCACACCAGTTCAATCGAAACGGAAACGGCAGAATGTTACGTCAAACGATTCCTCGGTTTCTTCCACACCAATAAATACATTTCCCGATGTACAATCGCTCGCGACCAATGATGACGACGTTTTCGAAACTAGTCCCGATGAGTCGTTTGCAGCATCTATTAGACATCAGCTCCAAACATCCGAGGGACAAGAAACGTTTCGCAACCATTTCGGTCCGTTGGGACAAAAATATATGAATGCAATCCTAATTAGTGATAAGGATACGACCATGGACTATGTGTATGGCGTATACTTTGGTGATAGTGGAACGATGCTTGGGGATAAAACTTTTGATATAGACAAGGATGATAATAAAATCATCGATGGTGTAAGATACGGAGGAACACCTGGTCTTTACGAACTGATTTTCAAGAGAATTCCCGACGATACCACATACACCGATGCCGATAAACAAAAATATAAAAGTATACTGCTGACGACGAATGCACACAGACGCGGTCATGATGTTCAAAATCCCATATTGGGTAACAAGGGATACAAGTACAAACATATAATTGCACCGCTACTCCCCCGTGTATCGGCTAGTAGGGCAGGGAAAGGTCTAACGACACCGCGAGTCATGATGGTAAACGATAACAAGATCGATTACGTGCACTGGGACGATCCCAACGAACTGGTGGATCGATTCCGTTTGCTGGAAGCGTCGCGTCAGGCGGGTAACAACTCGCACGACAATGAAATTTTATCGATTATCGAGGAACTCCGCGAGGCAGGCCTCGTTATAAATTAAGCCGCGCGCCTATGATGTGCGCTGTATGCATCGAGATGCCGATCAACAAATTTGGAGTGTCGCTCGAGAAGAGTGGAGCATCTAGAATGGACTACAAATGGAGCGGTTTGCTTCGAAATTATATGCGAGATAACGCTCTTTGCGTGACCGGTGCTGACTTTGATGCAAAATCACGCAAGATTCGACGCGTAGCTCAACCGGTGGCTGACACCGATGCTGTCAATAAACTATACATGAAAAAGAGAATTAAACTTTTGAGAGAGCAGCAGGAAGAATTAGAGAGGAAACTGATCGTGCTTCAGAGAGATATGCTGACGTTGCAAAACAGCGTTCAAAAGGCGTCGAATTCTATTCCGCAGAAACTTGACCAAAATTTCCTCGGGGCGGGTGGGAGCACATAATGCGTGTGCACGATAATTATCGCACCATTCGTGTCAAAGACACCTATGCGACCAAAGATGCCACCATTATCGAATCCAAGAGTAAAGAAGAAAACCACAGCCACAAGAAGCGACAACTTGTTGAGGAATTGCATGCTGCAGCTCGAAGACATTTCCCACGGAGACGCGTCATAGTGCATGGATACGATGATCTGTGGCAAGCTGATGTTGTAGAAATGCGTCCGTACTCGCGATTCAACCAATGTCACTACTACATACTCACCGTCATCGATGTGTTGAGCAAGTATGCATGGGCGTTGCCGCTCAAGACTAAAAGTGGTGCTGAGGTGACTAAAGCGTTTGCAAAGATATTTAGAGATCGATATCCGAAAAATTTGCAAACCGATCAAGGAAAAGAATTTTACAACGCCGATGTGCAGAAACTCTTGACAAAGCATGGCATTAATCATTATTCGACGTATTCGGTGATGAAGGCCTCCGTCGTGGAACGTTTCAATCGAACTTTGAAGAACAACGTGTGGAAAATGTTTACGCTCAATGGAACCTATAAATGGACCGATGCGCTACCGCGTCTACTTGCAGAGTGTAACGCACGAAAACATAGAACCATCAAAATGTGTCCTCGCGATGTTACCCCTGCGATCGCCGATAAGCTGCTAGCCACCGTATACAGTAACATAAAGATCGTAGTTCCAGCAAGATTCAAATTGGACGAGTTTGTGCGCGTGAGCAAATTTAAAACCATCTTCGATAAAGGTTATACACCGAATTGGACAACGGAGGTGTTCAAGATAGCCAAAGTACGGGCAACTAATCCCGCGACGTATCTGCTCGTCGATTCCCGCGGAAAACCAGTCGCCGGAGGATTCTATGAACACGAGCTGCAGCGCGTCACCGATTCTGATGCGTATCTGGTGGAAAAAGTGTTGCGTAGGAAGGGTGATAAGATATATGTCAAGTGGCTAGGGTTTGATAAATCATACAATTCATGGATAAATAAAAATAATGTATTGTAAAATAATAATAATACATGGTTCAATAAAAATAATGTATCGGTAAAATAAAAACTTGTATATACTACTATTATTGTATTTATTAACTCTATTCTACAACGGAATTTTATAATGTCCCCAGGGCAGAGTGTACACCGAATCGGGTACGATATACCGCTTGTCATCGTATGGACTTAGAGCGATTTTGGATTCTGAAATGGTGTACACTTTGTGCAATTTAGACCGAATGTATGATTGCCTACGAACCTTTTCGATCTCCTTTTGCAAACACTCCGCGTAGTCGTCAAAAGTTATCGTCCTAGCTATAACATTGGTCTTGACGCCTTTTGCCTTTTTCGTATCTTTTTTACCATCTACGCGGAGTGCGTACATTTTCGCTCTAAGACCTACGAATTCGGTCATTATCGCACCGTTATTTTCATCCTTCATCAACCCCGGAACCTTCTTATTTAGGCGTGGCATATTATATGCATTGTCGATGGGATAATCGGATGTGTCAAATCTATCGATATTGCGTTTCATGGTCTCGTAGATATCTTCGCATTGAATGTGATAAATGAGGCTGTCAGTGTCGGTATACAGAATTTTGCAATTTTGAGCGAGCAGGGGAGACATGTACTCGTGGTGAAATTCATACAAACAAATTTTTGATATGTCCAGAATGCACATACCCACGTATATCGGTTTGTTGAATTTCACCTCGAGTTTTCGCAATTCAACAGCTATTATATTTTCTGAAAAAACACTTCTGCTGTGGAAATTCGGTTTAGCGATCATTGCCTCCGCACCATATCGTCCATCCCAATGTGTTAAAAGTTTTACGTCCACATGGTTTCGCACGTTTTCCATAGTTTTACCAAATACCGCGTTATTCATCAATTTATACAAATTTTTCTCAAAATCGTTTGTCGCGCCTGTTCTGAACCGTGTATTTAGTTCGATGTAATCGCGGAGCCAGGGAGATTGAGCGAATTGAAGCACGCGGTGTATCTTTGTAATACGAAGACCGTGACGCGTGCACTGCTGTAGGTTGCGATAGTGGATAACGTAACGCTGCTTATCGTATAATGTCGCGAGTAACTTGTCCTGTCTGCTACCAGGTGGTTTAGTACGCGTCGGGCAGAACGGTAGATCTGCATGAGCATCGTGCAGTCGTTGCGGATATTCCAGATCTACCTCGAGAATGTATCCCGTGGGCGAATCGATAGCGATCGAAGACACGTCAAAATTTGCAACATCTTCGACCCATTGAAATTTAGCGTATGGTAGGGGCTGACACATAGCCCATCCATACAAATTGTTCACGTCAAAGTACATCAAATACGATGATTGTTCCGATGTGTCGTAAGATGGCATGTACTTGTTATTGGCATGTGCGTATCTTCCGGAACATTGACTTAAACCCCCGCGTATACCGCGTTCGATAAACATGACCATATCGATGTCGGTGAGCAATTCGAATGTAATTTTGGTATGTTTTAGCATGGCATCCCACGTGAAACCAGGTAATGTATAATAATGCGCTGAATCTAATCCGTATCTCTTGATACAACTTTTGCGAAAATTTTCAAAAATATCTGCCAATAACAAGACATCTGTTTTCAAATACAAGTCACTGTATTCGCCCAAGGTTCTAATCCCGAAACGTTGCCAGACAGTCTCGGCGCGTGCGTAATCGCTCTTGGATACAGTCTCACCCGTTAACGAACTGTAGAATGACTCGCGCGGTGTTAAGCACGGGTCCTGCAACTTGTTCGAGCAATCAAGGTATTCATATGGAAAGACACCCTTTCGCGTTAATAAATTGAAATCTTCAATGGATAATGTTTTAAATTGGGATCGTAAAATTTTTAATTGATCTGTGTTAAGGAAAGATGCTAATTTGTCGAGACTGGTATTGAGAAATTTATATGAATCGATGAATCGCAATTTAATATGATTTCGCGAGTCTGATTCAGCCGGATCTTCGACATTTTTTGTGAAAGAAATATACTTTTCCTTAGTTATAGGTAATACATCAACGTGACCTTTGAAAGCGGCAGCTATTTCCTCGATAATGAAATGTGAATCGTAGCCGGATAAATTATGAAAAACTATGGGGATGTAAAACGCATTTTTATATTTTAAATTGCATTTCGAATGTGCTGGTCCTCTAAACCGCCCGGATATATGACAATGATCGCGAACTCGTACATCATCAGCCTCGAATGGCTCTTCGCAAATATGACAATGTGATGCATTGCGAAATGTCATCCACTGGTCTTTTGTCAACTTTTCCATAGAAGTATTATCGGCCAGAATGGGCTTGGTAAAATCTGCAAAATTTTTTAGTTCATCGACGAACCATGAAATACAATCCGCGTCGCGGCGACATCGATAGTGATGTATCGTACGAACAATGCATATAATATGCAATGCTGTGCACTTTGTGGTGCTGGTACGCGTATAATTTAGAATCCACATCACCCATCATGCTGTCATCCGTTATCTCGATGATGCACTCGAGATCTGCATAAACCACGAATGGATGTCGCTCCTTCATGCAGTGGTTCTTGAAACTGAGGAAATTGTCGCCTTCGCTGGGCAGCAGAATGGCACAATCGTTCATATTCCCACAGTCCACTGCATGGGCCTCCAGCTTCTCGACGGATCCAAAGTAATTTTATTTTATTTTTTTTATTTATTTGATTCCACGGGTAAAGACCCTTTAGTTTATAATAAACAATTCATAACGTTAACAAATACTTACAACGTACTTACATAAACAAACAATAGTTCATGTAAAATTAACAAATACAATCACATTTAGAATAAGAATTAACGGGCGTGTACATAGACGTTCGAGCGAGCCAAAGCCCGTAAACGATATTTAAAGGTGTCCAACGTACCGCTGAAAAAATCGATATGTGTACTATACAGATTCGCTAATTTACATATTCTATTAATGGAGTTGTTCATCCCATACGAAGTGTTGTGTGGCGATATGTAAAAAAGAGAAGGTGACCTAATAGAAACAATAGGCGCATAAAAGTTGACGAGAGCTAAAATGTCCGCAGAGTCGGTGTAGCCATTAATAATACCAAAAAGGCAAGTAAGATCGGATAGACAACGACGATGTTCCAATGTAAGAAGACCGCTGGCCTCCAGAATAGAACTATATTCGTGGCATACTCGAGACATCGGAGTGCCGAGTTTAAAAGCCAGCAGTCGCAAGAATTTATGCTGAACGCGTTCAAATAACCTAATATATTTATCCTGATAGGGGTTCCAAACAGGAGACGCATACAGCAAGTGAGGGACGACTAATGCATTGTACAGGGTGATTAAGGTACCAGGATTAACGAAATCTGCCAATGCACGCGTGATGAACCCAAGCATTCTAGCCGCTTGATTTCTTACATTATAGTAGTGCTGGGAAAAAGACAACGAAGAACCGAAAGTAACTCCAAGGTCACGAATACTAGCGATAGAGTCAACTAAGGCACCATTAAGTGTATACTCAGTTTGTTGCAAACATTTTTTACGAGAAAAATGTAAAACGTGACACTTGGAGACATTCAGTGCCATTTCATTATCCCTACACCAGTCACACAGCCTATTAAGATCGCCCTGTACAAGATTTACATCCTCGTCAATCGCAATTCTTTTAAATATCTTCAGGTCATCTGCGTAGAGCAGGAAAAGACAATGCTGGAAAACATCAGAAATGTCGTTAACGAAGATGATAAACAATAGAGGACCAAGGTGCGATCCCTGAGGTACACCTGAAGTAACTTTATAAGTCCTCGAGAAGTTGCCTTTAAACTTGACCTTTTGGTATCTATTTTCTAAGTAACTTGATAACCAACCAAGTAAATTGCCTCGGATGCCAATAGCATTTAGTTTTCGCAAAAGGACCGAGTGTTTGACGGTGTCAAAGGCTTTACGAAAGTCAGTATAGATAGAGTCAACTTGATGACCACGCTCAAGTTCATTTACAATATAATGATGGTACAACATTAGATTCGTGGTAGTCGAGCGACCCGAAACAAAACCATGCTGCTCTTTAATAATAATATTCTTAGTAAGAGCTGACAGCTTATCCGTAATAATACTCTCGAAAACACGAGGCATGACATTTAATATACTAACTGGCCTGTAATTCGTAATATCAGACTTATCATTTGCCTTGAAAATTGGCGATACGATACTGCCTTTCCACTTCGACGGAAAGACTCCAGATCTCAACGATATATTGAAAATAATGCACAAGACCCTGGCTATGATAAATTTTAAAAAAGATCGGTGGAATAGCGTCATCACCCGGCCCTTTGTTGACATCAAGATGGGAAATTTTATGAAAAACTTCACCAATACTAATGGACAAGTCAGAGACATCAATATCATGATTAGAATTGAAGGATTGACTGCATGGAGTATCGCGAACATATACCGATTGAAAGAAGGACGCAAAGCTATTAGTAATATCCAAATCGTTATGAAAATAATGACCATCAAGATGCATCGATTGCGGAAGAGAAAGATCTCTATTTCTCGAATTAATAAACTTCCAAAAACTTTTGATGTTAGTTGAAGTCTTCGCTTCGACTCTACGTACATATTCCAACCAACTTTTCCTTAAGGCAGTTTTGCATTGAGTCCTCAGGGCCGAGAAGCATAGATAGTCAGAATATAAATTGCTGTTTTTATAATTAATGTGCGCTATTTTCTTCAGGCGAATTAAGTTTCTGACATGGGTTGAAAACCATTCAGGATAAAGCGAGGACCGAACATAGAATTTAGGAACATGGTTGTCTATTGCATAATTGAGATGTGAATAAAGAAAATCAACGGCTGCATCCGCAGATAATCCCTTTAAACTGTTATCCCAGTCTACACAACCTAAGCAGTCTATGATGGAGTTATAGTCAGCGAGATTAAAATTGGCCTTGCTCGGAAAAGTTGATTGGGAAGGTCTCTCAATACGAGCCGAAATACAGATGCACAGCGCAGGATGGTAAGAATCGCATGTCAAAAGATTCTCTGGTGGTATATACACTCTGCACATGCTGTCATTGGTAAAAAGCAAGTCTAAAAATGATCCATACATGTTACATACGTCATTTTTCTGGTAAAGGTGCAACATGTTAAAATATTCACAAATAGTATCAGCTGGTGCGCGCACCTGAGAGACTGTTGACGTATAATTTAAAGTACCCACCACATCCGTAAACCAAACAGTATGACGAAGGTTATAATCACCAATGACGTAAATGTTTGTATTTGGTCGAGCTGAAGATACATCCATGACAGTTGAGCAGTGTTTCTCATATAATGTGCAATCCGAAGATGGAGAAATATAAACCGCACCAAAGATATACAAAGAATTTCCAAAACGCACCTTAACAAAAAGTTGTTCAACACACTTCTCCTGTATGTCAATGATTTGACTAGAGAATTTACCACTGACAGCAATGAGTACTCCACCGCCACGCGATAAAGAGCTAGTATGAGAATTCCTATCCGCTCGATAAATCACGTACCCATGCAGCATTAATTCAGAATCAGAGAAATTCTCATTAAGCCAAGTTTCAACAAATATAATGACATCATATTGAACGCAGGAAGATGAAAGCGCAAGACAAAGTTCAGTTAGTTTAGTCCGAAGCCCACGAACGTTCTGATAATAAACTAAAGGGTCACAAGCTAGTTTTTTCGTGTTGGTCTGGAATCACAGGTCACAATTTTAGGCACCCCTCGAATGTATCTAATCGTCTTATCAACTACTCCAGAATCTATTAGCTGCTTCAGCTCTTCTTGAAGATTCCGCAGATGTTGGCGTTGCTTGAAAGTCCGGTCCTCGTAGATCTTAACAGGTCCAGAGTAAGCCCTCTTGTTCTTAAGGATGGCTCTGACGTTATCCTTGGAGGGAAACGTAACGCGGATAGGTCTCGTCTTCCCCGTTACTGCTTTACCAATCCTCGAGGTTCTGATATTCGAAAAATCCATGTGACAAACTTCCTTGAGAATATCTTTCACCCTGTCCACATCAGATGAAACGAGATCCAACGACGACTGAGCCGGTTGAAACTCAGCTAAATCATACATGATGATATTACATGATTTCGACTCCCTCTCCCTGATCTCAGTTAACACTTCATCACAAAAAGATGAGTCCCCGATAGCAGTTGATGGTGAGGAGATTTTATTCATTTTATTTTCTAACTCAGTAACACGCTGAGAGAGCCGCTGGAAACCAGAGTTGCACCTGTAAAAACAAAAAAAATTTATTTAATTTTTTCACGAGACATTTCAATATGTCATAAGTTTATATACGTACCAGTCGCAGATGAATTTCTTTTCTCTGTGCTTGCTCAGCTGCATGCTCACCAGTCGGGACAAGTTCTTGATTAGCACGAAGTGCCCTACATCGCCGTGCTCTTGATTCGGAGTGTAGATCAGGTTGACGTGTCGATCCCTCTTTTGGCTGGTGAGACGCAGTGGATAGACCGTAACAGTTATCCTCTCGGTGTTCTTCCCCAATCGCTCCTCGAAACTGTACACGTTGATGGAGATTTCGTTCCGCCGCTCAAACTTTTCAATTTGCTTCAGAGACATTGGAAACTCAATACCTTGGAGATTTAATACGGAAGCATAGTGCGGGTATGAACTTGGACGCGCGGTGTCTCGTTCGGCAGGATGGAGAGCCGCGACCACTGCCCACGCGAAACACGCATTGTCCTCGGATTGTACACTAATTGTAGAGCCTTCCTTAACAACAATATCCGCGGCAACTTGCACTGACATCCCGCGCGCAGCGGATTGTATTTGTTAACATTGACTGTCAGATTCAGGATTCTCGTCAATGCCCATCCACTGTCGCGTTCCTGGAACTCTTCCAACGATGTCAGAGTGGGTTCGATAACGCATCGCTGATACCACTCCTGCAGATCGGATGCGCGGAAGAGTTCGCAGTTTCGGGTATTGATGCTTTTACAAACATGCTTGTCACCCGCCACAAATTCGCCGTTAAACACCGTGTTCACTTTGAGGTTTCGATGTTTCCTCAAAGCATCCTGCACATGCTCCAGCACAATGGTCGCCGCATCTTGAAGGAAGTTGCGCGGCTCGATGTAATTTGAATTTAGCACTGCACCAGTTAATACGCGGGTATCGAACGCAGTGTCTATTTCACGCCACAAAAGTCTTGTGCTCGAATGTCCGGCACCTTCACGCACGAAACGTCCGCGCAACGAATACTTCAATCCTTCGAGCCGCGCGATTCGAGCAACCAGCGATTGCTGAACACCGATCGATAATCGAGGACGTTTCACTCGACTGTGTTCTTCTAAAGATTCGATACACTCGTTGCATCGTTCTTCCCACGCGAGGTATTCTTCTCGCGAAATCAATCGTACAGATTGATCCAACAATTGGCGTTCTATTTGCGCGAATTCTTTCATGGTCGTAAATGGAATGTAAATGTGATATCTTTTCCGCGCAACACGTCGCAACACGTCGCAACGATTTGAGGCTTTGTATAGTTTAGAGCTCGCTTTTTTATCCATATCATGATTTGGTATCTCTGTCTAACTCTTTCGGCGTACCCTCTCCCTCGAATGCATTGCATTCAAAAACGAGCACGCAAAATCATACGACGCAGTTTCTGATGACGCATAATTCTAAGATTAAGCGCTTCCAAGAAGTATTATATTACATCCTGCATGACTGCTTCAGAGGAGTCAAATTACGCGTAATCGCGCGATAAGCTTCATCTCTGTGACGTCATCCGCCGCGTTGGAGGGAATTTTTTCGTTGCATATTGGTTTGTGAAAAAAATATTGGTTTGTGAAAAAAATATTTCGGTGGTGGATTTTTTTTCCATTTCAAATTAGGATCTTAAAAATTAATATTTTCTTCCTTACCGACAGTAGGTATCTTAAAAATTAATATTTCCTACCTTACCGACAGTAGGTAACTGTGCGTTAGAATCCCCCTATTATTACTACTTAGTGATAATGTTGGAGACGTGGGTAGAGGAGAAAGGATGGGGATGGATAAGAAGTAAGCTACCGAAAGGATACATATGGAAAATGCAAGCGGCGAAGAGAGAAAGAAATAAAGGGAGAGCCAAAGGAGGAATAGTAGCAGGAGTAAGGAAGGAACTGGTGGAAGGGATGACAGGGGGTATAAAAGAAGGGGGAGAAGGTGTGATGGAAGTAAACATTAAAATAGGCAGAATGAAATGGAAGATAGTAGGAGTGTACATAAATGGGGACATGGAAGAAAAACTGGAAAAGTTAAAGGAATGGACCGAAAACGGGGAGCAGGAGTGGGAAACGTTAATAGGGGGTGATTGGAACGCAAGGACGGGCAGGAGAGGAGGATGGGAAATGGAGGAAGGGGAAGAAGTGAGAAGAGAGTCGAAGGATGAGGTGGAAAATGCGGAGGGAAAAAAACTAATAAGATGGCTCGAGGAGCAGGGATGGGGAGTATTAAATGGAATAACAAAAGGCGATGAAAGAGGGGAGTACACATACGTAGGGCCAAGAAGTGAGACGGTGATAGACTATGTGATCGGAGAAGTAGGAATTGGGGATAAGTTAGAAGGTCTAAGGGTAGGAGAGGAGGTTGACTCAGATCACCACCCACTGATAGTAACATTGAAGGACAGGGCAGAAAGAAGGAGGATGAATGAGGGCGGAATGAAAAGTACAGCGAGAGGCGTGTGGAACGAGAGCGGTAGGGAGAAATTCTGGGAGGTTGTGGCAGGGATAGGGGAAAGGAGGGGAGAGGATAGGAACACAAGAGTAGAAGAGGAGATTACAGAGGGAATGACAAACATAAGGGCAGCACTTAAGGCGAGTAGTGGAGAAGAGGAGAGAAAAAAAAGAGGATGGTGGGACGAAGAGTGTGCGGAGGCAAAGAGAAGCACAAGATTAGCGCTGAGGAGATGGAGAAGGGGTGGAGGTGAGGCAACAGAGTATAAAGAGGAAAAGGGAAGGTACCAAAGAAAATGCGAAGAGAAGAAAAAAGAGGAAGCAGAGCCGTACATGAAATAAACGAGTAACAGTTATTCTTCCCTATCCCTTGCTCCTACTATACGCGCCCAACTAGAGTTAGCATCTAACTAAGAATTCCTCGTGCATTTCCGAGCCGTCCAGCAGGACACGAGTGAATTATCGAGTCAGTGTCAATTTTTTATATTCCGGGTAATTTCCCCGTGACATTTTGGCGGTCCTGCCAGGATCCCGGCGATTCGTCGAGTAAAGTGATCTCCCGAAAACTTCCACGGCCAGGACTACGTGTGCTTGCAACCAACGAAGGGACCACGAGAGCCTGAAGGAGATCAGCGAGTCGACTGACCTGAGGACCACTACCGAACAAAACAACCCGTCTATCAGCGAGGTTGCGAGGGGGCTCCCACTTGACTACGTTCGAGAAGGAAACAAAAAGAGAGAAAGAGAGAGAAATCAAGGTGAGCATTGGCTTACATTTCATTTACTAAACACCGCGAACCTCGCGTGGAATACAATACAGACTATAGTGAATACGAAGGGTCCTTTAGCGATAAAATGGAAAGTAAAATAGAAAAACTAGAAAACCTAGTTCAAGGCGTTAGTGCCTCACTGGCTAAACTACTAGCTAGCGTAGAATGCAATCACATTACATTACAAAAAGACATAGCCGCGCTTGACGAAGAAAATAAGGCACGACGTGAAGAAATAAAAGAGATAGCGCAAAGAATCGGGAAGATAACGACTGACGACGAATGCTCACCTCATCCGAGCCCAACGGAGGACGAGGACGAGGAGCCTCGACCAGGATCAAGTACCTGGCATGACTCACGCGTTACGCCCTCCGCGCCGACCGTGTTTCCCCGCTCTAGTATTCCCGCAAAGGACGTAGTAAGAACAATTCGTTCACTCCGCGGGCGCGACGATACCGGAGTCGAAGATTTTATCTCTTCAGTAAAAGCAGCGCGCACGTAATGCGGAGAAGACGAATTTCTATTACGCTTAATAATCGCAGAGAAGATTACCGAACACGCGGAGAGAAGTATTAGGCATTTGAGTATCGGATCATACGATGAATTATACGACGCGCTTAGAAAACATGTAGCACCCGCCACCACGGTAGCTAACGCACGCAGCAAATTAAAAGAAATAAAGCAGGGAAGTACGGAATCGATACATTCATATAACCTACGTTTTCGCCAGCAATATAGCGAACTCCGCTACGCAACCCAATACAATTATTCTAAACCTCGGGCCCGTAAGGTCATGCTAAATGCAGAAGATGAATCTGCCAATCAAACATACATACAGAATCTCCGTTCTGATGTTAGCCAGCTCGTATACGCACGACACCCGTCGAACCTGACTCTCGCTCAGCAATGTGCTGCAGAAACAGAAACATGGTTACGTGAAGCATCGGGACGTTCACAAGCCATAACTCGTACAGTACACGCGCCGAGACGTCCAACTCCACTATCGCGTCCCGCGCAAGAATCGTCCGCAAACCGATCTCAGCTGACAGCTGCACCTAAAGAGAACGCTCCCAACTATTCGGTGCCCCTGTCATCAGGCGTAAATTTAAAATGTAACTTCTGCGGTATACTTGGACACACGGCTAATCAATGCCGAAAACGTAATTACCAACAACAGAATTTTCAATCGCGTCAGCAAGGAAAACTTCCACCTCGGGTCAATCAGGTCTTAACGAATCTTCTGACGGATCCGCAACCCCAAGAGTGTCCAGAACAACCGGTCGATTGCGACATATATTCGCCCAACTGGGGGGAATGCGACAAAAAGGAAGATTACTCGTCGATACAGGGTCAGGAATGAATTTGATTAAAGCATCGCTGCTCAACCCGTCTGTTGAACGTATAACCGAGAGAAAGGACTTTTGCATGGGTCGCGATCTGCATACCTCACACCAGCGTGTTCAATTAACCAGTCTCGGACAGGAACACGATTTTTATGAAATCCCAGACGACTTTCCTATATTGGAGGACGGTATTATCGGACTACCGTATCTCGATGCTCATAATTTCACGATCACTAGTAACAACCTAACGATTAGCGATCTTTCTATACCACTCTTCAGCGAATTAGTAATACCGTCTAAACAAACTGTCTCAGACACCATCAAGACAGAAGCAGGCACGCATCGCGTACTCTTTATCAATCCTCTTGATTCCGACATACGAATCCCAACCAATAAAATTGTGCTCGAGGAAAAGACAACACCGATAACGAATCGACTCCTGCAACTAACCGACAATATTCGTACGGAACACTTAGATACTGTAGCACGTGAATCGATCGAAAAGATCATATTCTCATATTCTGATATATTCTCGCTTAAAGACGATCCGCTTCCACAAAACAAACTCACCTCACACCGTATCACCGTAAATAGTGATAAACCTGTATTCGTGAAACCTTATAGGCTACCCAAATGCCATGAGAAAGAGGTAGAGAAACAAGTAAATAAAATGCTCGAGGAAGGCATAATCGAGGAATCCGATTCTGATTACAACGCACCTTTACATGTCGTGGCGAAGAAACCAGATGCGAGCGGATTAATTAAATGGAGAATCGTTGTCGACTTCCGAAAATTAAATGAACTGACCAATTTGGATGCATATCCACTACCTATCATCGACAATATCCTTGACAGTCTAGGAAAGGCAAAATTCTTTTCTGCACTTGACTTAAAATCAGGTTTTCATCAAATTCCCATGCACCCCGATTCAAAAAAATACACCGCGTTTTCAACCCCCGACGGACATTACCAATATACCCGTATGCCTTTCGGTCTTAAAAACGCACCGTCGACTTTTCAACGCACAATGGATAAGGCAATGGTAGGACTTGTTGGAAAATATTGCTTTGTGTACTTGGATGACATCATAATTTTTGGGTCATCACTGGAGGAACACAACAAAAATTTGGCGACAATATTCCAGCGATTAAGAGAGGTCGGACTCAAGGTCCAACCTGATAAATGCGAATTTCTTCGACCGGAATTGGAATATCTTGGCCACCGCATAACGGAGCATGGCGTAAAACCCAACGAACGCATATTAGAAGCCGTGAAGAATTTTAAAGTCCCAACTAATATAAACGAAACTCGCTCTTTTCTCGGATTGACAGGCTATTACCGTAAATTCATACGTAATTATGCAAAAATAGCTAAACCACTCACCGAACTCACGCGTAAAGATGTACCATTTGCCTGGACAGATAAGTGTCAAACTTCTTTCGAACTGTTACACTTTAAACTTTGTGAGGAGCCGGTATTATGTTACCCCGATTACACAAGGCCGTTCACGTTAACGACCGACGCGTCCAACGAGGGTCTCGGTGCTATCTTATCGCAGGACGCACACCCGTGCTGTTTTATATCACGCACGTTAAACAGCGCGGAGAAGAATTATACCACTACAGAGAAGGAATTGCTCGCAATCGTATGGTCTGTGAAACGCCTACGTCAATACTTGCTAGGAAGAAAACTTAAAATTATCACAGATCATATGGCACTCAAATGGTTATTTAGTGTTAAGGATCCCTCATCTAGACTCCTACGATGAAGATTGCGTTTGGAGGAATATGATTTCACGATAGACCATTGTAAAGGTAAAGAGAATACCGCTGCGGATGCCCTTTCCAGAGTACTGATTAACCGACGCATGGACGCTGATTTACTAATAGAGGAGACAACCGAGATTACTCCCTCGCCACCAAACGAACTCCACGATTTGCCGCAACACGCCGGACGTCAAGACCTCTCAAATTCCGATACAGAATCCGCTTCCACGACTGTGTCAGAACCTGAGGTCTCTAGGGAACGACTCGCTCGCGAATTCGACGCTTGGCAAGGCCTCTCTCCAAACCTTCTCTGCACAGAGCCTAACATTCACGGTTCAAATGGGCTGCGCATCTTCCGTGCAGACTTAGGGAACAATGATAATCACACTTGGCTTGTCCGTCTTAAAGAAATGATTGATAACCGACCCGACAAGCAACTCAAACAAATCAAATTTCAACTCTCGTCCGATCCCTATACGGAAGTAGAAAATTTTTGGATAAAGGAATACCTACGATTCCTCGATGACAAATACACGCTTACAGCTAAAGTAATATTTTGTGCTAACCCGCGATTCACGGAACTCACAGCCGTGGAGAAAGAACAAATAATCCTAGAATGCCACAATTCAACCGTAGGGCAACACCAGGGACAAAATAAAACTATCGCAAAGGTGCGTGAAAAAGCTAATTGGACAAATTTGGAAAAGGATGTATCCGATTTCGTAAAAGCTTGTGACAACTGTCAAAGAAACAAATTAACTCGTGTCCGCTTCCGAGAAGAAGCTATGATCTCAGACACTCCCATGGAACCAAATGACAAAATCGCAATGGATATCTATGGTCCCCTAGTAACTACAGCTAAAGGAAATTCATATATACTTTCTATCCAGGATATGTTGACAAAGTATCTTACCCTCATTCCCCTAAAACAGACACAGACCTCCGATATTATCAATGGACTGATTAACTGTAACCTCTCCTCGTGGAGGTTACTCGGTGTGCGGTGGAGGAACCGCGATTATGCCGGCTCAGACCGGGTGTCCAGGGCCGTCGAGTGATTGACTCAGGTTTCGAGGGTAAAACGGGCTTTATTGGTAATACTAGCGCGTGTACAAATGTCCCGGCCAGGTCCAGCTGGCTTACAGGGTCCGTGCGGCTTAATAATCTAACTCTTAGCCTACGGTGTCGATCGCGTCGTCCGCGTCGTTCGCGTCAGTCGCGTCGTGGAGTTCGAAGGCTCGAGCGGTTCGGCGGTAAGGTAAGGAGTAGGGGCAGTGGTCGTTCTGGTGCCTTGGCTGTGGTCTCCACCAATGGCCCTGACCGGGAAACCTTGAGTCCGTTCGTCCGGTGGGTAAAACCCGCGGAAGATACGGAGGCTATGGGATGTCCTCCGGGGCAAGCGAAGCTTGTCCCTAAGATTGACAGCGGATATCGATCTGCGTCCAAAGGTCGGCGTACTCGCGTTCCTTTGGGAGCCGTGGAGGTAATAGGATTCAAAAATACACAGTGATGCAGCTTGTGATATGCAAGAGATCGCTGGGAGAGGCGCAACCGTTAGCTCGTACCGCTCGTGGCTGACTCTGCCTAACGGGCCCGTCGCGCTGGCTTATAGGCGGTCGCGCGCCAACTTTGCAAGCGAGAGCGCCGTTCGGCGCGCGGCCATCTCGCGGCCGCGCTCGGTAGCGGCGGGCCGCGCTAGGCGCGCGTGGTGGGGGAAGACCCGCCTCCCACCGGTTCTAACTCGTTACATAACCATTATATCTATATATTCTCTTCTCCAAAACATATATTAACGGATAATGGAATGAACTTCATTAGTAAGTTAATGCAAGAATTCGAAAACACTTTAAATATCAGACACATTCGTACGACTGCCTTCCACCCGGAAAGCAACGGAGCATTAGAAAGAACTCATGCACTCTTAAAAGATCTTATTCGAACCGCACTCAACGGCAAGGATAATAATTGGGATAACAGGCTAAACATGATTTGCATGGGATACAACACGGCCTGTCACGAGGGCACAGGTTTAACACCATTGGAACTAACTTTTGGAAGGAAGGCTAATCTTCCCTCAACCATATCAACCACCCCTGCACTTTGAAAATTAGAACTATTCAACTCCTGGAAGCCGAGACACAATGCTTATCTGGAAGCAGGAAGAAAACGGATTGAAACCAACAAGCAGAAACACAAAGCGCAGCAAGATAGTAGACTTATTCGAACTCAGCAAATATTTAACGAAGGTGATCTTGTAATGCTGCACAACGATAGCCCTACATCAAAATTAGATGCAGAATGGCTAGGACCATATACTATCATCAAATCAGCATCACCCAATTACGACATACTAAAGGACAATCGGAGTTATAAGGTCCATGGAAACCGGCTTAAACCGTACATACGATAAACTTTGAAACTGTTACAGATCGTGATGACGCTGTTGCACATTCTCCTCCTACTCTCCGGAGTCTCAGGTAACGAAGTCCAGTCGCCAGTGACCGTCACCCGATTTGAACGTACTCCAAATCTCTACCTGGACGCAATCGGCCCAACAAGGCTGTATCGTCGCCAATGGAAAACCGTTGTCTATGTCGACTTGCGAGAAGTTCGACAAGCTGAGCTTCAAATCGCACAAACGCTGCATCATCCGCTCTTCACACAAGCCGGACCACAAACCACGTCAGTTTTGACTCATATTATTAATAGGCTCAAGCGTAGTTTAACTCAAAGAGATACCCTATTGACTAGTTTAGGATACAGCAAACCAATTAACCTAGAACGAAACACTCGTCGTAAGCGAGGCATACTTAATCCTATCGGAGAACTATCTAATATACTCTTCGGCACACTTAGCCAAAGCGATGCTTGTGACCGTCTTCGGTTTGTGAGACGGTCGCCGGTGGGACGGAGAAGGAGTTTGTTGCCGACTCAGTCGGTAAGGCCGGGTTCGTCAAATGAGCAAAGGCGTGTTAAACAATAACAAGGTTTATTCAAGCTGTAATTATGTTTACATTATCTTCCGCGTGACGGTTGCGGGGGCGGAGACTCGACTCGGTAAATCGCGACGGCGTGGTTCTCGCGGCGGCGGCGCTGGCGACGAGCTGGGGGATCAAGGATTTGGAGTTTTGTGGAACGTTCTACTCGGAAGGGCCTTAGCAGGCACGATCGTACGAGAGTCGTATAGTGGCGTTCCCGTGTGCAATAGGGCTCTGGCCGATAGCGGCGCGGAGACACCTTACAGGCGAGGTAAAGCACAAGATTTCTCTCGGCCTATGTAGGAAAAGAGGCTGGTTAATGGCACAGCGTGACGATAGGCCAACGCGTGCACACCCCACGGAATCCAAAAATATGAGCTTCTTGACGGACGGTACGGCGGTGTTACGGCTAATCCGAGCGGAACAAGAGCTATCAGTTTCGCTCGCCGCGGTCCTTATATCGCGAGCCCGTACATCTTCACCCGCGAGACAGCTCGCGGCCGCGCGGCCGCCTAGCGGCCGCGGCGCGCACTCGGCTTATCGGCGCGGCGCCGTACGCCTGCGCGGCGCGTGACGTGACTTCGTCACATGCTAACTATTATAACGCCGAGATCGAAAAGTTGTACGTATACAACCGTAGACTTAGTACTTTAATAGCCAACGAAACTTCAATCCTAAAAACTACACTTAGAGATAATGAGAATTTTAAGTTTAAGATAACTACATTTATTCAAAACTTATCCAACTCCACTAACATAGCCATAGAAAAACTAAAAGCGCACGAATTAACTCTTCAATACCTACTCGAATTCTCAGAAATTGTGTCAGAACATAATGAAATGATAGAAAATCTCCGATCTCTTGTAACAAACGGAAGACAAGGCAAAATTGATCCAGTACTCATCGATTCTGAACAAATCAAATCTCTTCTCACAGTTTTAAAGACGAATTTTGGCGTAAAACATCTACTCACTAGCGATCCTGACGAATTTGCTTACAAAATTCTCAAGATTGTCAGAACTGATGTTTTTGTTTTAAATGGTAATAAGCTTTGCTTCGAAATTCAAATCCCAATTGTGGAAGAAACCTTCTATACGTTATACGCCTTGGCTACTGTTCCATCAGTGACTGAGCACCACCTGCACACAATCTCCCACACAGAAAAATTCATTCTTATCGACCACGAACAGCAACAGCACTCCGATATCTCAGAACGCGAAATAGATAGGTGTCTTACACTCGACGAACTACACATTTGCGAACATCTACGCCCTACGTTAAAATTCGATTCAACCGACCCGTGTCTACGATTAGCTTTAGATAACCTGTCAGCCGATACGAACACCTGCCCTATATCAATACTAGCAACCTCGCAAGCTATTAGTCCGGTCAAAGTAGACATTGAAGGTTGCATAAATTCCCATAGAGCTGAATATTGGTACGAATTTTTGGAATACCATTATAAATGAAGTGTGAAAAGTCCCCATCGATCCCGCGTCTGCAAAAAAATTTATTCAAGGTCAAAGTTCGCAAAAATGGGTTTTTCGCGTTTTCAGCCATACGGGAAGTTTTATCATAAAAATAGTTCAGACAAAAATTGTAGTTCGTGTAATTGTCTATAAAAATTGTCTCTACACTTTTTTTCGGAAGACTCGCCGTTTCCGAGATATAATCATTCAAAAAGTTGAAAAAGCTGTGTTCTTCATAAAATGTCTCCTCGCTGATATCGTATGAACCCCCTTCAGATGGCGATTCAACATTGGAACACGACTGGCCTTGACAATTTGTATATGCTAATGAACAAAACAATCCAACTTTTGTGATGTTGTTAGCTGGAGTTCGAGCAGTAAGTAAAACCAGTAAATCTACGTCCTCACCAACAACAATAGTTGTGCTTGTCAAGTTGAACTGTTCTACTGCCGTTTCAATTATCAGGACATCAGCATTATTATCAGCTTGTTTGACAGAAATATTTTTACTGGTCAATCTTTCTTTCAACATTGAAATGAACCGAGACTTATTCTGAGCATTTGCTAGAAATTTTTATTGACTAGTGGGAACTGTCATAGATTGATCAATTAAAATATCTGAAGATGAAGATGTTGTTGTTGCTCGACGACGTTGTTCTGCGGCTTTAATATTTCTCGTGCAATCGGTATAGCCATCAAATACAACAGTAACTCTTTGACCAAAATGTCGACGTACGTATTGAACGTATTTATCGAAAATAACTGTTAGGTTGAAATAAAATTCCTCAGGCCTTTGTTTATAACTCACTATATATGTATTTAGGAAATATTATTGAATAAAGTATAATTTCGTTAGACTATTATGTTTCTCCTTTACACGCCGATGTTAAACAGGGCACACCAAAAGTACGAGTAACTGCGAACTTTCCGGAAGCCGGAAAGTTGCCTCCACGCTCTCGATAGATGTCGGGTCTGTCGACCAATCACGCATGTACATGTTTATATTTTTCGGCGGCTAAATACAAACTCCAACACTCCCACTTATTTAGAATCGCCGTATACACTTAGTTTATTTCTTAAATAACTAAAAGTCTGTTTTGATAATGGTTTGGTTAAGATGTCAGCTATCTGTTCCTTAGATTCTACGTATCTTACATCTATTTTACCGCGTTGGTATACATCTCGTATAAAATGATAACGTACCTCAATATGTTTCGTCCTATTATGATATTCTGGATTTTTTGTTAGTTTAATTGCTGATTGGTTATCTACATGTATTGTTACTTTATCAGTTTGATAGCCCAGTTCATTCATAATACGACGTAACCATATTGCATCTCTGGTACCACTGGCAAGAGCAACATACTCTGACTCAGTAGTCGAAAGCGCTACAATTTTTTGGCGGTGGCTAGACCAGCTAACTGGTCCACCATATATTTTGAAAATATATCCCGTGGTAGACTTGCGTGTTTTAACACACCCAGCATAATCTGCGTCAGTGTACCCTTCTAAATCTGGGTTGCTCCCACTGGGTCCGAATACAATACCATAGTCAATTGTACTTTTCAAATAACGTATTATACGTTTGACTGCTTGCCAGTGACTTGCTCCATAACATGTAATATACTGACTGGCCTGATTTACCGAATATTCTATATCTGGTCTACTAATTCTTGCAACAAATAGCAATGATCCTATAGCTTCGCGATATGGTATATTTACAGTCTTCTCAGTGTTGGAACATTCAAGTTTACTTAAATGTATATTCGGTTCGGCAGGTAGGTATGAAGGTTTTGTGTCCTCCATGTTAAAACGAGTTATTAATTTCGTAATATACTCTCTTTGGCTAATCTTAATTTTTCTATTCTCTCTATCGCGCTCTATTTCTAGTCCAACATAGTATTTTAACGGTACAATTGTTATCTCAAAATGGTTTTTTATTGTTCTTAATACTACGTCTATTGCGCCTTTAGACATTGACATAATCAAACCATCATCTACATAGAGGGCTAAGAAAACAACTTGTCCATTTGCTTCCCCTTTAAATACACATGGGTCACTTTCTATTCCCATGAAATTAAACTCCTTTAAAAATAGAACAAAGCTTGAATTCCAGCATCGTGGTGCCTGTTTGAGGCCATATAAACTCTTTATTAGTTTGCACACAGCATCTGGGGTTTTATTGTTTTCAAAGCCGGGTGGTTGTGTCATAAGGACCGTTTCCTTTAAATCGCCATATAAGAACGCCGTCTTCACATCAAATTGACTAATTTCGAAATTTTCTCTGGCTGCTAAAGCTAATAATACTCTTATAGATTCATACCGTACAACTGGTGCAAAAATATCGAAAAAGTCTCTGTTCTCTTTCTGGCAGCACCCTTTCGCAACTAACCTAGTTTTGTACCTTGTTACTTTCCCTGTTCCATCAGTCTTTAGTGTGTAGACCCATTTGCAGCCAATTACATTCTCATTTGTAGGTCTTTCTACTAACTCCCAAGTATTATTTTTCTTGTGAGCATCCATTTCCTCGATCATGGCTTGTTTCCATTTTTCCGAGTCATTACATTTTAGAGCTTCTCCATAAGTCTTTGGTACATGTTCTGCAGCAAAACTATACACATTATACCAATCAGGTGTTTGCAACTTACCTCTGTCCCTTAGTTCCCTCATCGTTTGTCCTTCGTCTCCATTTTCCTGTATGGCCTGTCGATGTCCAATTTCCTCAATTTGAGTCTCAATTTGTGAGTTCTCATCATCCTCGCTTCCATCAGAACTAGGATTATTTTCCTCAGTCAGCACCATTTGGGTTTCCTTGGACATCCTTGGTTGTGCTGTCTTGGAGAATTCGTTTTCTTCATAGAAGACTACATCACAACTGACATATACTTTTCGTGAAGTCGTATCCCATAGACGATAGTTCCTTGACTCCTTCTCGTACCCGATGAAAATCAGTTTTCTGCTCCTTGGTTCTAATTTTTTTCTTTTTTCTTTTGGAATTCTCATGTAAGCTGTACATCCAAAAATCCGGAGATGATGTAGTTCAGGTTTTCGGTTGTACCATTCCTCATACGGGGTATTTTCTCCTTGTTTGGATAGCGTGCGATTCAGTACGTACGCTGCGGTCTGGACAGCTTCTGCCCAAAATTCTGATGGCAAGTTCTTTGCAAACAACATTGACCGTGCAGACTCCATTAGAGTACGTATTTCTCTTTCAGCACGCCCATTCTGTTGATGCACATACGGTGTTGATAATTCATGTATTATCCCTTTTTTCTTTAGAAAATTGCCAAATTCGTTCGACAGATACTCTTTACCATTATCCGTTCGGAAGACTTTAATGTTATTTCCTGTTTGTCTGGTGACCATTGCTTCATATTCTTTGAATTTTTCAAACACTTCAGATTTATACCGTATAAAATAGACTGTGCAAAAACCTGTACAATCATCCTTGAACAAGACAAAGTATTTTGAGCCGTTTAATGATTCAGTACTCATTGGTCCACATACGTCTGAATGTATTTTCTCTCCCGGCTGTCTGGCTTTAGCTGTCTTACTTGAAGGATGTGAAATTTGAGAGTGCTTACCCAGGGTACATGCTTCACAGAAGAATTTGGTTATCTCTTCTGATTGTAGACCTTTTATCAATTTACACTCTATCATTCTTTTGATTGACTTCACATTCACATGCCCTAATCGATTGTGCCATAGCGATAGCGAGGCATTACATACTGCATGGCAGTGTTCTGGCTCCTTGTAACGGAAGGTCATCTGAAACAGCTTTCCATAACGCGTACCCTCAGCCGATAAGATACCATTCTTTTCACGAATTTCACATCTCCCTTCATAACAATGAAACGAGAAACCTCTGTCATTTATTGCTCCTATAGAAAACAGGTTTCGTTTAAGCTCAGGCACATAGAGTACATCTGTCAACACGCGATCACACCACTTTCCATTCACTAGAGCCTGTATCGCTATGGTTCCTATACCGTTTGACTTTAGTGTTCTATCATTTGCCACTTTTACACAATTTACATTCTGGAGAGGTTCAATTTTCGTAAATATCTCCTTTTGATATGTCATATGCATACTTGCCCCTGAATCAGCAATCCACACATCCTTTTCATCAGTACCTTTCTCCAAGTAAAGTGCTGATATTTCACAGACGTACGCAGTTGCTGACCCTCCATCGTTCCCAATTGTTTTCTTTTTCTCATCTGCAAGCCGCTTCTTGCATTCACGCACCCAATGTCCAAGTTTATTGCAATAGTGGCACGGTCTAGTCTTAGGAGTTTCCTGATCCTTCTTTGAGAAGTGCATTTTTTTCTTACTGATATGCATCTCAGTTTTCTTGTGGTGTTTTCCCCCAAGTTTTAGTTGAAGGTCTTTCACCTGAAGAGCCAGCGAGTCCTCCTCTCCATCATTTTCCTTCAATCTCTTTTCTTCACGGAGCAACCGCGCTATCAGGTTACTTTTGCTCTGCTCCCTCTTAGCGGTACATTCCCATGCCATGCGGAACGTTGAGAATTTTGAGGGCAAGCTACTTAACACTTTTGTTATAATTGCAGACTCTGAAGGGTTTTCTCCAGCATCATTGAGACCTTTGCATGTGGTTTCTAGTTTTTCAATTTGGGAGGAGATTGGTTCCTCAATACATATTTTGAAATCATAAAATTGTTGCCAATACTTGTGCTTAGCATCCTCAGTTGTGACTCCATACAATGTGTGCAATTTATCCCATATTTCCTTCGGCGTACTGCAATTAATTACATTTACATGTAGTGACTGTTCTACAGAACACAGCAGTATTACCACTGCCTTCGACTCGTTTTTTTTTCAGTCTTTCCACGCTTTCGAGTCTTTCGTCTCGGGAGCTCTCACATTTTCCTCTACGTAATCCATTAAATCCTGCGCATTAAGCAGGAAAGATATACTAAATTTCCACATAGCGAAATTTTTTCCGTCGAGTTTCGTGAGACTGTATACTTCTTTTTCACTCATCCTGAACCTGGTTTCTACCCCAGAGAGAAATATTACCTCGTCGCGTGGTACTAACGGCCACGTGTTCACACCAAGAACGTTCACTGAATTTAGTTATCTAATGAGAATAACCTGGGCCCATAACCTGTTAGGTTGAAATAAAATTCCTCAGGCCTTTGTTTATAACTCACTATATATGTATTTAGGAAATATTATTGAATAAAGTATAATTTCGTTAGACTATTATGTTTCTCCTTTACACGCCGATGTTAAACAGGGCACACCAAAAGTACGAGTAACTGCGAACTTTCCGGAAGCCGGAAAGTTGCCTCCACGCTCTCGATAGATGTCGGGTCTGTCGACCAATCACGCATGTACATGTTTATATTTTTCGGCGGCTAAATACAAACTCCAACAATAACGTTAAACGTTTCTTCGCAATCCCACACAACGCGGTGTAATAATGTACCCCACAAAAACTTCAAAAAAGTAAAAAAATTACGCCAAGTACATGAAATAAATCACAAAGAATATAAGATAATAATAATTACAAAATATAAAAAAAGATGTGAAATCAAAATGAGCTGCAAGTACATAAATGTGCTTTCCCGCTGCGTGCAAAGACGACACTGTGTAACGCAATGTAAGATTCGGATAAATATTTTATTCAAAATACTTGGCGCTGCTCTCCGAATTGGTGTTGCTAAACGGAATACATATGTATAAATTGCATTAATATTTTTCTTTCTTTCTTGTGCGTTCATTCGTGAATGTGTGTATGTGTGCGTGTGCATATGCTACGTATGATATTAGAATTGAATATATGTAGAATAAATCTGACTGCGTTTCTAATATGTATATTTTTACGTATTTTAGATTGTAAGGGAGTAAGACAATTAATACTTTTTCGGTTTCGCAGCGCCAAGTATTTTGAATAAAATATTTATCCGAATCTTACATTGCGTTACACAGTGTCGTTTTTTGCACGCAGCGGGAAAGCACATTTATGTACTTGCAGCTCATTTTGATTTCACATCTTTTTTTATATTTTGTAATTATTATTATCTTATATTTTTTGTGATTTATTTCATGTACTTGGCGTAATTTTTTTACTTTTTTGAAGTTTTTGTGGGGATCTCACTTCTTTTTTCAAAGATTAATTGTACTATTATTTGCAAATTCATATTCATACACACGAGTTAATTGTTTATTTATCCTGAATGCATGGAAAATCTTCCAGACGATTAGATCGAAACATTTGGATCAAATGTTGACGCATTAACGCATGATTGTACGTTACTTTGTCTGGTAATTTATTGAACTGATGATGAATAATAACGAAACAGCAAATGCCCTCGCAATAACTCCGCAATCCCCACTGTTAGGTTGAGCTTGTAGGGGAACGTGGGACAAGATGGGGTAGTTAAGGTTTGATGATGAATAAAACACAGGTTTTCATAATCAACTAATCAATTTTTTTGCTTGAATCATTCTTTGGTAATAAGTCCTTCAGTTTAACTATGCATCAACCTAATCTCTACAGGTTTTAATAGAAAATTTCAGAAAAAGTCCTTTCTCCCGATTGTTAGATTGAGTTTGTACATGTGGACATTTAATAAATTCTTCGTCGATTTTTCCGCCATGTTTGGTCAAAAAAGGGTATAACTTCTTAAGGTAAATTTTATTGCACCAAAAAGGGTGCAAGGGTAAAGGGTGTAATGGTAAAGGGTGTAATGGTAAAGGGTGTAATGGTAAAGGGTGCAAGGTAAAGGGTGTAAGGGTCAAGGGTGTAAGGGTAAAGGGTGTAAGGGTAAAGGGTGTAATGGTAAAGGGTGCAAGGTAAAGGGTGTAAGGGTATAAGGGTAACGGGTAAAGGGTAAAGGGTAAAGGGTAAAGGGTAAAGGGTAAAGGGTAAAGGGTAAAGGGTAAAGGGTAAAGGGTAAAGGGTAAAGGGTAAAGGGTAAAGGGTAAAGGGTAAAGGGTAAAGGGTAAAGGGTAAAGGGTAAAGGGTAAAAGGTAAAGGGTAAAGGGTAAAGGGTAAAGGGTAAAGGGTAAAGGGTAAAGGGTAAAGGGTGTAAGGGTAAAGGGTGCAAGGGTGAAGGGTATAAGGGTAAAGGGTGCAAGGGTAAAGGGTGTAAGGGCAAAGGGTGTAAGGGCAAAGGGTGTAAGGGCAAAGGGTAAAGGGTATAGGGTATAGGGTATAAGGGTAAAGGGTATAAGGGTAAAGGGTGTAAGGGTAAAGGGTACAAGGGTAAAGGGTACAAGGGTAAAGGGTACAAGGGTAAAGGGTACAAGGGTAAAGGGTGCAAGGGTAAAGGGTGTAAGGGTTATGGGTAAAGGGTGTAAGGGTAACGGGCGTAAGCGTAAAGGGTGTAAGGGTAAAGGGTGTAAGGGTAAAGGGTGTTAGGGTAAAGGGTGTGAGGGTAAAGGGTTTAAGGGTAAAGGGTGTAAGGGCAAAGGGTGTAAGAGCAAAGGGTGTAAGGGCAAAGGGTGTAAGAGCAAAGGGTGTAAGGGCAAATGGTGTAAGGGCAAAGGGTGTAAGGGCAAAGGGTGTAAGAGCAAAGGGTGTAAGGGCAAAGGGTGTAAGGGCAAAGGGTGTAAGGGTAAAGGGTGTAAGGGCGAAGCGTGCAAGGGTGAAGGGTGTAAGGGTAAAGGGTGTAAGGGTGAAGCGTGCAAGGGTGAAGGGTGCAAGGTAAAGGGTGCAAGGGTAAAGGGTGCCAGGGTGAAGAGTATAAGGGTAAAGGGTGTAAGGGTAAAGGGTATAAGGGCAAATGGTAAAAGGTGTAACGGTATATAAGGGTATATAAAGGTATACGGGTATATAAGGGTGTAAGGGCATAAGGATGTAAGGATATAAGGGTATATAAGAGTATAAAGGTATAACGGTATATAAGGGTGTAAGGGTATAAGGGTATATAAGAGTATAAGAGTATATAAGGGTGTAGGATTATATAAGAGTAGGGTGTAAGGGTATAAGGGTATATAAGGGTGTAAAGTTATAATAATAAAGGTATAGAAGGGTGTATATATAAGAGTGTTTGGGAATGAGTAGTTCTTTGCGCCGCCGCACTCTCGATCACCGCAGCACCTCCTGGGCAGCGGAAGTCGCGGTCGATCCGCGATCGAACAACCAATCAGCGTCCGTCTTGTCGATCGACGCTCGAGAATGTTCGAGAAGACGCCGCGGCGGAGATGCGCATCCATCTTGTAATTCACTCTGTTCACAACCGTGCGCAACGCAACACGCCTTTTGTTCATTGTAAAATAGTCTTGCTCATCAAACAAATTCAGTGCTCAAATCATATTCGTATTCTCAACTGTCGACTCAACGCGGTGTTCACGACACAATTCGGGTGTAGTGTCGCTAGATTGTGTATTCGAGATTGTGCGTGCTCTCGCGTCCACGCGGTCAACCGGTGGTTTTTGTACAATAAAGTGTACGGGGGCTCAACTCTCTAATTTCAAGTGCGCACAACGGCTCACCCGTTGGCACACTTTTTACAAATAAAGACCTCACATTCCTTTTGTGCAAACAGTGTTTTAGTGCCAATCGCCGATCCTAACCTATCCAGCAACCTCGTGCTCAATCTAACCTCATAATTTTACAGTTTGGTCCTTCGAGCCGGATCGGTGATTGAGCATTACAGTGCTGTGTAGTTTGTGTTAGAGGGCTCACAAGCTCAACTCCCGTGTTTTGTGATGGCTGACCAAGACGAGCAAAAGGTCGTCAAATCGGCGGGTTCGTCAAGGGCGCCCTCCCCAACACCGATTGTGCTCACCATCCCCACCGAGGCTCTGGGGACGAGTGGGGACAAAAAACCACCGAGGGCGACATCACCAGCAACGTTGCCCTCGCAGCTGGTTTTCAAGGCCAAAACGCAGATAGGCCGCTATGACTCCCTTCAGGCATTGCAGGCGCACATGCCCTCGCAAGCGCACACTACGTCCATCGACGAGGTCGAGCTACTCGCAGCCCATGTTGAGGAGCTGCACCTAGCCTTCACACGCGAACACGCTCATTTTGAGGAGATATGGCCGGTCAAGTTTATCAACCACCCATATTTCGAGGCAAACATGGCTGTGCAGGAGGCTCAGGTGTATTTAACGACCAAAATTCGGCTCAACCGCCTCCGAGAAGACGTGAGGGCGATACAGCAGCGTCCAGCGGCTGCATCGAGCGCCACGTCAAGAGCCTCGAAGCTGCCGGAGATCTCCCTGCCCACATTCTCTGGCGCATATACGGAGTGGCCGGCCTACAGTGAGCTATTCACCTCCTTGATCATCCATGACCAGCAACTCATGGAAATAGATCGGCTTCATTACCTGCGGTCCAGCCTCCAAGGTGAGCCATCAGAGCTGGTGAACGCTTACCCGCTCACAGGCTCGTCGTTTCAATCTTGCTGGGAAGAACTCAGCAAGAAGTACTCAAACAAGCGTGTGCTCATCGAAGAGCAGCTAGACAAGCTGCTCAACGTCTCGCCGATCGCAACGCGCAGTGCAAAGGCGCTTGGCGAAATTGTGTCCACCATTAATAAAGTGCACAAGACGCTCACCACCTTAGGCGCAGCTGATGACATGTGCAACATCCTGCTCGTGCACCAGGCGACCAGCTGGATGGACAAGTCCACCAGGGAAGCCTGGGAGACGTCTGTGGGCTCAACAAAGGAGTACCCTCGATTGACGCAGCTGGAGTCCTTCATTGCTGCCAAGGTGGTGGCTTTGGAACGGCTGGAGGCAGCAGCGCAACAGAAAGGAAAGAAGGCTCAACCGCCTGTAGCTCAACCAAGCAGGTATTACCCTAGCAAAGGCGCTGCTCACACAGCATCCAAGTCCAGGCCGAAGGCACAGCCATCTGCGTCACCCTACAGCTACCCTTGTGACTATTGCAAAGAGGACCATTATATCATCATGTGTCCAAGGTTCAGGGAGCTGTCGGTGGAGGACAGGCGCAAAATTGTCACCACCACCAAATTGTGTCGGAATTGCTGTGGAAGGCATCGCACTGAGGACTGCAACTCCACACGTCGGTGCAAAACGTGCTCAGCCAACCATCACACGATGCTGCACCTCACAAAGCCGTCTGCTCACACCACTGCCTTTGCAAAACCTCGAACAGCAGAGGAACCATCAACAAGTGGCGCAACCCATTGAAGTATCGGTGCAGTCGTCAATCCACCATCAATCACACAACAGCGCACAACGCAGACTCACACAGCATGCTCAACCGAACGAAGGAGGCTCAACCAATCATCGCCAGTGCTCACACCCTACTGTTCAGTCACCTTGTTGGCAACAGCCAACGCCCAGCTGATCACTTCAGTGTCATCTTCGCCGGTAAGGTTATTGATAGATTCAGGCTCGGAACTGACATTTATTACAGAAGAGCTCATCAACCGGCTTCGGATTCAACGCATCCACGCATCCATCACGATCACTGGCATTGGGGGTAACTCATCTATTCAAACCAAAGGAGTCGCACTAATAACTCTGCGCTCCAACTACGATATGTCAACAGTGCACGTTCAAGCACATGTTCTGCGAGCACTGACGTCAAGTTTACCATCGGTGGAACCGCCACGCCAAGAATGGCCACATTTGAATGGCCTTCCGCTGGCCGATCCAGACTTTCTTACATCAAGACCGATAGACATAGTGATTGGTGCAGACGTGTATGGACAAGTGATCAAGCCCACCCTCAAGAAGGGTGATCCTTCAATGCCAATTGGACAACTGTCCATTTTTGGGTGGCTCATTCTTGGGCCAGTTACAGTGGACCGGCGCACGGTCACAGCACACCATTCTGCAGTCGTGCAGCATGTCGACAACTCCTTACAAGACATGCTGACACGATTTTGGATTCAAGAAGAGCTCCCAACAGATACACCCATGAAGCTCACACCTGAAGAACAAGAATGTGAGGATCACTTTCGAGCGACACACACTCGTGATTCTACAGGACGATACACAGTGCGCATCCCTCTGAAGGAGACTCCGAAGCTGCTGGGTAATTCTTATCAAGCAGCTCACGCTTGCTTGAAGCGTATGCTCGTCAAACTCAATAGAAACGATGAGTATCGCAACCTCTATCAAGGCTTCATGCAAGAGTACGAGGAGCTCCGTCACATGGTAAGAGCACCATCCCTTTCACCTAACACTCACTCTGTGTTTTATCTTCCACATCATGGAGTATTGAAGCCTGACAGCCAGACGACAAAATTGAGAGTCGTCTTCAATGGATCAAGCCCTACTTCAACTGGGTATTCTGTCAACGATTTGATGCATACGGGTGCAAATCTACTCCTTAACATCACCGACGTGCTGCTGTGGATACGCCAGCACAAGTACATTTTTGCCACGGACGTGACAAAAATGTATCGTCAAGTCAAGATTCACGAGGAGGATCAAGATCTTCAAAGGATACTGTGGATCGATGACAATTCAAAGGAGGTGCCCTACAAGCTCACAACGGTCACCTATGGGACCAAGGCTGCTCCATTTTTGGCGGTCAGAGCTTTACTCCAATTGGTGGAAGACGAAGGTCATCGCTTTCCTCTGGCGGTGCCATCAATCACGCATGCCAGATACGTTGATGACATCTTTGGAGGTGCAGACACAGGTGAGATGCTCATTACAATTGCTCACCAATTAAAAGATCTGTGCAACGCGGGAGGGTTTCCACTAGCCAAATGGCATTCAACCTTTCCTCCGTTGCTTGATGCAATTTCTCAAACCCAACGAGCCCAAGGCTCAATTATATCACTTGACGACTGCAATACCAAAATTCTCGGACTTCAATGGAATGTGATCAACGATGAATTTTCTTTCACTTCAAAACCAAGCTCAAATTCACGGCTCACCAAACGCCTCATCTTATCAGAAGTAGCACAAATATTTGATCCATTAGGTTTTCTAGCACCAGTCATAATTCGAGCAAAAACACTATTGCAAGAGTTGTGGCTACACAAGCTCAACTGGGATGATCCACTGCCTTCCCAAGTAACGTCACAATGGCTCATCATCAGAGAAGATTTAACAAGCTTGCGCAAGCTATCATGTCCGAGGTGGTTCAACACCTTCAGCAACTCTACAGTGGAACTACACGGCTTTTCTGATGCCTCACAACTCGCCATGGCAGCGGTAATTTACATTACCGTATCATCACCGTCCACAACTCACAAGGTCGCGACATTGGTGTGCTCCAAAACTAAGGTAGCACCACTAAAGAAGCTCACAATCCCGAGACTCGAGCTTACTGCAGCATTGATGCTGGCGAAGCTCACCAAATATGTTCAAGCAACGCTCAAGCTCAACATTGCTACAACATATCTGTGGACGGACTCACAAGTGACACTAACCTGGATCAAAACACACGCATCACGCTGGAAGGACTACGTAAGGAATCGTGTGTCTCAAATTCAAGAGATCACCCAAAGCGCACATTGGAGACACGTTCCAGGGACTTCAAATCCAGCTGATTGCGCATCACGAGGCTTATCAACATCGCAGCTTGAACATCATAAGCTTTGGTGGACGGGACCACCATGGCTTGCGCAACCCAGTGAAACATGGCCATCACAACCAATGCTAGACGAAGACTTGAGTGCACTAGAGGCTCGTCCAGGCATTTCAAAGTTGCTCAATATTCAAAAGATTGAATATCACTGGGACCTCATCTACAAATATTCATCTCTTAACAAGCTTATTCGCATCACATCAGTTTGTTTCAGATTTGTTTCAAGGTTGAAGAAGGCTCCAGTCACGCTGCCGCTCTTCACCTTATCACCCATCGATATAGAATGGGCCAGGATCTTCTGGATCAAGGCAACGCAGGCGCTTTATTTCTCCAGCGAGATGAAGATGCTCAGCTCAGGCGCAACCCTACCAGCTGCTCATGTCTTCAATCGACTCACCGCATTCATCGATGAAAATGGAGTCATTAGAGTTGGAGGCAGACTCAACAATGTTTGCACGAGCTACGAAAGTAAGCATCCTGCAATCTTACCTCGTCACTCACATTTGTCTAAATTGATTATAGACCATGCGCATCGACAAACTCTTCATGGAGGGACCCAGCTCACACTTGCCCAGATTCGACAAAACTACTGGATCATTGGAGGGCGAGCGCCAGTAAAATCTCACATCCTGCGGTGTGTTGTGTGTGCTCGACAAAGGGGGATCCGTGCCCATCAGCTGATGGGCCAACTACCTCTTTCGAGAGTTACACCCTCACGACCGTTCAACAATACTGGCACCGATTATGCGGGTCCAATCACACTGAAGACGTGGAGAGGAAGAGGTGCCAAGACACAAAAGGGCTGGATCTGTGTCTTTGTGTGCCTCACGACATCAGCTGTTCACCTAGAACTGGTGACAGACTACACAACCGAAGGGTTCATCGCCACCTACAGGAGATTCATCTCCAGGAGAGGGATTCCCCTCACTCTTCACTCCGATTGCGGAACCAACTACGTTGGAGCTGACACCGTCCTCAAGAAAATGTTCACCCAGGGGACTGAGGCGCATCAACGCCTGAATCAGCTGTTCGTCAATGACAAGACAGAATGGCATTTCAACCCACCAGCCGCACCACACATGGGAGGCAAGTGGGAAGCGGTCGTGAAGTCAGTCAAACACCATCTCCGGCGCACAGTCAGTGAGACGGTGCTCACATACGAGGAGTTCAGCACACTTCTCACACAAATAGAAGCCATGCTCAACTCACGACCGCTCGAGCCCCTCAGTGATGACCCAGATGACATCACAGCACTCACACCAGCACACTTTCTTGTTGGACAACCACTTTCAGCTCTTCCGGAACCGTCTGTGGAGAATTCATCAGTTCTGCCATCAGCCAGATGGCAGTTCATTCAAAAGAAGACGCAACAATTCTGGACTCAGTGGTCATCCCACTATTTGCAGAGACAACTATCCATCACCAAATGGCATCATCCAACCAACGACTTGAAGATCGGATCCCTGGTGCTCATCACAGATGAGCGATTTCCACCAAGCAAGTGGCCACTTGCGAGGGTCATCACCTTGCATCCAGGGAAGGATGGACTCACCCGAGTCGTGACGCTCAAGACCGCCACTACAACACTAATCAGGCCAATTGCAAAATTGGCAATTTTGCCTGTTACAGATTCATCATCAACATCTCCAATCAGCTGTTGATGGCGGGAGCATGTTTGGGAATGAGTAGTTCTTTGCGCCGCCGCACTCTCGATCACCGCAGCACCTCCTGGGCAGCGGAAGTCGCGGTCGATCCGCGATCGAACAACCAATCAGCGTCCGTCTTGTCGATCGACGCTCGAGAATGTTCGAGAAGACGCCGCGGCGGAGATGCGCATCCATCTTGTAATTCACTCTGTTCACAACCGTGCGCAACGCAACACGCCTTTTGTTCATTGTAAAATAGTCTTGCTCATCAAACAAATTCAGTGCTCAAATCATATTCGTATTCTCAACTGTCGACTCAACGCGGTGTTCACGACACAATTCGGGTGTAGTGTCGCTAGATTGTGTATTCGAGATTGTGCGTGCTCTCGCGTCCACGCGGTCAACCGGTGGTTTTTGTACAATAAAGTGTACGGGGGCTCAACTCTCTAATTTCAAGTGCGCACAACGGCTCACCCGTTGGCACACTTTTTACAAATAAAGACCTCACATTCCTTTTGTGCAAACAGTGTTTTAGTGCCAATCGCCGATCCTAACCTATCCAGCAACCTCGTGCTCAATCTAACCTCATAATTTTACAAAGAGTATAAGGGTGTAAGGGAATATATATGAGTATAAGGGTATAAGGGTATAACGGTATATAAGGATGTATAAGGGTATAAGGATACACCGGTATATAAGGGTATTAGGGTATATATGGGCATAAGGATATAAGGGTATAAGGGTATAAGTGTATAAGGTTACAAGGGTTTAAGGTTCTAAAGGTATATAAGGGTGTAAGGGTATAACAGTATATAAGGGTGTAAATGTATAAGGATATATAAGAGTATAAGGGTATATAAGAGTATAAGGGTATAAGGGTATACCGGAAAATATAAGGGTATACGGGTATAAGGGTATATAAGCGTGTAAGGGTAAAGGGTAAAATGTATAACGGTATAACAGTATATAAGGATGTATAATGGTATAAGGGTATACCGGTATATAAGGGTATAAGGGTATAGGAGTAATAAGGGTATAAGGGTATAGGGGTATATAAGGGTATATACTCTGCGGAATGATCCCGAGAGTCGACGAACGAAACATGTGTGCGAAACAGATAGATGTGTGTATGTAACGCGTAGTATACGTATTATGTCGACAAATTTTCGACTGGAGAAGAAAAATTTTCTCTTACCATTTCTGACAATTTCATGAGACGATATTACGATATCTCTAGCATGCGTGGACCGATTTTTTCGGAATTGGTCTTATTCGAAAGCTTATATGCGGTTTACATAAGAAAAATGCCTTTAAATTTAAAAAATATTGCAGGGGTGATGAGATATTAATGAAATAAGTTTCAGAATAGCCTGGCGACGAGTAAAGGATAGCGGTAGCGACAGTCGATACGAATATATGCAGGGCTCGAAATTTCGGATTTCGGAAAATGGAAATACATGGCAGGGGCAGTCGACATTCATATATAGGGTGTCTTCCATGTATACAGGGTGTCTGTCATGTATACAGGGTGTCTTTCTTGTACTTGGCGTCGAGACGCTACCGCGTCTCTAGATGTACGCAGCGTACTTATGCATATTATGAAGAACACAGCTTTTTCAACTTTTTGAATGATTATATCTCGGAAACAGCGAGTCTTACGAAAAAAAGTGTAGAGACAATTTTTATAGACAATTACACGAGCTACAATTTTTGTCTGAACTATTTTTATAATAAAACTTACCGTTTGGCTGAAAAACGCGAAAACCCCATTTTTGCGAAGTTTGACCTTGAATAATTTTTTTTGCAGACGCGGGATCGATGGGGACTTTTCACACTTCATTTATAATGGTATTCCAAACATTCGTACCAATATTCAGCTCTATGGGAATTTATGCAACCTTACCCCTATTTTTTGGGCTACTTTGACCGGACTATATATGGATTCCTCTACATTCCAAACAAGCCTGGATTCAATCGTCATACTTCACAATCGTACTTCGCACAACTTGTCCTAACGTAATGGAAATTACCACAACTCATCTAACAGGGACAAACCTTGTTAAAATCAGACCCGGCTGTGTAGCTCACACCAGAAGAGTAACTCTATATTCCAGTACAGAAAGAACAAATCCCGAACTTATGCTTATTTCCTTTGGAATATCCAACTTCACTCTTCCCGAGATTACTGATACTGTAGCAATTTACGGCCGGATACCTGAACTACAGGATGAAATTATCTCATCTTCTTCTTTACTACACAAAACCAAATTACTGGACGATATCTCAAGGGAAGCACTTGAAATCTCCACACACGCTAGAACCCTTCATCGATCCGAAACCACTTGGTCTTTCCTGCAGTATCTTTCTGGCACGTTAGTTATAGGAGCAATACTCTACATTATTTTTAAGCTTAGATTATGGAAATTATTATTATGTTTAGTTAAACCTTGTAACTTTTATACGAGCGGTCAACACCACTATGGTACGACAAATCCCACAGCCGTGCATTATACCCCAGCGGACGCAATAGATGAATTGGAACTTCCCAAACTAAGAGCTATCACCTCACCGACTAAAAGAATCAAATTCGCTAATTAGGTAACTTCGAGGACGAAGTTTAAATTAGAAAGGGGGATGTTATGCGGCCCTGTCGTCCGGTCTGCCTATCTTCCTCCTAGGAAGACCGGACACTCCGATGTATTTTATCTCTAAAAATTCTAAGAAGGCGCATCTTGCATTTCTCCTGCCAGGATGGCTGTGGAGACAATAAAGTGATCATTCTTTGACCAGCACTCTACCGAGTAACAGTTATTCTTCCCTATCCCTTGCTCCTACTATACGCGCCCAACTAGAGTTAGCATCTAACTAAGAATTCCTCGTGCATTTCCGAGCCGTCCAGCAGGACACGAATGAATTATCGAGTCAGTGTCAATTTTTTATATTCCGGGTAATTTCCCCGTGACAACTTTATAAACAATAATATTTACAATTTTAACAACTTTAACAAAATATTCATAAAAACATCACTAATAAAATCTCAAAAAAATATCCTAGTAATTCACATTATAATATTAACATCATTTATATATACATACATTAATTTCTAAACAACTCTTATCTTTAAACTTGCAATTCAATATTTTTCTTAAACTATAGAAACATAGTCCCAGAAATCAACTTCATTAATAAATTTACAATTTACTCCTTTTATCAGGCATAGAACTAAAATTTTAAGTTAAAATAAACTTTTAATCTTCAAAATTAACATTATATTAAAATATATATAAATTTTAATATATTACAAAACATGGTTATACTCAACCAATCACAAAAATATTGGCATACTATACTTTATTTTCGCAATATGAGCAGGTATAATCGGAGCATCTCTAAGATTTATTATTCGTATAGAATTAAGAAATCCAGGAAATTGAATTAGTAATGATCAAATCTACAACACTATTGTAACCTCACACGCCTTCGTTATAATTTTCTTCATAGTTATACCATTCATAATCGGATGTTTTGGAAACTGACTCACACCGTTAATATGAGGAGCGCCCGACATGGCTTTCCCACGAATAAATAATATAAGATTCTGACTACTTCCACCAGCAATCTTAATTATTATCATAAGAATAGTTTTAAATTCGGGGTCTGGAACAGGTTGAACTATTTATCCACCCCTATCATCTTATTCATACCACCCATCATCATCAATAGACCTAACAATTTTCTCTCTTCATATTGCAGGTATTTCATCAATTATAGGAGCAATCAATTTTATTGTAACAATTTTAAATATAAAAAACATCTCACTAAATTATGATCAAATACCCCTATTTCCATGATCAGTCTTTATTACAACAATTCTTTTATTAATTTCATTGCCAGTATTAGCAGGAGCTATCACAATACTCTTATCAGATCGAAATTTAAATTCATCATTTTTCGACCCTATAGGAGGGGGAGATCCCATCCTATACCAACATCTATTTTGATTCTTTGGACACCCCGAAGTATACATTTTAATTCTACCAGGATTTGGATTAATTTCACATATTATTTACAATGAAAGTGGTAAAAAAGAAACATTTGGAAATATTGGTATAGTATATGCTATACTAGGAATTGGATTTCTAGGATTTATCGTATGAGCACATCACATATTCACTGTAGGTCTTGATGTAGATACTCGAGCCTACTTTACTTCTGCAACCATAATCATTGCTATTCCCACTGGAATCAAAGTCTTTAGATGATTAGCCACCTACCACGGAACAAAAAAATTATAAATCCTCAAATCTTATGATCATTAGGATTTATCTTCTTATTTACAGTTGGAGGTCTAACTGGTATTATATTATCAAATTCTTCAATTGATATCATTTTACATGATACATACTATGTTGTAGGTCATTTTCACTATGTTCTATCAATAGGAGCTGTATTCTCAATCATTGCAAGAATTGTTCACTGATTTCCTGCAGTAACTGGATTTTCAATAAATAGCAAATGACTAAAAATCCAATTCTACATAATATTTATTGGAGTAAATTTAACATTCTTCCCTCAACATTTCTTAGGCCTAATAGGAATACCACGTCGATACTCTGAGTACCCAGATGCCTTCTATTGCTGAAACTTACTATCTTCGATAGGAGCAATTATTTCATTAAATAGAACAATTTTATTTATTTTTATCATAATAGAAAGATTTATATCTAAACGATTAATTATATTCAAATTTAACCAAAGATCATTAGAGTGATCACAAAATTACCCACCATTCAATCACTCCTTCAATGAAATCCCAATTATTACAAAATTTTAATATGGCAGAATAATGCAATGGACTTAAACCCCATATATAAAATTAAAATTTTTATTAAATATAGCTACATGAAACATAATATCACTTCAAGATCCCAACTCACCATTTGCTGACAATCTTAATGCCTTTCATAACATAACCATAATTATACTAATTATAATTATTTCATCAACCATAATTATTATATGTAGTACATTATTGCGCCCCTTGGGGATTACAATTTACCTTACTCCTCCTCTCTTCTCTCGCTTAACCTATTACTCGCCTCCTTAAATCTATTCCTTACAACTACTCCTTACATCTAATCCTTATACCTAACCGCCCGCTCGCTCGCTCGCCACCGCCTCGCCCGCTCCTCCCGCTCCCCCCTCCGGACCCCCGCTTCCGCACACATCCTCTCACTCTCATTCCTTACCCATTCATTCCACCATCTTGCACCCCCCTCCACCCTTCCACCCTCCTCATCCAACTTTCCCCCTCTCCATCATCTCCCAACACTTCCCCGATCATCCCCTGCCAACCCCTTCCCTCTCCCCATCCCGTACATTCCTCCCATATATGTTCCCATGTTTCCTCCCCCCATCCGCAAACCCTACATCTCCTTTTCTCCTCATCCTCCCAATATCTTCCCCCCCTCATCTCACTCCCCAACCTGAACCTAGCCACCCTCCTCCATCTGCTCTCCCCCCACCCCTTCTTTCGGTATCCAGGAACCCCCACCCCCTTTACCCCATAATTAGTATAGCAAACATAATTAAAAATAAATTTACCAACCGATTCCTCCTAAATAATCACTCAATTGAAATTATTTGAACAATTACTCCTATGTTAATACTTATAACAATCGCTGTCCCTTCAATAAAAACCTTATACTTTATTGATGAGTTATGAAATCCATTCTTCACAATTAACTCAATCGGCCATCAATAATACTGAAGATATGAGTACCCAGATTTTAACTATATTGAATTTAATTCTTATACAGGGTGTCCGCGGGAAGACTGGACAGCTGAATATCTCCTAAAGTATTGGAGATACAAAATTAAAAAAAATATGTAAATTAATGGTTCGATGGGGCTGCTTAATTAGCCCCGACGGATTTTTTTTTCGATTATTATTTTAAAAGATACGATGGTCAAGTTCGGTTTTTCAAATGGCACTACTTTTTTGAAGTCCTGAGTTGATAGTGCGTTCCAAGACGAATTCAATAAGCTTTAATGTATACACTTGATTTCCACTGGTTTTTGAGATATTGCGCTTGCAAATATACTGATTTTCACTGGAAGAAAACCCGCTGAACGAGCAAGGACCGGGGTCGGTCTTGCTGGCGCCACGGGTGGCATTGCCTGCTGAAATAGATACCTACCTGCCAAAGGTCTACGCAGACCCAAAGGCTGGACAATTCTTTTCTGCCAGAAATGCTACTTTGGTAGGTACATCTGCGGTATCGAGAAGCGCACCGTTACTTTTATTTCGCACTTGCTTCTACGCTCGGATGGCCGGTTATTTTGGGAGGGATGCAAGTTCGATTGGTTAGGTTAGGAGGTGTGAAAGTTGCTAGACTAAATTTCAACCATAGGGAGCAGATTGTATTAGAACCAATCGGATTTGCATCCCTCACAAACGGCTGCTCTCTTGAAGAGGCCCTCTTCACGGCAATGTCCCCTCCCCAATGCCCACCTTCTCTCGCGCGGAATACGTCAACGCATGCTTTAGGTTTTGATATTGAACCTCGTGTTTATACTCGAGAGGACCACGCGTCGACAGCGGGCTACCCCTTTTCTTCCTGTGTCTCCCCACGAGGAGTATTGCCCGTGGATTGCAGGAGCGTAGATGTCTGGATGCCAGTTATTCAATTCAGGAGACGATAGAAACACTTTATTACAAAACACACATGTACTATAATTAAAGTAAATCGTATTCCTCTCGGGCAGGAGTACTGATAATGATCGAACTTGCGCCCCACTTCGCGCAGACCGATTACGCGGAGGGTAGTCGGGTGTCACACACTGCACAATTGATACAGGGTAACAATTCTGGAGCAACGCCCGTCAAGGAGATGCGGCCTGGTACCCCGTGACGAGGACAGCCCTTCGCAGTGCCTCGCCCGATTTTTATGGCTTTTTCCGGAAAAAGGTACGAATCCTGGGCCGAACGTAACGAATTGAAGGGTTTAGACCCTCGAAGGGTTTGGAATATCATTAAGAAGTGAAAAATGTACAGGATTTCAAATGTTTGCTTCTTTTCTTCATCGTATCGAGAAGGAAGTGACACCAATGGATTCCTTATGTTTTTCGGATGAAACTGACATCAAGAACGACGTAATTCGGTAAATAATGAAGGAAATTTCGTTAATAATAGTCCGATTTACACGACAATTTGGCATTATTTTCATCGGAAAACTCCAAGGAATCCATCGGCGACACTTCCATATCCATCCGATAAAGAATAAAGAATTAGTTTATTTCCTAAGCAGATACAGGGTAATTCTGGAGGTACGCCCGTCACCCCGTGGCGAGGAACACACCCCGCAGTGCCCATCGAATTTTATGGCTTTTTCCGGAAAAAGGCACGAATCCTGGGCCGAACGTATCGAATTTGGGGTCGAGCCCCCGCAGTCGAGGGTGAAAATGTGAAATATTAATTTCAGCGTAGTAAGAAATGCTTCATTCTTTAATGCATCGATATGAAAGTGGCACCAATGGATTCCTTATGTTTTTCCGATGAACATCGTACCAAATGTCGTGTAAATCGGACTATTATTAACGAAATTTCCTACATTATTTACCGAATTACGTCGTTCTTGATGCCAGTTTCATCCGAAAAACATAAGGAATCCATTGGCGTCACTTCCCTCTCGATACGATGAAGAAAAGTAGCAAACATTTGAAATCCTGTACATTTTTCACTTCTTAATGATATTCCAAACCCTTCGTGGGTCTAAACCCTTCAATTCGTTACGTTCGGCCCAGGATTCGTACTTTTTTCCGGAAAAAGCCATAAAAATCGGGCGAGGCACTGCGAAGGGCTATCCTCGTCACGGGGTACCAGGCCTCATCTCCTTGACGGGCGTTGCTCCAGAATTGTTACCCTGTATCAATTGTGCAGTGTGTGACACCCGACTACCCTCCGCGTAATCGGTCTGCGCGAAGTGGGGCGCAAGTTCGATCATTATCAGTACTCCTGCCCGAGAGGAATACGATTTACTTTAATTATAGTACATGTGTGTTTTGTAATAAAGTGTTTCTATCGTCTCCTGAATTGAATAACTGGCATCCAGACATCTACGCTCCTACAATCCACCGGCAATACTCCTCGTGGGGAGACACAGGAAGAAAAGGGCTAGCCCGCTGTCGACGCGTGGTCCTCTCGAGTATAAACACCAGCTTCAATATCAAAACCTAAAGCATGCGTTGATAGAAATGAAGAGAATGCACAGGAATTTCTCAGTCTAGAGGAGTAAGACTCTTTTATTCGACTCTATGAACCACATATTTATTTATTTCTTTGATCGGTACCTGTAGGCTCGCGTTATTTAATTTTAGAATACCTGGAATTGAATTTAAAGGGTCGCGGTAAAATTTTTCATTTTCGTATAATTTTAAAGCTTCCATGTACGCTTATTAAGCATCTGTAAGTATTCTGTCTCTGAAACGAGACTAATTACTTTATTATACATAGTTTTGTGTTGTAAGCTACTTCACTGCATTTCAGAGTCGCCCGAAGTTGAAGAAGAACTTCCACCAGAACCCGAGAAACCAGTATTCAGTGATGCAGAGCTGACTACGTTAGTTAGTATACTATAGTAATATACTTAGATTACTGAGCGTTCTTGACCTGGCGATTTCTGCGATTGCACGATTTTAGTTATACCATTTTAGATATCCACTAAGTATACGTGGTCGCAAGATATGTATACGACGCACGAGACAAATGCATCAGGAATCGAATGCTTTGCCATAGAAATGTTTACTCGGTTAATCATAATTACTGATTTCAGTATAATTCGAATTAACTCGACTACTCTTACTGGACTATATTAAAACATCACGCAATAGTTCATACACTTAATTTGATAAAATCATCGATAGGCTGACCTCTATGGCGCGACATTCAATATCCTGCTATAATCTTTCCTCCGGCCCAGTTAAGTTTCTGCTTGAATATATTTACAGGTACAATATGTGAAAGATTTAACGATATTTCCTTCCCCCGGAAATAAACATTGGAACAAAAATTGTAGCGGAATAATACGAGAATATTTTTAAGATCCGTCCCACGAGGTGCTGAGCATATTTCACAAGGAAAATAAATTGACCGCCACTTTGAAAAGTCCCGGATTGCGCGCCTAAGGGGTTCGTGTACTTTTTACGATCCCCGTGGCAAATTTATACCAAGGAGAATTTTTTTACCACAGTTTTATTCGGAAGTATTACTAACAGTGTTCCGAGATCTGTCCTAAAATTTATGGAGAATATATACGCACCGAGCGTGCTCCGTACCGATGGGTACACGTCGTGTATCCGTTTCGAAAATTTGAAAATTTGTACGACCACTGCAATTCTTATTAATGTCTTTTGCAATTGGATTTCTACAAAGTTACAAAACTAAGATTACCATGTCCATTATTGGCCACTTTATTACAATCTCAATTTTCCATTCATAACGAGCAGTTATAAAAAACGAAGTATTTTCGAATCTACACGAATTTGTAATACGCTTGTCCGAGGAGGTGTACAAGCCGATAAATTTAACTACGCTATACGTGCCGAAGGAGAGACAACTTGATACATTTCTGGAACCGCCGAGTAGAGCCGACTGTTACTTGCTGGGAGAAAATCCGAAGACCTTCGTCTCCGAAGAGAACAAGGAAAAGCGGAATTTAATCGGTAGATTGGATAAAATAGCTTGGTCGTGGATCAGACAGATGGATGAAGCAACGAGGGTTGCGACGGCTGGCAACAGAATTCAGAATGTACAGGGCGAAATGGATTACTGGAATGCGAAACGTTAGTTTCTCCGCGTAGCGAACGATTTCCTTTTGTCTCGATTATGAAACGCTTGTTGCTTTCAGATTCGAATTTGAATTATTTACATGCTCAGCTTCTCAATCCGGAAGTCCGATCGATCATCGACACACTCAGAAGCTTGCGTTCTCCCAGCGTAAACAAATTCGAAGTACTGGCCCAGCGTATTGCGACGAGGCTGGAAGAGTCGTCGTCGAATTTGACGCACCTGTATATTTTATTCGATTGCTTTAAACGCCTAAATGTTCCGGAAGACACCGAGAATTCGGTGACAGAGAGTAGTAAGGCAAAGCCGATTCTAACCCAGGTCCTCTGAGGGGAGCGCGGGGGCGGGAGGAAGTGAGGGCGCGCGGGGGAGCGCGGTGGAGAGAACTATGGGCGCGGGGAGAGTGGGGAGTGGAAGACCGGTTGCGCGCGCATGAGCCGCGGAGTGGGGGAAGTCGCAATCGTGGTGGGGATCAGTCCGGACCGAGCCGCCACGGAGACCTCTCCAGACCTGACTCATTGCTGGAAAATTTTCAGAGGGTTGCCCCCTCCCTCTAAAAATTTCTGGGGCCGGGTCTTGTATGAAAAAAAATATTTTTTCAGACTCGATCCGGCCCCAGAAAAATTTTTCCCCAAAATATTGGTTCTAAATCAGATCTACCGCCAGAATATTTTTTTCCAAACCAACCGAGCAAACAAATATGCATCATACATTCTAAAGCTACCAATTTTTCAAACTCTAGCAAACAAATATGCATCACGCATTCATAGCACTGTGAAAATGGTATCATCTCGCGCGATAACGCGTGTAATTTGATTCTTCTGGCGCAGTCGCGCGAGACGATACCATTTCTTCACAGTGCGAAGAATGCATGATACATTTGTTTGGTTTTAAAATTATGCGAAGAGGAAAGAAGGAGGATGGATGATGAGTAAATAATTTTTTCAAACAAATATGCAGCATTTTAAAGCGTTCCGATTTAATATCACAGCGTATCGCGCGATTACACGTAATTTGACTCCTCTGGAGCAGTCGTGCAGGATGTTATTTTCGCAACGCGAAGAACGTATGAATAATAGATAGAATTATGCGACGTTGACATAAATGTTTGTTCCATATATATGATAGAAATTTTTTCCCAAACGCAGAGAAATAATACTTTTAGAAACGTTGAATGTTAAAATTAGGTGGTGAGAGAAGGAGGAAGGTGGGTAAATAAAATGTAGAGGAAAGAAGGAGGATGGATGGTGAGTAAATAAAATTGAGAAGTAATGTATGTTCAAGAAATTATATATATTGTTACATAATAATAATAAATAAAAGGAAAAATATATATATATTGTTACAAAGAATAATTGTACAATTTAACATTTTGCTGCAAGAGACATCGATAATATCATTCAAGACATATACACACCAACAGTTCACAATCAACAAGAGAATTGTTACAAAGAATAATTGTACAATTTTAACATTTTGCTACAAGAGACATCGATAATATCATTCAAGACATACCAACAGTTCGCAATCAACAAGAGATTTACCATCGAAATATTCACTATCGCTTATAGCTTTAGCAGCACAGTATGAGTCTAAAGTTTCATCGCACCGTTGTATCACGCTCACAAAATTTGAAAACTTCGCATCCACATGATGCATAGTTTCATAAAGAGCGAGGGAGAAAAGTCGACAATAAAAACAGGATTCTGGAATATCCATGGGCTAGTAAAGAAAGATATACAATTCTTCATAGAATTCGAGGAATTCGTAGAACAACTGGATATCATTGGGCTAACAGAGACATGGGTGGAGGAAAAAAACTGAGAGCAACTAAAACACAAGCTATCAAACAAATTTCACTGAAAATTCCAGTTTGTAGAGAACATGGGTGGTGGAAAAACTGAGAGCAGCTAAAACACAAGCTATCAAACAAATTTCGCTGGAAATTCAAAGACTGAGAGCAGCTAAAACACAAGCTATCAAACAAATGTCACTAGAAATTCCAGTTTGTAGAGAGATAGTGTCCCCTCTATAACAAATCTTATACATGCGCGATGTATGAGTCTACAGTTTCATCGATGGCATCGCACCGCTGTAACACGCTCACAAAATTTGAAAACTTCGTATCGATTTGCTGCGAGCGACATCGATAATATCATTCAAGACACACGCCAGCAGTTCGCAATCAACAAGAGATTTACCATCAAAATATTCACTATCGCATATAGCTTTAGCAGCGCAGCATGAGTCTAAAGTTTCATCGATGGTATCACACCGCTGTAACACGCTCACAAAATTGGAAAACTTCGTATCGACATAATGTATAGTTTCATAAAGCTGCATATATACATGATTGATACAGCGCTCGAGATTAAATAAACAGATTAATGTGGCAGGTTTGAAATATAGCGACTTATTATATCGCATCATCTTTACCATTTGCGAATTATACATTACACAAAATTCCACCGCCAAATCATTAATCCGTAGTGATGATCCGCTTGATCGCATGCGCTGCTCGATATCGGTACGTTTTTCGATTAATCCTTTCCATGTTGGAATAGGCAATACCAACTGATTCCCTCGATTGTCGCCGAGAACGATTTCTACTTGTGTTATAGGCCGCACACTGATTCCGATTTCCAAGTACTTATATGCTGTAGATGTTAGCGCATATCTTCTAACCAGGATGCGAGCTGTGTATTGGGAGCTAAAAAAGAACAATAAAAGCTATGAAAATGATCACTACTATCGAGAAAACACAACTAAAAATCATGAGAGGATATGAAAAAAATTATATCATACCTGTTAGATGTAGTCGTAATGTTTGAACATGCATTATCGTCTGCGATTATTGGAGTGTAATAATTCCCAACACTAGCGTTATACATTTTTGGAGCACTGTGTTTGTATATGTCGAACGTCACTGGAGAGCTACTGAGCGATTAATGTAATACCGCACGAGGAGCTGGATTAAATAGAGGTGCACAGCACCATCCCCTCCATAGAATACTGGGATGGATCATCAGTTTTTTTTTGCATGCAATGCATTCGAGGGAGAACATCATAGCATATCACATGATTGCAATTTCAGTTCCCATCCTCAAGATTGAAAGTTTCGACACGTGTTGAATGTAACAGCATCAGCAGAAACTAGGATAATGGAAGAATTCGCGCAAGTAGAACGCAAAATGTTGGAACAATCTGAACGATTGTTTTTGCAACATCAGCAGAAATATTTTTTTTCCATACATATATGTGATGGAAATGAGGAAAGAAGGAGGATGGAAGACTTGACACGTGTCGAATGTAATATAATACTTTTGGAAGCGTCAAATCTTAGAATTATGCGATGTTGGTAGAAACTATATCGGATGATTTTTGCACACTAATTCGTCATACATGTGTCACAGAAGGAGGATGGAAGACTTGACACGTGTCGAATGTAATATAATACTTTGGAAGCGTCGAATCTTAGAATTATGCGGTGTTGGTAGAAACTGTGTCGGATGATTTTTGCACACTAATTCGTCATACATGTGTCACATGGAATCTTCGTTTTTGCATGCAATGCATTCGAGGGAGGAACACTGAAAGAGTTCAACAGAGATGCCAAATCGCTGCACAAGCTATAAAAGCATGCTCTACTCTGCACAAAGCCCCAAATCGATGCATCGTGTTGCATAGAAAAAGACATTACATTTACACTCTATCAATGACCATGGAAGAATTCGCGCAAGTAGAACGCCAATTGTCAGATCAATCTGAACGATTGATTTCACGGGAAGAATACCTCACGTGGGAAGAACGGTGCAACGAGTGTATCGCATCGTTGGAAGAACACAGCCGAGTAAAACGTCCTCGATTATCGATTGGTGTTCGACAATCATTGGTTGCTCGAATCGCGCGACTCGAAGGACTGAAGCTATCGTTGCGTGGACGTTTCATGCATGAAGGTGCCGGGCATTCGAGCACAGGACTTTCATGGTGTGAAATAGACACTGCATTCGAAAGCCGCATATTAACTGGTGTCGTGCTAAATTCCAACTACATCGAACCGCGCAACTTCCTCAAGGATGCGGAGATCATTGTGTTGGAACATGTACGAGATGCTTTGAGGAAACATCTGAACCTCAAAGTGAATACAATGTTCAACGGTGAATTTGTTGCGGGGGACAAGCATGCTTGTAAAAGCATCAATACCCGAAACTGTGAACTCTTCGATACATCTGATCTACATGAGTGGTACCAGCGATGTGTCATCGAACCCACCCTGTCATCGCTGGAAGAGTTCCAGGAACGCGATAGTGGGTGGGCATTGACGAGAATCCTCAATCTGACTGTCAATGTCAACAAGTATAATCCACTGCATGCGGGGTGTCACCACAAGTTGCCACGAGAATTATTGCTGAAGAAAGCGACGATTAGCATACAATCCTCAGACAACGCCTGTTTCGCGTGGGCAGTGGTTGCCGCACTACATCCTGTCGAAAGACATGTTGACCGTCCAAGTTCATACCCCAATTATGACACAATATTAAATCTCCATGGCATTGAGTTTCCAATGTCCATGAAACAGATTGGGAAATTTGAACAGCTGAACAACATCTCGGTCAATGTGTACAGCTTCGAGGAGCGATTGGAGAAGAAGACCGAGAAGATAATTGTCGCAGTGTTTCCACTGCATCTCACTAGCTGCAAGAGGGATCGACATGTCAATCTGCTCTACACACCAAATAAAGAGCATGGGGATGTAGGGCACTTTGTACTAATCAAGGACTTGTCCAGGCTGGTGAGCATGCAGCTGAGCAAGCATGGGAAAAAGAAATTCATCTGTGATCGGTATGTATATAAACTTGCGAAATGTTGAAATGTTGAAATGTCTCGCGAAAAAATTAAAGAAAAAATTTTGGCTTTTGCAGATGTCTGCATTACTTTGGATCCGCCGAGAAGTTGGAGATGCATTCGCTAGACTGTGGAAAAATGAATGATTGTGCAATTCTGCTGCCCAGCGAAGACAACAACTTGCTCTGTTTTAAGAACCACTGCATGAAGGAGCGGCTCCCTTTCGTGGTTTATGCAGATCTCGAATGCATCATCGAGAAAACGGGGGACAATCGAATGGGTGATGATAAATTACACACATATCAACACCATAAAGTGCATAGCATTGCATATTATATGCATTGTTCTTATGATACATCACTGTCGATATATCGATGTCGCCGCGATGTGAATTGTATTTCATGGTTCGTCGACGAATTAAAAAATTTTTCAAATTTTGCCAAACCCATTCTAGCCAATAATGCTTCCATGGAAAAGTTGACGAAAGACCAGTGGGCGACATTTCGCAATGCGTCACATTGTCATATTTGCGAAGAGCCATTTGAGGCTGGTGATAAACGAGTTCGCGATCATTGCCATTTATCCGGACGGTTTAGAGGACCTGCACATTCGGAGTGCAATTTAAAATATAAAAATGCGTTTTACATCCCCATAGTTTTTCATAATTTATCCGGCTATGATTCACATTTCATTATCGAAGAAATATCTACCGCTTTCAAAGGTTGTGTTGACGTATTGCCTATAACTAAGGAAAAGTATATTTCTTTCACAAAAAATGTCGAAGATCATGTTGAATCAGACCCGCGAAATTGTATTAAATTGCGATTCATCGATTCGTACAAATTTCTCAATACCAGTCTCGACAAATTAGCATCTTTTCTTAGCACAAATAAATTAAAAATTTTACGATCCCAATTTGAAACATTGTCCATTGAAGATTTTAATTTATTAACGCGAAAGGGTGTCTTTCCATACGAATATCTTGATTGTGTGGGCAAGCTGCAGGATCCATGCTTACCACCGCGCGAGTCATTCCACAGTTCGTTAACGGGTGAGACTGTATCCGAGAGTGATTACGCGCACGCTGAGACTGTTTGGCAACGTTTTGGGATTAAAACCTTGGGCGAATACAGCGACTTGTATTTGAAAACAGATGTCTTGTTGTTGGCAGATATTTTTGAAAATTTTCGTGAAAGTTGTATCAAGAGTTATGGATTAGATTCAGCGCATTATTATACATTACCTGGTTTCACATGGGATGCCATGCTAAAACATACCAAAATTACATTCGAATTGCTCACTGATGTTGATATGGTCATGTTTATCGAACGCGGTATACGCGGGGGTTTAAGTCAATGTTCTGGAAGATATGCACATGCCAATAACAAGTACATGTCATCTTACGATGCATCGGAACAATCATCATACATGATGTACTTTGACGTAAACAATTTGTATGGATGGGCAATGTGTCAGGCCCTACCATATGCCCAATTTCAATGGGTCGAAGATGTCGCAAATTTCGATGTGTCTTCAATCGCTGTCGATTCGCCCACAGGATACATTCTCGAGGTAGATCTAGAATATCCGCAACGTCTGCATGATGCTCATGCTGATCTACCATTCTGCCCGACGCGTGCCAAACCGCCAGGTAGTAGACAGGAAAAGTTACTCGCAACATTATACGATAAGCAGCGTTATATTATCCATTATCGCAACCTGCAGCAGTGTACGCGTCACGGTCTTCGTATTACAAAGATACACCGCGTGCTTCAATTCGCGCAATCTCCCTGGCTCCGCGATTACATCGAACTAAATACACGGTTCAGAACAGGTGCGACAAACGATTTTGAAAAAAATTTATACAAATTGATGAACAATGCGGTATTTGGTAAAACTATGGAAAACGTGCGAAATCACGTGGATGTAAAACTTTTAACACAATGTGATGAGGACAGAATGGGTGTACCGCCGACGTCAAACGCGTCATTGGGCACGTCGTCTGCTACGCGCGGCAGCCGACTCAAGTCTGCGGTGAAACGCACCGAAAAGTAGACTAATTAGGCCATCTCTGGGCCACGACCCATAATTACAAGAGATCGGTAGTTCACCTGGCGGCGTGTGAGTCACGCGCTCGGCGATCACGTGACTTCCCGAAACCCACGATAGAATTCCGGGAAGAAGCTTCCTTCTTCTTGCTCAAGACGTGAGCAATAACGCACGTTCCGCGATCGCGCATTAAAAAATCTAACGATCTGTTAACCAGTATCACTGGGATATTTTTCATTAAAGTTGTCGTTTGTGGGAGTGTGTGTGGTGTGTGACCGTGACGGCTAACAATAACCGTAATTGTTATATTAAAAACGAGCATTGAGTGCAAATCAGTGTTTATTTGTAATCATCGTACATTCGATCTTTTTTCCCTTTACGATCTTGAACATTTTGGTCCTTCGAGCCGGATCCAGTGGCTGCAGTTCATTCACGTAAAAGTGAATTCCCTTTCGATCTTCAAACAGCGATCATCCATCGGTGCTCAGAATGGCCGACTTAATCGATGAACAGAAGGATACCATTCGAAGAATTGGCAGGGTTGTCGAGAACTTGAAGAAGCTGGGCGCAGCGAAAATGACGGAGGGAGCAATACGCTCGCGGCTAGATACGCTCGAAGAAGCGTGGGCGGAGTTTAAGACCCAACATCGAGGCATCGTCAAGGCCGCTAAGGAGGATGTGCTATTGAAAGGAGACAATTATTTTACTAAAAATTTGTTCGATTTAACCGAAGAATCCTACATGGAGCAAAGGGGATTGCTATTGGACATCCTGAAAAAGGCAGAAGGAGTTCCAACGGCAAGCAGTTCGAAATCAAAGACAACGACAAGTGAGGTCAACGAATCAAAGTCGCGCGGTGTTTTGCCTCGTATTCCTCTGCCAACATTCGACGGCCGATACACGGAATGGCCGTCCTTTCGCGACCTCTTTTCATCATTAATAATAAAGGATGATTCACTCACTCATGTGGATAAACTCCATTATTTGAAGACCGCACTCACAGGTGAGGCGGCACTACATCTAAAAAATTACGCTACCACTGATCGCAATTTTCAACCTGCATGGCAAGCTCTGCAGGATCGATACGAAAATAAACGCCGTCTTGTGCGGGCACAGCTGTCCTCGCTGACGAATATGGCTCCCATCACTCGAGAATCAGCTGCTGAAGTAAAGCGAGTGTTGTTCAGTACCTGTGACGTAATCGGAGCCCTGAGCGAACTCGGCCGACCGATCACCAATGCAACTGATTGGCTAGTGCACATCACGGTGGAGCGGCTGGATCGCCAGTCACGCAAGGAGTGGGAGATGTCACTCGGGCCATCCCACGAATTGCCCACGTTCGAGGAACTCAAGGAGTTCTTGGAAAATCGGATCGACACGATGGAGGCCCTTGAGGAGCAGCGTCGCAGCGGTGATCAGAAGGATGCGAGGAAGTCGGTTACGAAAGCCGCGAAAGTGCATCAAGTCTCCGCTCCCTCAAATGCTGCGAAGGAGTGCACCTTGTGCCAAGGTAAGCACTACGTCGCGTTTTGCCCATCATATCAGCAGAAAACACCTGCGGAGAGACAAGCTATCACACAGTCAAAGCAATTGTGTGTCAATTGTTTGGGGAAGCACAATCTTGCGTCGTGCTTGTCTGTGAAGAGATGCAAAATCTGTGAGGAAAGACACCATACCTCGCTCCACGATGTGCTCCATGTCGCGGGAGTGACAACGGTACAGCATGCTGCGCTACCAGACTTTCAGACGTGCCGGGTGATTCTCAGTACAGCACGAGTGAAGCTACAGAATCCCGATGGATCATCCACGACGGTGCGGTCACTCATCGATCCGGCGAGCGAGGTATCGCTGATCGCAGAGTCCCTGGTGCAACGCTTGGGGCTTCAACGACACAGCGCACGGATGCCCTTGATCGGCGTGGGCGGAGCCCGCTCTCGGTTCACCAGGGGCTACACCAAGCTCACGATCGCCTCCCTACTCGGTGACGTATGCCTTTACGAGATATCAGCATTAATACTTCCAGAGCTTTCCAGACACAGGCCAAGAACATTTCCCGAGGAGAAGGAGTGGCATCACTTACGCGACTTGCCACTCGCGGATCCTTGGTTTCAGCGGCCAGATCCTGTGGAGCTTCTGTTAGGGTCCGATGTCTACAATAAAATATTGCGATGCGGGGTTCGTTTAGGCGGTCCCAATGCCCCTGTGGCCCAGGAGACGTGCTTGGGATGGATCCTCAATGGCGGCATTGAAGAGAACACTGACCACTCCGAATCAGTGTCGGAGGAGAGATGCATCCATCATTGTGCGATAGACAAGGATCTGGTAAGCCTCCTCACCAAATTCTGGGAACAGGAGGAAATTTCAGTGGTCATACCAGCAAAGCCAAGCGATGAAGAGTGCGAACGGCACTTTGTACAAACCTTTCGGCGTATTGGCGAAGGCCGGTTCGAGGTGCGGCTGCCCTTCAAGGCCACACCTGCCGACCTGGGGGATTCTCGACGCGCTGCCTCAAGGACCTTGGCAGTCATGCAGAGGAAGTTGACGCGATCAGCGGAGTTCCGAACGGCGTACCAGGAGTTCATGTCAGAGTACGAGTCCCTTGGCCATATGTCGAGGGTAGCAGCATCCTGCGAGAACATTATCGGAAGCGCTGGCTTCTATCTGCCACACCACGGCGTGCGGAAAAGGACCAGCACTACCACCAAGCTGAGAGTCGTATTCAACGGCTCGATGAAGACTGAATCCGGTAAGTCGCTAAACGACGTTCTTCATACCGGGCCAAATCTCCTCCCGCCCTTGGCAGAGGTGCTCCTTCGCTGGCGGCGGCATGCAGTGGCATTCATCGCGGATGTCGAAAAAATGTATCGTCAGATACGAGTGCACCGCGACGACTGGCGGTGGCAGAGGATTCTGTGGAACAGTCACCCGGGCGGATCGTCCCAGGAATATCAGCTGTGCACAGTCACCTATGGCCTCGCGTGTGCCCCGTACCTGGCAATCCGCTGTATCCATCAGCTTGCGGTCGAGGAATCTGTAAGGTTTCCTGTCGCGGCAAAGATCATTCGCCGAGACGTATACGTGGACGATGTCCTCTCCGGAGCCTCGACCTTGGACGAAGCTCGCACTCTACAAAGGGAGCTTTACGACCTCCTCATGGCGGGCGGATTTCCCCTTCGGAAGTGGGCATCCAATTCCAAGGAGCTGTTGGATGGCATCGCCTCGATGGACCCAGGCGTGGGTCGAAGTTGGAGTCCCTCCTCTCAGCACAGTGTGTTGGGTATCGAGTGGTTGCCCTTTGTTGATTGTTTTAAGGTGACAGTAACAGATGGCCCATCATCATCATCAAAGGCTAGCAAACGGGCCGTGCTTAGCAAGACGGCCCAACTTTTCGACCCGTTGGGGTGGCTCTCTCCGGTCACGATCGTCGCCAAGATGCTGATCCAGACTCTGTGGTTGCTGAAAGTAGATTGGGATGCTCCGCTGCCCACCAGTGAGGAGCATCAATGGTCACAGTTCGTGTTGGAGCTTCCAGCACTCAATGACATCGAGATTCCACGGTGGCTGGGCTGGCTGCCGTCGAGTCGATTGGTGGAGCTGCATGGGTTTGCAGATGCATCAGAACGTGCATATGCAGCAGTACTTTACATCAGGGTCGTCAACGCCTCTGGTGACTCATCATCCACACTGGTGACCGCCAAGACCAAGGTGGCACCATTGAAACAGGTGTCCATACCTCGATTGGAGCTCTGTGGTGCATGGTTACTAACTCGGCTAACTTCGCATGCACTCACCGTCCTGGAACTGGAGAAGGTGAATGTGCATTTATGGAGCGATTCATTGGTAACCTTGGGATGGATACGAGGTCATCCCACTCGCTGGGCTACTTACGTGGCCAATCGGGTCTCCGCAATTCAGCAAGCACTGCCACTTGCAATGTGGCACCATGTCCAAGGTAAGGACAATCCTGCCGACTGTGCCTCTCGAGGATTGGCACCGGGGGATCTCCCCAACTTTTCGTTATGGTGGAGTGGGCCAAGTTGGCTCAACTCCCCAGATCACTGGCCCGTCACAGAGATACCGATCAAGGAGCCTACTGTGGACCAGCGATTTCGAAGTCTCCATGTGCAGCTCCCTGTCGAGGACGAGGTGAGTCGCTTCATCTCGCGCTTCTCTGATCTTCGACGACTCTTCAGGGTCACTGCGTTATGCTGTCGGTGGCTGCCCACTTCGAGGACCTCCAGAGGAGCACCTTTAACGTCAACGGAGATCCATGCCGCCAGAACGAGACTGGTCCGTGGGGTGCAAGGGCATGCATTCCACAAGGAGGTCACCAACCTAAAGGAAAACCGGCTCATATCAACAAAGAGTCGACTACTGAAGTTGAGCCCGTTCCTGGATGAGGGGCTTCTGCGAGTCGGAGGGCGACTCCAGGGTGCTGCACTGCCTTACGACAGAACTCACCCACTGATCATTCCAGACGAGTCCTCATTGGCGTCATTGTGGGTCAAGGCGGCTCATCTACGCTGCTTGCATGGCGGCGTGCAGCTCACTCTGGCGACGTTGAGACAGGAGTGTTGGGTCCTGCGGGGTCGTCCATTGGTAAAGGCGTGCTTACGCGCTTGTCTCACTTGTTCCAGGTGGAGAAGACAGCCCCCCGTTCAACTCATGGGTAATCTCCCACGCGCGCGGGTTGTGCCGTGCAGGCCATTCCTAAAAGTGGGCATCGATTACGCAGGGCCCATTCTCGTCCGATCCGGCCGGGGACGTGGACAGCAAAGTGTGAAGGGCTACATCGCCCTGTTCGTTTGCCTTGCCACGAAGGCAGTGCATCTGGAGGTGGTGTCTGACGGGAGCTCAGAGACATTCCTGGCAGCTCTGAAGAGATTCGTGGCACGCAGGGGAGTCTGCACGGAAATTCATAGCGACTGCGGAACAAATTTCGTAGGAGCGAACCGTGAATTGCGGGCCTTGTTGCGGGCCACGGGTCTCGAGAATCGCGACCTCCTCACGGCGATTGCAGCTGAGGGGATCGAATGGAAATTCAATCCGCCTGCTGCCCCCCACTTCGGGGGACTGTGGGAGGCGGCTGTAAAATCAGTCAAGCACCACCTTCGGAGGCAAATAGGAGAGCAGCGACTCTCATTCGAAGAATTGTCCACGCTCCTGGCCGGAATCGAGGCTTGCTTAAATTCTAGACCTCTCGAACCACTATCGGACGATCCCGCAGACCTTCAAGCATTAACTCCCGGTCACTTTCTAATCGGCGGCCCGCTTATCGCTATTCCAGAACCAAGCCTGGAGGAATTACCAGCATCCAGACTCTCTCGATGGCAGTTAATGCAGCAAATGCAACAGCATTTCTGGCGACGGTGGTCAAGAGAGTATCTCAATACCTTGCAAACTCGAGCAAAATGGTGCCGAGAGCAGCCGAATATACGACCGGGGACGCTATGCCTGCTCAAACAGGAGCTCTTGCCACCCACGCGCTGGCCGTTGGCACGAGTGACTGAGGTGCATCCCGCTGCAGATGGTCTCATTCGAGTCGTCACTATCCAAACGGCCAATTCGAAGTTCTTGCGGCCGATCAATAAGATAATTCCCTTGCCAAAAATCGAGGAGAGTGTACGGGATGTTGGTGGTTCGTCCACGAAACGAACATAACCTCAAACCGCGACCAGTAAACACTTGGACTCACCTCGCATTCACAGCGCTGTATACTCTTCCGTTACCGCACTTGTACCCACTTCTTAATCTTTTGTACACTTATTTTTTCAATTTCACATAAACACTTTGCCCTTGTTGCAGATATGCGAAGTCTGCCACTACGCGACTATCCACAGTATTGCACTATACACCGTCGAATTCTACTCTACCGCCAGGAACGACGTCGACGGTGCACTCCTTCGTCCTCCGGGATCACTGTGTTGAGAACATGGACAATACGCTATACGTGCTCGATCTCTTTCGTCATCTTCATTGACGAGGCGGGCGGGAATGTTGAGGACAGAATGGGTGTACCGCCGACGTCAAACGCGTCATTGGGCACGTCGTCTGCTACGCGCGGCAGCCGACTCAAGTCTGCGGTGAAACGCACCGAAAAGTAGACTAATTAGGCCATCTCTGGGCCACGACCCATAATTACAAGAGATCGGTAGTTCACCTGGCGGCGTGTGAGTCACGCGCTCGGCGATCACGTGACTTCCCGAAACCCACGATAGAATTCCGGGAAGAAGCTTCCTTCTTCTTGCTCAAGACGTGAGCAATAACGCACGTTCCGCGATCGCGCATTAAAAAATCTAACGATCTGTTAACCAGTATCACTGGGATATTTTTCATTAAAGTTGTCGTTTGTGGGAGTGTGTGTGGTGTGTGACCGTGACGGCTAACAATAACCGTAATTGTTATATTAAAAACGAGCATTGAGTGCAAATCAGTGTTTATTTGTAATCATCGTACATTCGATCTTTTTTCCCTTTACGATCTTGAACACAATGGGATGGACGATATGGCGCGGAGGCAATGATCGCTAAACCGAATTTCCACAGCAGAAGTGTATTTTCGGAAAATTTAATAGCTGTTGAATTGCGAAAAGTCGAGGTGAAATTCAACAAACCGATATATGTGGGTATGTGCATTCTGGACATATCAAAAATTTGTTTGTATGAATTTCATCATGAGTACATGTCTCCCCTGCACAAACAAAATTGTAAAATTCTATACACAGACACAGACAGCCTCATTTATCATATTCAGTGTGAAGATATCTATGAAACTATGAAATACAATATCGATAGATTTGACACATCCGATTATCCTATCAACAATCCATATAATATGCCGCGCTTAAATAAGAAGGTTCCAGGGTTGATGAAGGATGAAAATAATGGTGCGATAATGACTGAATTCGTAGGTCTTAGAGCGAAAATGTATGCACTTCGCGTAGACGGTAAAAAAGATACAAAAAAGGCGAAAGGCGTCAAGACCAACGTCATAGCCAGAACGATAACTTTCGACGACTACGCGCAGTGTTTGCAAAGGGAGATCGAAATGGTTCGCAGACAATCATGCATACGGTCTAAATTGCACAAAGTGTACACCATTTCGGAATCCAAAATCGCTCTAAGTCCACACGATGACAAGCGGTATATCGTACCTGATTCGATCGACACTCTGCCCTGGGGACATTACAAAATTCCATTGTAAAAAATATCGATGTAAAATAGAAAATTATTTTGTATTTATTGTATAATATAACATGTATGGAAATTATTATAAATAGTGGAATTATTGCATATGTATCATTGTATATTGTATGCACATTTACATATGTATATGTATATCATTGTATTTATTGAACCATGTATTATTTTACAATACATTATTTTTCACTATCCATGAATTGTGTGATTTATCAAACCCCAACCACTTAACGTATACCTTATCCCCCTTCCTACGCAACACTTTTTCCACTAGATATACATCAGGATCGGTGACGCGTTGCAGCTCGTATTCATAGAATCCTCCAGCAACAGGTTTTCCACAAGAATCGATGAGCAGATACGTCGCGGGATTAGTTGCCTGTACTTTCGCTATCTTGAACACCTCCGTTGTCCAATTCGGTGTATAGCCTTTATCGAATATTGTTTTGAATTTGCTCACACGCACAAACTCGCCCAATTTGAATCTCGCTGGAGCAGCAATCTTTATGTTGCTGTATATGGTGGCTAGCAGCTTATCGGCGATCGTAGGGGTAACATCGCGAGGACACATTTTGATGGTTCTATGTTTTCGTGCGTTATATTCTGAAAGTAGACGCGGTAGCGCATCGATCCATTTATAGGTTCCATTGAGCGTAAACAGTTTCCACATATTGTTCTTCAAAGTTCGATTGAAACGTTCTACAACGGAGGCCTTCATCACCGAATACGTCGAATAATGATTAATGTCATGCTTTGCCAAGAGTTTCTGCACATCGGTGTGGTAAAATTCTTTTCCTTGATCGGTTTGCAAATTTTTTGGATATCGATCTCTAAATATCTTTGCAAACGCTTTAGTCACCTCTACACCACTTTTAGTCTTGAGCGGCAATGCCCATGCATACTTGCTCAGCACATCGATGACGGTGAGTATGTAGTGGTGACCTTGGTTGAATCGCGAGTATGGGCGCATTTCTACAACATCAGCTTGCCACAAATCATCGTATCCATGCACTATGACACGCCTCCGTGGGAAATGTCTTCGAGCTGGAGCATGCAATTCCTCAACAAGCTGTCGCTTCTTGTGGCCATGGTTTTCTTCTTTACTCTTGGATTTTGATAATGGTTGCATGTTTGATCGCAGAGGTGTCTGATACGAATGATTCGGTAATTATTGTGTATGTGCATTATGTGTCCTCCACCGCCTCGAGGTAATTCTGGACATGTTCAACCGTCTCGCATGATTCTCCTTTGCAGCGCTGCTGTGGGATAGAATTCGACGCCTGTGTTATCTTTTGAATGCTGTTTTGCAATGTCAGCATATCTCTCTGAAACACAACCAGATTCCTCTCTAATTCTTCCTGCTGCTCTCTCAAAAGTTTAATGCTCTTTTCCATGTATAGTTTATTGACAGCATCGCTGTCAGCTGTGGGCTGCGCTACATGCCGTATCTTGCATGATTTTGCATCAAAGTCAGCACCGATCATGCAAAGAGCGTTATCTCGCATATAATTTCGAAGCACACCGCTCCATTTGTAATAGTCCATTCTAGCTGCCCCACTCTTCTCGAGCGATACCCCAAATTTGTTGATCGGCATCTCGATGCATACAATGCACATTATCGGTGCGCAGCTTAATTTATAATGAGGCCTACCTCGCGGAGTTCCTCGATAATCGATAGAATTTCATTGTCGTGCGAGTTGTTACCCGCCTGACGCGATGCTTCCAGCAAACGGAATCGCTCCACCAACTCGTTGGGATCGTCCCAATGCACATAATCGATCTTGTTATCGCTTACAACCATGACTCTCGGCGTCGTCAGACCTTTCCCTGTCCTACTAGTCGATACACGGGGGAGTAGCGGTGCAATTACATGTTTGTACTTATATCCTTTGTTGCCCAATATGGGATTTTGAGCGTTATGATCGCGTCTGTGAGCATTCGTCACCAGCAGTATGCTTTTGTATTTTTGTTTATCAGCATCAGTGTATGTGGTATCGTCGGGAATTCTCTTGAAAATCAGTTCGTAAAGACCAGGTGTTCCTCCATATCTTACACCATCGATGATTATATTATCATCCTTGTCTATATCGAAAGCCTTATCCCCAAGCATCGTTCCACTACCGCCAAAGTATACGCCATACACATAGTCCATGGTTGTATCCCTATCACAACTTAGGATTGCGCTCATGTATTTTTGCCCCAACGGACCGAAATGGTTGCGAAACGTTTCTTGTCCCTCGGATGTTTGGAGTTGATGTCTAATAGATGTTGCAAACGACACATCGGGACTAGTTTCGAAAACGTCTTCATCATTGGTTGTGAGCGATTGTACATCGAGAAATGTATTTATTGGTGTCGAAGGAATCGAGGAATCGTTTGATGCAACATTCTGCCGTTTCCGCTTCGATTGAACTGGTGTAGAGGTTACGAGTGATTTTTCAGATGACATGTGTGGTTTCCTCTTTGTCTTGCGTGATGTGTTCCCTTTCGGATGGATTTTTGTTTTAGGTGTTAATGTTTCATTCCCATCGACATATGTGCTCATCAATGGAGACGTGTCAGCTTCTGTCGCTGTGGTATTTTCCACAATATGTTTTAGAGGTTCAACAATAGGTTTAAAGTATCTCTCCAACGCAATATCTTCCTCCATCTTGCCAGTCTTCAAAGCCTGATGCTTCTTGCGAATGGATTCGCTGGTTTTTGCAATTTCCTTCGCTATTCTCTCGCGATCCTTCATCTCCAGACTATCGATATCAATCATCGTTGTACCGCAGACGTTGCTTTCCCCACCAACGTGTTGACAACAATTGACAATCTCACGGTATCGCAAACTCGTTAAATCCCTTTCTATAACGTCCTTTGGACATCGCGCTATCCTTGTCTATTACCGCGAAACCATACTCCCGTTGCCAACAATTACGACACAACGCGCAGAAATCCTCATAAGACATATCAGTGTTTACATGGTCGTTGTACACATGTTTCAAGTTGGTACCATCCTGCTTAAACAGAATCAATAGATTCGCATTGTCGCGTATAAGATGTTTTGGAATCTTTGCATACGTCTGACAGAGATAGAAACAGTCAACGTTCGAGTGGCGCCCCATTGCAAAGTATTCCCTTATCGTATCTTGCTTGTCACATGCCACATCATCAAAGATAAAAATGGAATTCGGAAGCGATTCGCTCGGTGGGATGACATCACTGTTATTCGAAAACGTAAAGTAGCCAATATCATCTATCGAAGTCAATAAATTCTCCAAATATTGATATTTTGGTTGTTGCAACGACTTGGAATACACGTACACGTTCTCGAAGCGGACGCCGTGTGGACTTTCCAACAAGCTCACCAGCACGTTGGTCTTTCCGCAATTTGATGGACCACAAATGAGGCAGCGTATAGTGTTTGGTAGCATGCTACCATGTCTGTGCATTGTTTTCGAAGACATCATTTGCGATTTATCGTCAAAATTTGTCACGCGTATCGTTACAGGTTGTCGCACGAATCGCATCCTCTCCGCGAACTGTAAAAAATGATTTTGATACATTGAAGCGGTGATGCGACCTATTTATAGGTCTGCGCCGATGCAAAACAGCTCAGTATTCAAAATGCTTCTGGTCCTGTCGGATAATTTCAACATTCGAAACCTAACCTCTGAGCAGCTGAAATATATACCAAAGATTATTCTACTGCGAGAGTTTGGCAGACACATTCATCAGTTGTGGGACAGACTCCCCAAGCATATAAAAGCCGATTCTGAGGTTCAGCAGTATCGTCGGTGTTTGAAACATTATAATTGTCCTTGGCAGCGAACGCATATCGACGGTCCAGCACCATTGATTAAAAACTGTGGCGAATGTCGTCGACGAGAATAAAGAAAGGTTGTAGTTTGTTAAATCGGGTGATAAACGCGCTACCTATCGAATTACATATCCCAGGATATCAGTTTTGCGGTCCAGGAACTCATCTGGCAAAACGATTGGCTAGAGGTGATCAAGGTATCAATCCGTTGGACGCAGCGTGTCGCGAACACGATATTGCGTATTCGCGTAGCAACGACCTCGGCGAACGACACGCTGCAGATAACGTTCTCGCTGACAAAGCGCGAAAACGCATCGTTGCGCGAGACTCGACACTGGGTGAAAGAGGTGCTGCTACAGCTGTTTGGGCAGCTATGAAGGCTAAGACGAAAATTGGGATGGGAATGAAAACAAAAACTCGCAAAAGGACTCCAAAGAGAGCATTGAAAAAGCGGATTCTTCCGATTGCAAAACGTGGTGGTATATTACCACTTCTCCCACTGCTAGGTGTTCTCGGATCATTAGCTGGTGGAGCAGCGGGGATCGCCAAGGCGGTAAACGATAATAAGGCGGCGCAACATCAGCTACAGGAAATGCAGCGTCATAATCGCTCCATGGAAGGTCGTGGACTTTATCTCACACCTTACAAGCGCGGGCAGGGAATATCAAAACGAAAAAAAAAAAAAAACGCCGAAAAGAAAATAAAAATGCCGGTGGGTGTAACTACCGATGTTCAATTGGAGGAGTTGGCAAAACGAGGCCCTTCCGAGCCGCACCGAGCTCAGAAACTGGGCCGAGACGCTGCCGGTGGGCGGTCTCGCTGGGCGGGCCCAGGAGGAGCTGGACTCGGTCGCCGCGACTATTAGCGCGGCGAAAAACCTAAAAACGACCGACGCGCGGGCGATCAGGATCGCCATCCGTCGCGCGTCGGCCGTGGCGGCCGAGTTGACCGGAAGGGCCGAGCGGGGGGAGAACCCGGATAAACCGGCGCGGGAGGTGGTGTACCGTCAGGGTGCGTGGGAGCGAAGATCTGTGAAGCTCGCCACGCAGAATAGAGCCCTGACGGATCAGGCACACACGTTGGGGGAGACCCTCCACGTGAAGGAGCGGGAGCTCGAATTCCTGCGGGGGAAATACGCGCGCCTGGCGGCGCGCGCGTCAATGGCCGGCGTGGACGTGGCGGAGTCAGAAACTCTGGCGTTCCGTCCCGCCGTGCCCCTCCCCACGCGTGCGGAGCTCCTGCCCTCGTGCCTGCCCCCTTGGACGGACTCGTGCGTCCAGGTGGAGGTGGCTCCAGTGCCGGGTCCTTCGGCTGCGGCCAGGTCCTCCCCCCTGCGAGATGCACCGGGGAAAGCGAAGAAAAGGAGGAGGGCGGTGTCCCCCCGTCACCCCCCTGTGAACTCCTCCCGTGACGCCGGCTCCGGGGCCGCTGAGCAGCCCTGGGACGCCGTGTTGCGCCGGATGGAGGAGTTGGAGAGGAGGGTGGATGGCCGCCTCCTCCACCTAGGCAAGGTGTTCGGTCGAGGAGGACCGGCACTGGCGCCGACGCTGACGCCGACACCGGCGCCGAGACCGGCCGACCCGCCGTCCGCTCTTGCCCAGAAATGGGCCAGGATCGGCGGCGGGCGGTCTTTTGCGGCGGTTGCCGCGGCTCCGCCCCCCAAGAAGGTGGGACGGGAGCGACGTCTCGCTGGCAGTCCGGCGAGCTTGCCCGCGGGCGGACCGGGGGGAGGTGTTCCCCCTCCCCCCGCGACTGCCTCCCCCGGGGTGGGGAAGACTGCGCCCGTTCCGGCTCCCCCGACTCCCGCGCCCACTAAGGGGCGCAAGAAGCGCAGGGCGGCACCGACCGCCCCCGCAGCGTCGGGGAGCACGACGACGGGAACCGCGGCGGGGAGGGGAGTTGGCGCTCCCCCTCCGGCAACGCGGCCGGGCGGCCCCGCTGTAAGGGCCGTCAAGAATAAGAAAGCGGTGGCGGTTGCGCCGGCGCCGGTGTCGATCGCTTCGACCCGGACGCCTGGTGCACCCGCGGCCCCGCAGGGCACGTGGGCCCAGGTTGTAGGCCGAAAGGCTAAGAGGGCGGCGAAGGCGGCTGCAGGTGGCAGCGCTGAGGTGGTGGTGCGGGGGAGGGGCGCAGTGGCGCTGGCTCCCCAACGGTCGGGCGCTCCCGGGAGAGCCCCGGTTGCGATCCCGCGCGCCCCCAGATCCGCGGCGGTGGCGATCACCGCTCCGGCTGGGGGGGAGAAGGATTTCTCCGCGCGGGTCGCCGGCGCAATGGCGGCCATTAAGGTCGCCGACCTCGGCATCGCAGCGATGCGACCGAGGCGCGCTGTCACCGGGGGCCTGGTGCTAGAAATCCCGGGGGCCCAGGGCCCGGCCAAGGCCGCGGCGCTGAAGGCCAAGCTCGTGGAGCAGCTGGGGGACAGTGGCATCAAGGTCCACTGCCCCCAGAGGATGGCTGAGTTTCGCGTCGGCGGCCTCACGGAGTTGGCGTCCGAGGACGCCATCCGCGCCACCATCGCGACGCAGGGGGGGGTGTGCGCCGGCTGATGTGACGGTCGGCGACAAGCGGCGGGACCCAGCGGGGCTGTTCTCCGCATGGGTCCGCGCGCCCGCGGCGGCGGCGTCAGTACTCGTTAAGGCAGGGAAAATTGTCATAAATTCCCTTGCCGCGCGAGTGACGCCGCTCGCACAGAGGAGGCTGCAGTGCTTCCGGTGCCTGGAGTACGGCCACGCTCAGGCCAAGTGCTCCAGCCCGGAGGACAGGCGCCTCCTCTGCTACAGGTGCGGGGTAGCGGGACACACGGCGCGACTGTGCGTCGCCGTCCCTAGCTGCCCCCTATGCACCAGCGCGGGTTTGTCGGCCGGGCACCGAATGGGTGGCCCGGCCTGCCGCCCTCCCACTGTGTCAGAGAAGGGCAAGAAGAAGAAGGGCGGCGGGTTTCCCGGGGGGGGGGGGGGTTGCTCCCCCCGCGCCGGCGGCGCCCCGAGTGACGTCGCCCCCCCCACCCACGTCCGCGTCCGTTTTCGCGGTGGCTTGCCCCGCTGCGCCCGCCCTGAATATGGAGACCAGTGCTCTGGTCTCCACCTCGGCGGCCGGGTCCGGCGCGGGCAAGCGGAAGGCCCAGGAGGATCCGGGTGCCTCGTCGCACTCGATGCCGTCTTCGCCCGGGGGCTCTCCCCGCAAGGGGTCGAGAAAGAAGAAAGAGAGGGGGGGCAGCCCAGTGCTCCCCCTCAGCGGTCCTCGACCCGAGGGGAGAGCGGCCTTTTTAAAGGCCGGGAAGGCGACTCCGCCCGTGCTAACAACCGGGGGGGTGGAGACGGCGATCGACGCCGAGGAGGCACTACTCCTCGCGCAGTCGGTCGCCGCGTCATACGGTGGGGGGCCCCCTGCCGTGGAGAGTGCAGACGGGACACCCGAGTCATCGGGAGTTGCAGCCCGACCTGAGCAGGATCCGGCGGAGGCCGCTGACAAGGCTTTGTAATGCCTCGCGGCCCGCCGATCCTGCTCGCCAACTTAAACCACTCTATGCGAGCGCACGACCTGCTTACGCAGGCTTGCATAGAGATGGAGGTCGGGCTGGTCATCGCCACCGAGCCGTATCCGCTTGTGGACCGATGTTTTCGGTCCACGAACCCGGATCGGCAGGTGGCGATGATGTGGGACGTAAGTCGCGGATCCCTGCCGTGCTCGATCGTCCGACACGGCAGGGGATGGATGGCCGCGTGATGGGGGGAATTCCTCGCGGTGGGTGTTTACCTTGCGCCGAGGTTTTCCGTCCCGGAGTTCGAGGACCGGCTGCACGAGTTGGGGGCTTTTCTCGCCCCCCTCAGAGCTCAGCCGGTAATACTTCTGGGGGACTTCAACGCCCACGCTTCCGAGTGGGGCGCCCCCAGAACGGACTCCAGGGGCGAGGTGCTTCTCGAGTGGACGACGGCGATGGGGTTCTCGTTGAAGAACCCCCATGCAGTCACGACGTTCCGCGGTCCGCGGGGCGAGTCGATTATCGACTTGATCTGGGTCAACCCCGCGGCCGCCGCCAAGACGTCGGACTGCTGGGTGGCGGAGGATTGTGAGCCGGCGTCGGATCATATGTACGTGATGCTGGCCACCTCCGCCCCCCCGCCGCGTCCCCGAGTCGGCAGACACCCACCGCGGTGGGCGCTCAAACAGCTTGATGCTGAGCAGGCCGCACTAGCCTCCTCCGTCGTCGCCTGGCCTCCAATGCCGGGCGACGTGCTGGACGATCCCGCCGCCGGCGCGCTCTGGTTCCGCGGCGCGTTGCAGTCTGTCTGCGACGCGTCAATGCCGCGGGCCGGGCCGCCGGGCGGGGGTCGGAAGGCGGTGTACTGGTGGTCGCCAGAGATCGCGCAACTCCGCGCGGCGAATCTCGTGGCTAGGCGCCGGTACACCAAGGCCCGTCGTCAAGACCGACGACGGGTCTCGGAGGAGCAGCTCCTCGAGTTGCGCCACGCCTTTGCGGCGGCGCGACACGAACTTCGAGGAGCTATTGCCCTGGCGAAAGATGATTCCTGTCGGGAGTTCGTCGCTACCCTCAACGAGGACCCTTGGGGGCGTCCGTACAGGGCCGTGAGCATCAAGCTCGGACCCTGGGCGCCCCCCGTCACAGAGGGCCTCGATCCCCGGCTCCTAGACCAGGTTCTAGAGGCGCTATTCCCCCCTCCCCCGGTGCACGGGGAGGGTGGCGCCGACGAGTCCGGGGATCCTTGGTTGAGCAGGGGCGCGGATACCTCCGACGCCCCTGGGGTTAGCGACGAGGAGCTCGCGACCGCTGTGGCGCGAATGCGCAAGCGGAACGCGGCTCCTGGTCCCGACGGTGTGCCCGGGCGAGTGCTGGCCTGCACTATGGGCGCCCTAGGAGCCGGCCTCAAGCGGTTATTTAACGCCGCTCTGAGGACCGGTAGATTCCCCCCTGCTTGGAAGGAGGCGAGGCTAGTCCTCCTTCGCAAGCCCGGAAGACCCGCTGAGTCACCCTCGGCGTACAGGCCGATATGCCTCCTGGACGAGGCGGGCAAGCTGCTCGAGAGAGTTATAGCTGCCCGCCTGTGCGATCACCTAGAGGCCGTGGGCCCAGATCTATCCGACCGCCAATACGGCTTTAGGCGGCAGCGATCGACCATCGACGCCATTAAGATGGTACGGTCGCTGTCGCGCCGGGCGGCTGAGGGAGGCGGTGTCAGCGTGGCGGTGTCACTAGACATCGCCAACGCGTTTAACACCGTCTCCTGGGCGGCGATCGAGCGGGCGTTGCTCTATCATAACGTCCCGCTCTACCTTCGCCGCCTGATCTGGGACTTTCTCCGCGGCCGTGTGGTGACGTACGTCGGCCAGGAGGGCGACGGGGTGACTCTCGTGTACCGCGGAGTCCCGCAGGGGTCCGTGCTAGGGCCCCTGTTGTGGATACTCGCATACGACGCGGTACTGCGGGTCGAGCTGCCATCGCTAAGGGTGTCGTTGGTATGTTACGCCGACGACACCCTGGTGGTAGCTGCCGGGCAGAACTGGAAGGAGGCGATAAGCCTCGCCGAGGAAACGCTGCGACGCGTCATCACCTCGATCGGGACGCTTGGTCTGCGAGTCGCCTTGGACAAAACCGAGGCGATGTGGCTCGCGGACAGGGTTGGGAGCGGTGTCCCCAACAGAGCGTCCCTGAGGATCGGGGATGCCTGCATCAGGGTCGGACGTTCGATGAAGTATCTCGGTCTGACCCTGGATACCTACTGGCGATTCACGCGCCACTTCAAAACCCTCGCCCCCAGGTTGGAGAAGCAGGTATTCGCCTTCGGGCGAATCATGCCCAACCTGGGTGGGCCACACGAGGGAGTTCGGCGACTCTATGTGACGGTCGTTCGGTCCATGGCGCTGTATGGCGCGCCTATATGGGCCGGCGACCTGGAGGACTGCCGCGTTGGGCGTGAACTCTTGGCCAGAGTTCATCGCCGCGCAGTCCTCCGAGCCGTGCGAGCGTATCGCACGGTGTCACACGCCGAGCTGTCCGCTCTGGCTGGGTCCCCCCCATTCCATCTGCTCGCGGAGATGGAGGCGGAGGTTTATTCCACCGTCCATGATCTCCGCGAAGCTGGGAACCCGAATGCCATCGGACCAGAAGTGGTGCGGGGCCAGGCCCGACAACGCATGGGAGCCAAGTGGCTCGAGTGGTTAGCCCTCCCGCGACATCGGGAGGGCCGCGTTGTCGGGGCGCTCCTACCCATCATGAACGAATGGGTGGGGCGTGGGTACGGCAGGCTCACCTTCCGCCTGACGCAGATATTGACCGGAGTTGGATGCTTCGGCAATTATCTGTGTCGCATAGGGCGGGAGGAGTCGTCGCAGTGTTTCAGCTGCGACTCGGGCGATGAGGACACGGCCGACCACACGCTGGCGGTTTGCCGGTCGTGGTCGGACGAGCGGCGTGTCCTCGAGTCGCGGCTGGGTCCCGATCTCTCGCTACCGACGGTCGTGCGTCGGATGGCGGGAGATCGGGAGTGCTGGAAGGCCGTCTCCGCATTTGCGGAGGCGGTAATGTTGAAGAAGGAGGAGGCGGAGCGGGACAGGATCCGCACCGGGCATCCGTCCCGCGTAGCCGCCCCTCGGAGATCCGGTAGGATCGGGAGGAGGAGATGACCCGGGGCCGGGGGAGGTAGGGCGGTGACGTAATTTAGTGCGTCACCCCCGCTCCCCGTCGGCATCAACCCCGGGTCGGAGGCGCCCTTTTCAGGGCGCCTCGGGAAGGAGGCGGCCTTAGCCGCGAGTTGCCGTCGGCGTCGCGTCGTGGTAGGGCGCGACGCGCGACGGCGGAGTTACGAACAGGGGGTCCTCGTGTCAGAGGGCCCCCCGGGGAGCAGCCGACCATCTGCTGCTCCCCCGGGAGCCGCGCCATTGGCGCCGTTTTTAGCGCGCTCCCGAGGAAGGCGGTCGAGCAGGTAAAGGGTGAGTGCGGCGGTCAATTGACCATATGACCAAGTGCCGCCTCCCCGCCCGGCCGCGACCCTTCGGGCCGCGTCCGGGTCACTGCTCGACCGCGGGGGGTCGCGGGGTGGGGGTGCCGGGGGGCACGCTCACCCCTCCACCACATCGTGCGACCCCCCCCCCAGAAGTGGCGACGCGGCCGCGTGGTCCGTCTCGCGTCGCCGGAGTTTTGGGAAGACCCCGCGCGGCAACGCGCGGGGTTGTTGAGCGCGGAGCCAGCATTTGCGCTGAGGGGGGGGCAAGCGAATGTATCGCTAGTTTGCTCTCGCAGAAGTCCTCCCCCTCGAGCGTGCGACTCTGCGCCCGAGGACGACCACCGTGGAGTTTTAGTGGGTGCAAGCCCCACATAACCCCGTCCCTCCCCCGGGGGGCGGGGTATCCGTTAGGGATTTCTCCACGTCAAAAAAAAAAAAAAAAAAGTTGGCAAAACGTATGCGTATTCCATTCTTTAGAGGCGTTTTTACGCGCAATGCACTACCTGCCGGAGGAGTACATCGAAACGAGAGCGGTATCGTAAATTTGGACAATGTCGAGGGGTCAGGGACTCATTGGGTGGCATATGTGAAGAGAGGGTGTCGAGCTATATATTTCGACAGCTTTGGGAATCTTCGACCACCTAAGGAATTGGTGCAATATCTTGATAATGATGCTGTGAAAATCGAATACAATCGAACGTCTTATCAGGAGTACAATCACAGCAATTGTGGACAACTCTGCCTACGCTTTCTACAAACGATCGGTCGCAAATTTAAGGATTGACTTCCCGCCGCTATGATTCAGTACTAGCCGAGTCGTACAGCTCGGAATATGTCGTTAACATTCACTCTAACCGGCAAGAGTAGCACCCTCGCAGTGAGCTACTTTCCACCCATAGATTTGAGCGATGATGATTACGAGCTTGGTTTAACAACCTTTGAAACTTATCATACAATACCGAACATCGACTGGAGCAATGATAAATTCTACTTCACCTCGAACTATGGCATCAAAAACAACAGTGTTGATACCACTCCTGAAACTATTAGGATTCCACACGGCTCCTACGAACTAGACGCCATTGCCAAGTATTTGAGGCAGCGATTACTCGAGCGGTATCCTAAAAATCCCGATGACACTGATGATGACAACGATGTGTATCCTATAGTGTTGCGTCCCAACAATAACACCATGAAAAGCGAGCTGTACTGCTCATTCACCGTAGATTTTACGAAGCGCAATAACATCGGATCACTACTAGGATTCTCGATGAATCGGGTATTAGAACCAGGACGGTGGCACGAATCGGATGATCCGATTAATATCATGAACGTGAACATTATTCGCGTAGAATGTAGTGTGACCGCTGGTGCATACAACAATGGGAAGCGTGTACATACGATACATGAATTTTCTCCGAGAGTCCCTCCAGGATATAAGATATCGGAAACGCCTGCACAGATCATTTATCTTCCAATCACCGCACGGGTCATTACGGATCTAACGATACGCGTTGTGGATCAAGACGGACGGTTGCTCGATTTTCGAGGTGAAGAGATTACCATCAGGCTGCACATGCGACGGCGGCGATAATACGTGTGGTGTGAATGATTGAGATGCTTGTGCTGAACGACTCCAGAAACCCGTTTCTTCCAAGTGAAATTGTTTACAACTACAATAGCTCTGATTACGCTAAAAAGAAGAGACTCAGTGCTGTAAACATTGCATTTTTGAAATCATTGGGATTTATTGTACGCATATAAGTTGAAAAATGGCTGACATTCTAAGCATTGGAGGGAAGCCGACGTTTGACGATCGCATCGTCAAGCTCGAGACTCACACGTACAACCCATACGTCAACACAACGTTTGGACATAGTGATGAGATAAGAATACCTATACAGCAGCAGGATGTATACACATTGCCGTGTGAAAGTTTCCTCTACGTGGAGGGGAAATTGGTGATAAATAAGCCAAACGATGCATTAACAGTGATGTTGGGAAATAATTGTATGGCGTTCATATTTGATGAGATTCGATACGAGCTGAATGGCGTGGAGATTGACCGTAACAGAAACGTTGGAATAACTAGCACGCTTAAAAACTATATATCGTTGACATCTGACGAAGACAAAAATATGGAGAATGCTGGATGGGGCTTGAAACGACACGATGAACTAATAGTGAAAAATTATTTCAACTTTTGCATCCCGCTCAAATATTTGCTGGGATTTTGCGAGGATTACAAACGCATGATTATTAATGCACGTCACGAATTGATTTTAATACGATCGCGCAACGATAACAATTCTCTAATAGGATCATCAACGTTGGAACCGGAAATTGAATTACTTAAAGTGCAATGGCGGATGCCTCATGTGACGCTGAACGATGTTAATAAGCTATCGTTGCTACATGCTTTGGAAAGTGGACAAAACCTGAGCATTAGTTTTCGCTCATGGGATCTGTACGAGTATCCTCTCTTACAGAGCACAACCAAGCATTCGTGGGCTGTAAAGGCAGCTGCACAGTTGGAGAAGCCGCGATATGTTATCTTTGCTCTACAGACTGCTCGAAAGAATGTGATGACCGAAGATGCTACTCGGTTCGACCATTGTAAATTGACCAATGTAAAACTTTTTCTCAACTCGGAATTTTACCCATATGATGATCTGAACTTGGACTTTGACAAGAATAAGCACGCCATCTTGTTTAACATGTATACACATTTCCGTAAATCGTATTATGGACATAGTTGCAACGAGGCATTATTCACCGTGGCCCAATTTTTACAATTTGGTCCCCTCGTGGTGATTGATTGTTCGCGACAAAACGAGTCGATCAAGAATAGCACCGTGGATGTGCGCATAGAATTTGATTGTAAAGAGAATGTGCCTGCAAATACTACAGCCTACTGCCTGATTCTGCACGATCGGGTGGTTGAATACAATCCGCTGACAAACGTGGTGCGCAAAATCAATTAAAATTGTCATGCTACTTACACGCCCTCTCCTATATCAAAATTCATACAAAAATTTCATCATGAAAATTGAGATGCTTTACAAGAAAGACTGTATTCTCCCATCTGTTGTGGAAGCGAGTGGACCTCTAAATCGTATCGATAATGGTTGTACCAACATTTGTTGATCTGCAAGGATTCATCGTTGATGGAAGATTTATTGTCAAGGAAGTGGCTATCCTACGAATGGGAACAATTCTCTCACACTATATTTTTGGGAGTTCGATGCCTCAATATCTTCTTACAAAATCCGACAAATCAAGCATCCGATGGTTGGTTGCAAAACATCATGGGCTACGGTGGGATGATGGAGCCGTTCCATACAGTATGGCTAAACAGCTAATTACGAAAGCTATAGCTGATGCTGTCGACGAAGAAGATGACACATCCCATATCGTATACGTTAAAGGGCTGCAGAAATGCGGTTGGCTTGCGGATTTCCTCGATGAAAATACGAGAGCGAATGTGATCATTGAGACGTTGGACATTGACTACGATGCTATCAAATCTCTAAATAAGCTAAATGTAGTTAATACTCTGCGATGCTGTAGACACGTAAAGCATTGTGCTTTGCAAAATGTATTTAAAATATTCAACTGGTGGTCTAAACATCAGATGGAAATTCATAAATAAATATAATCAATTTTTAAGGTATAAATGTTTTTTTCTTCACCCTTTCCAAACCCAACCTCCTTAATATGATGTACGCTAGATTAAGATGGTAGTTGTAATTATTTAGAAGTGGTACGATACACGTTCAGAGTGGTATCATACACGTTCAATACATGTTCAGACTGGTACCATACAAGTTCGATACATGTTCAATACATGTTCAGAGTGGTATGATCTAGTCGAATAATGTGTCCAAAGAAGAATTCGAAGAAGATGCGTGTAAATATTGAGAGGATTACCAACGAAGAAGAAACTGAAGGTGGAGAACAACAACATCTTACTTTGCAAAGCTATGCACTTCTCGATTTCATGATAGTGGGGGTTTTTGCATGCGTGAGCTTGGAAGAGTTTCTATACGCAAGAGCTTGAAGATGCTGCGAGCCTAGTTGTCATTCATATGTGGAAGTGCCACCATGGGATTCAAAAGAATTGCTCCCGAGTGGGACCCTGAACCGTGCCAACACAATCCAGAGGTATGTACATATCAATATTTTTAATATTTTATCACATTTAACCGTTTAAATCGTGTGAGATTAAATCATACTAATATTATATCGCTGGTTTTCTGTGTTTTAGCAATTACCGCCACAATTATCATCGTCATCATCATCATCGTCGTCGCCATCGCTGTCGCGGTCGCCATCGCCATCGCTATCGAGAACACCATCGCCATCGCTTTCGCCGCCGCTGCCTTCAGTGGTATGTAATACATTGCATTGGTGTCCATGTGTGTGCGTGCGTGTTGTGTGTGTGTGTGTGTGTGTGTGCGTGCGTGCGTGTTGTGTGTGTGTGTGTGTGTGTGTGTGTGTGTGTGTGTGTGTGTGTGTGTGTGTGTATTTTGATGTAGTATTCTTATACTGGTGTTTGTGTTCTAGGATAATCAATTATTGCTGGAGCGGTTGAGATTGCTGGCATGTATCATGTCGAGGAGGGTACCTCTGGAGGAGATTGTATCTCCGGTGGTACCTCCCCGGGAGCCGAACATGCGACGGCAATCTGGCATGGTTGTCAGCTCATCGATGGCGGCTCGGCTGCAGCGCCCGTGGGTGCCATTTAGACGAATGGGACCCCTGCAGCCGAGGCGACTGCGACCCTCATCGCCACCCCCAACATCGTCGCCGCCGTCTCCACCCTGGATAGATGTGGGGCGGTTGCGACGATCACCATCTGTGGCGATGAGGCCCCCCTCACCATCACCATCGATGGCGACGGCGGTTGGATCATCATCATCATCGACATCACTTGGCACGCCGCCCTGGTGGCCACCATCCACTCCCTCTACTCCATACACATCAACGCCAACATCATCATCATCATCATCATCATCTGTAGAGCCCCCATCAGTAGCATCTCCATCCCCTGAGTGGCCCCTCGGGCTGTTTACGCCACCGGTGTCACCACCATCTCCGCCTTCTCTGTGGCCCGAGGGGTTTTTCACACCCCCACCATCACCACCCGAATAGTATTTATCATTATCATTATCATTATCATTATCATTATCATTATCATTATCATTATCATTATCATTATCATTATCATTATCATTATCATTATCATTATCATTATCATTATCATTATCATTATCATTATCATCATCATTATCATTATCATCATCATCATCATCATCATCATCATCATTATATATATATTTTTTGTTCTATTTTTTATTTTATTTTATGTTTCGTAACAATATCATCATCGTCATCATTATATATATATTTTGTTCTATTTTTATTTTATTTTATGTTATGTAACAATATATATAATTTCTTAAACATACATTACTTCTCAATTTTATTTACTTGTCATCCATCCTCCTTCTTTCCTCTTCGCATAATTTTAAAACAAACAAAGATGCATCATGCATTCTTAGCACTGTGAAAATGGTATCGTCTCGTGCGACAAACAAATATGTATCATGCATTCTTCGCACTGTGAAGAAATGGTATCGTCTCGCGCGACTGCGCCAGAAGAAGAATCAAATTACACGCGTTATCGCGCGAGATGATACCATTTTCATAGTGCTATGAATGCGTGATGCATATTTGTTTGCTAGAGTTTGAAAAATTGGTAGCTTTAGAATGTATGATGCATATTTGTTTGCTCGGTTAGTTTGGAAAAAAATATTCTGGCGGTAGATCTGATTTAGAACCAATATTTGGGGAAAAAAATTTCTGGGGCCGGATCGAGTCTGAAAAAAAGATTTTTTTTCATACAAGACCCGGCCCCAGAAATTTTTAGCGTGATGCATATTTGTTTGCTAGAGTTTGAAAAATTGGTAGCTTTAGAATGTATGATGCATATTTGTTTGCTCGGTTGGTTTGGAAAAAAATATTCTGGCGGTAGATCTGATTTAGAACCAATATTTGGGGAAAAAAATTTCTGGGGCCGGATCGAGTCTGAAAAAAGATTTTTTTTCATACAAGACCCGGCCCCAGAAATTTTTAGAGGGAGGGGGCAACCCTCTGAAAATTTTCCAGCAATGAGTCAGGTCTGGAGAGGTCTCCGTGGCGGCTCGGTCCGGACTGATCCCCACCACGATTGCGACTTCCCCCACTCCGCGGCTCATGCGCGCGCAACCGGTCTTCCACTCCCCACTCTCCCCGCGCCCATAGTTCTCTCCACCGCGCTCCCCCGCGCGCCCTCACTTCCTCCCGCCCCCGCGCTCCCCTCAGAGGACCTGGGTTAGAATCGGCTTTGCCTTACTACTACAGAGGCGTTGCTTCTGATATTATTTATCTGGACGGAATCCCCATTTTATAACGATTCGTGAGGATGATTATTCGCGCGAATGAAATATTTCGGTACAAAAGACACGCTTCAAAGTGCAATGTTTCAGGAATAGCGTAGGAGTACTTTGTCGGGCGCTAAGCTTGCAGATAATAAGTCGATGCGACGAGTATATTAAGCTGGACGTTGCACTCGGAAGTAATCCGGAGGAAGGAATGAAAATGCGGAAAGAGTGCATACTCTGCTGTGACATTTAAAAAAGTAAAAAAATTACGCCAAGTACATGAATTATCTTTGTAAAAAGAAGTGAGATCCCTGTTACGTCCCTACTTCCTTATTTATGTGGGAGTTTTAAGGAGTTTATATTTTGGATCCGCTTTCGAACTAGTCCTGGGAGTTTTCGCTCTGGGATAGTTGAGAATGATAAGGATGTAGATTAGGATGCATTTTTATCCTTTGTTTACCTTATTTTGGCCGCGGTGACGGCAGATCTATCAGGATTAATTTCACTGGATTGGTCCGGTGTCCCCCTTGACTGCTGCTGTCGCTACGTCTCCGAAAAGTTCGGCACTTGTTACCGGCGTTTCTAGGTGGTTTGTATATTTTTATTAATTGGACATGTCGCCCGGCGCGATGATTCCTCGGCATTCGTCTTTTAGAGTTTTTGATAGCAATTATTGGTCAATAAATCACTAATCATCTTCCGCTCCCGGCGCTGCCGCGGGCAACGTTCTGCTCTTCAGCGATACCATTGGCGGAGGCAACAGTGATTCATTTACATTCGCAACATTTATTTGGAAATTCCTTAACATTTAAATCTGTCGCGTTGATCACGGTTTACGCATAATCTCTGGTAAGACCGCGGGCAACGTTCTGCTCTTCAGCGATACCATTGATCAGCGCAACCCGTGACCTGTTAATAGGCATTTTCCGTAATTTAATAGGTTTTTCCAAAAGACGAATCCTCGATTTAGGGGATGGGAATTTGTTGGAGGTAACACTTCACTCACTTGTAAATATTAACAACTTTTATTATTTCTAGAGAGTTTTTCCATGCTTTACATACTTTAAGTATTCACTGAATGGTTTTTCAATTTCAAATTCAAATATATTATTAATTACATTGAATTCTTCTGTGGGTGATCTATCCCTTTATATAGGGCTGTCGATCACTCCTTCTTCAGGTTTGTCACATGACAAATATGATGGTGGGAGATGAAATCTCCCAATCATCTGCCGTGGGATCCACCTGAAGAATTCGCTCCGACGCGTTATCCGAGAGTTTTATTTACCGCAGAATTTGAGCTATTTCTCATCTATTTCTGGCTCCTCTCCGTGACTTATAACGTTTTTCTGCCGTAATACGAAACTCTCAGCAGCGTCGATAATAGAATTCTTATTTTAATTCATACTTTAGATTTTTACGCTGTTGGGTTTTCGATGTGCTCTGTACGATTGATTTCGTACAGACCACATACTAAGGATTGAAGTTAATGTACATCGGTTCCGTATTGGAGCTCGAATTACGGGAAATAAAGGGAGGGCAAGCTTCGGGCGTTGATCAGGAGCGCAGATCCGTGAGGATGTCGGCAGCATTGGCTGATAGGGGCCTTCGTCCCACGCTGAACGTCAGCTGGTGTTGGCTGGGCCTTCCTAGTGTGTGTGTAGCCGGCTGGCCGCCACCTCCCGTAATAGCTGCTCTCCTGCTCCCTGTTGCCGTCCGTAGATTCACGGCTCGAGCTCTTCTTATCGCGAGTTTTGATTATAGTGCCTTATCGGCTATGCTTCGTATAGTGTTTTATATATGTTTTTCATACGAGGTGGTTATTATACCTTAGAGTACGAAATAGTAAATATTGTAGGTTTTCAAAGGTTAATTAGTAGTAGACTCGACGCCGCGGGACGTGACAATCCCCATAAAAAACTTTCAAATAGTAAAAAAATTACGCCAAGTACATGAATTATCTTTGTAAAAAGAAGTGAGATCCCCATAAAAAACTTTCAAAAAGTAAAAAAATCACAAAAAATAAAAGATAATAATATAAATCACAAAAAAATAGAAGAAAATATATAATATCACAAAAAATAGAAGATAATAATATAAATCCCCCCAAAAATAGAAGAAAATATACAATATAAAAAAAGATGTGAAATCAAAATGAGCTGCAAGTACATAAAGGTGCTTTCCAACTGCACTTTAGATGACACAACTACATATGCACAGCTAAAATTCCATTACTCATAATGGCTATTTATACAAAGAAAAAATGTATTAAATAATATTAAGCAGATATATTTTTATACAAATAAATATTTTAATACGAATAAATATTTTATTCAAAATACTTGGCGCTGCTCACCGCATTGGTGTTGCTAAACTGAATACATATGTATAAATTGCATTAATCTTTTTCTTTCTTTCTTGTGCGTGCATTCGTGAATGTGTGTATGTGTGCGTGTGCATATGCTACGTATGATATTAGAATTAAATATATGTAGAATAAATCTGACTGCGTTTCTAATATGTATATGTTTATGTATTTTAGATTGTAAGGGAGTTATTGTAAATTATTAATTTACTATTAATAAGACAATTAACATTTTTTCGGTTTCGCAGCGCCAAGTATTTTGAATAAAATATTTATTCGTATTAAAATATTTATTTGTATAAAAATATATCTGCTTAATATTATTTAATACATTTTTTCTTTGTATAAATAGCCATTATGAGTAATGGAATTTTAGCTGTGCATATGTAGTTGTGTCATCTAAAGTGCAGTTGGAAAGCACCTTTATGTACTTGCAGCTCATTTTGATTTCACATCTTTTTTTATATTGTATATTTTCTTCTATTTTTGGGGGGATTTATATTATTATCTTCTATTTTTTGTGATATTACATATTTTCTTCTATTTTTTAGTGATTTATATTATTATCTTTTATTTTTTGTGATTTTTTTACTTTTTGAAAGTTTTTTATGGGGTTCTCACTTCTTTTGACAAAGATAATTCATGTACTTGGCGTAATTTTTTTACTTTTTGAAAGTTTTTTATGGGGATCTCATACGATTTACTTTAATTATAGTACATGTGTGTTTTGTAATAAAGTGTTTCTATCGTCTCCTGAAGTCAATAACTGGCATCCCGACATCTACGCTCCTACAATCCACCGGCAATACTCCTCGTGGAGAGACACAGGAAGAAAAGGGGTAGCCCGCTGTCGACGCGTGGTCCTCTCGAGTATAAACACGAGCTTCAATATCAAAACAATAGCATGAGTTAAGGCTGCCGTCTCATTTTTGTTATGGTCCGAATCGATCGAAGCGTCCCCAGTAAACAAACGGACCCTAATGAAACTACTGCGGTCGATAAAAAGAACTTGTACAGAGATGACATCTCCAGGTACTCTGGGTAGACGAACTTTTGACGCATAGTTGCCACATCGTCTGTTCTCTTTGTCTCTGCCGCGCTGTTGCCACAGAGTTCTCTCTTTCTATCGAGAAGTCTTGAAGCAATACGGCACGAGAGCTACGTCCAGCGTCAGAACCTCGCTGAACGTAGCAATAATGAAAGATAGAGAGGTCCGGGAGTGTAAGAAGGAAAGATGGAAATATACCAAACTTGACACAATTTGAACTATCAGATTACACATAAAATTTATTTGCAGAATTGAAAGCCCGTTTCGTTCAAAGTAGTCCGATTTAAATTATTTTCTGTCAATTTAATCGGCAGAATCACTTTCATATTGATACGATGAAAAATAAAGAAATTCTGTTTCTGCATAATCGATGATACATCGCCGAGCAACTCCAGGCGACAGGTTAGACGGGTGAGCGATACAATGTCGCTCGGCTCGAGCTTCGGGGGACCTCAAGAATGAAGGCCTTCGATTAAAAAAATTATTTGTGGCCGACGGATGAATTCCCGTCGAATAAACTGATTCATCCGTGGCGTTTCAAATAAAACTAACTCTGCGTTATTTTTACTCGACGACAAATAAAGATAATTATTCAGGAAATACTGCATGTTAACGCCATCTCTTTGGCCCACCGGTAATTAGGCACTTGGCGTCTGCGCGCTGACTCATGTGGAGCGTCGATCACGGCCCCTTCCATCGACTTACAATCGATGGAAGGGGGACTGCTCTTGCTTCCAGGAAATCGATGGCGAATTCCTGGATCTCTAGCTCTCTGTGCGCGACCACGCTACACTTCACTCGTTTCGCTGATTACTTTATGCACTTTTGCTAATCGCGCAGTTGCTTCGCGAAGTTACTTCTTGCCTTGTAACTAGCATTGGTGCTTACTGCAATTACGTGCTAGCTTCTTTGCTAAGCTTCGCCGGAATAAGTATTGTGTAAACTCATAAACATTACTGTTAAATAGTGTACGTTAATTGTGACTCTGTACATAGATATTTAAATTATAACGCGTGGTGTTTCACAAGGCCTTTGTGCCGTTCAGTTTTCCTTCAGTGCCCTTTATCCATTCCCAGCACTGATCCTCAGTAACTTTTAGTAACAATAATGTCTCTTTAATTTGATAGTTTATTTCAATAATTTATGAAACAATACTAATTTGCGTATCAATATCCCTTCTGAACTTCGCATTTCTGTAAGGACACTGGGCATCGCTTGCCTTCTTGGAAGGCGAGGTCCAGTAGGATGCGTAAGGGATACAATGTAAATTCCTGGCGTTCTCCCGATTAAAATCGTGTCAAATGTCATGTAAATCGGACTATTTTTAACGATGTTAGCTTGGGGCCACTTTCATCGGGACGACGGAATCGAAATGTAGAACGTGATATTCGTCACTTCCACGAAACTCAGCGAGGCGCGGCATATTCACGGCATTGCCTTTAGGACTCTAGCGAGAGAATCACGCTGTACAAACAGCGTATTAGTCAAAAACATTTTTTTAATAAAAAGCTTATTATTTGTGACTGAAAATAAAAGTGTCAACTATTGGTACACTGTCAACAACGAGTACAGTTACCCTATATTTAATTACCAAGTACAGTTCTAGAAATAATCCGATTTATACCGTGCTTGAACTCATTTTAATTTGGACAATCTCAGCAGTATGTTAATAAATAGTGAAAACGTCACGTTTTACAATTTATTAATACATAATCCGCCGCAAGCAACACTGTATGCCTCTCGAACCGAAATCAGAAGCTGCCGCCGAACAGCCCAAGTCTTCAGGCTCAAAGAGAGATCGCGCCGGTTCGGGTAAACACGCTGCCGAAAGTTGTTTGAAGCCTTCAAATAAAAGTCGAATAAACTACGGTTAAAGATCGAATAAACAAATTATTCTTCTTCGAATAAAAAAATTATCTTTCGTCGTCGAATGAATTCACTTTGGTTCAGAACGGATAAACATAAAGTATCTTTTATTGGAGTTTATCAAGATATTATCTTTGCCCATCTCTGTTCTTCGTCGTGATTCATTCAAGCCTCGGTGACGACAAAATAGTAATAGGGGAAATGCGGCAACAGCGCGATCTGACTCTCGATACGTATCGGCAACTATGTCTTTCCTACATTTATCGGCTAGCTTGGACTTCCACTGGTTCTGGTGGTACATGGCACGAATGTACCATCAGCGCCGGTGACGGAGGTACCTTGAAGCTTCATTCTGTCATTTTTCGGGTTGTCCTGAGTACACGATTCATAAATTCATTATTATTTCAACGTACGGTGCTTATTAGCATTCAAACGCACCGTTCCACCCTGCACTGATGTCTACTGGAGGCAACTATACCCGCAAAAACTTTCTTCTTGCCGATTCCAGGACGAAAGATGGTTGAAACGGTTTGTTTACTACATCGCGTATACGCAGGGTCGGCGAAACCACTGTGCAAGTTATACGCCGCATAAGGGCGCCGGCCGAAAGTAGTGCTAAAAAACTATATCACACGCTTATAATAAAGGAATCCAACACCCACATAAACAAAATGTAAATATATTTCTTTTTTTATTGCATCCAGTGCAAACAGGTGCAAAATTTGGGGGCGCCAAAAATTTTCTTGCATACAGGCGCCAGCGAACCTCGCGTCGGCCCTGCGTACACGTCACGCTGGTGCTACGTGGCTCGACTATACCAGTGGCGCCACCAACGGAGAAGCCTTGAAGCCTCATTCTGTCAGTTTTCGAGTCATAAATTCATTATTATTTCAACGTGCGATGCTTATTAGCATTCAAACGCACCGTTCCACCCTGCACTGATGTCTACTGGAGGCAACTATACCCGCAAAAACTTAATTCTTGCCGATTCCAGGACGAATAATGGTTGAAAAGGTTTCGCGTATACGTACACGCTTTTCCTAGCTTGTGTGAGCGTACGCACATATTCAAGGCCCGCCGAGACGGCAGCCTTAACGTATTCCGTGCGATTGAAAGTGGGCATTGCTGTGAAGGGGGCCTCTTCAAGAGAGCAGCCGTTTGTGAGGGATGCAAATCCGATTGGTTCTAATACAATCTGCTCCCTATGGTTGAAATTTAGTCTAGCAACTTTCACACCTACTAACCTAACCAATCGAACTTGCACCCCTCCCAAAATAACCGGCCATCCGAGCGTAGAAGCAAGTGCGAAATAAAAGTAACGGTGCGCTTCTCGATACCGCAGATGTACCTACCTAAGCAGCATTTCTGACGGAAAAGAATTGTCCAGCCTTTGGGTCTGCGTAGACCTTTGGCAGGTAGGTATCTTTTTCAGCAGCCACCCGTGGCGCCAGCAAGACCGACCCCGGTCCTTGCTATTCCAGAGGTTTTTTTCAAGTGAAAATCAGCAAATTTTCAAGCGCAATATCTCAAAAACCAGTGAAAATCAAGTGTATACATTAAAGCTTATTGAATTCGTCTTGGAACGCACTATCAACTCAGGACTTCAAAAAAGTAGTGCCATTTGAAAAACCGAACTTGACCATCGTATCTTTTAAAATAATAATCGAAAAAAAATCCGTCGCGGCTAATTAAGCAGCCCCATCCAACCATTAATTTACATATTTTTTTTTAATTTTTTATCTCCAATACTTTAGGAGATATTCAGCTGTCCAGTCTTCCCGCGGACACCCTGTATAATTAATGAAATTGAAAATATAAATATATTTCGTCTGTTAGATGTTGATAATCGAATAATCGCACCATACAAAATCCCAATTCGTCTAATTACTACATCAACAGATGTAATTCATTCATGAACAATTCCATCTCTAGGAATAAAAATAGACGCAACCCCAGGACGAATTAATCAAATAACTCTTTATTCAAGACGGGCAGGATTGTTCTACGGACAATGCTCAGAAATTTGTGGTTCAAATCACAGATTCATACCAATTGTTTTAGAAAGCACATCTGTTAAAAATTTCAAAATATGACTAAGATCATTCCAATAATAAAGAATTAGGTAAAAAATAACATTAAATTTTCATTTTAAAATTATTAATACTAATATTTTTTCATTAGATGTCTGAAATGCAAAAACTGGTCTCTTAAACCATATTATAGTACAAGCGAATACTTCTAATGAACCAATCATTCTTTTATACCTCAAATAAAACCTATAATTTGAATTCTCATAATAATAATAACACTAGCAATAATTTTAACAACAATTATCATAATTTTTTTTACAACACTTAACATAAATAAATCAAATAAACAAAAAAGAGTTAATCCAATAAAATGAAAATGATAACAAACCTATTTTCAATCTTTGACCCCTCAACTAGAACAATTTTATCAATAAATTGAATCAGATTAAGTATCCCACTAATAATTATACATATAAATTATTGATTTATCCTATCACGAATTAATATAATATGAATACTAATTAGTAAATCCATATTTATAGAATTTAAGTTATTAACAAAAAAAACTTATTCATTAATCTCATTATCTTCATCAGATTAATAAAAATAATCCTTCTATTCAACTTATTTGGTCTATTGCCATACATTTTTACACCCACTAGACACTTAAATCATCAACTTAACTTTATCTTTAAGATTATGAATTAGATTTATAATCTATGGATGATGAACAAACACAAATAAAATATTTATTCATCTTGTTCCAATAAATACCCCCACAGTTCTAATAAACTTTATAGTTTTAATTGAATCAATTAGGAATATTCTTCGTCCCTGAACTCTAGCAATTCGACTAACAGCCAATATATTAGCAGGTCATCTTGTACTCTCTCTTCTAGGTAATTCAATAAATAAATTTCTAATAATTATTCCAATCATAGGTAATTATTATTCAAAATATACTATTTATTCTAGAAATTTCAGTCGCAATAATTCAATCTTATGTATTTTCAATCCTAAGAACCCTATACTTCAGCGAATCAAATTATGACAACTACAAATCACCCGTTCCACATAGTAACAATAAGGCCCTGACCTCTATTAACATCAATTAGAATCATAAACAGATTCATAAGATCAATCCTATTAATCTATATAAAAATAATATCATTATTATTCATTAGACTAATTACATTAATTATATGTCTATTTCAATGATGACGAGATGTAATTCGAGAAAGAACCTTTCAAGGATTTCACTCATTCATAGTAACAAAATTAATCAAAATAAGAATAATTCTATTTATCATCTCAGAACTCCTATTCTTCGTAGCATTCTTTTGGGCTTACTTTCACAGATCAATCTCCCCTAGAATTGAAATTGGTATAAACTGACCCCCAACTTCAATCGATCAATTTAACCCTTACAACATCCTTCTTTTAAACTCAATCATCCTAATCTCATCAGGTATTACAATCACTTGAAGCCATTACTCTCTTTTAAGAAATAAAATAACAGAAACAAAAATTAGATTTATAATAACTATTATTCTAGGAATCTACTTCACATTCCTCCAAGTATTCGAATATACAGAAGCCCCGTTCTGCTTCAATGACAGAATTTATGGATCAATCTTCTTCATAACAACAGGATTTCATGGAACACATGTAAATATTGGATTAGTATTTTTAACAATCTGTTTTATTCGAATAACAAAAAATCACTTTTCAGAAATACATCATCTAAATTTTGAAACTGCATCATGATACTGACATTTTGTAGACATCATTTGACTATTTCTTTACATTACAATTTACTGATGAAATTATTAATTAAATAATATATATATAGTATAAATATCATTACATTTAACTTCCAATTAGAAAATTTTAATAAAATATATATAATCATCCAATTCATTATTATAAATATAGTATTCATCATTATCCCAATAATCATCATTATATTAAATATACTATTTACTAAACTAATCCATAAAAATCGAATAAAAATAACCCCATTTGAATGTGGATTTAACCCCATAACAAGACCACGTCTACCATTCTCAATTCAATTCTTTATAATTACCCTAATATTCTTAATCTTTGATATTGAAATTATTCTAATTATTCCAATCTTACCCTTAATAAAATATAACCTTACACTATCCACAAAACTAACATTCTCAGCCCTTTTAATAATCCTAATCATCAGACTGTCACGTACCGGGTGAGGTTTTTTTGGAACTATGACTATGGGGAAGGAAAAGATCAGGCGCGAATCTATCATCCGCCACACTGTGGGTTTGAATGGGAGTTCAGGCGTGAATCTGTCATCCAGCACTCTGATGGTTTTGAGGAAGAGCCAGGCGCGAATCTATCATCCGGCACTCTGAAGGTTTTGAAGGGAAGACCAGGCGCGAATCTATCATCCGTCACACTGTGGGTTCGTAAGGGAGATCAGGCGTGAATCTGTCATCCAGCACTCTGAAGGTTTTGAAGGGAGAGCCAGGCGCGAATCTATCATCCGTCACACTGTGGGTTCGTAAGGGAGATCAGGCGTGAATCTGTCATCCAGCACTCTGAAGGTTTTAAAGGGAAAGACCAGGCGCGAATCTATCATCCGTCACTCTAATCGACCAGGGAAGGTTTTTTAAAGCGAATTAGTACTTGAGGGACACCCGTTAGCACTCTTGTTTTGATTTGGTTCGATAATAGGATTTACTGTTGCATCCTCGTAAAAGTTACACGTAATGTTTCCGCGAAATCCGCTTGGACATACGGCTATCCGCAGTCTATGTAAAAGTACGTTTGTAAATACTGTTAGCGCCACGCGAGATCAGCTGTTGCAGCCGTCTGTTTAGACTAGGAAGTTTCGTACTCGAGAGGCATACACAATAATTCAAAGCGAGATTTTAGCAGAGCGGTTCATTTGCTTCGTTTTTGGTTATTGAGCGTGGTAAGATTTTGTATTCATACACACAACATTTATAATATGAATTATGAACATAACTGACGATATATATATATAATAAGCATAAATGAAAGAAATAGTAATAAGTAAGCAATAAGCATTAATGAAAGAATATAATAAGTAAGCTATAAGCGTTGATAAATAATAATAATAATTGGTATGGGGTGATATGCACTATAATAATGATATATAATAAGAGGACTTACAGTAGTTGTCGTGGTTCACTGATTAGAATTATTAACACTTGTTTTAATGATACTTCTAACTAGGATAACTGTCTGTTGACAAAAGAGAGCTCTGGGCTCTCGATCCTTCGTATTTATAGGATCTTTCAGGAGTACTGCGGGGGTACGCGCGGTAAAGACCTTGACAGATTTCGGAAACAAGACGCAGTAGATTTCGGGGGTTTTTGTAAACGGTATGGCTATTAATAGATGTATTTATGTCATGTACGCCAAATGCGTCGCAATTACAATCACGTGTTGATCACGTTTGTACATTTGCGTCGCAGTAACATTTCTAGGGTTTTTATGACTGCGAAAGGAGATACTCAACTCGTCGAATGGGTTTTGGGTATTTTATTGGAAAAGGGTTAGAGTGGCTTGGACTTTGTGAGTCGTAAAGAGGGGATTGAGACGTGGTCTCGATTTAAGAGGATTTTGTAACGAGGGACTTGTTTGAATTCATTTTAAAGGGAAGGATTCGTGCCTCATTGGCGAATAGGCGAAGGGGTTTTGTAACGATCATCTCGTGATGGGGATCTCTAAGATACATCATCGAGGTGGAGTTTTATATAGGTCATCTTGTGTTGGTGACCGCTAAGGTACAACATCAAGGTGATCGGTGATCGAGGAGTTGAGGCAAGAGCTGAGTTGAGTTTGAGGGACTTTGGTGGAGTGATCTTGAGGTTTGCTAATGGATTTTTGGAATAGAACCGCGCGAAAAATAGTGGGACGTCACACCTCCCCCCTTACATGAAGAAATTTTTACATTTCTTAATACAAGGTTCGGGTGGTTTGGGATGAGAAAAAGAAAATTTAAACGAAAAAAATATTAGGATATCACACCTCCCCCTTCATATGAAGAAATTTTCACATTTCTTAACACACGGTTCGGGTGGTTTAAAATAAGAAAATAAAGAAAATAGAATTTAACAAAAATAAAATATAAAGCCTATTTTGGCGAAAAAGAAATAAAATAATTTATATGTTTTTGTAATAATAAAAGTTATTTAATGTGGCTCGAAGAGAAAATAAAAGAAATATATATATATATATATATATATATAAAAAAATAGAAAATAAGGAATATATATATATTATTAATTTATAAGGAATATTTACAAGGATTATATACAAGGTCGGATAGGATTAAAGGAAGGTAGGGGCTTTTGGAAGGATCAATAAGGGGGAAAGGAATATTCCATGTATTGGTAGGAGGGATCATCCAGGATAAACGTGAGGTTGTAACCATCTTGATAATGTTCATTGAACCACCTTAGAAATTCGGGTGTCAGTTCCGAAATATCCGGAATTCGGAAGGCTGACCCCGTATCTAGGACTTCCACGTCATCTGGGTATGGAGGGATTGAGGAGGGAGCTAGGGAGTTGGAGGTTTGAGGAGGAGAGTGGTACAGAGGAGAGGTAATGGGGAGTACCTCCTTGTTGCCTGATGCAGATGGGGGAGGCTGATCCGGGGGCGGAGGTGTTACGGCTTCCTGCATTGTTGGTGTTGGCGGGGGAGAGTCATCGATGACGATGACTTCCGGGGTTTCTGCAGATGCCTCCCTGACGATAGTTATAGAGGTGACCTTGGGGAGTAGGGGTGAGATGCTCCTTCCGTTTTTCTTGGTCGTTCGGCGCAGCCATTTTATATGATCGAGTTTTCGCCTGGTCCCTGCCCCTCTGGGTTTAGCCCCATCGGGTTTTAGGCCCCTCTTATGTGGCATTTCTCTTCTCCCTCTTTTTTTTGTCCTAAGAAATGACTTAATTAATACACGATATATATATATATATGGATTAAGGTCAACCGGGATCCTCGCGTAATCGACCAAGACGCGCTTTGTTCGCGTGTATGATTCTAGTCTTTCTTCTCCAGGAAATTTTCAAATTTTGCGAGGGGATAACTTCTAATATCGTGTGGGGGCCCGAGTATTGGTCGCCAAATTTCCCTTTTCGGGGTTCTATTAATACGAAAACCGGGTCGCCCGGTTTGAAGGTCTCTTCGTGTATATGCCGATCATAATATTTTTTATAACGAAGCTTGGATTGATTTAGTTTTTCAGCTGCAGCGGTTTGCAGTTCTTGCATCCTAGTATTTAAATTCGAGAGATCTAGAGACGCGGTAGCGTCTCGACGTCAAGTACAAGAAAGATACCCTGTATACATGAAAGACACCCTGTATACATGACAGACACCCTGTATACATGGAAGACACCCTGTATATGAATGTCGACTGCCCCTGCCATGTATTTCCATTTTCCGAAATCCGAAATTCCGAGCCCTGCATATATTCGTATCGACTGTCGCTACCGCTATCCTTTACTCGTCGCCAGGCTATTCTGAAACTTATTTCATTAATATCTCATCACCCCTGCCATATTTTTTAAATTTAAAGGCATTTTTCTTATGTAAACCGCATATAAGCTTTCGAATAAGACCAATTCCGAAAAAATCGGTCCACGCATGCTAGAGATATCGTAATATCGTCTCATGAAATTGTCAGAAATGGTAAGAGAAAATTTTTCTTCTCCAGTCGAAAATTTGTCGACATAATACGTATACACACACACACACCTATCAGTTTCGCACACATGTTTCGTTCGTCGACTCTCGGGATCATTCCGCAGAGTATATACCCTTATATACTCCTATTCCCTTATACCCTTATACCCTTATATCCTTATATTCCGGTATACCCTTATACCCTTATACCCGTATACCTTTACACCCTTATATACTGTTATACCCTTACACCCTTATATACCTTTAGAACCTTATACCCTTATATACCCTTATACCCATATACAGGGTGTCCCAAAAATGTCGCGTTTCCTTGAAAGGGGTGACTCAGGGGGTGATTTGAAACAACTTTTTCCTTAGCGAAAATATTGTCCGAAGCTTCGTTAAGGAGATATTAAGCAAAAACCCCGACCAATCAGAGCGCGCGCCTTCCGCCTGAGTTCCCGCGGTAGCGTTGGCTACGAGGTAGGCGACCGCGCTTGTGCGACGAACGTACGAACAAGCAAGTCGGCATGCATCGAAGGAAACCGCGTTACACATTTTTTTTTTAAAGCAGAATCTTAAATAAGAATAATTTGAAGTGAGAGGACAAGAAGTACGTAAATTTCGTTTTTAAATAAGGCATAAACGAAAAGGTAACGTAACAGAAAATGTACGACAAGTGATCGTAATTCGTTATTGAGGTAAAAATCCGTAGTTTAAGAACGGCCAACACAACTAAATTTAAAAAATAATATTAGTTGTATGAATAAATTCTTTCCGACTGGAATTTCTATCGCGGTGGTATTCAGAAGCTGCCAGAAAAATGACAAAAGGTAATGAACAGTAATGGAAATTATTTCGATGATCGAGTTGTTTTCATATGTTTTAAATCGAACTGTTATTGTACCCTAAAATCGGAAACAATTTATTTCTACACCTAATAATCACCAATAAATTAAACAAAACTCACCCTTTCGGACATTCCTTTCCTTGCTTTCCTTCCCTTTTCGGAAACCTGTGTCACTAGGCCACTGTACCGATCCTGGTCATCGGCGTCCAGTGCTCAGCTGATCGCAGGGTCAATGTACCGAATATTCACTTCACTGCACGGCTACTAACACTGATCACTTAATTTATGTTTCACGGAACGTGTTGTTCCTACGTTATAAAAATTGGTGGCCCCGAAAGGGGCCGATTACTGTTAATTACTGGGACGAGAGTACTACTATTACCCGGCGAAAAGAAGACTCCTGGCAGACGGTCTCGGGCTGTGCAGTCCGCTGCTGTGACGATTGGTCGAGTCACCTATTTGGGCACACTTTTACAGACGGGGCACACGTATTTTGGTTATTGGCTGAGGTTGCCACATACATTGTCGCACCGCGCGACGAAGAGATCGAACGAAACACGAGATCGAGTGGGATAGAGCGATCTGACCGACGATCGTCAAAACAAAACAATAGCGTAGGCTACAGAAAATTTTTTTTCACAATCCAACAAAATTGAAGTTATTTTCATCTAAATTTACTCAAATATAGATCCTACAACAAAAATACTCAACAAATTCCAAAAAAATCGAAGTTGATTTCAAATAAATTTATTAAAATTTGTCAAAAATCTTGTCAAAATCCAAAAAAATTGAAGTTATTTTCATCTAAATTTACTCAAATATAGATCCTACAACAAAAGAACTCAACAAAATAAAAAAAAATCGAAGTTGATTTCAAATAAATTTATTAAAATTTGACACTACCAACTAAAATTTTTTTAACAATCCAAAAAATTGAAGTTATTTTCATCTAAATTTACTCAAATATCTAGAGACGCGGTAGCGTCTCGACGCCAAGTACAAGAAAGACACCCTGTATACTACGCGTTACACACACACATCTATCTGTTTCGCACACATGTTTCGTTCGTCGACTCTCGGGATCATTCCGCAGAGTATATACCCTTATATACCCCTATACCCTTATACCCTTATTACTCCTATACCCTTATACCCTTATATACCGGTATACCCTTATACCATTATACATCCTTATATACTGTTATACCGTTATACCTTTTACCCTTTACCCTTACACGCTTATATATCCTTATGCCCTTATACCCTTATATTTTCCGGTATACCCTTATACCCTTATACTCTTATATACCCTTATACATTTACACCCTTATATACTGTTATACCCTTACACCCTTATATACCTTTAGAACCTTAAACCCTTGTAACCTTATACACTTATACCCTTATACCCTTATATCCTTATGCCCATATATACCCTAATACCCTTATACCCTTATATACCGGTGTACCCTTATACCCTTATACATCCTTATATACCGTTATACCCTTATACCCTTATACTCATATATATTCCCTTACACCCTTATACTCTTATATATACACCCTTCTATACCTTTATTATTATAACTTTACACCCTTATATACCCTTATACCCTTACACCCTACTCTTATATAATCCTACACCCTTATATACTCTTATACTCTTATATACCCTTATACCCTTACACCCTTATATACCGTTATACCTTTATACTCTTATATACCCTTATATCCTTACATCCTTATGCCCTTACACCCTTATATACCCGTATACCTTTATATACCCTTATATACCGTTACACTTTTTACCATTTGCCCTTATACCCTTTACCCTTACACCCTTTACCCTTATACTCTTCACCCTTGCACCCTTTACCCTTGCACCCTTTACCCTTCCACCCTTTACCCTTACACCCTTTACCCTTACACCCTTTACCCTTACACCCTTTACCCTTTACCCTTACACCCTTTACCCTTACACCCTTTACCCTTACACCCTTTACCCTTGCACCCTTTACCCTTGCACCCTTTACCCTTGCACCCTTTACCCTTGCACCCTTTACCCTTGCACCCTTTACCCTTGCACCCTTTACCCTTGCACCCTTTACCCTTGCACCCTTTACCCTTGCACCCTTTACCCTTGCACCCTTTACCCTTGCACCCTTTACCCTTGCACCCTTTACCCTTGCACCCTTTACCCTTGCACCCTTTACCCTTGCACTCTTTACCCTTGCACCCTTTACCCTTGCACCCTTTACCCTTGCACCCTTTACCCTTGCACCCTTTACCCTTGCACCCTTTACCCTCACACCCTTTACCCTCACACCCTTTACCCTCACACCCTTTACCCTCACACCCTTTACCCTCACACCCTTTACCCTCACACCCTTTACCCTCACACCCTTTACCCTCACACCCTTTACCCTCACACCCTTTACCCTCACACCCTTTACCCTCACACCCTTTACCCTCACACCCTTTACCCTCACACCCTTTACCCTCACACCCTTTACCCTCACACCCTTTACCCTCACACCCTTTACCCTCACACCCTTTACCCTCACACCCTTTACCCTCACACCCTTTACCCTCACACCCTTTACCCTCACACCCTTTACCCTCACACCCTTTACCCTCACACCCTTTACCCTCACACCCTTTACCCTCACACCCTTTACCCTCACACCCTTTACCCTCACACCCTTTACCCTCACACCCTTTACCCTCACACCCTTTACCCTCACACCCTTTACCCTCACACCCTTTACCCTCACACCCTTTACCCTCACACCCTTTACCCTCACACCCTTTACCCTCACACCCTTTACCCTCACACCCTTTACCCTCACACCCTTTACCCTCACACCCTTTACCCTCACACCCTTTACCCTCACACCCTTTACCCTCACACCCTTTACCCTCACACCCTTTACCCTCACACCCTTTACCCTCACACCCTTTACCCTCACACCCTTTACCCTCACACCCTTTACCCTCACACCCTTTACCCTCACACCCTTTACCCTCACACCCTTTACCCTCACACCCTTTACCCTCACACCCTTTACCCTCACACCCTTTACCCTCACACCCTTTACCCTCACACCCTTTACCCTCACACCCTTTACCCTCACACCCTTTACCCTCACACCCTTTACCCTCACACCCTTTACCCTCACACCCTTTACCCTCACACCCTTTACCCTCACACCCTTTACCCTCACACCCTTTACCCTCACACCCTTTACCCTCACACCCTTTACCCTCACACCCTTTACCCTCACACCCTTTACCCTCACACCCTTTACCCTCACACCCTTTACCCTCACACCCTTTACCCTCACACCCTTTACCCTCACACCCTTTACCCTCACACCCTTTACCCTCACACCCTTTACCCTCACACCCTTTACCCTCACACCCTTTACCCTCACACCCTTTACCCTCACACCCTTTACCCTCACACCCTTTACCCTCACACCCTTTACCCTCACACCCTTTACCCTCACACCCTTTTTGGTGCAATAAAATTTACCTTAAAAAGTTATACCCTTTTTTGACCAAACATGGCGGAAAAATCGACGGAGAATTTATTAAATGTCCACATGTACAAACTCAATCTAACAATCGGGAGAAAGGACTTTTTCTGAAATTTTCTATTAAAACCTGTAGAGATTAGGTTGATGCATAGTTAAACTGAAGGACTTATTACCAAAGAATGATTCAAACAAAAAAATTGATTAGTTGATTATGAAAACCTGTGTTTTATTCATCATCAAACCTTAACTACCCCATCTTGTCCCACGTTCCCCTACAAGCTCAACCTAACAGTGGGGATTGCGGAGTTATTGCGAGTGCATTTGCTGTTTCGTTATTATTCATCATCAGTTCAATAAATTACCAGACAAAGTTACGTACAATCATGCGTTAATGCGTCAACATTTGATCCAAATGTTTCGATCTAATCGTCTGGAAGATTTTCCATGCATTCAGGATAAATAAACAATTAACACGTGTGTATGAATATGAATTTGCAAATAATAGTACAATTAATCTTTGAAAAAAGAAGTGAGATCCCCACAAAAACTTCAAAAAAGTAAAAAAATTACGCCAAGTACATGAAATAAATCACAAAAAATATAAGATAATAATAATTACAAAATATAAAAAAAGATGTGAAATCAAAATGAGCTGCAAGTACATAAATGTGCTTTCCCGCTGCGTGCAAAGACGACACTGTGTAACGCAATGTAAGATTCGGATAAATATTTTATTCAAAATACTTGGCGCTGCGAAACCGAAAAAATGTTAATTGTCTTACTCCCTTACAATCTAAAATACGTAAACATATACATATTAGAAACGCAGTCAGATATGCACACGCACACATACACACATTCACGAATGAACGCACAAGAAAGAAAGAAAAATATTAATGCAATTTATACATATGTATTCCGTTTAGCAACACCAATTCGGAGAGCAGCGCCAAGTATTTTGAATAAAATATTTATCCGAATCTTACATTTCGTTACACAGTGTCGTCTTTGCACGCAGCGGGAAAGCACATTTATGTACTTGCAGCTCATTTTGATTTCACATCTTTTTTTATATTTTGTAATTATTATTATCTTATATTTTTTGTGATTTATTTCATGTACTTGGCGTAATTTTTTTACTTTTTTGAAGTTTTTGTGGGTAGTGATTATACGTTTCGTTTTCAAAATCCTCGGGAATCGGATTCCGGCTTGGCACCCGAGCTATCTTTCCGAATACTAATTCGTGTGGAGTGTAACCAGTACCCTCGTGGACGCTGGTATTATAAGAGAACGCGGCCAGGTCGGTCCATTCGTCCCAGTCACTATTGTTCCCGATAAACATTTTTAAATATTCAGTTAGAACTATATGCGATCGCTCTAAAGAACCGTTAGTCTGTGGGTGAAAGGCTGTGGTTCTGAATTGTTCGATTTTAAATTTTCGCGCAATAGCTTTCATAAAGTTACCAATGAGATTTGCTCCTTGGTCCGTGAGGATGGCTCTGGGAGCTCCGAATTGACAAATAAACCTTTTTATAAATGCGTCTGCAATTCTTATTGCTGTGGATTGTTTAAGGGGCTCGCACACGAAGTATTTCGTTAATAGATCTTGCATGGTTAGTATGTAGGTATTGCCCTCCCTTGTAGTAGGTAACGGTCCTACAATATCCAATGCAATTTTATCAAATGCTCGTCCTGGCGTGTCGGTGAGGATCATTGGTTGTCTGGTTTTAATACGGACGAGTTTCTTCCTTTGACAGTCCACGCCGTTTCTAATGTAATCTTCGACGGCTTGTTTCATGCCTCTCCAAAAGTAATGGTGACGAATTCGATTATATGTTTTAGTCACCCCTTTATGTCCGGCTAGTGCGGATGCATGATTCTCCGTTATAATTTTTCATTGTTCCGATTCCTTTGGGATTCGGACTAGCTGTAGGCAGATAGTTATACTAATGTCTTCTTCGTTGATGGTCTCGAGGACTTCTAAAATAATTTCTTGCCAACTTAATTGATCAATATTTGCCGTTTTGGCGATACTAAAAGAAGTGATCATAAGCTCACTTACTACATTTTTAAAAGAGGAAAGGGCCTCGTCCCAAGTCGTCGTAGTTAAAGGTGTATTTTGAGTTTCTTTTATAACTAGTCCAATGAGGATTTGTCCCTTATTATGTGTTGCGTTGGCTCTGCCTAGACGGAGGTTTTCTGTTGTTTTTAAAACTCCTATTTCTTGTAATTGTTTAGCCCCGTCGTCGCAAGGTTTTCCGTCTGCGCTTAAGAAGAACACGAGTGTGTCCTTTCGTAGGGATAATGGGTCGCGACTGGTTGACGGTTTTATTCTGATATCGCGTTTAGGGTCTGCTTCGTATCCTGTATCAAGGGAATCATTCAGCTCCATTATTGACGAATCTGGGTCCGATATTGATTCGTTCGAAGCGTTAGAGTCCACTTCAGAATCGAGGTCGTTTTGTTCTTGCGGTATTTGCGATTGCGGAGGCGAAATGGCTGAATAGGGGGTATTCGCCCGTTCCGTTTCTTCTCCTTGGTCTTTTTCCTCTTCTATGCCACTCATTGTTTCCGGTAATTTCCCCGGGGTAGGATCTGGAGGTTTTGGTGCGGGTGTCAAGATTTTACTTGCCTTTCCTTTTCGGTGCGGTTGTATCCTTGTGGGTCTTGACCGTGGATGAGTTTTACATGTGGGCCTGGCCTTGGAGGTTGATGCTTTGGTGAGCCGAGGCCTCCCGGGCCCTCGCTTGGGCGGGGGTTGTTCTTCCCAGTCATCGTCGGCTTCCTCTCGTGGTCTTATAGGATATGTTTCTACCGCAGGGGGATTACGGGACAAGGCGTCGGCAAGCTTATTACTTTTCCCCGGTTGATACCTAATTTTGTAATCATACTCTGCTAGTTTTAGGCGCCATCTAACGAGGCGCGACGTTGGGTCCTTTACCTTGTGTAACCAAACCAAGGGTTGATGGTCCGTATATAGAACAAATTTCCTTCCATAAATATAAGGACGGAAATATCTGACGCAATAGACAATGGCTAAGAGCTCCTTTTCTATGGTTGCGTAATTGATTTCCGCTTTGTTTAGGAGACGGGACGCGTAAGCAATCGGTAGCTATAGTCCAATAATAGTAAGCAATATTCCTCCTATGGCATATTCGGAGGCGTCAGTAGTAACATGAAATTCTAGGTTAAAATTTGGATATTGTAGGATTGGTTCTTTCTGTAGGGCCAGTCTTAAATTGTCAAAAGCGGTTTGCTGGGATGGTCCCCAGTCGAATATTGCGTCCCTTTTTAATAGGGCGATTAATGGGCGAGCTTGTTTAGAAAATTCTGGGATAAACCTTCTGTAATATCCAGTTAATCCTAGGAACTCTTTAATTCCTTTTGGGGTGAGATGTGCTGGGTAGTTACGGACGGCTTGAATTTTCTGTTGGTCCGGTTTTACTCCTTCCTCGGTGATTACGTGGCCCACGTATGCGACTTCCTTGTGTAAAAATTTGCATTTTGAAGGTTGGAGTTTGAGATTGGCCTCTCTTAGGCGATGGGCGAGTTTTTTAAATTTGATCAGATGTTCCGTAAGGGAACTTGCGTAGAGGACGATATCATCCAGGTAGACGAACATTTCCGTGCCCTGGAGCCCCGTAAGTGTGTGGTCCATTAATCTTTGAAAAGTGGCTGGTGCATTACACAGCCCAAATGGCATTCTTACAAATTCGTAGTGTCCATGGGGTGTAGAGAATGCCGTCTTTGGTGCGTCTTCTGGCTTCATGGGTATTTGGTGAAATCCCGAAGCAAGGTCGAATACGGAAAAGTATTTAGCTCCTCCTAATTGGTCCAATATCTCATTAATGTTTGGGAGTGGATATGCATCTGGAACGGTCTTTTTGTTTAGATCCCTAAAATCAATTACCATTCGCCACAGTGGCATTCCATCGGGTCCTGGTTTCTTGGACACAATCCAAATGGGTGAGTTATAAGGCGATAACGATGGTTTTATGATTTCGTTTTCTAATAGTTTGTGTATTTGTTTGTCGATTTCTTTTTTGTGTATTGGTGGAAATCGATATTGCTTTGTATTAACCGGAGTTGGGTCCGTCGTCTGTATCCCATGTTGTATGGCGTTCGTATGACCTAATTTCTCATTCGGCAAATAGAAAAGGTCATGATTTTTGTTTATTATTTCCTGGACATGGCGTTTTTCTTTCAGATTCATATGTTCCGTTGAGATTAACTCTAGTACTTGTTCCACCCGTGAAGGGGTTTCTGTAAAATTTTCCGGTATTTCCGCTTCTGACGAAACTACAAGAGGCCTGGGGGAATATTGGGGAGTGGTTGGGTTGGCGCGATGCGTAGGGGACGAGAATGAGTGCACTTTCGTGGGTGCCTCGAAGTGACGGATCGTTGGATCCTGGGCTAAGAAGGATTTATTCGTGTTTAGGTCAGGGATGGGTTTGATACCTATTGGTATCGTAGTCTTCTTGTGTCGTAACGGTTCCGGGATTACTATGTCGAATTCCTCCAATTCAACGGTGGGTACTGTAACGGTTATCTCGGTTTCATTGGAATTTATGATCTGTAAGTACGCTTTGCCGTTTTGGTTACGGACAAGTGCGTTACCTGCATGGATTCCTGTGCCCAGGTCCAGTCGGGGCAAATACCCTTCTTCTATTGTAGGGTTTGTTACGCGAACGAAAGCAAGCGTTTTCGATCTAGGGGGTAGTACAATTTGATTTGTATTTACAAATGGGATGGGATTTCCGTGGAAATTTAACTGTTTCTTTAGTTAATCGTGGCATTCCTTTCTGTTAGGAATTCTGCCCCTAATATGCCATGCGGTTTAATTGGGAAATCATTTTCAACGACATGGAACGTGGCTTCCTTACCCAAAAGGTTTATCCTGATCGTTCCAAGTGTGGGGACAGGGTCCGGAGAGATGCCTTTAAGTAATAGTTGATGAGTTGTGTCTACTTCTTGGGTTCGTTTTACCGCTTGAATTTTCAGCAAGTTCGCCTCCGATCCGGTGTCTATCATTAATTCAGGCGTGTCCTCGAAATCCGGGGAGTGAATTATCACGGAAGGAGCTTCAGTAACTGGATCTAACCGCACGATGGCGATTTTGTCTCTAGCATTCTCTGTGTTATTTATATTGTTCTCGGACGCGCTCCCGCTTGGCCCATTCCACGGTACGCATCCATTGTTGCCCGTGGGGGCGGGACATTTCCCGAATTCCTTTCCGGGAAAGTTCCTGGGTTCCTGTCATTGCGATTAAACATGCGTTTTCTGCATTCTGAGATAAGGTGTCCGGGTTTCTGGCAGTATCCGCAGATACGTAGTTCTGTTGGTCTTGATGGAGGAGGTCTGGTTTTGTCCCAGTAAGGGAGCAGAGGTTTGGGGTTTTGGTACTCGTGTCCCGCGGCACGATTTGGAGGGTATCCCTCGGAAGGTCGGAAGTCTAGATTCTGGTTGCCTCGGCAAGATCGTGCGTCGTGTCCCGTCCTATTACAGAGTTGGCACGTTGGCTTCGGGGCCCTTTGTTCGGAAAATCTGACGCGATCCCTATCGATTTTTTTGTCTATCAGGACAGCGAGATCGAAAGCTTCGTCGAGCGTTTCGAAAGAGTGTTGGAATAATCTTGTCCTCATGTGAGGTGGAAGGCCGTCGACGAATGAATCTAACGTCAGATGGTCTAAGTCTTGAGGGCGATTTTGCGCGAAGTCGCGGTAGTATTCTCTGTCTTCTTCCAAAATAGCGAATCGGAGGTCCTTAACGAGCGAAATATATTCCAATATATGTTCGTTGGGGCCTTTGATAACATTCGCGAGTTCCCCACGATAATGGTCAGACGTTTTTGCAGGAGAGAAGGTACGCTTGAGTTGGTTAATTAAGTCATGTATGGAGTCAAAGACCCTATCCTCAACGGCCAAGTATGCATGGTCCTGTAGCTTGTTTCGTAACAACCTCGCCAGCTGGGGTTCGGCTTGCGAGGAAATCAGAGCCCTGGCCCTATTGCAGGCTCTAGCGAATTGTAAAACGGACATGTTGTGACCGTTGAACTTCGGGACGGTTTCTATTGCGTCCTTTAATGTAATCTGGGGGAATGGATCCTGGTCCGGAGTACTGCTATTATTGAATATTTCCGGATTCTTATTACGAATTTTTGCTTCAGGAGTTTTATAGAAATTTAGCACCGGCTTTCTATCGGAACGAGAGGAGCCCGGCGTGTCAAAATTATTTTTTATTGGCGGGGGTGCAAGAAGTTTCTCCATCATCAACTCGATATTTCGTATCCCATCGGAGAGGCCTTTATACGCGGGGTCAACTGATCCGGTGGCTACGTTCGAACGCGCTTTGGTTTCCGGGTTTACTACAAATTTCGTATGCAAACTTTCAATCTCGGCTTGTTTTTCGCGTAATACTTGTAGTTGTTCCATTATTTCGGTGGTCGCGATTTCTATAGTGTTATTGGAAGTCCCCGCGCCTTGGTCGTTTACGCTGATATCGTCGGTTTCGCCGTACACAGACATGTTTAGTTAGTTTGGTTTTTACCTAAATGGGGTTAGGGTATTTAATACTTTCGGCGCCCGTTAGCCGTTATTTGAATTCAGGGTGCTCTATCGCGGGAACCAAAAGTTATTAATCCGTAATGGTTCCTATTTGAAAGGAGAAAATGTTCTGTGCATTCGGCGCAACTACTTAAAGGACGCGTTTGGAATAAAGGGTTTTTGCAACGAGGGCACTTTGGGAATATATTGTTTAATGTATAAAAATGTTCCTGATCGATTTCGTTTACTTCAATCGGATCCAGATCAAAGCGGTCTAGGCAAATTTTATAGCCTCCCGTGGTCGTTGCTACACCGCCCGCAACACAGGTCGTTTCATTAGAGTATGCCAATTGGTTCACAAATTGGCGGTACAGGTTTGATAGATGTTGCAGTTGAAATCTATTACACATACTAGATATAGGGACGTAGAGGGTAACGTGCATACAGAGAATCAAATTTTTGTTAACGGTATTTGAATATCCCTGCACTTGAGGGTACGAAGTTATATTGTTATAATTAACCGTTATTTAAAATTCAGGATGTTCTATGTTCATTTGGTTATCAAATTCTCGGTGGCTCTCACTAGCTAGGAGATACCAATCCGAACACACTACACAACTGCTCACGGGGTAGATTTGAAACAGAGCGGAATTGCACCACGAGCAATTGGGAGACACTGTCGGCGTCTGATAATAATGGACTTGATATAAAGTTTCCACATTTGTTAGATCTATCTCATAGCAACTCGAACAAATGTCGTCTCCTTCATATGTTGTAGCTATTTTCCCGGAGACACAGATCAACCACCGCATATGTGCCGTTAAAATTTGTAATCTGCGGCTGCGGTAATTTAATGTACCACGAAGCGGGTGTTTAATGCACATCTTTATATATTTATCAGGCTATTGTGGGCACCGTATGTTTGAGAATTTACTTCTTTAACCAGTTAACGGATCCCACCGCTGTCACCAAAATTCATGTCACGTCCCGGGTGAGGTTTTTTTGGAACTATGACTATGGGGAAGGAAAAGATCAGGCGCGAATCTATCATCCGTCACACTGTGGGTTTGAATGGGAGTTCAGGCGTGAATCTGTCATCCAGCACTCTGAAGGTTTTGAGGAAGAGCCAGGCGCGAATCTATCATCCGGCACTCTGAAGGTTTTGAAGGGAAGACCAGGCGCGAATCTATCATCCGACACACTGTGGGTTCGTAAGGGAGATCAGGCGTGAATCTGTCATCCAGCACTCTGAAGGTTTTGAAGGGAGAGCCAGGCGCGAATCTATCATCCGTCACACTGTGGGTTCGTAAGGGAGATCAGGCGTGAATCTGTCATCCAGCACTCTGAAGGTTTTGAAGGGAGAGCCAGGCGCGAATATTGAATCCGTCACACTGTGGGGTCGAAAGGAAGATCAGGCGCGAATCTGTCATCCAGCACTCTGAAGGTTTTAAAGGGAAAGACCAGGCGCGAATCTATCATCCGTCACTCTAATCGACCAGGGAAGGTTTTTTAAAGCGAATTAGTACTTGAGGGACACCCGTTAGCACTCTTGTTTTGATTTGGTTCGATAATAGGATTTACTGTTGCATCCTCGTAAAAGTTACACGTAATGTTTCCGCGAAATCCGCTTGGACATACGGCTATCCGCAGTCTATGTAAAAGTCCGTTTGTAAATACTGTTAGCGCCACGCGAGATCAGCTGTTGCAGCCGTCTGTTTAGACTAGGAAGTTTCGTACTCGAGAGGCATACACAATAATTCAAAGCGAGATTTTAGCAAAGCGGTTTATTTGCTTCGTTTTTTGTTATTGAGCGTGGTAAGATTTTGTATTCATACACACAACATTTGTAATATGAATTATGAACATAACTGACGATATATATATATAATAAGCATAAATGAAAGAAATAGTAATAAGTAAGCAATAAGCATTAATGAAAGAATATAATAAGTAAGCTATAAGCGTTGATAAATAATAATAATAATTGGTATGGGGTGATATGCACTATAATAATGATATATAATAAGAGGACTTACAGTAGTTGTCGTGGTTCACTGATTATAATTATTAACACTTGTTTTAATGATACTTCTAACTAGGATAACTGTCTGTTGACAAAAGAGAGCTCTGGGCTCTCGATCCTTCGTATTTATAGGATCTTTCAGAAGTACTGCGGGGGTACGCGCGGTAAAGACCTTGACAGATTTCGGAAACAAGACGCAGTAGATTTAGGGGGTTTTTGTAACGGTATGGTTATTAATAGATGTATTTATGTCACGTACGCCAAATGCGTCGTAATTATAATCACGTGTTGATCACGTTTGTACATTTGCGTCGCAGTAACATTTCTGGGGTTCTTATGACTGCGAAAGGAGATACTCAACTCGTCGAATGGGTTTTGGGTATTTTATAGGAAAAGGGTTAGAGTGGCTTAGACTCTGTGAGTCGTAAAGAGGGGATTGAGACGTGGTCTCGATTTAAGAGGATTTTTATAACGAGGGACTTGTTTGAATTCATTTTAAAGGGAAGGATTCGTGCCTCATTGGCGAATAGGCGAAGGGGTTTTGTAACGATCATCTCGTGATGGGGATCTCTAAGATACATCATCGAGGTGGAGTTTTGTATAGGTCATCTTGTGTTGGTGACCGCTAAGGTACAACATCAAGGTGATCGGTGATCGAGGAGTTGGGGCAAGAGTTGAGTTGAGTTTGAGGGACTTTGGTGGAGTGATCTTGAGGTTTGCTAATGGATTTTTGGAATAGAACCGCGCGAAAAATAGTGGGACGTCACAAGACTATGAATAGAATGAATATTTTCGTACTTAGAATGAATCAACTAAAATGGATATTAGTTAAATAAATAACAATTAAATTGCATTTAATAAGTAACTAAAAGTTATATCTTACCATCTATATATATATATATATACAGGGTGTCCCAAAAATGCTGCGGTTCCTTAAAGGGGGTGATTCGGGGGGTGATTGCAAACAACTTTTTCCTTTGCGAAAATGCCCTCCGAGGTTTCGTTAACGAGATATTAATAAAAAGCACCGACCAATCAGAGCGCGAGCCTTCCGCTGGAGGTCCCGCGCTAGCGTGGCCGCGCGCCGGGCCGCGCTGCGACTACGAACAAGCAAGGCGGCATGCATCGAAGGAAATTGCGTAGAATGGCAAATGAAAAAGACGTAACAAAAAAATCCAACCTTTTGCCATGGTTTGTTTGCCATTTAAAGTGAATAATGAACAAAGGATAAATGGATGAAAATCACGTGTAACGTAAAAAGACGAATACACATTTTTTTTAGAAGATTCGAAAATAATAATTATTTGAAGTGGGAGGATAAGGAATACGTAAAATTCCTTGTGTTAATAACATATCCACGAAAAGGTAATGTAACAGGAAATTAACGAAAATTGATCGTAGTTCGTTATTGTGATAAAAATCCGTAACTCAATAACGGCCAGCACTGTTGCTGATAACGAATAAGTCTGTTTAAAAAGGCCGAATAAATATTTTCGTACGAGAATTTTGAGAATGATCGCCGGAAATAAGCCATAGCTTGCGTTAAATTTAAAAATGAATGATCACCATTAAAGTAACTAAAACTCACCCTTGTAGAAAATTCACCTGCAACTTGAAAACTTGTGTCACTGGGTCACTGAACCGATCCTGGTCATCGATGGACGAGCCCAGTGCACAGCTGATCCCAGGTATACGACACTACCCAAAGTTAAGGGTCGCAATGTCAGGTGCGTCCAGGTCAACGTACCGAATATTCACTTCACTGCACGGTTACTAACACTGATCACTTAAATTACTTTTCATGGAACGTGTTGTTCCTACGTTATAAAAATTGGTGGAAATGAATTTTTACTTCGCGTTCGGAGCCGTGGGTAATTCCCGCGCAAATTCTCACGGTGCAGCACTTGCGTCCTCGTTGTTCGGGGGGTACACACAGAACATCGCGTAATACTCTCGAGCAGAGAACATTTGTCTGCGACGCGATTGCTGACTGCTGACTGACAAGATTTTTTCCAAGCGACTTCTTCTACCCCCAAATAGTTTCTCTCGTTCCATTATGAGTTGACCCCCACCAGGCCAAGAGGCTCCAAGTAAAAAGAAGCCAGCACATTTTCGGAACACACGTGTTTTGCAGAAGTGCAAAGAAAACTTTCACAAAAGCCCGCGCTCCGTCCTTCTACTGCCAATGTACCCATTGCTTCGAGATAGAAAACAGACACCACGTGTATCGGTTCGACAGGGTCCGAAGGGAAGAGACGCAGAAAGTCTTCGAGTTGCTATAAAGAAGAAAATGCATACCATTCCTGTTTCCCCTTTCTGACACCCTGAGTTCACGTCTGCTACGAGGCGGAACCAAGTAAGTCATAAATTATCCCAAACTGTAGGAAACCGTTCTCTACCGCCGACTTGCGGGACAATACGGTCATAAACCGCGACCCTGGCGAAATGCTCTGGCTGATCAGCCTGATTAATTTTGGAGAACTAGAAATTACAGAGTATTATCCAGCATCAATACGTCTCGCGGAGAGACACAGGAAAAGAAGGGATAGTGCGCTGACTACGCGTAGTCCCGCCTGCTTCGTCCTACCCTCAAATTAAAGATGGATCCCTTATCTCTCGAGTATAAACAAGTGCTCGAATTTCAAAACACAAGCACGCGTCGCCGTATTCGGTGCGAGAGACTGTGGGCTTGAGGTCCGATTGGCCCCAAACTAACCAATCTGCCCTGCATCCCTCCCAAACGGCCACTGTCCTGAAGAGGCCCTCTTCACAGCGATATCTCCTCCACAAGGCCCACCTTCTCTCGCACGGAATACGTCGACGCATGCTTTTGTTTGGAAATTCGAGCGCGTGTTTAGACACGAGAGATAAGGGATCCGTCTTTATCCCGGTAGGGACCCGGTCATAAATTTTAAACACTACTGACCGGCCATGTACCTTAATTCTTTTGATTGCCGGACTTCCCACGTTTCTGTATTACTTCTTTGACATTGTTTCTGACCAATCGTAAAAATTAACTGCGTTGGTCGTCAACGTAGTCTAAAGAAGGGCGCGGATTATGACCGTATTGTTCCCTGAGTCGACGGTCGAGAACAGTGCGCCCCGGTCACCATGTTGTCCCACCCGATAATGAAGCAGTATACCGATTAACCCCTTAGTATTCGAAATGAGTTTTACGAACGAAACGAAGGGCGGAGAGGATAGAAACGAAACGCACTGTCAATAGTACCCCTGTGGTACGTTTCCTGACTTAGCCTCATAATAAATTTTATAACGAAATGATCATCATAACGTTTTCAAAACTTATAAATCTGATTATTATAAAAACAGTATCATTGGCCAAGAGTGGGTTAGTAAAATTCTCCTGCAATTCTGTCGATCTGTTTTTTGACCTCACTGAAGAAATGTGGGGTGGTAGCGGTACGGTCAGCTGACTGTAATCGCGCGCGGTTGCTTTACCTGAGACGGGGCGCACCATTGCCTTTAACAGCTTACTGCGACGTTAATATCAGCTGCATTACTCTAGAAATAAGCTTAATTAACAGAAAACATATCACCGAATGTGGTAGTACTTTTTCTGATTTTTACAATCGCGACCTCGACGTGAAACGGTAAAGGACATTTCGATGTGTTCTGGCATCAGGATAATACATGTCCCGGATTGTCCCCCAATTCAGGGACAATACGCGTTGACGTATTCCGTGCGAGAGAAAGCGGGCTTGAAGTTCGATTGGTCCTGAACTAAGCATTTGGGCCTACTTATCTCTCGTGTCTAAACACGCGCTCGAATTTCAAAACAAAAGCATGCATCGACGTATTCCGTTCGAGAGAAGGTGGGCCTTGGGGAGGAGATTGGTCCTGAACTAACCAATCGGGCCTGCTTATCTCTCGTGTCTAAACACGCGCTCGAATTTCCAAACAAAAGCATGCGTCGACGTATTCCGTGCGAGAGAAGGTGGGCCTTGTGGAGGAGATATCGCTGTGAAGAGGGCCTCTTCAGGACAGTGGCCGTTTGGGAGGGATGCAGGGCAGATTGGTTAGTTTGGGGCCAATCGGACCTCAAGCCCACAGTCTCTCGCACCGAATACGTCGACGCGTGCTTGTGTTTTGAAATTCGAGCACGTGTTTATACTCGAGAGACAAGGGATCCGTCTTTAATTTGAGGGTAGGACGAAGCAGGCGGGACTACGCGCAGTCAGCGGACTATCCCTTCTTTTCCTGTGTCTCTCCGCGAGACGTATTGATGCTGGATAATACTCTGTAATTTCTAGTTCTCCAAAATTAATCAGGCTGATCAGCCAGAGCATTTCGCCAGGGTCGCGGTTTATGACCGTATTGTCCCGCAAGTCGGCGGTAGAGAACGGTTTCCTACAGTTTGGGATAATTTATGACTTACTTGGTTCCGCCTCGTAGCAGACGTGAACTCAGGGTGTCAGAAAGGGGAAACAGGAATGGTATGCATTTTCTTCTTTATAGCAACTCGAAGACTTTCTGCGTCTCTTCCCTTCGGACCCTGTCGAACCGATACACGTGGTGTCTGTTTTCTATCTCGAAGCAATGGGTACATTGGCAGTAGAAGGACGGAGCGCGGGCTTTTGTGAAAGTTTTCTTTGCACTTCTGCAAAACACGTGTGTTCCGAAAATGTGCTGGCTTCTTTTTACTTGGAGCCTCTTGGCCTGGTGGGGGTCAACTCATAATGGAACGAGAGAAACTATTTGGGGGTAGAAGAAGTCGCTTGGAAAAAATCTTGTCAGTCAGCAGTCAGCAATCGCGTCGCAGACAAATGTTCTCTGCTCGAGAGTATTACGCGATGTTCTGTGTGTACCCCCCGAACAACGAGGACGCAAGTGCTGCACCGTGAGAATTTGCGCGGGAATTACCCACGGCTCCGAACGCGAAGTAAAAATTCATTTCCACCAATTTTTATAACGTAGGAACAACACGTTCCATGAAAAGTAATTTAAGTGATCAGTGTTAGTAACCGTGCAGTGAAGTGAATATTCGGTACGTTGACCTGGACGCACCTGACATTGCGACCCTTAACTTTGGGTAGTGTCGTATACCTGGGATCAGCTGTGCACTGGGCTCGTCCATCGATGACCAGGATCGGTTCAGTGACCCAGTGACACAAGTTTTCAAGTTGCAGGTGAATTTTCTACAAGGGTGAGTTTTAGTTACTTTAATGGTGATCATTCATTTTTAAATTTAACGCAAGCTATGGCTTATTTCCGGCGATCATTCTCAAAATTCTCGTACGAAAATATTTATTCGGCCTTTTTAAACAGACTTATTCGTTATCAGCAACAGTGCTGGCCGTTATTGAGTTACGGATTTTTATCACAATAACGAACTACGATCAATTTTCGTTAATTTCCTGTTACATTACCTTTTCGTGGATATGTTATTAACACAAGGAATTTTACGTATTCCTTATCCTCCCACTTCAAATAATTATTATTTTCGAATCTTCTAAAAAAAATGTGTATTCGTCTTTTTACGTTACACGTGATTTTCATCCATTTATCCTTTGTTCATTATTCACTTTAAATGGCAAACAAACCATGGCAAAAGGTTGGATTTTTTTGTTACGTCTTTTTCATTTGCCATTCTACGCAATTTCCTTCGATGCATGCCGCCTTGCTTGTTCGTAGTCGCAGCGCGGCCCGGCGCGCGGCCACGCTAGCGCGGGACCTCCAGCGGAAGGCTCGCGCTCTGATTGGTCGGTGCTTTTTATTAATATCTCGTTAACGAAACCTCGGAGGGCATTTTCGCAAAGGAAAAAGTTGTTTGCAATCACCCCCCGAATCACCCCCTTTAAGGAACCGCAGCATTTTTGGGACACCCTGTATATATACAGGGTGTCCCATCCTAGAGTGGACAGCGGGATATCTCCTAAACTATTGGAGATAAAAATATAAAAAAAATATGTAATTAAATGGTTCGATGGGGCTACTTAATTAGCCGCGACGGATTTTTTTTCGATTATTATTTTAAAAGATACGATGGTCAAGTTCGGTTTTTCAAATGGCACTAACTTTTCTGAAGTCCTGAGTTGATAGTGCGTTCCAAGACGAATTCAATAAGCTTTAATGTATACACTTGATTTCCACTGGTTTTTGAGATATTGCGCTTGCAAATTTGCTGATTTTCACTTGAAAAAAACCTCTGGAATAGCAAGGACCGGGGTCGGTCTTGCAGGCGCCACGGGTGGCAGGGCCTGCTGAAATAGATACCTACCTGCCAAAGGTCTACGCAGGCCAAAGGCTGGACAATTCTTTTCCGTCAGAAATGCTACTTTGGTAGGTACATCTGCGGAATCGAGAAGCGCACTGTGGTGTATTGCAAAGACATAGGAGTTACGCTTAATAAAGACACGGTTACTAAACTAAATGGTCAGTTTATTTTCGCCTAATATAATATATATATATAGTGGTCGACCGATACGTGCGTCCGTGCTCGTTGCTTACGGATCTCTGGTTCTCATAGCGCGGCGTATGTCTGGTGGCTTGCTGAGTCGGTAATGCTGGTGTTTACCCGACCTCTAATATACCACACGCACCGTTACTTTTATTTCGCACTTGCTTCCACGCTCGGATGGCCGGTTATTTTGGGAGGGGTGCAAGTTCGATTGGTTAGGTTAGTAGGTGTGAAAGTTGCTAGACTAAATTTCAACCATAGGGAGCAGATTGTATTAGAACCAATCGGATTTGCATCCCTCACAAACGGCTGCTCTCTTGAAGAGGCCCTCTTCACAGCAATGCCCACCTTCAATCGCACGGAATACGTTAACGCATGCTATTGTTTTGATATTGAAGCTCGTGTTTATTTTATACTCGAGAGGACCACGCGTCGACAGCGGGCTACCCCTTTTCTTCCTGTGTCTCTCCACGAGGAGTATTGCCGATGGATTGGAGGAGCGTAGATGTCTGGATGCCAGTTATTGAATTCAGGAGACGATAGAAACACTTTATTACAAAACACACATGTACTTTAATTAAAGTAAATTATATTCCTCTCGGGCAGGAGTACTGATAATAACCGAACTTGCGCCCCACTTCGCGCAGACCGATTACACGGAGGGTAGTCGGGTGTCACACACTGCACAAATGATACAGGGTAATTCTGGAGCAACGCCCGTCAAGGAGATGCGGCCTGGTATCCCGTGGCGAGGACAGCCCTTCCCAGTGCCTCGCCCGAATTTTATGGCTTTTTCCGGAAAAAAAGGTAGGAATCCTGGGCCGAACGTAGCGAATTGAAGGGTTTCGACCCTCGAAGGGTTTGGAATATCATTAAGAAGTGAAAAGGTACAGGATTTCAAATGTTTGCTTCTTTTCTTCATCGTATCGAGAAGGAAGTGACGCCAATGGATTCCTTATGTTTTTCCGATGAAACTGACACAAAGAACGACGTAATTCGGAAAATAATGAAGGAAATTTCGTTAATAATGGGCCGATTTGCGTGAAATTTGGTACGATCTTCATCGGAAAAACATAAGGAATCCAGTGGTGCCACTTTCATATCGATGCATTAAAGAATGAAGCATTTCTTACTACGCTGAAATTAATATTTCACATTTTCACCCTCGACTGCGGGGGCTCGACCCCAAATTCGTTACGTTCGGCCCAGGATTCGTACCTTTTTCCGGAAAAAGCCATAAAATTCGATGGGCACTGCGAGGTGTTGTCCTCACCACGGGGTGACGGGCGTACCTCCAGAATTACCCTGTATCTGTTTAGGAAATAAACTAATTCTTTATTCTTTATCGTATGGATATGGGAGTGTCGCCAATGGATTCCTTATGTTTTTCTGATGAAAATCATACCAAATATCACGCTAATCGGATTACTTTGACACAAGCTATTTGTATTCCATATGCCAAAGTTGTCTGATTTACACGACATTTGTAATGATTTTCATCAGAAAACTCCAAGGAATCCATCGGCGACACTCCCATATCCATACGATAAAGAATAAAGAATTAGTTTATATCTTAAACAGATAATTCTGGAGATACGCCCGTCACCCCGTGGCGAGAACAACACCTCGCTGTGCTCATCGAATTTTATGGCTTTTTCCGGAAAAAGGTACGAATCCTGGGCCGAACGTAACGAATTTGGGGTCGAGCCCCCGCAGTCGAGGGTGAAAATGTGAAATATTAATTACAGCGTAGTAAGAAATGCTTCATTCTTTAATGCATCGATATGAAAGTGGCACCAATGGATTCCTTATGTTTTTCCGATGAACATCGTACCAAATGTCGTGTAAATCGGACTATTATTAACGAAATTTCCTACATTATTTACCGAATTACGTCGTTCTTGATGCCAGTTTCATCCGAAAAACATAAGGAATCCATTGGCGTCACTTCCCTCTCGATACGATGAAGAAAAGAAGCAAACATTTGAAATCCTGTACATTTTTCACTTCTTAATGATATTCCAAACCCTTCGAGGGTCGAAACCCTTCAATTCGTTATGTTGGGCCCAGGATTCGTACCTTTTTCCGAAAAAAAGCCATAAAAATCGGGCGAGGCACTGCGAAGGGCTATCCTCGTCACGGGGTACCAGGCCTCATCTCCTTGACGGGCGTTGCTCCAGAATTGTTACCCTGTATCAATTGTGCAGTGTGTGACACCCGACTACCCTCCGCGTAATCGGTCTGCGCGAAGTGGGGCGCAAGTTCGATCATTATCAGTACTCCTGCCCGAGAGGAATACGATTTACTTTAATTATAGTACATGTGTGTTTTGTAATAAAGTGTTTCTATCGTCTCCTGAATTGAATAACTGGCATCCAGACATCTACGCTCCTACAATCCACCGGCAATACTCCTCGTGGGGAGACACAGGAAGAAAAGGGCTAGCCCGCTGTCGACGCGTGGTCCTCTCGAGTATAAACACCAGCTTCAATATCAAAACCTAAAGCATGCGTTGACGTATTCCGCGCGAGAGAAGGTGGGCATTGGGGAGGGGACATTGCCGTGAAGAGGGCCTCTTCAAGAGAGCAGCCGTTTGTTAGGGATGCAAATCCGATTGGTTCTAATACAATCTGCTCCCTATGGTTGAAATTTAGTCTAGCAACTTTCACACCTCCTAACCTAACCAATCGAACTTGCCAAAATAACCGGCCATCCGAGCGTAGAAGCAAGTGCGAAATAAAAGTAACGGTGCGCTTCTCGATTCCGCAGATGTACCTACTGTTGTGCCCAGGAAACGCCCAAGCACACGCGCCGCCAGACATATTATACATATCATATTACATTTCACTATGTTCGAGAAGTTTCCCAGCTGAGCCGCTAAGCGACCAAATCTATCAAATCAGCAATATGTAAGCGCATCACCGCGACCGGGCTTAGTAACGCGTACCACGCCCAGCAGGCTATAAAAACCTACCTACCACAGCCAACGGGCTTTCTGGTTTTGACACTCGACGTGCTAACGCGGCTTTACACTTGTAATTCCCAGTCTAGTTAAGTTAAGGTTATAATAAAGAGTAATATCTGAATATAACCGAGTAGTGCACCCCGTAGATTCCCATCTTTGATTCACTCCGTACCTACGACATCACCAAATCCCGTACCAGCCTTGCGAGCCACCACGCAGGGCACAACAAATGGTGGCAGCGGTGGGATTGTGCTTCGTAAAAATTTTACCGAGCCTTGACGCAACCGATTGATCAACGTCGACTGAGGTTGAACTACCTCCGACAAGATTATTGGATCATCGCAGTCACTTTGGCTAGGACAGGCAATCGTCGCTACCGAGGTAGCACAGAGGACCGAGGAACGGTCTTCGAGAAAAACGTTCGACGCCGTCCGAACGACGACGAGCCTGGAGACGAGTAAAATCAGCCTGAGAGTGAACGGGTGAAACTACAACTAACTAAACACCAAAATCCATCTACGAGGACGTCGCTGATCCGAGGACCAGGACGCACGAGAGGACTTGGGGACTGAGGAACGAGAGGAAGCCGCACCCAAAGAACGGACGGAGAGCCGTACGAAGGTAGCAGCCGTCGGAGCACGCAGTAAACAGCTGTACGGACCGACCTTGCTGAGTCCGATTCATCTCTTATCACCGCCGTCAGTTCACGGACGAGAGGACGCCTGACCGAGCTGTCGACATGCGGAGGAGAGTAGCGTTGTGAGTAACCTAATAGCGTAAACGTGCTTATTGTAAACCAGAGTCCTATTAAAAATTAGAAACGGTGCATGAATGCCTCTAGAAGACGAACGCGCAATTCGATTTAAACTTCCGGGTCAAAGAAGCTTGTCACGATCATTCGAATCGTTTTTTGACAAAAAACTTATCTTCGTACGAGAGGAACTAGATATCCTACCTTCTTTAGACCATTCTAAACCGTTTCGCCGAACACTTCGACCGTCGCCGTTGCGACTAAGCGCTAGAAAGTACGACGATTCAAGTGCCGAATCGTCCCCTGAAAACTTCGTAACGCCAAATAGAGAATACCCGATTTTGCTAGCGGACTTTAGTTTGTTGGACAGAGTAAATTCGCAAGGACAAGAAATGTCTTTGCTTGACGGAGCTAACCCCCCCGGACTACCGGACGTAAAAAGATTGTCTACTGCGTTGTCATTAGTTGATAAATTCATAGGAAAATCGTCAGACGAGCTAGCAGAATTTCTGAAGTCTTATACAAGCGCCGCGGAGTTTGTCCCCGCGAATGAGTTGCCACGATTCTTGAAAACTGTGATAGGCACAAAAATTAAAGGCAAGGCAGCCAAAGTATTAGAGTACAAGGATGTAGATACATTCGATAAATTGAAAGACATCTTAACTTCCTTATTCGTAGACAAAAGATCTATAGGAGCTGTCGGAGCAGAGTTTCATGCCTGTCACCAACGAGAAGGCGAAAGCGTAAAATTATTTGCGTGTAGAGTAGAAGAGTTAGCTGGAGAATTATCTGAACTATCGGTAAAACCAGGGAACAGCGACGAAGTAAATAAGGCGCTAACAGAATCGGTGCAAGAACGCGCCCTAGATGTTTTCACCCTCGGGTTAAATTTAAAATTGAGAACAATTATTAGATCAAGAAACTACGCTACGTTAAATGCGGCTGTAGCAGCAGCTATAGAAGAGGAACAAGCAATGGGTTTAAATGCTTCGCGAAATTATCGGAAATTCAGTAATCTACTCAAAGGAAAGGAAGGGTCGAAAGTACCGCGCTGCGATCGCTGCAATAAATTAGGACATTTAGCTAGGAACTGCTATACGCGATTGAGCATGCCGCGGGAAAACTATCCGACGCAACAAACGCCTATAAAAAGGGAAGTACAGCGAGTAGCTATGATCTGCCACTACTGTAAAAAACCGGGGCACCAAATCAGGGAGTGCAGGGCAAGAGAAAGAGCAAATGGGCGAGATTATAGACCACGTTATACAAATACGAATTATAGACGCGAAGATACCGGACAGTATTTTAACAGAAATCAAGGTCGAGAACAATCTAGCGTTAACCAAGATCCCCCATCCACGAGCCGCGGAACGTCGGACGATAGACAAACGAACGCAGGAACTCGAGTAGAGTCATACCGCGCGAACATGGTGACAACTACTAAGTTCGAAAACACGATCGAAATAAAGGCGCCGGAATTGATAGACGAAACGGCGAGTATGTTAGTGGACACGGGAGCCGATATCACGTTAATAAAGATAGGGAAGGTACAAGATAAAGTCCGTGCTGAAGACGAAATAGTCTCTTTGCGAGGCATAGCCCCTATGGAAATTAAAACACTGTGCCTAGTACGATTAAACTTAAAAGTAGGAAACAAAACCGTAACACACCCCTGTCGGTTAGTCAGAAATGACTTCCCGTTAAAAGCAGACGGAATATTAGGACAAGATTTTATGGCCAAACACGACGTCTGTATCAGAGCGAACGTAGGAATAGAGTTGTACGGAATACAATTCCCATATTCGGGAAGAAACGTAACCTTAAAACCGCGTTCTGAGACCATTCTCCTAGCTAGAACAACGAACAAAGGTGAAGGTATAGTAGAAGGACGATCCATTAAGCCAGGAGTGTTCATAGGAAACTCGCTAACAGTAGGCCGGAACGGGAGATGTATAATAAGCGTGATGAATACTACTACAGACGAAGTCCTTATCGACGCGCCAACCGTGACGTTAGAAACGCTGACGAGAAATGACATTGACCCGACAGATGCGGTCGAAGACGAAAAGCGCGATTCACCGACGTACATAGTACATGCAGTACACGGAAGAAATAGAATGCAAATCTTACGTGAAAACCTTAGGACGGAACACCTAAATAAAGAGGAAGAGGACAACATACGCGGGCTGTGCGAAAAGTATAATGATATATTCGGATTAGACGGAGACAAGTTAGGATACACAACGAAGGCGGAACATTCCATTACTTTAATCCCGGATACCAAACCCAAATACGTAAAGCCGTATAGATTACCCCAAGCGCATAAGGAAGAAGTAAACAGACAAGTTGACGGAATGATAAAGGAAGGAATAATTCGTCCGAGCGCTAGTCAATGGAACGCGCCGTTGCTAGTAGTCCCGAAAAAGCCTGACGCGACAGGAAAACGCAAACTCAGGGTAGTAGCTGATTTTACCCAATTAAATGAAGCAACGATAGGCGATTCGTACCCCTTACCGAACATAACCGATATATTAGACCAATTAGGCGGTGCGAAATATTTTTCAACCTTAGATTTAGCGTCTGGATTCCATCAAATCGCCATGAAAGAAGAAGACCGAGAGAAAACGGCCTTTTCAACACCCTACGGTCATTTCGAATATAATAGAATGCCTTTTGGCCTAAAGAACGCTCCCGCAACCTTCCAAAGGCTAATGAATACGGTACTATCGGGCCTTCAAGGAATAAAATGTTTCGTGTATTTAGATGACATAGTTGTATACGGACGTTCACTAAACGAACACCAAGATCGATTAGAACAAGTATTTGAACGCATACGCGAAAGTGGTTTAAAACTCCAACCCAACAAGTGCGAATTTTTACGAAAGGAAACCGTGTACTTAGGCTATGTGATAACCGAAAACGGGATCAAGCCGGATCCTTCGAATCTCGATGCTGTCAGAAACTTTCCAGTACCAAGAGGTGTAAAAGACATACAATCATTCTTAGGCTTAGCCGGGTATTATAGGAGATTGTAAAATTCTTAGGTTAGGATGAGCACGAGGAGGCTGGTAGGGTTAGGATCGGTGTTGAGCCACACAGACACTGAGTTGCACAAAAGAATGTGAGGTCTTTATTTAAAACGTCTGCCAACGGACAAGCCGTTGTGCACACGATGAAGATGGAGGATGAGCCCCCGTACACTTTATCGTACAATACCACCGGTTAACCGCGTGGACGCGAGAACACGCACAATCGCGAATGCACAATCAGATGATCTATACTTTCGAACTGTGTCGCGAACACCGCGTTGAGTCGACAGTTGAGAATACGTGATTTGTGCACTGAATTTGTTAGATGAGCAAGACTATTTGACAATGAACAAAAAGGTGTGTTACGTTGCGCACGGTTGAGAACAGATTGAATTCAAGATGGATGCGCATTTCCGCCGCAGCGTCTTCTCGAACATTCTCGAGCGTCGATCGACAAGACGGACGCTGATTGGTTGATTGATCGCGGATCGACTGCGACTTCCGCTGCCCAGGAGGTGCTGCGGTGATCGAGAGTGCGGCGGCGCAAAGAACTACTCATTCCCAAACATGCTCCCGCCATCAACAGCTGATTGGAGATGTTGGTGATGAATCTGAAACAGGCAAAATTGCCAATTTTGCAATTGGCCTGATTAGTGTTGTAGTGGCGGTCTTGAGCGTCACGACTCGGGTGAGTCCATCCTTCCCTGGATGCAAGGTGATGACCCTCGCAAGTGGCCACTTGCTTGGTGGAAATCGCTCATCTGTGATGAGCACCAGGGATCCGATCTTCAAGTCGTTGGTTGGATGATGCCATTTGGTAATGGATAGTTGTCTCTGCAAGTAGTGGGATGACCACTGAGTCCAGAATTGTTGCATCTTCTTTTGAATGAACTGCCATCTGGCTGATGGCAGAACTGATGAATTCTCCACAGACGGTTCCGGAAGAGCTGAGAGTGGTTGTCCAACAAGAAAGTGCGCTGGTGTAAGTGCTGTGATGTCATCTGGGTCGTCACTGAGGGGCTCGAGCGGTCGTGAGTTGAGCATGGCTTCTATTTGTGTGAGAAGTGTGCTGAACTCCTCGTATGTGAGCACCGTCTCACTGACTGTGCGCCGGAGATGGTGTTTGACTGACTTCACGACCGCTTCCCACTTGCCTCCCATGTGTGGTGCGGCTGGTGGGTTGAAATGCCATTCTGTCTTGTCATTGACGAACAGCTGGTTCAAGCGTTGATGCGCCTCAGTCCCCTGGGTGAACATTCTCTTGAGGACGGTGTCAGCTCCAACGTAGTTGGTTCCGCAATCAGAGTGAAGAGTGAGAGGAATCCCTCTCCTGGAGACAAATCTCCTGTAGGTGGCGATGAACCCTTCTGTTGTATAATCTGTCACCAGTTCTAGGTGAACAGCTGATGTGGTGAGGCACACAAAGACACAGATCCAGCCCTTTTGTGTCTTGGCACCTCTTCCTCTCCACGTCTTCAGTGTGATTGGACCCGCATAATCGGTGCCAGTATTGTTGAACGGTCGTGAGGGTGTAACTCTCGAAAGAGGTAGTTGGCCCATCAGTTGATGGGCACGGATCCCCCTTTGTCGAGCACACACAACACACCGCAGGATGTGTGATTTTACTGGCGCTCGCCCTCCAATGATCCAGTAGTTTTGTCGAATCTGGGCAAGGGTGAGCTGGGTCCCTCCATGCAGAGTTTGTCGATGCGCATGGTCTATAATCAATTTAGACAAATGTGAATGACGAGGTAAAATTGCAGGATGCTTACTCTCGTAGCTAGTGCAAACATTGTTGAGTCTGCCTCCAACTCTAATGACTCCACTCTCATCGATGAATGCGGTGAGTCGATTGAAGACATGAGCAGCTGATAGGGTTGAGCCTGAGCTGAGCATCTTCATCTCGCTGGAGAAATAAAGCGCCTGCGTTGCTTTGATCCAGAAGCTCCTAGCCCATTCTATGTCAATGGGCGATAAGGTGAAGAGCGGCAGCGTGACTGGAGCCTTCTTCAACCTTGAAACAAATCTGAAACAAACTGATGTGATTCGAATGAGTTTGTTGAGGGATGAATATTTATAGATGAGGTCCCAGTGATATTCAATCTTTTGAATATTGAGCAACTTTGAAATGCCTGGACGAGCCTCTAGCGCGCTCAAGTCTTCGTCCAGCATTGGTTGTGATGGCCATTTTTCACTGGGTTGCGCAAGCCATGGTGGTCCCGTCCACCAAAGCTTATGATGTTCAAGCTGCGATGTTGATAAGCCTCTTGATGCGCAATCCGCTGGGTTTGAAGTCCCTGGAACGTGTCTCCATTGTGCGCTTTGGGTGATCTCTTGAATTTGAGACACACGATTCCTTACGTAGTCCTTCCAGCGTGATGCGTGTGTTTTGATCCAGGTTAGTGTCACTTGTGAGTCCGTCCACAGGTATGTTGTAGCAATGTTGAGCTTGAGCGTTGCTTGAACATATTTGGTGAGCTTCGCCAGCATCAATGCTGCAGTAAGCTCGAGTCTCGGGATTGTGAGCTTCTTTAGTGGTGCTACCTTAGTTTTGGAGCACACCAATGTCGCGACCTTGTGAGTTGTGGACGGTGATGATACGGTAATGTAAATTACCGCTGCCATGGCGAGTTGTGAGGCATTAGAAAAGCCGTGTAGTTCCACTGTAGAGTTGCTGAAGGTGTTGAACCACCTCGGACATGATAGCTTGCGCAAGCTTGTTAAATCTTCTCTGATGATGAGCCATTGTGACGTTACTTGGGAAGGCAGTGGATCATCCCAGTTGAGCTTGTGTAGCCACAACTCTTGCAATAGTGTTTTTGCTCGAATTATGACTGGTGCTAGAAAACCTAATGGATCAAATATTTGTGCTACTTCTGATAAAATGAGGCGTTTGGTGAGCCGTGAATTTGAGCTTGGTTTTGAAGTGAAAGAAAATTCATCGTTGATCACATTCCATTGAAGTCCGAGAATTTTGGTATTGCAGTCGTCAAGTGATATAATTGAGCCTTGGGCTCGTTGGGTTTGAGAAATTGCATCAAGCAACGGAGGAAAGGTTGAATGCCATTTGGCTAGTGGAAACCCTCCCGCGTTGCACAGATCTTTTAATTGGTGAGCAATTGTAATGAGCATCTCACCTGTGTCTGCACCTCCAAAGATGTCATCAACGTATCTGGCATGCGTGATTGATGGCACCGCCAGAGGAAAGCGATGACCTTCGTCTTCCACCAATTGGAGTAAAGCTCTGACCGCCAAAAATGGAGCAGCCTTGGTCCCATAGGTGACCGTTGTGAGCTTGTAGGGCACCTCCTTTGAATTGTCATCGATCCACAGTATTCGTTGAAGATCTTGATCCTCCTCGTGAATCTTGACTTGACGATACATTTTTGTCACGTCTGTGGCAAAAATGTACTTGTGCTGGCGTATCCACAGCAGCACGTCGGTGATGTTAAGGAGGAGATTTGCACCCGTATGCATCAAATCGTTGACAGAATACCCAGTTGAAGTAGGGCTTGATCCATTGAAGACGACTCTCAATTTTGTCGTCTGGCTGTCAGGCTTCAATACTCCATGATGTGGAAGATAAAACACAGAGTGAGTATTAGGTGAAAGGGATGGTGCTCTTACCATGTGACGGAGCTCCTCGTACTCTTGCATGAAGCCTTGATAGAGGGTGCGATACTCGTCGTTCCTATTGAGTTTGACGAGCATACGCTTCAAGCAAGCGTGAGCTGCTTGATAAGAATTACCCAGCAGCTTCGGAGTCTCCTTCAGAGGGATGCGCACTGTGTATCGTCCTGTAGAATCACGAGTGTGTGTCGCTCGAAAGTGATCCTCACATTCTTGTTCTTCAGGTGTGAGCTTCATGGGTGTATCTGTTGGGAGCTCCTCTTGAATCCAAAATCGTGTCAGCATGTCTTGTAAGGAGTTGTCGACATGCTGCACGACTGCAGAATGGTGTGCTGTGACCGTGCGCCGGTCCACTGTAACTGGTCCAAGAATGAGCCACCCAAAAATGGACAGTTGTCCAATTGGCATTGAAGGATCACCCTTCTTGAGGGTGGGCTTGATCACTTGTCCATACACGTCTGCACCAATCACTATGTCTATCGGTCTTGATTTAAGAAAGTCTGGATCGGCCAGCGGAAGGCCATTCAAATGTGGCCATTCTTGACGTGGCGGTTCCACCGATGGTAAACTTGACGTCAGTGCTCGCAGAACGTGTGCTTGAAAGTGCACTGTTGACATATCGTAGTTGGAGCGCAGAGTTATTAGTGCGACTCCTTTGGTTTGAATAGATGAGTTACCCCCAATGCCAGTGATCGTGATGGATGCGTGGATGCGTTGAATCCGGCGAAGATGACACTGAAGTGATCAGCTGGGCGTTGGCTGTCAACAAGGTGACTGAACAGTAGGGTGTGAGCACTGGCGATGATTGGTTGAGCCTCCTTCGTTCGGTTGAGCATGCTGTGTGAGTCTGCGTTGTGCGCTGTTGTGTGATTGATGGTGGATTGACGACTGCACCGAGACTTCAATGGGTTGCGCCACTTGTTGAAGGTTCCTCTGCTGTTCGAGGTTTTGCAAAGGCAGTGGTGTGAGCAGACGGCTTTGTGAGGTGCAGCATCGTATGATGGTTGGCTGAGCACGTTTTGCACCGACGTGTGGAGTTACAGTCCTCGGTGCGGTGCCTACCACAACAATTCCTGCACAGTTTATTGACGGTGATCACCTTTCGCCTGTCTTCCACCGACAGCTCCCTAAATCTGGGACACATTACAACGTAATGGTCCTCCTTGCAATAGTCGCACGGGTAGCTGTAGGGCGACGCAGCTGGTTGAGACTTCGGCTTCGATGCCGTGTGAGCAGCGCCCCTGCTGGGGTATGATCTGCTCGGTTGAGCTACAGGCGGTTGAGCCTTCTTTCCTTTCTGTAGCGCTGCTGCCTCCAGCCGTTCCAAAGCCACCACCTTGGCAGCAATGAAGGACTCCAGCTGCGTCAATCGAGGGTACTCCTTGGATGCGCCCACCGAAGTCTCCCAGGCTTCTCTGGTGGACTTGTCCATCCAGCTGGTCGCCTGGTGCACTAGCAAGATGTTACACATGTCCTCGACGGCGCCTAAAGTGGTGAGCGTTTTGTGCACCTTGTTGATCGTTGTCACAATCTCATTCAACGATTTTGCACTGCGGGTTGCTATTGGGGAGACATTGAGCAACTTGTCGAGTTGTTCCTCGATGAGCACGCGTTTGTTTGTGTATTTCTTGCTGAGTTCCTCCCAGCAAGATTGAAACGATGAGCCTGTGAGCGGGTAAGCGTTCACCAGCTCTGATGGCTCACCTTGGAGGCTGGACCGCAGGTAATGGAGCCGATCAATCGCCATCAGCTGCTGGTCCTGGATGATCAGTGAGGTGAACAACTCACTGTAAGCTGGCCAATCAGTATATGCACCAGAGAATGCGGGTAGGGCGATCTCTGGCAGCTTCGAGGCCCTTGACGTGGTGCTCGATGCAGCTGGTGCACGCTGCTGCAACGCCAACACATCTCCTCGAAGTCGGTTGAGCTTGAGTTTGGTGTTCAAGTACAGTTGAGACTCCTGTACTGTATAGTTGGATTCGAAGTATGGATGATTGAGAAATTTGATTGGCCACGTCTCTTCGAAGTGCGCGTGCTCGCGACAGAACGCGAGATGCAGCTCCTCTGCGTGGGCGGCAATTAGCTCCACCTCGTCGATGGACGTAGCGTGAGCTTGGGATGGCATGTGCATTTGCAAGGCCTGGAGAGACTCAAAGCGGCCTACTTGGGTTTTCGCCTTGATCACCAGCGGTGAGGGCAACGTTGCTGGTGATGTCGCCCTCGGTGGTTTTTTATCCCCACTCGACCCCAGAGCCTCGGTGGGGATGGTGAGCACAATCGGTGTTGGGGAGGGCGCCCTTGATGAGCCCGCCGACTTGACGACCTTTTGTTCGTCTTGATCCGCCATCACGCACAGGAGTCGCGGTTGTGAGCCTTCTAACTGAACTACACAGCACTGTAATGCTCAATCACCGCTCCGGCTCGAAGGACCAAACTGTAAAATTCTTAGGTTAGGATGAGCACGAGGAGGCTGGTAGGGTTAGGATCGGTGTTGAGCCACACAGACACTGAGTTGCACAAAAGAATGTGAGGTCTTTATTTAAAACGTCTGCCAACGGACAAGCCGTTGTGCACACGATGAAGATGGAGGATGAGCCCCCGTACACTTTATCGTACAACACCACCGGTTAACCGCGTGGACGCGAGAACACGCACAATCGCGAATGCACAATCAGATGATCTATACTTTCGAACTGTGTCGCGAACACCGCGTTGAGTCGACAGTTGAGAATACGTGATTTGTGCACTGAATTTGTTAGATGAGCAAGACTATTTGACAATGAACAAAAAGGTGTGTTACGTTGCGCACGGTTGAGAACAGATTGAATTCAAGATGGATGCGCATTTCCGCCGCAGCGTCTTCTCGAACATTCTCGAGCGTCGATCGACAAGACGGACGCTGATTGGTTGATTGATCGCGGATCGACTGCGACTTCCGCTGCCCAGGAGGTGCTGCGGTGATCGAGAGTGCGGCGGCGCAAAGAACTACTCATTCCCAAACAGAGATTCATAGAACGTTTCTCACTAATCGCAAAACCCTTAACGCAATTATTAAAGAAAGATCAGGCATTCAGGTGGACTGCACAGGAACAGGAAGCCTTCGAAATACTGAAAGAAAAACTAACGACAGCACCGATATTACAATACCCCGACTTCTCAAAATCATTCGTTCTGACAACAGACGCCTCTGGAAAAGCATTAGGAGCAGTATTATCGCAGGGAAAGATTGGGCAAGACTTACCTATAGCATACGCAAGCAGAGTGTTAAACAAGGCGGAAGAAAACTATAGTACTATCGAAAAGGAGTTGTTAGCAATCGTATGGGCGACACAACATTTCAGACCATACGTATACGGCACCAAGTTTACAGTCGTAACCGATCATAAACCTCTGGCTTGGCTTTTTAACGTAAAAGACCCAGGTTCCAGATTAATGAGATGGAAACTGAAACTAGCAGAGTACGACTACAGCATAGAATATAAAGCGGGTAAGACAAACAATAACGCAGACGCCCTCAGTAGAATGTTCGCGATTACGCGAGGAATGAAACGACAACTCAGCACCGATGCACTAAACGTCGACGGAGAAAGCCCCAACGAAGAAGATAAGACCCAACCAGATGAAAACACGAACGATACGACATATACAGAGGATATTAAAAATCAAATACTACGCGAATATCACGACACGCCTTTAGGTGGGCATCTAGGGGTAAAACGAACACTCGAACGTATAAAATTAAACCACTCATGGTCAGGAATGCGCCAAGACATAGAAAAGTACGTCTCCAGATGCGAAAAATGTCAGAAAAATAAACTGTCGAGAATAACCAAAGCTCCCATGGTAATTACGGACACCCCCAAGGAACCATTTGAGAAATGTGCTCTAGACATTGTAGGACCTCTACCCGAGACCAGCAGACAAAACAAATACATATTAACCTTTCAAGATCTACTAACAAAATTCAGTAAAGCGATACCCCTCGAGAATCAGGAAGCGAACACTGTAGCAAAGGAATTCGTTACGGGAATAATTTGCGAATACGGTATTCCACAACGAGTGCTAACCGATCAAGGAACCAACTTCCTTAGCCAAGTATTCAAAAACGTTTGCAAACTGCTCAAGATTGAAAAAATACAAACCACAGCCTATCACCCTCAATCAAACGGAGCCCTAGAAAGAAGCCATAGAACACTAGCAGAATACCTGAAGAATTTTATCACCGAAGACCAGACCGACTGGGATGAATGGCTACCTTATGCAATGTTTACTTACAACACTACCCCGCACTCGTCCACTAGCTACACGCCCTACGAACTCGTATTCGGGAGACAAGCAACGTTGCCGACCTCACTAAACCAGGCACCGCAACTAACGTATACGTATGACAAATACGCTGAAGAACTACGCGAAAGACTAAGGTCCACAAATAACATGGCGCGCGAAACCTTAGGGATCAACAAAGACAAATCTAAAAGACAATACGATAAAAAGTCAGCCGAAAAGACCTTCAAGATAGGAGACCAAATACTATTACACGACGAGACCGTGAGACGCGGAAGATCAAAGAAATTAACCCCCGCGTGGATAGGTCCTTACACGATCCAAGGCGTACATGATAATAATAACTATACTATAATTAAAGGACGACGAACGCTCCGCGTACACGCAAACAGACTAAAACACTTCATCGAATAGTGAGCATAGGAATAGGTCACACCCGTGAAGGAAAGTAAAAACACACGAACAACTAAATTATAGTAAGTAATAGAAGCAGATAGCTAAATTTATTTAAGTAAGACAATAAAAAGTTGCAAATGCAAATTGTAAGAGCTAACACTGAACTTCTAAACGAAACTATATACAACATCCAGGAGAACGAAAAAACCCTTTTAAACGCGACTTGGCAAATTCAATACCTACTCCAACAGACGACGGACATTACTAGATTTCGAGAGACCATAGATGAAAACCTCATATTAATAAATAGCGTGGCGGAAACGCTCCTGCGTGACACACAAGACTTACTAGAATTCATTATGGATATAAAGAAAGGAGTCCTAAACCCACGACTGATACCACCAGCACAAATCATAACCTACCTCACTTCTGCACTAGCCCATATACCGCAAGGACTAGACTTCCCCATCGGAATAAAGTTAGAAAATATGCACGTCTTATACGAAATCCTTACACTCTCTGCATTTTCGGATACAAAATCGATAACTGTTGTACTAGACATTCCACTACTAAACTCTAAAAAATTTAAATTAAGCAAAATACATTCAGTACCCACGAAAATAAACGAATCATACTATGCGTATATAGAACCCCTTGACTCCTATGTAGTACTCGATACCGCAGTGCAAGATTATATACAATTAAGCAAACAGGACCTAATGAAATGTAAAACTATAAACGACCTATATCTCTGCACCTCTAACCACCCTATATTCAAAGCGATACCATACGGACCGTGCGAAGTACAGTTGTACACCAAATTAACGAAAAAACCGAACAATTGTAAAATACGCATTATGACCCTGAACCACACTATCCTACTAGAATTACAGCAACCTGGTGCATGGATTTATATCGCACCAAAACCAATACAATTAGCAGCGACTTGCGACGATAACGGCACAAAAATGTATAGTATTAAGGACTCTGGAATAATAACTATAAAAAATAAATGTACTATCACTACCGCCGAATTTACGATAGAAACCGGAAAACAATATGGAATAGAAAAAACGTGGAACTACTTACCAGACTACAATTTGACGTTAGGCGAAATCACACTTCCACACATCACTGTAAACTCGTATCGCAACACAAACTTCGAATTAAAAAGGATAATCAAACACCCAGAAGAGCTAAACAAAGTTAGTAAAAAATTAGACGAACTACAAAATGATTTAGAAAAACCCGAGATAATACCTACCGAGTATCACTACAGTTTCTTTGCAATATCTTCGATAACGGGATTTTTAACAGTCACGTTTTGTATCTTTACACTCTACAAATGTATTGCTCACTTCAATATGAGAACACCACAACAATGTACGACGACCAACACTAGTAGTGACAAAACCACACAAAAACCCGAAGCTATAATAAAAATAGTTAGTAAGCAAGGAACGTCATCCACCAATTCCTTTTGAAACATTGTAATTTTATTATATAAGGGTCGTATCAAATGTAAACTAATAATATTCACATGTATCGAATTACTATTATAATCTAGTTATGAATTAATGTTAACCGACCGCTAAGAAAAAGCTATAGCTTTTTCTCCCTTAGGGGGAGGGGATGTTGTGCCCAGGAAACGCCCAAGCACACGCGCCGCCAGACATATTATACATATCATATTACATTTCACTATGTTCGAGAAGTTTCCCAGCTGAGCCGCTAAGCGACCAAATCTATCAAATCAGCAATATGTAAGCGCATCACCGCGACCGGGCTTAGTAACGCGTACCACGCCCAGCAGGCTATAAAAACCTACCTACCACAGCCAACGGGCATTCTGGTTTTGACACTCGACGTGCTAACGCGGCTTTACACTTGTAATTCCCAGTCTAGTTAAGTTAAGGTTATAATAAAGAGTAATATCTGAATATAACCGAGTAGTGCACCCCGTAGATTCCCATCTTTGATTCACTCCGTACCTACGACATCACCAAATCCCGTACCAGCCTTGCGAGCCACCACGCAGGGCACAACACTACCAAAGTAGCATTTCTGACGGAAAAGAATTGTCCAGCCTTGGGGTCTGCGTAGACCTTTGGCAGGTAGGTATAATTATAGGTCCAATTATAGAGAGGGCTACAATAATGAAGGATTTATCGGATAGGTATGATATCCCTGTTGAACAGATGATATGGAGATCGTTGCGGGAATCCCCTACAGGAGCAAAAACGGCGATTGTGGACCTCCCCACTAACTTATGTAAGAGATTGAAAGACGGAGATAAAGTCAGGATTGGATACGTTATTGCCAAGATACGTGTTATGCCTCGTATTACTAGGTGCTACAGATGCCATGGTTTTGGACATCTTTCGTACGGCTGTAAGGTAAAGATCAACGGGGAGCAACTTTGTCGGAGATGTGGAGTGACGGGTCATAATATACGGGACTGTAACTCTGCACAGCGTTGTATACTGTGCGTGAGAAAAGGCATACATGAAGTCAAATGTGGCCACATTGCTGGCTCGACAGTTTGTCCAGCATATAAAGAGGCCGTCAGGTTGGCGGGAAGCAAGGCATCATCTTCAACCTGACCGTCCTCCAAATCAATATGAACCACTGTCGTTTGGCGCATGATCTGCTTATACAAACGACAGAGGATCATAAGGCGGACATTGTCCTAATTTCGGACCCTCTATACAGGGTGTCCCAAAAATGTCGCGTGTCCTTGAAAGGGGTGACTCAGGGGGTGATTTGAAACAACTTTTTCCTTAGCGAAAATATTGTCCGAAGCTTCGTTAAGGAGATATTAAGCAAAAACCCCGACCAATCAGAGCGCGCGCCTTCCGCCTGAGTTCCCGCGGTAGCGTTGGCTACGAGGTAGGCGACCGCGCTTGTGCTACGAACGTACGAACAAGCAAGTCGGCATGCATCGAAGGAAACCGCGTTACACATTTTTTTTTTAAAGCAGAATCTCAAATAAGAATAATTTGAAGTGAGAGGACAAGAAGTACGTAAATTTTGTTTTTAAATAAGGCATAAACGAAAAGCTAACGTAACAGAAAATGTACGACAAGTGATCGTAATTCGTTATTGAGGTAAAAATCTGTAGTTTAAGGGGGCCGTCTCAGCGGGCCTTGAATGAGTGCGTACGCTCACACAAGCTAGGAAAAGCGTGTACGTATACGCGAAACCTTTTCAACCGTTATTCGTCCTGGAATCGGCAAGAATTAAGTTTTTGCGGGGATAGTTGCCTCCAGTAGACATCAGTGCAGGGTGGAACGGTGCGTTTGAATGCTAATAAGCATCGCACGTTGAAATAATAATGAATTTATGACTCGAAAACTGACAGAATGAGGCTTCAAGGCTTCTCCGTTGGTGGCGCCACTGGTATAGTCGAGCCACGTAGCACCAGCGTGACGTGTACGCAGGGCCGACGCGAGGTTAGCTGACGCCTGTATGCAAGAAAATATTTGGCGCCCCCAAATTTTTGCACCTGTTTGCACGGGATGCAATAAAAAAAGAAATATATTTACATTTTGTTTATGTGGGAGTTGGATTCCTTTATTATAAGCGTGTGATATAGTTTTTTAGCACCACTTTCGGCTGACGCCCTTATGCGGCATATAATTTGCACAGTGGTTTTGCCGACCCTGCGTATACGCGATGTAGTAAACAAACCTTTTCAACCGTTATTCGTCCTGGAATCGGCAAGAAGAAAGTTTTTGCGGGTATAGTTGCCTCCAGTAGACTTCAGAGCAGGGTGGAACGGTGCGTTTGAATGCTAATAAGCATCGCACGTTGAAATAATAATGAATTTATGACTCGTGTACTCAGGACAGCCCGAAAAATGACAGAATGAAGCTTCAAGGTTCCTCCGTCACCGGCGCTGATGGTATATGCGTGCCATGTACCACCAGAACCGGTGGAAGTCCAAGCTAGCCGATAAATGTAGGAAAGACATAGTTGCCGATACGTATCGAGAGTCGGATCGCGCTGTTGCCGCATTTCCCCTATTACTATTTTGTCGTCACGGAGGCTTGAATGAATCACGACGAAGCGACTGAAGAACAGAGATGAGCAAAGATAATATCTGGATAAACTCAAATAAAAGATACTTTATGTTTATCCGTTATGAACCAAAATGAATTCATTCGACGACGAAAGATAATTTTTTTATTCGAAGAAGAATAATTTGTTTATTCGATTTTTAACCGTAGTTTATTCGACTTTTATTTGAAGGCTTCAAACAACTTTCGGCAGCGTGTTTACCCGAACCGGCGCGATCTCTCTTTGAGCCTGAAGACTTGGGCTGTTCGGCGGCAGCTTCTGATTTCGGTTCGAGAGGCATACAGTGTTGCTTGCGGTGGATTATGTATTAATAAATTGTAAAACGTGACGTTTTCACTATTTATTAACATACTGCTGAGATTGTCCAGATTAAAATGAGTTCAAGCACGGTATAAATCGGATTATTTCTAGAACTGTACTTGGTAATTAAATATACGGTAACTGTACTCTTTGTTGACAGTGTACCAATAGTTGACACTTTTATTTTCGGTCACAAATAATAAGCTTTTTATTAAAAAAATGTTTTTGACCAATACGCTGTTTGTACAGCGTGATTCTCTCGCTAGAGTTCTAAAGACAATGCCGTGAATATGCCGCGCCTCGCTGAGTTTCGTGGAAGTGACGAATTTCACGTTCTACATTTCGCATCAGATTTTTGCGAAAATGGCTTCAACCGATTCCGTCGTCCCGATGAAAGTGGTCCCAAGCTAACATCGTTAAAAATAGTCCGATTTACATGACATTTGACACGATTTTAATCGGGAGAACGCCAGGAATTTACATTGTATCCCTTACACATCCTACTGGACCTCGGCTTCCAAGAAGGCAAGCGATGCCCAGTGTCCTTACAGAAATGCGAAGTTCAGAAGGGATATTGATACGCAAATTAGTATTGTTTCATAAATTATTGAAATAAACTATCAAATTAAAGAGACTTTATCTTTATTTGTCGTCGAGTAAAAATAACCCAGAGTTAGTTTTATTTGAAACGCCACGGATGAATCAGTTTATTCGACGGGAATTCATCCGTCGGCCACAAATAATTTTTTTAATCGAAGGCCTTCATTCTTGAGGTCCCCCGAAGCTCGAACCGAGCGACATTGTATCGCTCACCCGTCTAACCTGTCGCCTGGAGTTGCTCGGCGATGTATCATCCATTATGCAGAAACAGAATTTCTTTATTTTTCATCGTATCAATATGAAAGTGATTCTGCCGATTAAATTGACAGAAAATAATTTAAATCGGACTACTTTGAACGAAATGGGCTTTCAATTCAGCAAATAAATTTTATGTGTAATCTGATAGTTCAAATTGTGTCAAGTTTGGTATATTTCCATCTATCCTTCTTACACTCCCGGACCTCTCTATCTTTCATTATTGCTACGTTCAGCGAGGTTCTGACGCTGGACGTAACTCTCGTGCCGTATTGCTTCAAGACTTCTCGATAGAAAGAGAGAACTCTGTGGCAACAGCGCGGCAGAGACAAAGAGAACAGACGATGTGGCAACTATGCGTCAAAAGTTCGTCTACCCAGAGTACCTGGAGATGTCATCTCTGTACAAGTTCTTTTTATCGACCGCAGTAGTTTCATTAGGGTCCGTTTGTTTACTGGGGACGCTTCGATCGATTCGGACCATAACAAATATGAGACGGCCCCCTTAAGAACGGCCAACACAACTAAATTTAAAAAATAATATTAGGTGTATGAATAAATTCTTTCCGACTGGAATTTCTATCGCGGTGGTATTCAGAAGCTGCCAGAAAAATGGCAAAAGGTAATAAACAATAATGGAAATTATTGCGATGATCGAGTTGTTTTCATATTTTTTAAATCGAACTGTTATTGTACCCTAAAATCGGAAAGAATTTATTTTCACACCTAATAATCACCAATAAATTAAAGAAAACTCACCCTTTCGGACATTCCTTTCCTTGCTTTCCTTCCCTTTTCGGAAACCTGGCCACTGTACCGATCCTGGTCATCGGCGTCCAGTGCTCAGCTGATCGCAGGGTCAATGTACCGAATATTCACTTCACTGCACGGCTACTAACACTGATCACTGAATTTATTTTTCACGGAACGTGTTGTTCCTACGTTATAAAAATTGGTGGCCGCGAAAGGGGCCGATTACTGTTAATTACTGGGACGAAATTACTACTACAGTAATTCGTCGTTAGTGTCACGTTTTTACCATGCGTTATAATCACGCTCACTATCCCCACCATTTCTTTGAATCCTTCAGTCGAGAGTGAGAGAATCCGAGAACGTGCGAGAGAACAAAAGAGTCGACACGAAGTTGTCGTCGGCTACGAATGGTGTCCGCATCGCGTTAGTATCACGCTGCCAGCCCCGATCGTCGTGATTCTAACAAGGCATTACTGTATTACCCGGCGAAAAGAAAACACGTGGCAGACTGTCTCGGGCTGTGCAGTCCGCTGCTGTGCAGCGATCAGATACGGATCCGACCGACGATCGTCAAAACAAAAGCGTAGGCTACGCTTGGTCAAATCGCTCTATCCCACTCGACCTCGTGTTTCGTTCGATCTCTTCGTCGCGCGGTGTGACAATGTATGTGGCAACTTCAGCCAATAACCAAAATACGTCTGCCCCGTCTTTAAAAGTGTGCCCAAATAATTGACTCGACCAATCGTCACAGCAGCGGACTGCACAGCCCGAGACAGTCTGCCACGAGTTTTCTTTTCGCCGGGTAATAGTAGTAATCTCGTCCCAGTAATTAACAGTAATCGGCCCCTTTCGCAGCCACCAATTTTTATAACGTAGGAACAACACGTCCCGTGAAAAATAAATTCAGTGATCAGTGTTAGTAGCCGTGCAGTGAAGTGAATATTCGGTACATTAACCCGGACGCAGTGTGATCAGCTGAGCACTGGGCGCTACCCAACCATAAATCTTTTCGTCCACCGATAACCAGGATCGGTACAGTGACCCAGTGACACAGGTTTCCGGAAAGGGAAGGAAAGCAAGGAAAGGAATGTCCGAAAGGGTGAGTTTTCTTTAATTTATTGGTGATTATTAGGTGTGAAAATAAATTCTTTCCGATTTTAGGGTACAATAACAGTTCGATTTAAAAAATATGAAAACAACTCGATCATCGCAATAATTTCCATTATTGTTTATTACCTTTTGCCATTTTTCTGGCAGCTTCTGAATACCACCGCGATAGAAATTCCAGTCGGAAAGAATTTATTCATACACCTAATATTATTTTTTAAATTTAGTTGTGTTGGCCGTTCTTAAACTACGGATTTTTACCTCAATAACGAATTACGATCACTTGTCGTACATTTTCTGTTACGTTAGCTTTTCGTTTATGCCTTATTTAAAAACAAAATTTACGTACTTCTTGTCCTCTCACTTCAAATTATTCTTATTTGAGATTCTGCTTTAAAAAAAAAATGTGTAACGCGGTTTCCTTCGATGCATGCCGACTTGCTTGTTCGTACGTTCGTAGCACAAGCGCGGTCGCCTACCTCGTAGCCAACGCTACCGCGGGAACTCAGGCGGAAGGCGCGCGCTCTGATTGGTCGGGGTTTTTGCTTAATATCTCCTTAACGAAGCTTCGGACAATATTTTCGCTAAGGAAAAAGTTGTTTCAAATCACCCCCTGAGTCACCCCTTTCAAGGAAACGCGACATTTTTGGGACACCCTGTATAACCCTGGGGAGTGGATAATCAATGACTCGCGAACCGCGGCTATATGGGTAACTGGGATAAATAGGCACCAATTCATTATAGAGGACGTTGTATTAAATGAAGCCTTTGTTAGGGTGAGGATTGGGAACCTATGTTTGATTAGTGTTTATCTCTCACCCAACAAGGATGAGGAATTTATAGGTGGCACCTTAGACGAAATTGCCTCATCTCAAGTTCACCAAGGAGAGGATGTTATCTTCGCGGGCGATGTAAACGCAAAATCCCCGATATGGGGCTCGCGTATGGTGGACGGAAGGGGTTTAGTACTAATGAATTGGATGGAAAATTATGGATTAATTCCTACTAATCCGTCGGGGGGACCAACCTTCATTGGGAGAGGGACTCCCTCCCGAATAGATATTCTCGCGACTAATATTACCATGTACGGCAGACTTATGGAGAGTCGCGTTTTGGGCGACTTCTCTGGGTCTGATCATCAATATATAAAACATAGTTTTAAAATACGAGGGATCTCGACACCCCCCTTAAGTATTGCGGCTGGATGGAGCGTGAAATCTCTGAGTGTTGAACCGCTGTTAGGGGTATTCAGAGAAAAAACCCAGCACTTGGGCGATGAAAGCCTGGACATATCGGAGACTATGGACGTTATTAGTGCAATCAGATCTGCGTGCGATGCCTCCATGAAAAGGACTGGAGGACGGTCTTCGAGGAGAGTTTCCAACTTCTGGTGGAGTGTGGAAATAGCGGACCTCAGAAGTTTAGCAAATAAGGCCAGGAGAGTGATGACTCGGGTGCGAGCCAAGTACCCGGAGGTCTATCCAATACGTCGAGAGTCCTTTTGTTTGGCTCGGAAGAAGCTTCATAGAGCTATTAGGGCGGCCAAGGACGCTGTCTTTAAAAAATTTTGTGAGGAACTACATGAAAATGTATGGGGTAGACCATACAAAGCGGTCATGAAGTTTGCTAAGTCTAGAGCACCGGTGCGCCCTTTGGGGGGCTCCATGGTATTGGGAATTTTAGATACACTCTTTCTACGGGGGTCTCTTGATGAATTTAAAAGGGAGATTAGAGATATAAGGAGTTTATACGCGTATGGGCGCAGAGGTGGGGAAGCTGACTTGGCGGCACCACCGGTGACTGAAGAAGATGTGCTGATGGCTGCTAGACAAATGGCGACAGGGAAGGCGGCCGGTCTTGATGGTGTTCCGCAAGAGGCAGTGAAGGCGTTAGCCATAAACTTCCCTGCTGTCTTTGCATCTTTATTCAGTGGAGTATTGGAGAGAGGGGAGTGGCCACATTTGTGGAAGTGCTCTAGGGTTGTTCTGATCCCTAAGGATAATAAATCCGCGAGTGGTATAGTCAACTATAGACCATTAAGTATTATTGACACTCTGCCTAAATTATTTGAATATATTATTAGGGATAGGATAATGGAGGTGATAGGAGAGGATGGGTTTTCAGACGCCCAGTATGGATTCCGCAAAGGACGATCCACATTAGATGCCCTATGGGTGGTGCGGGAGTTTGTAAAGACGGCATCCATTAAAAAGTGGTACGCTGTGCTAATCTCGTTGGATATAAAGAACGCCTTTAACTGTCTCAAATGGGACGTTATTGCGCGGGAGATGGACAGTAGGAATTTCCCTCCATATTTAAAAAGAATACTCCTCTCGTATTTCCAGGATAGGGAGATAGAGGTTCAGGCTTCTGATCAAAAGGTCAGGAGACCGATGTACAAAGGTGTACCCCAGGGGTCCGTTATAGGACCTATTCTGTGGAATATGGTTTATGATGGACTATTGAACCGTACAATGTCCGAGGGATGCCAGGTTGTCGGGTATGCGGACGACGTGGCTCTGTTAGTAATGGCTAATACGCTAGAACAATTGGAGAGGAAAACTCAAGTAGAGGTAAATGGTATTGAATCCTGGCTCTCTTCTGTGGGCCTCACGTTGGCAGTTCATAAGACTGCGGTGGTATTCTTAAATCGACGATGGCGTCCTCCAGGATATTGCCTCCCCTTATTAGGTCAGGAGATTGTTCCGCAGGAGGCGGTGAAATATCTAGGGGTGTTCTTTGATCCGGGAAAAAATTTTAAGGCACATATTGAATTCGTCACAAATAAAGCGGCTGCTTTGATGGGGGTCCTGAGTAGACTCATGCCTAATGTATCGCCATTGAGTCTAGGGAGACGAAAAATGTATTATAGAGTGTTGGAAAGTGTTGTTCTCTATGCTGCTCCGGTCTGGGCGGATGCGGCAGAAACGATCCATAATGAGACGTTGTTAAGGAGGACGCAGAAACTGGGGTTGAGCAGAGTCACGTCGTCATATAGGACTGCGTCACATCTGTCGTTGTGTGTACTTTCGGGGGAGCTCCCGATGGACATTAAAGCCAGACTGAGAAAAAATGAATATCTAGAGGAGCAAAGGAAGATAAGGAGACTCATCGTTACCGAAGAGGACGTCGCGAGGGCTAAAGAAGACCTTACTTCTAGGTTACAGGGAGTCCGCAGGGAGGCTATAGAGGAATGGCAGGCCCGATGGGACTCGGTAGAAGATTCTAGATGTGCTTATTCTTGGACACCAAAAGTCACAGCATTTAGGGAAGCTAATTTTGCTAACGTGGATTACTGTGTTACACAGATTCTTACTGGGCACGGATGCTTCAGGTCGTTCCTGTTCAACATCCGCACATCACACCTTTTTTAAGTGTGATAGATGGGATGTCCAGAGGCGTGAAATGTGGAGCTTGATGAGTCTTGATAGACCCTTCGATCCTGGGAAGGTTATGAGGAAAGCACTGTCAGCCCCTAGTTACTAGCGTGCTTTTGCGGACTTCTGCAATACGGTTTTACGTATTAAGCAGGAGCATGAAAGAATCATGAAGAAGGGGGGCGCGGGGATTTTGGACCCCAGGGGCGATCCTCTAGAAGACATAGCGGGACTCTTTCGTAGCAATGATAATGCTACATGAGTTAGATGCATCATGCACCTGCAACTATCACTGCAGCGAGTGGTGCTGGGCACTGGGCAACATTGTTGATGCCGTTGGGATTTGGGCAACCTATTGTTTTAAATAGGTTATATAATGTAAAATATAATATATATAATGTAATATATGATGTATATAGATATAGATTTAATAACAGGAGGATCTAATACGTCGACCGACCTTTTGACGGTGGCGTTGTGATGGGAGTATGGCTACTCCATTTGAGGCCCTGACAATCTTGTTAACGATGGTGCGTGAAGTTGACTATGGAAATAGTTCCGCCACCATTATTTGTCGGGAGGGGTGGACGGTTGAGGATATGTGGGGGGGTTTTAGTCGGTAGGCAGGTGTGCTAGTCCGACACTACCCATATTTGGGGTGTGCGTAAGGCATTTCCCCCCATTCCAAAAAAAAAAAAAAAAAAAAAAAAAAAAGGTAGGTATCTATTTCAGCAGGCACTGCCACCCGTGGGGCCAGCAAGACCGACCCCGGTCCTTGCTATTCCAGAGGTTTTTTTCAAGTGAAAATCAGCAAATTTGCCAGCGCAATATCTCAAAAACCAGTGGAAATCAAGTGTATACATTAAAGCTTATTGAATTCGTCTTGGAACGCACTATCAACTCAGGACTTCAGAAAAGTTAGTGCCATTTGAAAATCCGAACTTGACCATCGTATCTTTTAAAATAATAATCGAAAAAAAAATCCGTCGCGGCTAATTAAGTAGCCCCATCGAACCATTAATTTACATATATTTTTTATTTTTTTATCTCCAATAGTTTAGGAGATATCCCGCTGTCCACTCTAGGGTGGGACACCCTGTATATTAATTATATATATATATATTAATTTCGGCTTAAAAATTTGATTTTTGTTGTCATATATATATATATATATATATATATATATATGACAATAATAATTACTTAAATAATTACTTTATATATTTGTACTTAAATTTAATTGAAACCAAAACAGAGGTAAATTATTGCTAATAATTTCAATGATTATCAAATCCAAATAAATTGAAATAAATTATAGAACTTCTAATTCTAATTAAAATGTTTAATCATTTATATTTCTTTAATTTATATAGTTTAAAAAAAACATTATATTTTCAATATAAAATTAACCCATAATTTATAAATTCTATTTAAAAATAAATACATTACCTTAATATTTTCAATATTATGCTCTTAATTAAGCTACTTAAATTAATAAATAATCATTAATAACAAATACATATAAATACAATCAAAATAAATCTAAATCGTTTAATATTCAAAGAATTAACCAAATACATTATCTTATAAATACTCAACCCTCTAAGAGATTCATATCACCCCTTTTCAAATCAACTCTCATAGTTATAAACCTCTAAAATAAAATTCTTATAAGCAAACTTAAAAAAAATATTCAAAAAATACATAGAAGTAAAAAAATAAAAATATTTCAGATAATTAGACATATTATTTAAATAAAATCTCCATCCCAAAAACACCCCATATAAATACATCTTCAAAATCAACATCTTATCATAGTATCCCAACATAAAAAAATACTTCATATAAATTAAATTCACAAAAAAATCCCACAAAAAATTGATATTATTATAAGAATCAATATTCTAATTCTAATTAAACTATTCTCCCGCAACCTAGAAAATGAAGAAAAATTATAACAATCCAAAAATAATCAAATCACCAATCGAACTGAATAACTAACTGTGAAAATTATAGATAAATAAAACATCAACATTAAGACTATATTCAATGATCTAACTAAAAATACTCAAAAATTAAATCCTTAAAATAAAACCCAGATAAAAAAGGAACACCACACAAACAGAACAAAGAAATAATTATAATCATACTCTTCAAAGGATAGACATAAAATATACCCCCATAATTACGAATATCTTGATTATCATTTATAGAATCAATGAATCCGCCCACACAAAGAAATATTAAAGATTTAAATATCGCATGAATAATTAAGTGAAAGAAAGCCAATCACTTAACCCGAAAAATATAATTCTCATTATGAATCCCAACTGCCTTAAAGTAGATAAAGCAACAATTTTCTTTAAATCAAACTCAAAATTAGCAATTAACCCAGACATCATCATTGTAAATACAGAAATAAAAATTAAACCTCTTATATTAAAAATTCTTAAAACTTCACTATACCGAATCATTAAATAAACACCAGCCGTAACTAAAGTTGAAGAATGTACAAGTGAAGATACAGGAGTAGGTGCAGTCATAGCAGCAGGTAGTCACGAAGAAAAATGTATTTGAGCACTCTTTGTAAATATAGCTATAAAAATAAATATCACTATATATCTATCAAACACATACAGGGTGTAAACGGTATACGTAGCGATATTTTAGGGGGTGGTAGGGGAGGCCCAATGGAACATAAAAGTCGTATGACATAGTGTCCGATCTGTCTCCATTTTGCAGTAATAATGCCTTAAAGTTTGCACCATGCATTTGAAACGGATAGTAGCTCGCGCATATTGGTGAGACTAACACATTGAAATAGGGTGTTGACCTGTGACCTTTCATGTAATTCCCAAAGTGGTGTGTTTTTCGGAAGGAAAGACTCTTAAGAGTGATCCTCCAGCGACTCGACTCCAGGAGATGCCGCATCGTATCCCGTGGCGAAGACAACACCTCGCGATACTTCACCGCAAGTTTATGGCTTTCGGCCCTCGAAGGAGTTTGAATACCTATTAAGAACCAAACTCTTTCAGCTCCGCATTTCTCATCAGATCTCTGCGAAAACGACGGCAATCGATACCTTTCGTCATCGTTTGGTTGTCATTTAAAGTGAATTACGAGTTAAAGATAAATCGAGGAACATTATGTCAAACGTAAAAAAATGAATACACATTTTTTTTAAAACAGAATCGAAAATAATAATTATTTGAAGTGAGAGGACAAGAAATACGTAAATTTCGTTTTCAAATATCGCATAAACAAAAAAGTAATGTAACAGGAAATAAACAAAACGTGATCGTAGTCCGTTATTGTGATAAGAATCCGTAGTTTAATAACGGCCAACACTGTTGCTGATAATGAATAAGTCTGTTTAAAACCCTCGAAGACAAAATTTAGGTCCGGAAATTTAGAGAATTATCGCCGGAAATAAGCCGTAGCCTGCGTTAAATTTAATAACTAATAATCACCAATAAAGTAACTAAAACTCACCCTTTCGGAAATTCACCTGCAGTTTGGAAACCTGCGTCACTAGGTCACTGAACTGGTCCTGGTCAGCGACGGATGCGTCCAGTGCACAGCTGGTCCCAGGTATGCGACACCAACCAAAGTAAAAGGGTCGCAACGTCAAGTGCGATCGGGTTAATGTATGTATAACTTTAATGATTCCCCTAAGGGTTACATGAGTCCTTATCCTACTTATCCTACTTAATTAATTAATTCTAATCCTTATCCTACTCCTCCGCACGCTCTTCTCCCCTCTTTCTTCCGCTCGCTCGCCTCCGCCGTCTCCCTCTCTCTTAACCTATTCTTAAACTATCCTTAGTCTACTCGATTCGCTTCTTAAAACTATTTCTACCCTCTACTATTGCTCGCTTCCCTCGCCTTTGACTTCCATTTCCGTTCTTTCACTCCATTCCTTCTTTCGCTCCTTCCTGCCTCCTTTCTTCATGCCCCCCTTTCCCCCCTTTCTTCCTCTCTCTCTCTCTCCTCTTTCCCTCCCACCTCTTCATCCATTCTTCTCCTTTCCCTCCTTCGTCCAAAATTTCCCTGACCTTTTCCCCGATCCCCTTTCCCTTTTCCTCCTCCCCTGAGCATCGCTCCAGAGCGTGCTCCCACGTCTCTTCTTCCCCTCCACACACCCTGCATTTCCTCATCTCCTCCTCCTCCCAATACCTCCCCCCCCTCATTTCATTTCCCAGCCTGAATCTGGCTATTCTCCCGTACCTCGCTTCTCCCCAACCTGCCTTCAGGTATTTTGGCACTTCCCCTACCACTATCTCCCTGTACCATTTATTGTACTCCGATTTTATAATTTTTCCTCTTCTCTCCTCCTCCTGCCTCCTACTGTCTTCCTCCTCCCACCCCTCCCGTCCCTCTCGACCCCTTACCCCTTCCCCTCCTTCCATCACCCCTCTCTTCTTTCTGTATTCTATCCTGTCTTTCTCCCACGCCGACAGTTCCGCTCCCCCTCCTCTTTCTCTTTCCCTTACATCTTCCAGGCACCACCTGGCCAGCTCCCCTCCCTCACCTCTGCTCAATTTCTCCTCATATCTCCATGCCCTTCCTCCCGCCCATGTCCTCAGTTTTTTCCTCTTCGTCTCCTCCCTCACCATGTATCCTGGCGTCCTCCAATCCACCCCCAGTGTCCACCTTAAAAACCTTTCCTGCATCCTCTCCATTTCTTCCCTTTCCTTCCACCCCCAAACCTCTGCCCCGTATCCCGCCACCGTCCACACCAATGTGTCGTATAGCCATAATCTCTTTCCCCAGTCCTTCTCGAATTTCCTTTTCCCGATTCCCCATGCCTGCCGCATTACCACCCCCGCCTTTCTCACTCTGTCCCTGACCTGTGCTTCCTGTCCCCCGTTCTTCTTAAATACGTATCCCAAGTATTTAAATTCCTTTACCTCCTCTATCTCCTTTCCTTTCCATCTCCAATCCACCTTTCTTTCCCTTCCTCCCCCTTTCTTGAATCTTAACACCTTCGTCTTCTCTACGTTTACCTCCAAACTCTTTCCTTCTAGGTACCTTTCCAGCCGCCCGATCATGCTCCCCATCTCTTCCTCGTTCTTCGCTAGCAGCACTAAATCGTCCGCATACGCCAATGAACATATTCTTCTTCCTCTTACTTCTACCCCTCCCCATCCTCCTTTCCTGAGCTCCTCTTCCACGCCTGCTATTAGCAGGTTGAAGAGGATCGGACTCAGGGGGCATCCTTGTCTCAAGCCCTTCGCCGTCCAAAATCCCTCCCCTAGCTCCCCTCCCACCTTTACCCTGCTTGTTGTCTCCCTATATATCTCCTTAACTCTTTCTCTTAACCCCTCCCTCACCCCTCTCTTCTCCATGGCCGCCCAGAGCTTCCTCCTATCTACTGTGTCGAAAGCCGCCCTCAGATCGACGAAGAGCGCCACCAATTTCCCCTTCTTCCTATGTACCCGCTTCCCTATTAAGTGGTTCAACACATAGATGTGATCCACCGTGCCTCTCCCTCTCCTAAACCCTGCCTGGTTATCCGGTATCATTCCTTTCCCCTCCACCTCCTGTTCCAACCTTCCTACTAGGATGGACGCGTATATCTTATACAGGGTCGGCATCAGTGTCACCCCCCTGTAGTCTTGAACCCTTGCCCCCCCTCCTTTCTTCACCAGCGGTACGATAATGCCTTCTCTCCAACCCTGCGGCCACCCCTCCCCGTCCCATACCCTTCTGCAAATCTCCCCCGCCATCTCTAGTCCCCTCTCTCCCCCGTACTTCCATGCTTCATTTGGGATCTCGTCCCCTCCCATTGCCTTCCCTTCTTTCAGCCTCCTCACTACCCTCCTTACTTCCTCTATGCTTATCCCCTCTTCCTCCCCCTTTCTCCCACTATCCTCTCCTCCCATCCTTACCCTATTTTCCACTCCTCCTAGTAGCCCCATAAAATGTTCTCTCCATTCTTCCTTCCTTATCCTTTCGTCCACCCCTCTTCTTTTCTTCCTTCCCCTATTAACTATCTCCCACACCCTGTTTTCGGTTTTTGCCTCCGCCACCTCCCTTGTCAGCCTCTCCCTCTCGTCCTCTTTTTTCCTATCGCACAGCTCCTTGTACTCTCCCCTCTTGTTCTTGTAAACCTCCCTGCTCCCCTTTCCACCTCTCCACCTCCTTAACTCCCTTCTCACCTCCTTCTTCTTCTCCCTACATTCGCTGTCCCACCACCCTTCCCCTTTCCGCCCCCTCTCCCTTCCCCCCAACTCCTCCCCCTTCCTCATCACCTCCTTTATCGCCTCTGTCGCCTTACACACCACCTCCTGTATTCCTTCCCCTTCTATGGTCATTCCTCCCATCCCTTTCTCGAATTCCTCCTTCATTCTTCCCGTCCATCGCCCTCCTCCCACTTTCCTTTCCCTCCTTTTCTTACCTCTCTCCCCCACTCCCCCCTCCCACATCGTCACCACCATCGGGTGGTGGTCCGATTCCACTCTCTCCCCTACTTCCAATCTTTCCACACCCTCTCTTGTCCTCTCATCCCCCAGCACGTAATCTATTACAGTCTCCCCTCTCCCTCCCGTGTACGTAAATTCCCCCTCTTCGTCCCCCGCTATGTTTCCATTCATTATCTCCCACCCTGTCTCTTCCACCAGTTTGATTAATTTCCTTCCCTCCCCATTTACCTTCCTATCCTTTGATTTTCTTCCCCCTCCCTCCTCTTCCTCCTCCCCTCCTTCCACCCTGCCCCCCTGCATGCCTGTCCTCGCGTTGAAGTCCCCTCCTATAATCACCTTACCTCCCTCTTCTTGCCCCTCCATCCATCCCCTGATCCTTCCCAGCTTCTTCTACATATCCCCGTTCACATAAACCGCCACTACCGTCCATTCCTGCACCCCCGCCTTTACCCTCTCCACCATCAGCCCTTCCTCCTCCCCTTGCCCGTCCTCTTCTTTTCCTACCAGCTCTTCCCTCACCCCTATTATCATACCTCCCATTGCTCTCCCCTTTCTATTCTTCCTCTTCGCCCATTGGGCTCTCCACTTGTACCCTTCCGGAAGCCTGCGCCTAACACTATCCCATCTCTTTTCCTCCACCCAAGTTTCCAGCATCACTACAACCTCCCATTCCTCCAGCCCTTTCCAGAAATCCTCGTCCTTATTCGTCGCCCCCGCTATATTCCAAAAAGCTATCCTCCAGCTTTTCCTTTCCTCTCCCTGTTTCACCCTCCCCCTCTCCTCATTCTTCCTTCTTAGTTTTTTGTCTCATCTCTTACTTCCCTCCTTCTTACTTCATGTCCCTCCTCGATCCGCCCTCCCTCTATACTCCCCTCCGTTATTTTCCTCTCTACTCCTCCTTTCTCTCTCCCCCTCCACTCTCTCAGCACCTCCTTCCGCTCGTCCCAGAACCACGTTGTTCCGTCCACCACTATCTTCCCGTACATTACCCTTACTCTTTTTCCTTTCGCTTCCTCCTCCTCTCCTATTCTCCTTAATTGCCACTGTGTCTTTCTCTCCTTCCACGTCAGATCGTCTTCCACCTTCTCCTTCCTCCCCCTTAGTTTTCCCTTGTTCCTCATTACCTCTCTCTTTGTCTCCATCGACTCCAACTTCACCTCCAGCATCGCCTCTTTCCTCTCCTGCTTTCTTCCTCCTATCTCCTTCGCTTCCACTATTCCCCCCTGTACTCCTACTACCGCCAGGATTTCCTTTGCCCTCTGCATCGCTGTTCCCTCCCTGCCTACTCCCTTTATTATTACGTTCCTTCTTTTCTCTTCCCTTTCTTTCATTTCCAGTTTCCTTTCCAGCTCTTGTACCCTTTCCTCCCATTCTTCCCCTTCTCTCTCCCGCCCTGTTCTTTCTCTTCGCTCTCCCATCTCTCTTTCTACCCCCTCCCGCTCCCTCCAAGACTCCATTGCCTTTATTCTCTCCTCCACTTTTACTAGCCTTTCCTCCTCCAAATCCGCCTCCCGCACCCTTTTCTCCAACCTTGTCATTCTGTCCTCCATCTCCTCCCTTTCTTTTCTCCACCTCTCCTCCCATTCCTCCATCTTCCCTCTCACTTTTTCCATCTCCTCCTTTGCCTCCCTCCCCTGCACCTTCACCTCCTTTAGGCCCTTCCTCATTTCTTCTCTCATTTCCCTGATCAAAATCTCTAGTGCCCCGTCCTCTTTCTCCTTTTTCTTCTCTGGCGACCTCTGCACTTTCCTACTCTTTCTGAAAGCCTCTTCCCCCTCTCCCCCTTCCTCCCGTCTGTCCCCCTCCTTCTCTCTTTTCCTCTTCCACATTTCCGTTAACTCCAGCATATTTCCTCCACTCGTACTCCAACTCCTTTCTCTCCCCATTTTCTCCGCGGTCGTCCTTCCGCTTCTCTTTTTCGCCTCTTCTTCCCCCTTTTCCTCTACCTCCTTCTCTCCTACTTCCCTGATCTTTCCCTTTTCCTCATCCTTTGCACCCTCTTTCCCTCCTGTCATTTTTATTTTCCTCACCCTCTTACCTATTCTCGATACCTCCGCTCCCTACCTTATCTCCTGCTCCTCTCTTCCTTTCCCTCCCTGCCGTCCGGTGTCGCTACCTTCCTTTCTCTCTCCTCGCTTTGCCGCCTTTTCTTTTCCTGCTCTGTCCTCTCTCGTCTGTCCCTAACCTCAATTCGCTCTCTCCCTATCTGCCTTTCCCTATCTCCCTCACTCCCCTTTTCCTCGCCCTTTCTCTCCCTTCACTCCCTGCACCCCCTCTCGCTGCGCACCCACTTTCCACTCCCTACTTGCCCTGCTAACTCTTTTTCCGTTGCTTCCACTCGCACCACTCACTCAGCCGTGTCGACACTTTCACACCGGAAATGGAAGTCCGCGATCGGGTTAATGTAGATACGGAATATTCACTTCACTGCACAGTTACTAACACTGATCACTTAATTTATTTTTCACGGAATGCGTTGTTCGTACCTTATAAAAATTGGTGAAAATGAATTTTCACTTGGCTTCCGGTGCCGCAGATATGGCCGCCGAAATGCTCGTACAGCAGAAATTGCGTCTCCGTTGTTCTAGGTTTATGCTCAGAACAACGCGTAATACTCTTGTGTAGAAAACACATCTCTGACGCGATTGCAAACTGACTGACAGGATTTTTTCCAAGCAATTTCCTCTACCCCAAGTAGTTTCTCTCGTTCCATTATGAGTTAACTCCCACCAGGACAAGATGCTTTAGGTAAAAAGAAGCCAGCACATTTTCGAGACACACGTGTTTTGCAGAAGTGCAAGGAACGAACCATCCTACACTTTCACAAAAGCCCGCGCTACGTCCTTCTACTGCCAATGTACCCATTGCTTCGAGATAGAAAACAGACACCACGTGTATCGGTTCGAAAGGGTCCGAAGGGAAGAGAAGCAGAAAGTCTTCGAGTTGCTATAAAGAAGAAAATTCACGTCTGCTACGAGGCGGAACCAATTAAGTCATAAATTATCCGAAACTGTAGGAAACCGTTCCCTACCGCCGACTTGCAGGACAATACGGTCATAAACCGCGACCCTGGCGAAATGCTCTGGCTGATCAGCCTGATTAATTTTGGAGAGCTAGAAATTACAGAGTATTATCCAGCATCAATACGTCTCGCGGAGAGACACAGGAAAAGAAGGGTAGTCCGCTGACTGCGCGTAGTCCCGCCTGCTTCGTCGTACCCTCAAATTAAAGACGGATCCCTTATCTCTCGAGTATAAACACGCGCTCGAATGTCAAAACACAAGCACGCGTCGACGTATTCGGTGCGAGAGACTGTGGGCTTGAAGTCCCATTGGCCCCAAACTAACCAATCGGGCCTGCTTATCTCTCGTGTCTAAACACGCGCTCGAATTTCAAAACAAAAGCACGCGTCGACGTATTCCATGCCAGAGAAGGTGGGCCTTGGGGAGGAGATATTGCTGTGAAGAGGGCCTCTTCAGGACAGTGGCCATTTGGGAGGGATGCAGGGCAGATTGGTTAGTTTGGGGCCAATCGGACCTCAAGCCCACAGTCTCCCGCACCGAATATGTCGACGCCTGCTTTTGTTTTGAAATTCGAGCGCGTATTTAGACACGAGAGATAAGCAGGCCCGATTGGTTAGTTTGGGGCCAATGGGACTTCAAGCCCACAGTCTCTCGCACCGAATACGTCGACGCGTGCTTGTGTTTTGAAATTCGAGCGCGTGTTTATACTCGAGAGATAAGGGATCCGTCCTTAATTTGAGGGTAGGACGAAGCAGGCGGGACTACGCGCAGTCAGCGAACTACATGGTCTCCTTCTTCCTGTGTCTCTTCGCGAGCCGTATTGATGTTGAATAATACTTTTTAATTGCTAGTTCCCAAAAATTAATCAGCCTGATGGGCCAGAGCATTTCGCCAGGGTCGCGGTTTATGATCGTATTGTCCCACGAGTCGGCGGTAGAGAACGATTTCCTACAGTTTACGGTAATTTACGACATAGTTGGTTCCGCCTCGTAGCAGACGTGAACTCGGGATATCGGAAAAGGGAAACAGGAAACAGGATTTTTTTCTTTATAGCAACTCGAAGACTTTCAGTTTCTCTTCTCTTCGGACCCTTTCGAACCGATACACGTGGTGTTTGTTTTCTATCTCGAAGCAATGGGTACATTGGCAGTAGAAGGACGGAGCGCGGACTTTTGTGAAAGTGTAGGATGGTTCGTTCGTTGCACTTCTGCAAAGCACGTGTGTCTCGAAAATGTGCTGGCTTCTTTTTACCTAAAACATCTTGTCCTGGTGCGACAATAAATTAGGTGATCAGTGTTAGTAACCGTGCAGTGAAGTGAATATTCCGTATCTACATTAACCCGATCGCACTTGATGTTGCGACCCTTTTACTTTGGGTGGTGTCGCATACCTGGGACCAGCTGTGCACTGGACGCATCCGTTGCTGACCAGGATGAGTTCAGTGATCTAGTGACGTAGGTTTTCAAGCTGCAGGTGAATTTCTGAAAGGGTGAGTTTTAGTTAGTTTATTGGTGATTATTAGTATTTAAATTTAACGCAGGCTATGACTTATTTCCGGCGATAATAACCCATTTTTTCCTGTGTCCGAACGCGAGGCGTAGGTATTGATGGTGAATAATACTTTTTTATTGATATATTGGTGTTTCGAAAAATAATTAAGCTGACCGGCTAAAGCGGTTCGTCAGGGTCACGGTTTATAACCGTGTAACGTTCGGCTGTCCGAGAACAACTGAGCGTCGCAAGGTCCCTGAGGGGAGAGCGGCGTCCCCTCAAGTGTAGGATAGGTGGGGTTCTACTCTATAGTAAAAGATTAAAATCTAAGGCTTTTAAAACTCAACAATTACTTATTTATTTAATAAAACTTACTCCAATAACAATAACGATTAATATGCTTACAGACTATGAGTATATATTCTTATTTTTGGGTTTTCTGTGTTTTTTTATGTTTAATACGCTAATTAATATGTATAATAATATATGTATTGTGTTATATACTTCTGCAGTAAGATCGGTCTGCTGCCGTTTCCGGAGCGGGTCCCAATTCTTTTGGCAGAGTTTTAGTCTAGGCTTCTGCAGTAAGATCGGTCTGCTGCCGTTTCCGGAGCGGGTCCCAATTCTTTTGGCAGAGTTTTAGTCTAGGGTTCTGTAGACTTTGCCTTCGCTAAGCGGTTAAGCTGCTACCTACTAATAGGAGCAACGCTTGAAACCTCCGTGAAGACAAAGTTCTCAACCTTCAAATGGTAGGTCCAAAGAGGAGCACCCGTACCTTTTTAACACTGAGAACCAGTCGCTACCGTTTCCGGAGCGTGCTGAAATTCTGCTGGATGGTACTTAAGCTGCCTCCAGGCACTAGCATTCGTTGGTCGCAAGAACGTATTCGAATGAGCGCGCTCAGTGCTGCGCGCGTCTCCTTTTATACCCGAGAATTGGCGGGCTGGCGCATGCGCAGTGAGTCACTGTTTGTTATTTCGTGTTTGTTCGCTTATTACTTATTATTCTGTCTTGCGCTTTTGCTAATACTTATAATTAATTATTCTTAACATTTCTATAATATTGGTTTCTCTAATATTTGCTTAAATTATAAATTATGTAAAAAAGTCTTTACAATGCGTTTGCGTGGTAATGGAATACGGTTGTATGGTAATGAAGATCAGTTCTGTTTTACCGACAGTTGGTTTTTACTGGTTTGAGTCCCCGTGGGACGTTACAACCGTATTGCCCCACGAGTCGGCGAACGACAACGGTACATGCGGGTCCGAAGTCATCGCATGTACTACCCATCGATACAGCAATATACCGATTAACTCCAGCCGAGGAATGTCTAAAATTCTTAAAGACCGCGCCACGTTCTTGATTGTCGACAGTATTAATGTTCATATCTTCCGAAAAGTCAATGTTCATATCTTCCGGAAAGAAGCTAGCGTTCTTGCCGTGATTGATTGGTGGTGCCGCTTGCTTCGTCCTCCCTTCAAATTAAAGACGGATCCCTTATCTCTCGAGTGTTAACACGCGCGCGAATTTCAAAACAAAAGCACGCGTCGACGTATTCCGTGCGAGAGAAGGTGGGCTTGAAGTCCGATTGGCCCTAATTTAACCAATCTGCCCTGCATCCCTCCCAAACGGCCACTGTCCTGAAGAGGCCCTCTTCACAGCAATATCTCCTCCCGAAGGCCCACCTTCTCTCGCACGGAATACGTCGACGCGTATTGTCCCTGAATTGGGGGACAATCCGGGACATGTATTATCCTGATGCCAGAAGACATCGAAATGTCCTTTATCGTTTCACGTCGAGGTCGCGATTGTAAAAATAAGAAAAAGTACTACCACATTCGCTGATATGTTTTCTGTAAATTAAGCTTATTTCTAGAGTAATGCAGCTGATATTAACGTCGCAGTAAGCTGTTAAAGGCAATGGTGCGCCCCGTCTCAGGTAAAGCAACCGCGCGCGATTACAGTCAGCTGACCGTACCGCTACCACCCCACATTTCTTCAGTGAGGTCAAAAAACAGATCGACAGAATTGCAGGAGAATTTTACTAACCCACTCTTGGCCAATGACTCTGTTTTTATAATAATCAGATTTATAAGTTATGAAAACGTTATGATCATTTCGTTATAAAATTTATTATGAGGCTAACAATAAGTCAGGAAACGCACCACTGGGGTGCTATTGACAGTGCGTTTTGTTTCTATCCTCTTCGCCCTTCGTTTCGTTCGTAAAACTCATATCGTATACTAAGGGGTTAATCGGTATACTGCTTCATTATCGGGTGGGACAACATGGTGACCGGGGCGCACTGTTCTCGACCGTCGACTCAGGGAACAATACGGTCATAAACCTCGTCCTTCTTTAGACTACGTTGACGACCAACGCAGTTAGTTTTTACGATTGGTCAGAAACAATGTCAAAGAAGTAATACAGAAACGTGGGAAGTCCGGCAATCGAAAGAATTAAGGTACATGGCCGGTCAGTAGTGTTTAAAATTTATGACCGGGCCTTCTTACTTCCAACCGTTAGCCCCGTCATTTGACTCTTATCCATGCCATCCTCCTGACCCATCCTTATCCTCTCCTGATGGAAAAAGCCCAACACCTTCTCGTGGTTTCCGTTCAGCAATGACACTTTTTCAACAAATAATCAAGATAAGGACAAGCTGGAATTTATAAATCTGATTATTATAAAAACAGTATCATTGGCCAAGGGTGGGTTAGTAAAATTCTCCTGCAATTCTGTTTTTTGACCTCACTGAAGAAATGTGGGGTGGTAGCGGTACGGTCAGCTGACTGTAATCGCGCGCGGTTGCTTTACCTGAGACGGAGCGCACCATTGCCTTTAACAGCTTACTGCGACGTTAATATCCGCTGCATTACTCTAGAAATAAGCTTAATTTACAGAAAACATATCAGCGAATGTGGTAGTACTTTTTCTGATTTTTACAATCGCGACCTCGACGTGAAACGGGAAAGGACATTTCGATGTCTTCTGGCATCAGGATAATACATGTCCCGGATTGTCCCCCAATTCAGGGACAATACGCGTCGACGTATTCCGTGCGAGAGAAGGCGGGCTTGAAGTTCGATTGGTCCTGAACTAACCATTTGGGCCTACTTATCTCTCGTGTCTAAACACGCGCTCGAATTTCCAAACAAAAGCAGGCGACGACGTATTCCGTTCGAGAGAAGGTGGCCTTTAAGTCCGATTGGTCCCAACCTAACCAATCTGCCCTGCATCCCTCCCAAATGGCCACAGTCTTGAGGAGGCTTCACAGGAATTTCTCCTCCCCAAGGCCCACCTTCTCTCGCACGGAATTCGTCAACGCGTGCTTTTGTTTTTATATTCGAGCACGTGTTTATACTCCAGAGATAAATCTTTAATTTGTAGGGAGGACGAAGCAGGAGGGCCCACGCGCTGTCAGCGGACTACCCCCCTTTATCCTGTGTCTGAACGCGAGGCTTATTGATGATGGATAATCCTTTTTTATTGCTATATTGGTGGCATGTTGCTCACATCTGGCATATTTAGCTGATCGGCTAAAGCGTTTCGTCAGGGTCGCGTCATAAACGCATGACCGTTTTAAGGGACTCCAAGGTCGGGTACGCGACTCTGGCCACTCGCGGTGAAAGGTCTAGGGGGTCGTAAAACTACCAGCCCTTTACGTACAATCCGGATGTCCGTGTTTTCCGCGCGTCAGAAAAACACACTTCCACTAGCACGTATCCGCCGCCGAACTGCCAATCAGGGTTCACATGAAGTCCCTCACCAACCCTGATTGGCTAAGGAAATCACTGCCTCTGCGACCAAGTTCCACGTTGGTGTTTTCTTTTGCCACGGAAAACGCAGAATACTCAGTCAAGACAGAACACTCATCACACTCTGTCTCCGAAACCTGACCAGACGTTTAGACTTTGCTGACGCTATCCGTGTGAAATCGCTGATCGTGTGACGCGTGCTTGCGAACTGCCTTTAAGTGGAAAAGTGATTTTGTGAAGCATGGAGACCTATGCGGGGTATTCGTGCAACGACATGTTTAATATGATTGTGCTGTACGGGGAGGCTGGCTGCAGCGCATCACGCGCGAAGCAATTGTACGCGGAACGGTTCCCAAATCAGCGACAACCATCCCGGCAATTTTTCATCAATTTGTGTGAAACATTGCACACTACGGGTTCCTTTTTCCCTCGCATCGAAGGAAGAGGACCAAGAAGGGATATCGACAGGGAAGAGGAAATCCTTCATCATATTCACAATAACCCTGCCCGCAGTACGAGGAGTATTGCTCGACAAATGGGACTATCCCATACGTATGTCCATCGCACCTTGCGTGATGAAGGTTTGTAAAATTTTAAAACGAAATTCCGAACGGTACAGATAAATAGGGCGCTCACTCAATAGGATTCTACTCGTACTTACTTTAGCTTCCACGCTACCCTCTATTGCGAATTTTCCTACACTCAATTTTTTTTAACTAAACATTTGTGACGAAGTCACGTCACGCGCCGCGCAGGCGTACGGCGCCGCGCCGATAAGCCGAGTGCGCGCCGCGAGCTGTCTCGCGGGTGAAGATGTACGGGCTCGCGATATAAGGACCGCGGCGAGCGAAACTGAGAGCTCTTGTTCCGCCCGGATTAGCCGTAACACCGCCGTACCGTCCGTCAAGAAGCTCATATTTTTGGATTCCGTGAGGTGTGCACGCGTTGGCCTATCGTCACGCTGTGCCATTAACCAGCCTCTTTTCCTAAATAGGCCGAGAGAAATCTTGTGCTTTACCTCGCCTGTAAGGTGTCTCCGCGCCGCTATCGGCCAGAGCCCTATTGCACACGGGAACGCCACTATACGACTCTCGTACGATCGTGCCTGCTAAGGCCCTTCCGAGTAGAACGTTCCACAAAACTCCAAATCCTTGATCCCCCAGCTCGTCGCCAGCGCCGCCGCCGCGAGAACCACGCCGTCGCGATTTACCGAGTCGAGTCTCCGCCCCCGCAACCGTCACGCGGAAGATAATGTAAACATAATTACAGCTTGAATAAACCTTGTTATTGTTTAATACGCCTTTGCTCATTTGACGAACCCGGCCTTACCGACTGAGTCGGCAACAAACTCCTTCTCCGTCCCACCGGCGACCGTCTCACAAACCGAAGACGGTCACACATTTTTGTGCGAAGAAACCCATGTTTCGGGGACCCTATCGTTTAAACATTTGGCAATCATCGCCCAGTTGTTTCTTAACACTACCCGAGGATAACGCGATAACCACACATGTGTAATTAAGGAATATCTTTGGTTTTTTTATTTTGGATGATCCTGTCTAAAACTATCGTGGCGATAGTGCAGGCCAGTTTTTTTTTTTTACAACGATGCAGCACGTAATGCATATCAGAGGCAGGGGTGGGCAAAAATGAAATAAAAAAATTGTTTTATACTCTACATTTATAGACGCATAAAGAGCAAAAAAATTTAGTCCCAGACATGGAATCCTTTTTTAGAAAAAATCATAAAAGTCACCTATGTTTTCGCGCGATTTGACCGGGGGGTGCCTTTAATATCTGAATCACTGACCTTATCCTCGCTATCGACGATGATTATGATATTTTTTATTTTATCTTTTGTTTCCGCATATTTCACTAATAACACAAACTCCCACTAATTAAAAAATCATTAATCCAAAATCCCACAGGCTTATACCCTTACCACTCGCAACGAGTGCAGGATTTATTACCTGCGGATTTTGAAAGACGGCCGACTTTCTGCCGGTGGTTTCTGGATAGAGTGCAACAGGATGACCATTTCCCGGCGATTGTACTCGCAGCAGATGAGTCAACGTTCACACGTTGTGGAATAATTAATTTCCGCAATTTCCACGCGTGGGAAGCCATGAATCCCCATAGTGTTGTGACGGGACACTTCCAGCACGAGCTGCGGCTAAACATATGGGCTGGGGTCGTAGGCGATCGTCTCCTCGGACCACATATTTTGCCGCAGCGTCTAAATAGCGCAAAATATGCAAGATTTCTTCGGCGGGATTTGCCACTTCTACTAGAAGATGTCTGCCTGGCCACCCGAAGAGATATGTGGCTCCTTCACGACGGCGCCCCAGCCCATATGGAAGCAGCTATACCAGCTATAGGGCGAATTTGGGGGAACCGAGTTATTGCACGGAATGGTGCGGTTCCGTGGCCGCCAAGAAGCCCGGATTGAAATCCAATGGATTTTTACGTATGGGGCCATATGAAAACATTAGTATACGCCGACACCGAATTTGAAACCTTAGAGGAATTGCAGGGTAGAATATTTCATGCTGCTAACGTTATACGTGAGCAGCCTGGAATATTCGGCCGCGTTCGTGCTAATTGGTTGCGTCGGTGTCAGGCGTGTCTAGATGTAAACGGCCATCATTTCGAGCATCTTTTATAAATAAATGTAGGTAGCGAAATTTGTATTTCTTTACTACACATTCACGTAAGAGTAGCCGCTGAATGACAGCAGCTTGTTGCGTGACAGTTTAGTCACACTCAAAGGAAAGAATCAGTTTTGTCGCTTTCTGAAAAAAAAAACATGTAAATCAATGCACTTTTCGTGAGCGTTAAAACTGTCGCGCAACAAATTGCCACCACACCAAAAACACGTGTAGAGTTTTCATTCACTTGTTTGTTATTTTCTAGCTGACGACCCTAAGTGCCTCCGCCACTCCAAACAGATCCTTCATGGGACCGCTACTGTAAGGGTCATCTTGAACTGCTCACAACGGGCGGTCTTTGTCCTACGGCTCATCTGTGTGCGGGTAGCGACGATCATTTCCACAAACATCTCCGATGTTTAAACCTTTATAACAGCTAAACTATACGAGATACAACGAAATGTATTCAGACCCTTTTACTCTACTGGTGGTCTCCAATGTATTTGCAAAATTATGGAATCCTGCGACTGTTAGTTTAGCGTATAGACACGTTAACTTTGAAGCATTATTACTGCAAAATGGAGACAGATCGGACACTATGTCATAGGACTTTTATGTTCCATTGGGCCTCCCCTACCACCCCCTAAAATATCGCTACGTATACCGTTTACACCCTGTATAATATTAAATTTCATGACCCCACAAATGAACCAAAACAAATTAACATTAATAATCCGATATCCCCAAAACGATTACATAAAATTGTCAACATTCCAGAATTATAGGCCACATCACTTTGATAGTAAACAACTAAACAATAAGAAATCAACCCCAATCCATCTCATCCCAAAAGAATTCTAAGAATATTTGGACTTAAAATCATCAAACATATAGATAAAACAAATAAAAAAATTAAGTACTTTAATCGATCAATAGTCTTATCCCCTAATATATACTCAATCCTATAAAGCAAAACTATTGAAGAAATAATTAAAACCACACTCAAAAAAATTAATCTAATATAATCAACATAAATCAACATACTAAAATTTATTGCACCAACTACATAAATAGTTCATTCAAATATATATATATAAATAGATTTATATATATAAATAAGCCTAAAATCATAAAAAATTAACCCACCTAAAAATATAAAAACCACAAAAATCATCATTCTAAAGATTATTTAAAGTAACATCATTACATTATTGACACCACAAATCAAAGTTTTAATTAAACTATATAAATAATAAAATATAAATAAATTTAGAAACAAAAAATTTAAAGGAATTCAATGTATAAGTAAAATAAAATAATCTACTATCAGCCCTCTACTTATATTCAATCAAAAATTAGAATTTCCATGACAAATATATCTATATATATATATATGAAGAATAAACAAAACTAAAAAATGCATAAAGAATCAAAAAAAATAAAAAGGAATTTCATTCAAATAACTAAACTCAATATCAATAAAATCTCTCCCACCAAATTTAAAGAAATAGGAGAAGCCATATTTGATGAGCATATAAAAAATCAAAACATTGAAACTGTAGGCATACAAATCAATAAACCCTTATTAACTACTATTAAACGCCTATTAGTTTCACTATAAAAAATATTAACTAAATAAAACAACCCAGATGAACATAAACCATGAGAGATTATTAAAATATAAGATCCCAAGAATCCCAACTTTATTAAAGTAAATATACCTCTTAATAAAAGTCTTATATGAACAACTGATGAATAAGCCACCAAAAATAAGAATATATTTAGAAAAATACACAGAATTTAAATAAAAATGTATTAAAAATCGCAATATACCATAAGTTCCCAACTTTAATAAAATTGAAGCTAAAACTATTGAACCAAATACAGGAGCTTCCACATGAGCTTTTAAAAGCCACCCATGAAATAAATATATAGGAATTTTTAATAAAAACCCTATACATATATAAATATATATATATATATTCATTAATCAATACATTCATCAGCTCTAAAATCATCAACATAGAACTATTTACTCTATACACAACAAATAAAATAAAAACAAGCAATGGTAAAGAAAAAAATAAAGTATAAAACATAAAATAATAATTTGAAATTAAACGCATTGTACCTATTCCCAATAATCTAACCTCAAAGAAAAAATAAAACATCAAAAACCTAATAGAACTAAAAGCTAAAAATAAAACTATAGTTAAAAATAAATTCAAAAAAATACAAAACACCTCACTTTCATCAATAACCTTTAAAATAACCATTATTTATTTATTTATTTATTTATTTATTTATTTATTTATTTATTTATTTATTTATTTATTTATTTATTTATTTATTTACTTACCTACTTACCTACTTACCTACTTACCTACTTACCTACTTACCTACTTACCTACTTACCTACTTATTTATTTATTTATTTATTTACTTACTTACTTACCTACTTATTTATTTATTTACCTACTTACTTACCTACTTACTTACCTACTTACTTACCTACTTACTTACCTACTTACTTACCTACTTACTTACCTACTTACTTACCTACTTACTTACCTACTTACTTACCTACTTACTTACCTACTTACTTACCTACTTACTTACCTACTTACTTACCTACTTACTTACCTACTTACTTACCTACTTACTTACCTACTTACTTACCTACTTACTTACCTACTTACTTACCTACTTACTTACCTACTTACTTACCTACTTACTTACCTACTTACTTACCTACTTACTTACCTACTTACTTACCTACTTACTTACCTACTTACTTACCTACTTACTTACCTACTTACTTACCTACTTACTTACCTACTTACTTACCTACTTACTTACCTACTTACTTACCTACTTACTTACCTACTTACTTACCTACTTACTTACCTACTTACTTACCTACTTACTTATTTATTTATTTATTTATTTATTTATTTGTTTATTTATTTGTTCATTTATTGATTTATTTATTTATTTATAAACGGACCGAAGCCCTCTTTACATAAATATTTAGACGAAAAGAAAAAGAACTTAACCTAATATTACAAAAGATAGACATGCACAAAAAGAATAAAACTCATGGTACATAAGATATGACATTATCCGATAATCATACGTAACTGTCTTTTAAAAGTGTGCACAGACCCATTAAAGAAATCAATACTATTATACAGAGTACTAGAGTCAGCAATAATTCGATTTATTGGATTAATTAATCCATATGTAGATCTGGATTTAAGTGGTTGAAATCCTGCTCTAGATCTCAATACGCGTTCAGGTGCGTAGAAATTGATTTGCACAAGAAGAGAGGGACAATCAATATGGTTATTGATTAAATTAAAAATATAGAAATGGTCGGATATTTTTCTACGTGCAGCTAATGTTTCGAGGTTGACTGTGTTTAATATTGTAGAGTAATCGTGATCGAATATTGACATTGGCCTCTTAAGCTTATATGAACAAAATCTGAGAAATTTATGTTGCACTCTCTCAAGCATGATTTCGTGATTAAAGCGTTTCGGAGACCATATAATTGAAGCATATTCTAACAAGGGACGAACAAGGGTAATATATAGCAATCTTAGTGTGTGAATTGAATGAAAATCAGCTGAAAAACGTAGTATGAAGCCAAGTGTTCTAGAAGCCGAGTTAACAATATAAGAAATATGGTTGGAAAAGTCTAAGGTTGAGGAGAAATGAATGCCTAAGTCCTTAACTTCACTTATTGAGGAGAGAATATCGTTATTGATACGGTAAGGATATAAGAAGGGTTCAGAACGACGGGAGGACCGCATAACATGGCATTTTTTTATATTGAGATCCATACCATTCCGGTGACACCAGTCGCAGAAACGATCTAGGTCCGCCTGTAATCTGGAAGCATCATCAATGGACGAGATGCTTCTGAAGATTTTTAAATCATCCGCAAATAGGAGGAACTTACAATCTTGGAAAATGGTAGTTAAGTCATTTATGAAAATTATAAATAGTAGAGGACCTAGATGGGAGCCTTGAGGTACACCGGATAAAACACGAACCGGAGATGATAGGCCTCTGCGTATACGTATAATTTGAAAACGATCAGTAAGGTACCCAGCCATGCCAATAGATTACCCTTGCAGCCCAATGCTGAAAGCTTCTCAATTAAAAGAGAATGATTTACAGTGTCAAAAGCTTTTTGGAAATCAGTAAATATTGTGTCTACCTGTAGTTTGGCTTCTAAAGAAGATGATAAATAATTGCAATATACCGCTAGGTTTGTGGTTGTTGATCGCTTGTTTACGAAACCATGTTGCTTATCACATATTGAGAGAGAGACCATACCGTGTAACTTATTTGTTACAATTTCTTCGAAGATTTTAGGTATAACACTAATAATGCTTATAGGTCTATAGTTTTCAACATTTGTTTTATCGCCGTTTTTGAAAATGGGTGTAACCAGACTGGTCTTCCAAGAATTCGGGAATACGCCTGATTTTATAGATTTATTAAAGATTATCCAAAGCGGCCGAGATATAATAAAGCTACACATTTTAAAAAACAAGGGAGGGATACCATCTAAACCAGGTCCTTTATTGACATCGAGTTTATTTAATCTGATATAAACATCACTAATGTCAATATCAAGGTCAGAAAAACAGGGGTTGCATCCATTTTCCGGGATTTTGTAATTAGTAGTGCTATTTCGATAGACTGGTCCAAAAAACGTGCCAAATAAATTCGCAATTTTAACATCATCAATTACCGCATTTTCTTTGTAAAACATGTTACATGGCAAACCAGACGTTTTACGCTTAGAATTTATAAAACTCCAAAAGGATTTAATATTATTTTGAACCGATAGTTCAGTTTTGCGTACGTAAGAGGAGTAACAATGTTTAGCAATTCTCTTACATTCGGTTCGCAAGTTGACAAAAGTCAAATAGTCAGACAGTTGTGAGCTCTTTTTAAAGGCTCTATGAGCCTGTTTCTTTTTACGAACCAGTCCAATTAAGGTACGAGAAAACCATTTACGAAAAGCCGAACGGTTATAATACACCCCCCAAAAACAAACGCATTTAAAAACATTGGCAAAAAAAATTGCTTTACAAAACTAATGATATACACAAAATGCGCCAATTAAAACATTGGCTATTTATACAAAGAAAAAATATATTAAACAATATTAAGCAGATAAATTTAAAAACAAAAAAATATTTTAATACGAAAAAAATATTTACTCAAAATACTTGGCGCTGCGACCCGAATTGGTGTTACTAAACTGAATAAATATGTATATAAATTGCATTAATCTTTTTCTTTATTTCTTGTGCGTGCGTTCGTGTGTATGTATATGTTTTTGTATTTTAGTTTTTACGGGTGTTTTTTTTTTAAATTAATACTTAGACAATTACCTTTTTTTCGATTTCGCAGCGCCAAGTATTTTGAGTAAATATTTTTTTCGTATTAAAATATTTTTTTTATACTTGGCGCTTTTTTTGTACCTTTTTTTTAAAAAAGGTAATTTTGTGGGGATTTCACTCTTTTTGTAGTTTTATTGATGACCAATTATCTAACTGGCGCTAGTGGGTTATTTATTTACTATCATTTTTTGTAAGAACAAAATATAAAGATCTTTAGCGCCTCTGGGCCATTGCCTTTTTTTAATTTGCACGTCATCTGCTTCAATCCAACTACTAGTCATTCCTTCTTCTTTACATATACTGGTGTAATGGCCATCCTCAATACTTGAACCACTATGAATTATAGCATTCATTATTTTATACGATTGTCCAGCTATCAATACTGCAAATGAATATTTCATTTTTGATATTTGTTAATTGCATTTAAATATTTAATTTTTAATATATTACTAAATGATATTAAATAAATTACAACCTTTTTAATGTTTCTAGTTTACTCTATATTTATAAACTGGAATGGAACACTGCAACCAAACAGAGGATCAACAATGAATTAAATTGTTTATTTAATATAATACAATAAATACAATAAATATTTTATTCAAAATACTTTGCGCTGCGAAACTGAAAAAATGTTAATTGACTTTGGATAAATAATTTACACTAACTCCCTTACAATATAAAATAGATGAAAAAGAGCGAATTTTGTTCGTTTCCTCGTGCAGCAGGGTTTCTTTCTCTTTCGCATCTGCTTCGATTATCTGTAAATATATTAAAGCCACATTTTAGTTACAACTTAACGTAGAACATAAACACAAACGAATATATTTCAGAAAAGATTGAAAAGTATCAAGGGAGATGCCTTTACAGCGTACTTTTTTCACTAATAGTACTCTACAGTGCAAGAAGTACGCCATCATTTTCTTAATTCTTAATGCTACGCTAATTAGAAATTAGAAAAATTTACCTTATTTGACAAATATCCAGAAACTGGTGCGAGACAAGATGCTTCTCTGTCTATCTAACCTTCTTTGGACAACCTTCAAGCCAGTGCGTCTCCTTCATTTCTATCAGAGCCTGTGCGTCCCCTTTATTTCTCACCAAGCCCATGCGACCCCTTCACTTCTATAAGCTTTATATAGAAACTTTAAATTAAAAATAGCTTACTGGTATAAAAATGTCTGGCAATTTAAATGCATTATTATTGTTTTGTACATGCCTGGTATAATAGAAACTTGTGCGTAAGAAGATATTTCTCTATCGAACCTTATCCGGGCAATGTCTAAGCTGTGCGGCCCCTTCGTTTCTAGAAGCTCAACAAAAAAATGTATTAAAAAATTTAGCGACTTACCTTGTTAATTGAGACATTAATTCAATGTCCTATATGGAGTAAAAACTCGTGACATTGGAAAAATGTTGACTACTTACCTCATTTGACATTTGGCAGGTTATGATGGTTTGACACTACCTAGGTTACGTTTTCCTTGACAGATGTGCTGTCTGGCTGTCACGTGATAACAATTTGTTACGCGATAGGCCGGAACCTTCATCCAATGAACGACGTCCCAGAGACATTTCCTCTCCCTTTCATGTTTCCCTCTGGCCCACACTTGACGATGGAGAAAAATCTCTTAACATAAAATTCGGGAAATTGCAACTTTGCATCGAAATATCTCAGCTCATAAGGCACGTAGGAGCAAAACGAAGACACTTTTCTAATGTAAATCAAACCCAAGCTATCCATTAAGACCATTCAAAACTTAATCGGATCTGCCGTTATTGAGATTCGGTAATCTCAGGGTTCTTCCAAAAACCGCTCGGCGTTATATAGCCACGAGTGACTCGCGCTGCGCATATACCTACCCATACAGCACACTCTCCTTGCGGCATACTTGCGGCGCAAGATGGCAACGAAGCTCGCAAGGATGCCGCAACTATGCAGCAAGAATTCTATGTCCGCCTGCTGCAAAGTTGCACGGCAATTTTGAGGCAAAGTTGCACGGCAATTTTGAGGCAAAGTTGCACGGCAATTTTGAGGCAACTTTGCACGGCAACTTTGACGCAATTTTGCACGGCAACTTTGACGCAATTTTGCACGGCAACTTTGAGGCAATTTCCCACGGCAATTTTGACGCAATTTTGCACGGTAACTTTGAGGCAACTTCGCACGGCAACGTGGCGGCAATAATCGTCCTCCCGAAACGTGTCCCCAAAATCGCGTTATTCCGGAAACGATAAAAGTAAATGTCAGGGAAGGGAATTAAATTACAATAAACATTAACATTTTATTTTTTTTATTTATTGTTTTAATCCTTGCCTTTCGGCTTAGGATGGCTCCCATTTCCATTTCCAATTCCTTATTTTCTACGTACATAAATACATTTATCAGTATTATCAAATAACATTAATGACAATATGTTACATTCTTAAAGACAAAAAACAATTCCTCGGAAAATAAAGATTTCTTTCAATCTGTATAAAAAATCAATACTTTTATTATACTTTTAAATAGGAACGATTAATGTAATTTTCCTACGTTACATGGAACATAATAGATTTCAGTTTATATACAGTGACTCTTGAAAATATTCGGAAAGTTTTTAAAATCGCATAACTTTTTTTAAAATTAATCCAAACGACTTGAGTTTTTTTGAGAAGCTAGAAGGATTAGTTTCCTAAGCGACATGTTTCGATAGAAGATAGATGATTCCATCCCAGATCATCCAGTCAGTCCCGGGAGTGTGGGATATTTTTGTTGTAGTGCTCCGCGAAGCCATTTTGCGGAATTCTGCAAAAAAAAAGGAAAAACAATTCTTAGCAAAATAAAGATTGCTCTCAATCTATATAAAAGCTCTATACTTTTATTTATATAAACAAAAAATCCTTAACTGTGTCTGTTGTTAGTGGCTTCAGGGTGGCTTCGCACCTTAAAAGGTGATGCTATTGTCATAGGTCCATTTTTTAAATATCAAGGGCTACCCACTGTTCCCTTACGTCTGGCTTACGTCCACTTCTTTATTGGCCCTACGTGCAATGCGCAATTTGCATTGTGATAGCCATTTCGAGGCCGCATCTACAATATCCGCATCACAACAGTATATATTTTTCGATGCACATGCATCGTGTACAGCACCTGGAATAATACGCATTAATTTATTTTACAATTTTTAGTGCTCAAAGGAGAGAAATAATAAAGTTACTTACTCAGTAATAATTTCTTGATATGAAGAAACTTCGAAAACGCTGGTTTATGCTTCTTTCCATGCCAACTATAATTTGTAGCGACATTCCATGTCACCAGGTAATCCAAAATTACGGATGTCGTCAGGGCCACGTTCTTTCCACTGCACTTCTTCAGCATTTCAATCTATAAAAAGTCATTAATAAATTATTCCAGTCATGAAACATGGGCTACATTAAAAAAAGCATTCGTGTAACGCCAATCACAGGGTGCATTGAAGCAGTTAAAAGTAACAATCACCATTAAGTACTTTAAAATAATTTAACGGAAAGTGAAATTAAAGTTATACAGTATATGCATATACACAAAAAAAACTGTATGAAAAGTAAAAGCTTGTCGCGCCGCACAGTGGGGCAAAGTGACAAAGTTTGTGTCAAAATCAAAGAACTTTTGATAGAAATGAGATAGAGCGATGAATTTTTTTGTAGGTTAAAGCTGAAACATTGCAGAATAAGGGAAAATTGCCGAGATTATGGTACGAACGTTTTTTCACTGTGAAAATCTGTGTTAAACTTGAAATTTTTAAACAAAATTGTGATTAATCCAATACTATGGACGGTAGGATTTTTTTCATGACATGTTGTACCTCATTTCCTCTAGATTTTGTCACGCTCATTTCAAATCCGTTCGCAAAATTTGTCTACTACCTCAGGATTTTGAAAAAAATCGATTTATGTGAAAGACTAATGAAATCATATTTTTTTCGTTGAAATGATTTGATAACCCACTGGTTTGAAGGTATATTGTATTCCCATATATGGAACACAATCAAAATAAGAATAATGAAGTATTTGAATGTTTTTAGTTACTTACAAAGCATTTCACATCTCGTGATCACTTGACGTATCGGTGTCCTGATCACTGGCACTCTCTGTAGGCTGTGTGTGGCTGCAATGTAATTTAAATTAGATATCTATTTTCCATAATTATATTTTCATTTACACATGAAGTAAGGTAAGTATTTAATCTTTTTAACTTACTTCTCATCAACGAATTTTTTAATTTCTGGTGATACATTATTTTGTTTGTACAACTCAATTCGATTTTTTATTAATATAATTGAAATTTTCGGGTCGATTAAGTAGCAAGACAGTTTCCACTACCAATAGCGTACTATTCAGAAGATGCAAATGAATCCTGGCATAAACTGTATAGGAAAAATATGTTGCTGCATTCACGACAAAATAGTCGAAGGAATAGAATGTTATACGTTTTTAATCGAGCAATATACTTCAGAAGACATCGAAAAGTCCTTAACCATTTTCAATCCGAGATCAAGATATTGCACGTTTCGGGAAGTCGCACAATTTTGGGACACACTGTACAAATTACTTCACATTTACTTTCATAATGAATAATGATTGAATAATATAAAAATACCTTCTTGTACATGCACTCCTGACATTTCAGAAGGTGCCTTGGGGTACATATTTCCCTTCTTCCTTTTCTGCAATGGCCCTTCTGCTTCAATGTCCTCTTCTTCGCTGGACACGTGAACGCGAGTATTTTTTCGCCTGCGCTCTTTCGACACTTTCCTATATCCCGAATAATTTGTCGCATCCGAATCGGGAATATTGGAGGTGTCTAAGGCAGTCTCCTGTTTATCCAATGCTCCCTCATAAGTATCTGACACAGAGAATTCATTAATACGTCACACATTAATAAGTTATGCATATTCAGGTTCAATTTATACACTTCGCGTCAAAAGTAAAGGAACAATATAATTTCCCGAAATTTTTGGTTATTCTCAAAGGACTGTATCTCGGCGAAAAATGTTTGAAAAAATATTTAAAAAACTTGTTTGATTCCATGATTATCCTTGAAGTGGCATCAAGTTTCCTACAAAATGATAAATATGGAATTTTTGGGATCAATTTAAAATGAAAAAATAGATTAAAAAAATCTCATTAAATTGCCAACTAATGCTTCTGAAAGGAAACTTTCTTAGCTTTCCAAAACACTGTTGAAAATTTGTCTACGATCATGAGTTCGCAAGTTATAGGTGTTCAAATTGAAAAGTACCTTTTTTGCTTTGATCGCGAATAACTCTGTCAATAAAAGTCATACAACAAAACGAAAGAAACGAAATTAAACAGAAATGTTTGCTCTATAAGAGCTCTTCCTTGGATTTGGGGGCAAAATATTCTTTTGCCCGTGCATACCTTGAAAGTAGGCAAAAATTTCATAATCTTCGTTTCCCGCGTTTCATCTTGATAAAACAGTATCATAATTAGGGATGGAGTGCAAAATCACTAACAGTGATCTATCACCGTGATTTTTTTACCTCGAGTGAATTTGCTCACTGTGAATACTGTGATCGTAATTCTTGATCATGATTGAATTATTTTTTATAAAATACTTCAATATAGCTTGTGTTATAGTCAAAATGTGCTAATTCAGCGAATATATAGTATATTATACATTCATAAATAGTCAATGTATGCACGCACTGATTTGATTGGCTAAAGTATTCACATATACATTATACTTTTTAACTAAAGTGAATAAATATTCGTTAATTTAAATAGATCAAGAGCGATAACATTGGTTCAAAGTATACAACTGAGATTCTATAAGAACAGTGAGGACTTGAGAATGTTTCGAGAGAAATTAGAAATTGGGGTTATGTGGAGCGTGCAAAGAGCAGTCATGCTCTCCACCAATCAGAAGCGATCACTGTTCTGCCTGCACCAATCAGAAGCGATCACGAAAATCACGGATCACTGTGAAAAATCACCGTGGTTGGGAACGAACGTGATCGGATCACTCGTGATTCACAAATCACGGTTCTAGCCATCACTAATCATAATGCATGAAACAAAAAATTCAATTCTTCCTTCGAAAACTATAAACTTCAAGCGTTAAAATGCGTTCTCTAAATATTTTTTCAAAACATTTTTCCCACAAATACAGCCTGTTGAAAATGACCAAAATTTTCGCAAAATTATAGTGTTTCTTTAATTTTGACGCGGTGTATAAATAATACTTTAATGAAATAAATATACCTGCTGAGGCAAACCACCTGACGATGTCGCATTTTTCCCACTCATCGTGGTCCACTGGAACAATTCCTTTCATAATTGTTCTATTGAGGGTATACAAATTCTTTATATGGCTCGGCCAAATACTTCGCTGTCTATCAGCGTCCATCCATTTCGATGGTATGATTTGCATACCATCCGCGAATTCCACGATCGAAAACTTTTTCAACATTTTTTACTGAAAAATAATTAAGAGAATTTATTAAAAAATTGTCACTGTATTATATAATAATACTTATGAAATATTGCAGTATGATAGTTTTGTCTTAATCGTGATGTTACTCGTACTTACCGGTGATGAATTAACACTTTCTAAACGGTGTTCGAAGCTCGCTTTCGGAAAACAAACGAGAAATTTAAAAATAAAAAGGAACGCGTACACATAAACTATAAAACGAATAAAATAACTTAAATATGTTTTAAAAAATAAACTAAACACACTATACCTATGAAAAGAATAAGAACAAAATTATATATAATTTTAAAAAATACACTACCACACTATAAGTATAAAAAAAATAAACAACTAGAATATATAATTTTAAAAAACACTAACACACGATAAGTATAAAACGAATAAGAAAAATTGAATATATATTTTTAAAAAACACTAACGCACGATAAGTATAAAACGAATTAAAAAGGGAATATATATTAAAACAAAATAATGAGAAATATAAAAAACTTGTGAAAAGGATAGCTGCTTGTTTTTCGAGAGTTTACTTCGAACTGGCCCGGTCCAGGGTTGCCGAGCGCGAGTCAGCGAGGCGACAAAGAAGTACTTTGTTTGGCGCTCGAGCCGAGCCGAGCCGAGCCGAGCCGAGCGGAGTCGAGCGGAGCGAAGCCAAGCGCTGCGTCGTTGAATTCACTCTCAGAGAGGGTTGTAAAATTTCGAGCCTGCAGTGAGCGCGAGTGAGAGAATCCATGAGCGAGCGAGAGAGGGCGAAAGAGTGGACAAGATGGCGTGGCTGGGAAAACCCGATGCGTCAGCGGGCCCAGGGGCGCGCTGAGGGATCGAAAAATTGAAACGGTTCTTTTTTAAACCGACACCATCACACTTTCTAATATAAAATTTTAGCTGCGGGTATCTGTTAGTTATTTATTATTATCTCAGAAACTAACAATTACCTGCAGCTAAAATTTTATATTAGAGGTTCTCTCACCCTCCCGCCCAACCCCTCAAAATTTCGGTTCATTCCGGTTGTTGGGTCATACCGTAGTATATCCCACAAGGCTCCCCCCTTTTATAATAATTATTTACAAAGCTGAATGGAACTTAGGGAAATTTGATGGCGACGCCAGAGTTGGGCAAAATGTAATTTGATTACAAATTACGATTAAAGTGTAAGTGTGTAATTGATTACACATTACTTTCTATAATCGTTAATTTAGGTAGTTGACGACAATTTTGGCAACTACCTAAATTAACGATTACAAAAAATGTGTAATCAATTACACAATTACATTTTGAAATTACGTTTTTGCATCTCTACTCCAGACGTCCGTTCGTTTGGAAAACTCTGCAGGGACCGTCCGTGTGCCGAAGTCACGGGCCCAGTCAGGGCCGCCTTTAACAATGGGCTAAATAGGCTATAGCCCAGTGGCGCCCGTGATCCAACGGCGCTTAAGAATCAAATTTGTTGAAAAACTTTTTTCTCTTCAATTGTGGAGACAATAATTTCTATCTGCCTTGGTGGAGACACGGGGTTGTGATGTACTACCTTGCACCGATTGCGAAGAAATTGTACCCTTGAGGGCTAGAGCATCAAAATTTTTTAGCCAAGGCCGCTCAAATTTATTAAGACGGCCTTGGGTCCAGTTGGTTTTTCCACACCCCTCGGCCCTTGAAACACTTTATGATCGGCGAAGGCGTCCTTGCGTTGGGGTCGTCGCAAGGCTGCCGTTCTAATACGCGGCCGGCGACAACGGCCGACGACGGTCCCACTAGTGCAAGGGAGAATTATGCATCTGTTTCTCTCTTGCACTAGTGGGACCATCGCCGGCCGCACATTGGAACGGCAACTTGCACTCATCGCCGGAGCCGTTCCAACGTAAACACTAAACAGACCCACGATGCATCGACCAGCCTTCTCCGCACAGCGTCGAATTGTCTTACACAAGGCAAGATATCGAAAATTAAAGAAGTTATGAAACTTTGGGCATACGTATTAATACATACCTATACAGAGTATTACTTTACTGATAATCAAGGATATTCTAGGGGGTGATTCTACAGGCGAAAATAAGACAAAAAATGAAGAGTGGTGAAATGAGGAATAAGTTTGTTTAAGGATAAAAAATCGTTTTTACAATAATGACAATTATAAAGAAAGATTTATTTAACGAATTTAGGCTGAAAATCAGAAAAAATACTACCACATTCGGTGAAGAATTTTGTATAAAATAAGCCTATCTCTTGTTGGTAATTTACATATTGAACGTCGTAGGAACTTAGGAAGCTGTTAAAGACAGCGGCGCACCCCGTTTCAGGTAAAATACACTGTTGGTAAAAATTCAGGGAACACTATAATTTCCAGAATAATTTGATCATTTTCAAATGGATGTTTTATCAAGCGCAAAAGACAAAATTTCAACATTTTGTGCCTAATTTGAACCTATGCACGGGCTTGGTATTTCCATTAGTACATGACTCACACCAATCTCACATTTTCGCTTTTATAATTGGGTTGTCCTCTAATTGTCTTGTTACTTTCCGCGTCACCTTGTCCGCGCGGATTTAACTGCAGGTTAATGGTTCCCCCAGGCCAACCCGGAACTGTTATGCTGCGGTTCCCGATATATCGCGTTAGTCTGTGGGACCCTTCAATCGCCTTTCGCCCCTACGGCTTAGGATGTATGCGTATATACTTATGCTATTACCAATAAAGTAATTAAACGTTTCGAACCGATCCTAGCAAAGTTAAATGACTTGCCACGATTATTTCTTAACGACCTCCGCTGAATTGTTCGTGTCTTGTATTTTTTTCGCCGAAGCTATTAAACACGACCTTTCGTTGGAAAAAGAATTTCAACCAACGAGACGCGTACTTCCGTCGTAATATTTCTGTCAATTCCCTTCTCCCAAAACTCGAAATGCGTTTCTTTTAACAGGCTAAACATTTTACGGTCTCGCTTAATAATAAAGGAATACAACTCCCACATACACAAAATGTTAATTTAATGTTTCTTTTGTACTCCGTAAAGGCGAAACATATTAAATAGAAACCAGGGGCAAAGAAATTTGGGGCGCTAAACATTTTCTTGCATGAAGGCGCCAACCATCCCTCGCGCTGGCCCTGTTTATGACCGGGCTTGGTGTCCGTGTCCGTCGGGCGCCGCACAGTGGGGCAAATCCGTTCGAACCGCGGCACAAAACATTTTCTAACTGAAATCATATATTTACCCAATCTTCCTCAAATTTTGACACGTTATTCCTGCATACTCTAGGGCGGACATAGGCTATGTAGCATATCTCAGAAACGCCTTATTAACATGTAATTTATATGTAAACATGTCATGTGTACGGCTGGTTTGCAGACTACGTGACCCGTGTATAGGGGCGGTATTTTCAGTCGTTGCTTATTCTTAAGTAACTGCTTAAGCATGCGGCATCCTCTACCAACCTAGTAGCTAATAAAGGATGCCGAATGCTTAAGCATTTGCTTAAGAATAAGCAACGACTGAAAATATCGCCCTACGACATTCTACTTCGCGCGCGCATGCGCATATTCGACCCGCGCGATACCTCGCCCGTAGCAGTACCACGATGTTACCACTAGGTGGCGACGCTTCTCGAGCGTTTTCAGGTTACAAATAGCTGTTGCAAATTAATTCGTACCCCCTGTGGATGTTATTACTTATGTCCCGAGTGCGATCAAATTTGTCAAGATCAACCGTGCCTGCTCGACGTTTGCAAATACTAGCTTTGCTATTCGCCTTCACCCGAAATTTAGATTTTGATTTTATAAAAAAAATCGTTTTTTATTTATTTATTTATTTATTTTTTAAATAGCCACGTGCATCTGTATTAGGTAGGTATAATGAGCTGGGCGACACATTCCGCGATCCCTAAGTTTACCGTTCCAGAGGTTCTAGGCGACAAAAAAACACACAAACACTTTCTGCTTTATATATTAAGATACACCAGGATTCGGCAGTTAAACACGCCGAGCAACGCGGAATGTAAAACCTGGACTCATAAGAGTGAATGTTACCGGAAGGTTTGCATTCAATTATGATCCAGGAATTGACTAGGTATGTTAACTTACGAGAAGTTAAAATAGGATGCGCAATAACAATTCATCCGAATGTCAGAAAATCATTATATATACCAAGAATGTTATCTTTTTCGAAATATTATGAAGCAATTAAGCTTTTTTTCAAAATACTTAATTTCCTTGAAAGATATTAATTCTAATAAACACGAATCAGTCACGCTAATACTTCGGGCGAAATCGGGACGGGGCATGCTAGTATTATATATTTTGGCGAAGTTGCGGCAAAGTTGCGAAAAAGTTGCGGCAAAGTTGCGGCGAAGTTGCGGCAAAGCTGCGGCAAAAGCTGCGGCAAAGTTGCGGCGTAGTTGCGGCATACTTGCGGCATACTTGCGGCATGCTTGCGGCATACTTGCGGCATGCTTGCGGCATACTTGCGGCATGCTTGCGGCATGCTTGCGGCATACTTGCGGCATACTTGCAGCATACTTGCAGTGCAAGATTGCAACGCAACTATGCCGCAACTATACAGCAACAATTCTATGTCCGCTCCGTGCAATGTTGCACGGCAACGTCGCAGCAACCATACATCGACATTGCGCTGCAACTATGCAACGACGCAAGGTTACTGCAAGCATCCTGCAACTTTGCCGCAACGAAGTGTGCTGTATGGGTATATATACTTGGCGCGAGACACTACCGTGTCTCTTGATTTTTGGAATAAAGTTTTCGATAGCAAAATAAAGGTGGTCGCACAAAAGTTTCGTAGAATCGTCAACGTTAGTATTTGCGAGCACAACATCCCAACTTATATGATTTAAGTAGTTAATAATACTACTGCAGTCGCCATGTTTGAAGTTATAACAGGGGTAAGTGGTATGATGTGCATTTATTATGATTTGTAGATTAATCGAAATGTGGAGAGCGGGATGGTAACTATCACATATTACAATCGACTCAGGAGAGCACATAACACGTGTAGACACGATGTTTGAGAAGATTAAATCTAAAGTATTGCCGTTAGAATTTAACACAGAATTGCATAGGGATCCATTATAAAAGTTAAAAGTATGGGCGAGAATCCCAGCAGATGCAGTTGCATTAGTGGAAACGTTTGAATTAACGCGAAATGAGTTGGAGCCGGACCATGAGATATGAGGAAGGTTATAATCGCCACAAATAATATAGTTACAATTTGAATAATTGTCTAAAACATCAGCATTCGCAGAGCAGTGTGCACTATACAAGGACACATCACTTAACGGAGGCAAATAAACCGCACCAATTATTAAAGGAAGAGCTCCAAATGCAACTTCAACAAATAAGTGTTCAACATTGAATACGGTATTGGTAGTGATACGGCTGCGTAAGGTGTTTCGAATCGCAATAAGAACGCTGCCGCCTCTAGAATATGAACTAGTTAGTTTAGATCGGTCACATCGGTATACGGTATAGTTATTTAATCCTAGCTCGCTGTCAGAAATACTGTCGATAAGCCAGGTTTCAGTTAGGATAAGGACGTCAGACTGAAGCGAAGAGCAAGCGACCTCTCGATGCAAATGATTCAATTTAGTACGTAAACCTCTGACATTCTGATAATATATAGACAAGTTCCTTGCTAGTTTTTTGATTGTTTTCGGTTTATCATAACAATCTTAGGAGTACCGTTGACATATCTAATAGTTTTGTTTTGATCGTTCATATCACGCAATTTCACACGCAAGTCATTTAAAAACGCACGTTGCTTCACTGTAGAGTCATTAGAAATTCTAGCAGAGCCAGAGTATTTGTGCTTATTTTTCAGAATTTTAATCGGGATGCTCGGCGAATTAAAAGAAACACAGAGAGGACGAGGTTTGCTGGAACTTTTACTTCCCAGCCTTTTAAGAGAAAAATTGTCAATGGTTTCGGCGACACCAGTATCGCGTAATATACTATTAACTGCACTACTATCCGAAGAAGCGTCCGTATCGGCCAGATTAAACACTATAATATTGTGAGATCTTCTATTTCTATCTGCCAGCTCTTCCAAGATGTCTTCTTCAGAGCGATCTAATTTCAATTTAGAAACTCTGTTGTTAAGATCCGTTAAAGAGTTATTTAGTAGTTCCAGATTGGATTGGAAGACCCTCAGCTCATTTTCGAGTTTGGAGAATTTAGCGTCGAGTAGATCATTGATCTTTTTAAACAGATCATCATACGATGATATCACAGTGCCGCGAGTTGGTGTGGTAGGAGAGGCAGTGGGTGTCCGATCATCACCGCAATCCAACAGCTTTCCATTTAAAAAAGGATGCTGAGTTCGGTGAACGCAAGCAGGATGTGACACCACGTCACATGATGTACAAGTGACAGGCTTTGCTACCGCTGTCCCGCATCCATTGCATAGCATTTTTTTTGATTGAGACATAATTACTCTAGTCGTGAAGGCAAAGAGAGAAACCCTCAAGATGAGAATCACTGTACTTATAATGGTGAAGATTGATAGTATGTCGAGAGCACCAACACCTTTAACCACTGATGATAAACACAAGCAGGAGACACAGACTTCGTACGAAACAGTTCCAACCCAATAAGATGATGAATAAAAATCTTCAATTGATCAACGATTAGTTGACCAATTCTCGCAAGACTCCCACGAAAACAATCGGGGTGCACAGACGAATCGTTCAATATATAGCACTGGTCAAAGACACAAACCACTGTATTACTAAGCAATGTATAAACAAGGAGCGACCGTTTGCACGTCCGTAACGTTACGAGCGACGAAGCATTATAAAGAAAACTAACAAAATTAAATAATAAGAATATAAATTCAACCCCAAATTATAGCCAATAAAATATCAATCCAATAAAAATCCACATTGAATAAAAAAATACAACGTAATACAAAAAAAAATTTCTCAAAAAATACTTATACCTAAAATTATAAAAAAAACACAATTAATCCAACCAAAAATGTAAAAACAGCTATCATATTAAATTCACTATACTAACATTCTGATTATTTATATAAAAATCATATTAATTATAATTGATAAACCCAGAACTCTATCACAAACAGAAAAAATTAAATAATATAAAAAAACCCATTCATTAAAATTATTCATTTCAAAACAAAAAACAAGCCTCAGCACGGTTAAAACTATAAATTCCATCCTAATCAAAATCATTAAAAATCTATCCTTACATGCATAAATCAAAATAAAAATTAATAAAATCAGTATACTCAAATAGTTAAATAAATTTAAATAAATAAAATTACCAATAAATATCTATATAGTTTATTCAAAACTTTAATCTTGTAAATTAATAATAGAACTCTACTTCTTATAGGTAAAATTCAAAAAAATCTATATAGATATTATTAATACCCAAAATTAACGTTTTAATTTAAACTACCTTTTGAAAAATATGACAATTTCAATAAACATTAAACTATTCAAGACATTAATAATCTTCATAATAATAATTATCATTATTTCATCAATTCTAGTAAACTTTATTCACCCATTAATACTTATTTTATTACTAGTAATTTACTCAATTTTCAACTTAATATTAATATTTATTATAACAATAGTATCAATTTATATATATATAATTTTTATCTCAATTATTGGAGGAATAATAATCATATTTCTTTATTTTACTAGAATAGTTAACAATCATCCTTCAACAATTAAAATAAATGAACTATTTATAGTTGGATACTTATTTATTATTATACTAATTTCAATAATAGCATCAATTATATCCTCTTCAGATCCATTAGAAAGAAATCTAAACAATAGACTTAATTTTAATAATATCTTTATTTATAAAATTTATCTATTTCCCCTAAACTTAATAACAATAATCACAATCTTAAATCTTCTATACTGTCTAGTCCTAACAATTAAAATATGTTCATCAAAGTATTCTCCATTACGAAAAATTACCTATGAAAAAATCTAAATTTATTAGAATTATAAAGCATAATCCAACATTAAAAATTACAAATAACTCCCTAATTAATCTACCCTCTCCAGTAAATATCAACTCTTGATGAAATTTTGGTTCAATACTTGGAGTTTATTTAATAATTCAAATTATCTCTGGTATCTTTCTTTCTCTTCATTACTGCCCAAATGTTAACATAGCCTTTGAAAGAATTATTCATATTATAAAGGATGTAAACTTAGGATGATTAATCCGGCTAACTCATATAAATGGTGCATCCTTATATTTTATTGCTATATACCCAGTAAACAAACTGACCGCAGTATGCCAGCAGATTGGTGTCAGATTCGAGGAAATCCTGACGTCAGATTCGGGACCTACTATGTCCGCATTTGACTATGGTTTTGTGGTCAGAGCCTGATGTCAGGATCTGACATCAGATTGACGGCAGATACCGAGCAGATCCTGCTGCCGTGGTCTGACCGCAGATTGGGAGCAGAAATCGAGCAGATCCTGCGCAGCACGATCTGACGGCAGATTGGCGGCAGATAGCGAGCAGATCCTGACGTCAGATTCGATGCCTACTATGTCCGCATTAAACTATGGTTCTGCGGTCAGAGCCTGACATCAGGCTCTGACCGCAGATTGATGTCAGATTTCGATCAGATCTTGCTGACAAAAACCGCCCGCAGATTGGCGGCAGAAATCAAGCAGATCCTGATGTCAGAATCTGACCGCAAAACCATAATTTAATGCGGACATAGTAGGCAATTTTATATAATAGTATAGATTTAAAAACAGTTCGAAAGTCTTAAGCGTAAATAATATATAGAACACGTTTATAAGACCGACTTGAAAGATCTGATTCCTACCATATTTTATGGAAGAAAGAAAAGTTGGAAAACCATGTATTTAGACGAGTATTATAACATTTTTAATATTTTACTTAGCAGGTTGTTAGTCAATTGAATGCCAGGGAGGCTCAAAATAATTATTTAAACTTTTAAAGGCAGTTCTTCCAAATATAAAAGAATTAATGATAACTACTATTCATTCAGTCATCTTAGGGCGGTATTATCATCAATCGTTTTTTAGTTTTCAGCACGCGGCATGCTCTACTAGTCTAGTAGATTAGTAAAGGATGCCGGATGCTTAAGACGATCTTAGTCTTAAGCAACGACTGATAATACCGCCCTTGGAGACGGGTATACCAAATATATACTCCGCAGTGAAATGCCGGCAAATGCGAGTGGTACTCGAGAGCCCTGAATGATCGAGCCCTCGGCCACTTATTCCCGCCACGGTGCTATTTCGCAAGCGAGAAGCACTCGCCCGATCGCCGCCTGACGTGTTCGCGTCGTGAACTATGTCAGCAGAATCTGCCCAATTCCTGCTGCCTATCTGCCGTCAGATCGCGCTGCGCAGGGTCTGCTCGATTTCTGACATTAAATTGTACTAGCAGATTCTCCGCAGTGTCTGCCGCCAAACTGCTCGCAGGCTATGTCAACAGGATCTGCTCGATTTCTGCAGCCTATCTGCCGTCAGATCGCGGTGCGCAGGGTCTGCTCGATTTCTGACATTAAATTGTACAGCAGACCCTGCCGCCAATCTGCTCGCAGGTTAAGACAGCACAATCTGTCGGCTTTCTGCTGTCAGTCTGCTTTCATCATCGAATATAACAAATCCTGTATCAAATCTGTAGTCTTTCTGTCACAAACATTTGTAGTCAGGCGTTGAGCAAAATCTGCTCAAATGGACGTGGCTGACTGGGATATTTACATGTAGGGCGAGGAATTTATTATCACTCTTTCAAATCAACTTCAGTATGAATTATAGGTGTTGTTATTATACTAATATCAATAGCTACAGCATTCCTTGGATATGTCTTACCATGAGGTCAAATATCTTTTTGAGGAGCAACAGTTATTACAAACTTATTATCAGCAATTCCATATATTGGACAAATAATAGTAGAATGAATTTGAGGGGGATTCTCCATTGATAATGCTACTTTAAACCGATTTTATTCGTTTAAATTTGTTGTACTGTGTAATTTAATTGCATCTCTAAAAGGCTGCAAAAGTCCTAAGAATCCCACTTTATTAGGACCCTTCCGATCTTGAATATTCCCTAAAAATTTACGCTGAAATAAAGTTAAAAAAGATATACCAATTATTATCAACAAAATCAATATAATTACATAAATTATATTCAATAATAAATAAGTAAATAGTGTATAAATTACTGCCCATATTTGGGGAATGATAAATAAGGTATGGAGAGGGGAGGGGTGGCCGGAAGAGTGGAAAGAGGGGGTAGTGGTCCCGATCGTGAAAAAGGGGGAAGGAGTGGGGGTAGAGGATTACAGGGGGGTGACAGTGATGCCAACCCTGTATAAGGTATATGCGGCGGTGTTGGCAGAAAGATTGGTGGTAGAGATGGAAGAGGGTAGAATGGTGCAGGAGAATCAGACAGGGTTTAGGAGAGGTATGGGAACGATGGACAACGTGTATGTGCTAAATTATATGATAAATAGAAGGACTGAGAAACCAGGGGGAAAAATGGTAGCGTTGTTCATCGACCTAAAAGCCGCGTTCGATTCTGTAGATAGGGAGGTGCTATGGAAAACAATGGAGGAGAGGGGAGTAAGTGAGGACCTAAGAAGAAGGATAGAGGAGCTATATGCGGAGACGAAGAGTAGGGTAAAAGTAGGAGGAGAAGAGGGGGAGAACTTCTGGACAGCGAGAGGGGTACCGCAGGGGTGTCCGCTGAGCTCCCACCTGTTCAATGTGTTGACCGCGGACTTAGAGGAAGAGTTGAGAAAGGGGGGATGGGGAGGAGTAAGGATCGGAGGGGAAAAGGTAAGATCGCTTGCGTACGCGGACGATGTGGTGTTGGTGGCAGAGGAAGAAGGGGAGTTGGGGGGGATGATAGGAAGGCTAGAGAGGTATTTGGACAGGAAGAAATTAGTACTGAACGTAGAAAAGACCAAAATAATGAGATTCGCGAAAGGAGGGGGGAGAAAGAAGAAGATAAGCTGGTACTGGAAAGGAAGGAGGATAGAGGAGGTGACGAAGTTTACGTACTTGGGATACGAGATAGGAAGGAATGGAGGGCAAGAGGGGCAAGTGGCGGCAAGGGCAAGAAAGGCGGCAGTGGCAATGAGGCAGGTATGGGGAATAGGGAAGAGAAAGTTCGCGAATGACGTGAGGAGAAGGCTATCGCTATTCGACTCACTAGTATGGACAGTGGAGAGCTATGGGGTAGAAGTATGGGGGTGGAGGGAAAGGAAAGCGATAGAGGCGATACAGGAGAGATATTTAAGGTGGGTGTTAGGGGTGGAGAGAGTAACACCGGGGTACATGGTGAGGAAAGAAGTGGATAGGGAGAAGCTGTGGATAAAAGCGGGAAGAAGAGCATGGAATTTTGAGGTGAGGCTGGAAGAGGGAAGAGGGAGTGGGTTGGCGAGAAAGTGTTGGGAAGAAAAGAGAAGGAAAAGAGGGAAGAGTGTCCGCATGGGAGGAGGAAAGGAGAGGGTTTTACAAAGAGGTAGGACTAGAGATAGAGGAGGTGAGGAGGCTAAGGGAAAAGGGGAGGGAGGGGTACGAAGAGATAGAGAGAAGAGGCAGAGAAAAGGACGAAAGACAAACTTGGGAAAAGATAATGGAGTCCAGATATAACAGGTGGTATAAGTGGACGAGGGGGGAGGGGTTTCCGGAATACCTAAGAAAGGGGTGGGGGGAAAGTAGGTGGAAAAGGATCGCAAGGTTTAGGTTGGGAAGCGAGATAAGGGAAGGAAGGTACTGGGAGGAGATGGAGAAAAGGGTATGTAGAGTTTGCGGTGGGGAGGAGGAAACATGGGAGCATGTTTGGGAAAGATGCAGCGACAGGGGGGACAAAAGTAGCTGGCAAGAGAAAGTAAGAGAAGTATTAGGAGAAGAGGGAGAGGGGGAAGGGTGACTAAGAGCATTGGAAGAGGAGAGGAACAGGATTCAGGGGGGAGAAGGGGGAGAAAGAGGAGGTTGGAGAGGGGAGAGGGGAGAGGGCAAGAGAGAATGAGAAAGAGGAAGAGTGAGTGACTGGGTGAGTGAGGGAGTGAGGGAATGAGGGGGTGAGTGAGTGAGTGAGTGAGTGAGTGAGTGAGTGAGTGAGTGAGTGAGTGGGAGTGAGGGAATGTGAAAGAGAGAGAGAGAGAGAGAGAGAGAGAGAGAGAGAGATTGCGGAAACGGAAGGATGGAAGGATGAATGCGGAGAGTGGAATGTAAGGTATGAATGGGAGAGGGAAAGATGGGAGGGATAGGGAGAGCGAGAGAGCGCAGCGAGACGCGAACGAGGGCGGCGAGACGCGAGCGATTGCGGCGAGACGCGAGAGATTGCGGCGAGAAGCGAGCGAGAGCGGCGAGATGCGGGCGAGGGCGAAGAGATGCGAGAGAGGGCGATGAGATGTGAGCGAAGGCGATGAAGCGAAAGGGCGAGAGTGTAAATAGTATAAATAGGGTAAAACAGTGTAAATATAGGAGAGAGATAGTGTAGGTAATAGGTTTAAGTAGAGTTAAGAAAATGGACAAAGCGGAAACAGATGTTCTTGTAACCCCAAGGGGATCAATAAAGATACATACATTACTGCCCATATTTATCTATACATATTTCAAATTCTAAATTTAACGCACTATTCTGCCAAGGAAGTTCCTTATCTATAAATCTTAATATAAAATTAAAAACTAATTCATAAATTAAGTCCTCTCGTACAAAAATATATCAACAGACGCGGTCGCGTCTGGAAGCTAATTCCCCTTCCCCCTCTACCCATAGGCACACTGAGCGACCATGTCTCTATACACGAAAGATAGCGAAATTGACAGGTCGTCGGAGCTATTTTAGCCTTATTATCTTATTTTATGACATAGTCCCGGTGTTTTTACATGATTAAGCGAATCATTTATTTTTTTCGAACCCATATGTCGTTTTACTTAATGTATCAAGCTATTTGTCTAAAAGATATAAGATTTATTCTGAATTAATAGTTATAAAAATGATACTTTTAGGATTACGAGTTATGACGTCACATTGTTCTCCTCCACTTATCGCCAGTAGGTGTCGCCTCGAAAGCATAATTTATAAATGTCATTTGGCTGTCATTCAATCATAACCTGCTAGTTGTTAACATTTTTGAAATGTCACGATGGTAAAGAAGATTTACGGAACTCGGGATACGACTAGCGACCCGAACTCTGCGTCGTTTTGTCTTTTTCGTAAAACCGCGAGTGACTGATTTCAAGTCGTTTGGGTTTGTGGTAATGGGTAATATTTTTATTGATTATTGCTGATTGGGTACAATTTTCACCTCCACGGGGTTCTTTCCGTCAACCTTTTCCAGAAATCTTATAATGTCCCTCCTCTGCCCTATCCCCCTCAAATACATGAAAAAGTCGAGGACAAAAAACAGTATTATTTGTACTTCTACGTTAGATTTAGCTGTATGTATGAGCGCTTAGTAATTAATATGAAAAAAGTGATGAAATCCTCCCCCCCCCCCCCCCCCCATAAACATGACTCATGTATGAAAGAAGCTAATTCCCTTTAATTCACGAAAAAAGTTCACATGCAAAGATTGTGAAATCAACTTTGCTAATTCCAATTGTATTCTCGTTCTCCGCTCGAACACTGATTCCTCTGTCACTTTTTATACTTGACATTCCTTTATTGGCCACCAATCAATTCAATGCTCAGATTTTCAGCTTCGGTTTTAAGGAATTAGCGGGCGTTGTATAAGAAAAAGCTATGAAGTCGACTGAAAAAAAATGTTTCATATTCTCCGCATCTCTCTTACAGCGTATTCGGACGGTCGCAATGGTGCGCACTGGGTGCGAATTTTCACCAATTGGAAGCGAAAAAGTTCGCATTCAGTGCGCACTAGTGCAGGTTGCCGAATGTGCTATTATTAATCTATTACCGACTTTGATTCGTTTAAATTAGTCTCTACTAAGTTTTTATTATCTTCATACAACATTTTTAACAGAAGATGTCCCTCTTATAAAAGTTTTTGTGTCAACTGCAGGCCTCTCCTACTTCATAGCTTTTTCTTATACAACGCCCGCTAATTCCTTAAAACCGAAGCTGAAAATCTGAGCACTGAATTGATTGGTGGCCAATAAAGGAATGTCAAGTATAAAAAGTGACAGAGGAATCAGTGTTCGAGCGGAGAACGAGAATACAATTGGAATTAGCAAAGTTGATTTCACAATCTTTGCATGTGAACTTTTTTCGTGAATTAAAGGGAATTAGCTTCTTTCATACATGAGTCATGTTTATGGGGGGGGGGGGGGGGGGGGAGGTTAAATAAATATAGATAGAAACCGATCTGGCTCACACCGATCTGAACTCAAATCATGTAAGATTCTAAAAGTCGAACAGACTTAAAATTTAAACTCCTGCATTTAAATTATACCTTAATTCAACATCGAGGTCGCAATCATCTTTATAAATATGATATTTCCAAAGATATTACGCTGTTATCCCTAAGGTAATTTAATCTAACAATTTTTAATAAACTATCTTTTTAGTAAAAAATAATTGGTTAAAAATTTTAAAGTTTAATTAATTTAAATATCCTCCCAACAAAATAACTCACATTAATTCACTTAAGCATTATGAAAGTAAGCTATAAAATTCTATAGGGTCTTCTCGTCCCACATAAAAATTTAAGCATTTTTATTTAAAATTTAAATTAGTATATTAAAACAGACAGAAAATATTTCATCAACTCATTCATACAAGCCTTCAATAAAAAGACTAATTATTATGCTACCTTTGTACAGTCAGTATACTGCAGCCTGCAGCCATTTAAAATAATTCATTGGGCAGAGTAGACTTTAAATTATTAAACATAAAGACATGTTTTTGATAAACAGGTGAATATTTAATTTTGCCGAATTCCTTAGAGCCATTTATATTAAAAATAATTTTTTACAAGTCTCAACTACTAATTCTATCATTATATCGATACATAACTTATTCATACATATTAGTTTTTAAAAAGTTATATAAAAAATTAAAATTTTAATTCAATTTAATATAAATTATTAAATTATCTTTAATGAAACTTAATTTTAAAATCACAAATACATAAACAACAACACCGATAATAAAATAAATCCATAGTTTATCCCACAGATTCTTTATATTTAACAAAGTTAAAAAACAATCTTATTAATTAACTAAATATATGAATTAAATTCATTTAAAAAAAAACTAGATATCAATAAAATCGAATAGCATTTCACTTCTAAACATAAATTTATAATTATTGTTTCACATAAAAAATAATTTATAGTTAGCTCTTTAAATTTCGAGATCAATTCAATTCCCATCAACTATTTAATAAACCCTGATACAAAAGGTAAAATAATAATTTACTTCAATATATACAAAATTATTCTCTCACAATACTAAAAATATAAATAAATAAATTCATTCAAAATAAATACTGAAACAACATCAAATTAAACTACTTTTATTAAAATAAATAATCTCACACTCCACACAAAAATATAAACATTAAATTAAAATTTAAAAAATTAATTTAATTGTTTCAGTGTAAAAGAAAAGTTTTACTTAAACTAAAATTTTTCACAAAATACACTTTCCAGTACACTTACTATGTTACGACTTTCCTCACTTATAATGAGAATGACGGGCAATTTGTACACTAAACAAAATTATCTTCAATAAACTTAATTCAATAAATTTACTTTTAAATCCAATTTCAAAACTATATTAAAATAATTCATCCAAAAATCAAATTTATTGTAATTCATATAACCTGTAATTCGTATAACACAATCTACATTTTGACTTGAATTTAGATTTTAATTAAATATTTCAAAAATAATATATAAATAAATTCTTCAAACAGCAATACATAAAATAAACAACAGTCAATCCTATCGTGGCTCATCAATTAATACACAAATTCCTCTAAATAAATTATAAAGCCGCCATATTTGTTAATTTTAATGATCTACATTTAATAATCAATTAAAAAAAAATCACTTTTATAATAGGGTATCTAATCCTAGTTTATTCAAAAATTTAATAAACATTAGTCAAATAAAATTTAATTCATACTAAAAAAAATATTTCACCATACTTCAATAAATTCAATTAAACATTCTTATAAATAACTTCATCAATTTAAAAATTAAATAAATTAACTTACAAATTTAGTCTAACCGCTGTTGCTGGCACTAAAATTACCTTTATTAAATTCAATAACTAAATCAAACTTTCATTTATTTTTAAATCTAATCTTTACGCAAAAACAATTACTATTTAAATAACTACTATTTTAAATCTATATTCATAGATCAATTAATACAATTAATCAATTAACTGAAACTAAATTCAAAACATAAAATTTACTAAATTTGACCACCCCCACTTAAGAATACCTCCATAATCTTAAATGTCAGCTAAAATTTAGTTAATTTTCATTGTACAGCAGGAAATAAATTTTTGAGCATTTCAACATACAGATACAACTAAATTAAACAAAACTAAATTAAAAACATAAAATTTACTAAATTTGACCACCCCCACTTAAGAATACCTCCATAATCTTAAATGTCAGCTAAAATTCAATTAATTTTCATTGTACAGCAGGAAATAATTTTTTGAGCATTTCAACATACAGATACAACTAAATTAAACAAAACTAAATTAAAAACATAAAATTTACTAAATTTGACCACCCCCACTTAAAAATACCTCCATAATCTTAAATGTCAGCTAAAATTCAATTAATTTTCATTTTCCCTCCAAAAAATCAAAATTTTTGGAATTTCAGCAACCTCATTTTTTTTATTTTTTTATATTAATTTTTGCATCATACTAAGAATTAGAGTATTATTTTTATTCATATGATCATCCCAGAGAATTATAGATTTTCATTTTTATTTAACAATATATACAATATATAGTAATTAGTGTAGGAGTTTTTTTATAGTTTAAATAAATATAGATTAATGCCTTAATCTATTCATTTATGTATATAAATTATTTATATTTATGAGATAATCTATTAATATGTATTATTATATAAATTATTTATATTAATATAAATATCTATTTATCTATATAAATATATAGATATTTATATTAATATAAATGATTTATATATAGATAGAATATCTATTGATCTAATTTAAATTATTATTGATAGATTTATGGACTATATTGAACTAAATTAATTAATAATTCGATGAATCCGTAAATAATCTGTATATTATCAAGTTCGAAAGATTTACTTATACAGGGTGTCCGCGGGAAGACTGGACAGCTGAATATCTCCTAAAGTATTGGAGATAAAAAATTAAAAAAAATATGTAAATTAATGGTACGATGGGGCTGCTAGATTAGCCGCGACGGATTTTTTTTCCGATTATTATTTTAAAAGATACGATGGTCAAGTTCGGTTCTTCAAATGGGACTAACTTTTCTGAAGTCCTGAGTTGATAGTGCGTTCCAAGACGAATTCAATAAGCTTTAATGTATAAACTTGATTTCCACTGATTTTTGAGATATTGCGCTTGCAAATTTGCTGATTTTCACTTGAAAAAAACCCCTGGAATAGCAAGGACCGGGGTCGTTCTTGCTGACGCCACGGGTGGCATTGCCTGTTGAAATAGATACCTACCTGCCAAAGGTCTACGCAGGCCCCAAGGTGGGACAATTCTTTTTCGTCAGAAATGCTACTTACGCACCGTTAGGCCCGATCCACACTATCGGTCCGGTCACGGTTCGGTCTCGATCAAATTCACATCCCTGAGCGTCCACACTCTCACGGATTGATAGTGCGGACGCTCACGGATGTGATTTTGATCGAGACCGGACCGATAGTGTGGATCTGGCCTTACTTTTATTTCGCACTTGCTTCTACGCTCGGATGGCCGGTTATTTTGGGAGGGATGCAAGTTCGATTGGTTAGGTTAGGAGGTGTGAAAGTTGCTAGGCTAAATTTCAACCATAGGGAGCAGATTGTATTAGAACCAATCGGATTTGCATCCCTAAGAAACGGCTGCTCTCTTGAAGAGGCCCTCTTCACGGCAATATCCCCTCCCCAATGCCCACCTTCTCTCGCGCGGAATACGTCAACGCATGCTTTAGGTTTTGATATTGAAACTCGTGTTTATACTCGAGAGGACCACGCGTCGACAGCGGGCTACCCCCTTCTTCCTGTGTCTCCCCACGAGGAGTATTGCCGGTGGATTGTAGGAGCGTAGATGTCTGGATGCCAGTTATTCAATTCAGGAGACGATAGAAACACTTTATTACAAAACACACATGTACTATAATTAAAGTAAATCGTATTCCCCTCGGGCAGGAGTACTGATAATGATCGAACTTGCGCCCCACTTCGCGCAGACCGATTACGCGGAGGGTAGTCGGGTGTCACACACTGCACAATTGATACAGGGTAACAATTCTGGAGCAACGCCCGTCAAGGAGATGCGGCCTCGTACCCCGTGACGAGGACAGCCCTTCGCAGTGCCTCGCCCGATTTTTATGGCTTTTTGGCGGGCGTTGCTCCAGAATTGTTACCCTGTATCAATTGTGCAGTGTGTGACACCCGACTACCCTCCGCGTAATCGGTCTGCGCGAAGTGGGGCGCAAGTTCGATCATTATCAGTACTCCTGCCCGAGAGGAATACGATTTACTTTAATTATAGTACATGTGTGTTTTGTAATAAAGTGTAAAAATCGTCTCCTGAATTGAATAACTGGCATCCAGACATCTACGCTCCTACAATCCACCGGCAATACTCCTCGTGGGGAGACACAGGAAAAAGGGGGTAGCCCGCTGTCGACGCGTGGTCCTCTCGAGTATAAACACGAGTTTCAATATCAAAACCTAAAGCATGCGTTGACGTATTCCGCGCGAGAGAAGGTGGGCATTGGGGAGGGGATATTGCCGTGAAGAGGGCCTCATCAAGAGAGCAGCCGTTTCTGAGGGACCCATACAGCACACTTCGTTGCGGCAAAGTTGCAGGATGCTTGCAGTAACCTTGCGTCGTTGCAGAGTTGCAGCGCAATGTCGATGTATGGTTGCTGCGACGTTGCCGTGCAACATTGCACGGAGCGGACATAGAATTGTTGCTGTATAGTTGCGGCATAGTTGCGTTGCAATCTTGCACTGCAAGTATGCCGCAAGTATGCCGCAAGTATGCCGCAAGCATGCCGCAAGTATGCCGCAAGCATGCCGCAAGTATGCCGCAACTACGCCGCAACTTTGCCGCAGCTTTTGCCGCAGCTTTGCCGCAACTTTGCCGCAACTTTTTCGCAACTTTGCAGCAACTTTTCCGCAACTTTTCCGCAACTTTTCCGCAACTTTTCCGCAACTTTTCCGCAACTTTTCCGCAACTTCGCCGCAACTTCGCCAAAATATAAAATACTAGCATGCCCCGTCCCGATTTCGCCCGAGGTATTAGCGTGACTGATTCGTGTTTAATAGAATTAATATCTTTCAAGGAAATTAAGTATTTTGAAAAAAAGTTTAATTGCTTCATAATATTTCGAAAAAGATAACATTCTTGGTATATATAATGATTTTCTGACATTCGGATGAATTGTTATTGCGCATCCTATTTTAACTTCTCGTAAGTTAACATACCTAGTCAATTCCTGGATCATAATTGAATGCAAACCTTCCGGTAACATTCACTCTTATGAGTCCAGGTTTTACATTCCGCGTTGCTCAGCGTGTTTAACTGCCGAATCCTGGTGTATCTTAATATATAAAGCAGAAAGTGTTTGTGTGTTTTTTTGTCGCCTCGAAACTCTGGAACGGTAAACTTAGGGATCGCGGAATGTGTCGCCCAGCTCATTATACCTACCTAATACAGATGCACGTGGCTATTTAAAAAAAAAAATAAATAAATAAATAAAAAACTATTTTTTTTATAAAATCAAAATCTAAATTTCGGGTGAAGGCGAATAGCAAAGCTAGTATTTGCAAACGTCGAGCAGGCACGGTTGATCTTGACAAATTTGATCGCACTCGGGACATAAGTAATAACATCCACAGGGGGTACGAATTAATTTGCAACAGCTATTTGTAAGCTGAAAACGCTCGAGAAGCGTCGCCACCTAGTGGTAACATCGTGGTACTGCTACGGGCGAGGTATCGCGCGGGTCGAATATGCGCATGCGCGCGCGAAGTAGAATGTCGTAGGGCGATATTTTCAGTCGTTGCTTATTCTTAGGCAAATGCTTAAGCATTCGGCATCCTTTATTAGCTACTAGGTTGGTAGAGGATGCCGCATGCTTAAGCAGTTACTTAAGAATAAGCAACGACTGAAAATACTGCCCCTATACACGGGTCACGTAGTCTGCAAACCAGCCGTACACATGACATGTTTACATATAAATTACATGTTAATAAGGCGTTTCTGAGACATGCTACATAGCCTATGTCCGCCCTAGAGTATGCAGGAATAACGTGTCAAAATTTGAGGAAGATTGGGTAAATATATGATTTCAGTTAGAAAATGTTTTGTGCCGCGGTTCGAACGGATTTGCCCCACTGTGCGGCGCCCGACGGACACGGACACCAGGCCCGGTCATAAACAGGACCAGCGCGAGGGATGGTTGGCGCCTTCATGCAAGAAAATGTTTAGCGCCCCAAATTTCTTTGCCCCGGGTTTCTATTTAATATGTTTCGCCTTTACGGAGTACAAAAGAAACATTAAATTAACATTTTGTGTATGTGGGAGTTGTATTCCTTTATTATTAAGTGAGACCGTAAAATGTTTAGCCTGTTAAAAGAAACGCATTTCGAGTTTTGGGAGAAGGGAATTTACAGAAATATTACGACGAAAGTACGCATCTCGTTGGTTGAAATTCTTTTTCCAACGAAAGGTCGTGTTTAATAGCTTCGGCGAAAAAAATACAAGACACGTACAATTCAGCGGAGGTCGTTAAGAAATAATCGTGGCAAGTCATTTAACTTTGCTAGGATCGGTTCGAAACGTTTTATTACTTTATTGGTAATAGCATAGGTATATCCGCATACATCCTAAGCCGTAGGGGCGAAAGGCGATTAAAGTGTCCCACAGACTAACGCGATATATCGGGAACCGCAGCATAACAGTTCCGGGTTGGCCTGGGGGAACCTTTAACCTGCAGTTAAATCCGCGCGGACAAGGTGACGCGGAAAGTAACAAGACAATTAGAGGACAACCCAATTATAAAAGCGAAAATGTGAGATTGGTGTGAGTCATGTACTAATGGAAATACCAAGCCCGTGCATAGGTTCAAATTAGGCACAAAATGTTGAAATTTTGTCTTTTGCGCTTGATAAAACATCCATTTGAAAATGATCAAATTATTCTGGAAATTATAGTGTTCCCTGAATTTTTACCAACAGTGTATTTTACCTGAAACGGGGTGTGCCGCTGTCTTTAACAGCTTCCTAAGTTCCTACGACGTTCAATATGTAAATTACCAACAAGAGATAGGCTTATTTTATACAAAATTCTTCACCGAATGTGGTAGTATTTTTTCTGATTTTTAAAATCGTGACCTTCAGCCTAAATTCGTTAAATAAATCTTTCTTTATAATTGTCATTATTGTAAAAACGATTTTTTATCCTTAAACAAACTTATTCCTCATTTCACCACTCTTCATTTTTGTCTTATTTTCGCCTGTAGAATCACCCCCTAGAATATCCTTGATTATCAGTAAAGTAATACTCTGTATAGGTATGTATTAATACGTATGCCCAAAGTTTCATAACTTCTTTAATTTTCGATATCTTGCCTTGTGTAAGACAATTCGACGCTGTGCGGAGAAGGCTGGTCGATGCATCGTGGGTCTGTTTAGTGTTTACGTTGGAACGGCTCCGGCGATGAGTGCAAGTTGCCGTTCCAATGTGCGGCCGGCGATGGTCCCACTAGTGCAAGAGAGAAACAGATGCATACTTCTCCCTTGCACTAGTGGGACCGTCGTCGGCCGTTGTCGCCGGCCGCGTATTAGAACGGCAGCCTTGCGACGACCCCAACGCAAGGACGCCTTCGCCGATCATAAAGTGTTTCAAGGGCCGAGGGGTGTGGAAAAACCAACTGGACCCAAGGCCGTCTTAATAAATTTGAGCGGCCTTGGCTAAAAAATTTTGATGCTCTAGCCCTCAAGGGTACAATTTCTTCGCAATCGGTGCAAGGTAGTACATCACAACCCCGTGTCTCCACCAAGGCAGATAGAAATTATTGTCTCCACAATTGAAGAGAAAAAAGTTTTTCAACAAATTTGATTCTTAAGCGCCGTTGGATCACGGGCGCCACTGGGCTATAGCCTATTTAGCCCATTGTTAAAGGCGGCCCTGACTGGGCCCGTGACTTCGGCACACGGACGGTCCCTGCAGAGTTTTCCAAACGAACGGACGTCTGGAGTAGAGATGCAAAAACGTAATTTCAAAATGTAATTGTGTAATTGATTACACATTTTTTGTAATCGTTAATTTAGGTAGTTGCCAAAATTGTCGTCAACTACCTAAATTAACGATTATAGAAAGTAATGTGTAATCAATTACACAATTACACTTTAATCGTAATTTGTAATCAAATTACATTTTGCCCAACTCTGGCGTCGCCATCAAATTTCCCTAAGTTCCATTCAGCTTTGTAAATAATTATTATAAAAGGGGGGAGCCTTGTGGGATATACTACGGTATGACCCAACAACCGGAATGAACCGAAATTTTGAGGGGTTGGGCGGGAGGGTGAGAGAACCTCTAATATAAAATTTTAGCTGCAGGTAATTGTTAGTTTCTGAGATAATAATAAATAACTAACAGATACCCGCAGCTAAAATTTTATATTAGAAAGTGTGATGGTGTCGGTTTAAAAAAGAACCGTTTCAATTTTTCGATCCCTCAGCGCGCCCCTGGGCCCGCTGACGCATCGGGTTTTCCCAGCCACGCCATCTTGTCCACTCTTTCGCCCTCTCTCGCTCGCTCATGGATTCTCTCACTCGCGCTCACTGCAGGCTCGAAATTTTACAACCCTCTCTGAGAGTGAATTCAACGACGCAGCGCTTGGCTTCGCTCCGCTCGACTCCGCTCGGCTCGGCTCGGCTCGGCTCGGCTCGAGCGCCAAACAAAGTACTTCTCTGTCGCCTCGCTGACTCGCGCTCGGCAACCCTGGACCGGGCCAGTTCGAAGTAAACTCTCGAAAAACAAGCAGCTATCCTTTTCACAAGTTTTTTTATATTTCTCATTATTTTGTTTTAATATATATTCCCTTTTTAATTCGTTTTATACTTATCGTGCGTTAGTGTTTTTTAAAAATATATATTCAATTTTTCTTATTCGTTTTATACTTATCGTGTGTTAGTGTTTTTTAAAATTATATATTCTATTTGTTTATTTTTTTTATACTTATAGTGTGGTAGTGTATTTTTTAAAATTATATATAATTTTGTTCTTATTCTTTTCATAGGTATAGTGTGTTTAGTTTATTTTTTAAAACATATTTAAGTTATTTTATTCGTTTTATAGTTTGTGTGTACGCGTTACTTTTTTTTTTTAAATTTCTCGTTTGTTTTCCGAAAGCGAGCTTCGAACACCGTTTAGAAAGTGTTAATTCATCACCGGTAAGTACGAGTAACATCACGATTAAGACAAAACTATCATACTGCAATATTTCATAAGTATTATTATACAGGGTGTCCGCGCGTAGAGTGAACAGCTGGATATCTCCTAAACTATTGGAGATAAAAATATAAAAAAAATATGTAAATTAATGGTTCGATGGGGCTGCTTAATTCGCCGCGACGGATTTTTTTTTCGATTATTATTTTAAAAGATACGATGGTCAAGTTTGGTTTTTCAAATGGCACTAACTTTTTTAAAGTCCTGGGTTGATAGTGGGTTCCAATACGAATTCAATAAGCTTTAATGTATACACTTGATTTCCACTGGTTTTTGAGATATTGCGCTTGCAAATTTGCTGATTTTCACTTGAAAAAAACCTCTGGAATAGCAAGGACCGGGGACGGTCGTGCTGGCCCCACGGGTGGCATTGCCTGTTGTAACAGATACCTACCTGCCAAAGGTCTACGCAGACCCAGGCTGGACAATTCTTTTCCGTCAGAAATGCTACTTAGGTAGGTACATCTGCGGTATCGAGAAGCGCACCGTTACTTTTATTTCGCACTTGCTTCTACGCTCGGATGGCCGGTTATTTTGGGAGGGGTGCAAGTTCGATTGGATAGGTTAGGAGGTGTGAAAGTTGCTAGACTAAATTTCAACCATAGGGAGCAGATTGTATTAGAACCAATCGGATTTGCATCCCTCACAAACGGCTGCTCTCTTGAAGAGGCCCTCTTCACAGCAATGCCCACCTTCAATCGCACGGAATACGTTAACGCATGCTATTGTTTTGATATTGAAGCTCGTGTTTATACTCGAGAGGACCACGCGTCGACAGCGGGCTACCCCTTTTCTACCTGTGTCTCTCCACGAGGAGTATTGCCGGTGGATTGTAGGAGCGTGGATGTCTGGATACCAGTTATTGAATTCAGGAGACGATAGAAACATTTTATTACAAAACACACATGTACTATAATTAAAATAAATCGTATTCCTCTCGGGCAGGAGTACTGATAATGATCGAACTTGCGCCCCACTTCGCGCAGACCGATTACGCGGAGGATAGTCGGGTGTCACACACTGCACAAATGATACAGGGTAATTCCGGAGCAACGCCCGTCAAGGAGATGCGGCCTGGTACCCCGTGACGAGGACAGTCCTTCGCAGTGCCTCGCCCGATTTTTATGGCATTTTTTCGGAAAAAGGTACGAATCCTGGGCCGAACGTAACGAATTGAAGGGTTTCGACCCTCGAAAGGTTTGGAATATCATTAAGAAGTGAAAAATGTACAGGATTTCAAATGTTTGCTTCTTTTCATCATCGTATCGAGAAGGAAGTGACGCCAATGGATTCCTTATGCTTTTCCGATGAAACTGATACCAAGAACGACGTAATTCGGAAAATAATGAAGCAAATGAACAATTCATTTCCATAACCTCAAGCTAATTTCGTTAATAATAGGCCGATTTACGTGAAATTTGGTATGATTTTCATCGGAAAAACATAAGGAATCCAGTGGTGCCACTATCATATCGATACGATAAAGAATAAAGAATTAGTTTAATTCCTAAACAGATACAGGGTAATTCTGGAGGTACGCCCGTCACCCCGTGGCGAGGACAACACCCCGCAGTGCCCATCGAATTTTATGGCTTCTTCCGGAAAAAGGTACGAATCCTGGGCCGAACGTAACGAATTGAGGTCGACCCACCGCAGTTGAGGGTGAAAATGTGAAATATTAATTTCAGCGTAGTAAGAAATGCTTCATTCTTTAATGCATCGATATGAAAGTGGCACCAATGGATTCCTTATGTTTTTCCGATGAAAATCATATCAAATTTCACGTAAATCTGACTATTATTAACGAAATTAGCTTGAGGTTATGGAAATGAATTGTTCATTTACATCATTATTTTCCGAATTACGTCGTTCTTGGTGTCAGTTTCATCGGAAAAGCATAAGGAATCCATTGGCGTCACTTCCTTCTCGATACGATGAAGAAAAGAAGCAAACATTTGAAATCCTGTACATTTTTCACTTCTTAATGATATTCCAAACCCTTCGAGGGTCGAAACCCTTCAATTCGTTACGTTGGGCCCAGGATTCGTACCTTTTTCCGGAAAAAGCCATAAAATTCGATGGGCACTGCGGGGTGTTGTCCTCGCCACGGGGTGACGGGCGTAGCTCCAGAATTATCTGTTTAAGACATAAACTAATTCTTTATTCTTTATCGTATGGATATGGGAGTGTCGCCGATGGATTCCTTGGAGTTTCCGATGGAAATCATTACAAATGTCGTGTAAATCCGACAACTTTTGCATATGGAATACAAATAGCTTGTGTCAAAGTAATCCGATTAGCGTGATATTTGGTATGATTTTCATCAGAAAAACATAAGGAATCCATTGGCGTCACTTCCCTTTCGACACGATGAAGAAAAGAATTTCTTAATACGCTGTAATGGATATTTCACCCTCGACTACGGGGGCTCGACCCCAAATTCGTTACGTTGGGCCCAGGATTCGTACCTTTTTCCGGAAAAAGCCATAAAAATCGGGCGAGGCACTGCGAAGGCTGTCCTCGCCACGGGGTACCAGGCCGCATCTCCTTGACGGGCGTTGCTCCAGAATTACCCTGTATCATTTGTGCAGTGTGTGACACCCGACCAACCCGCGTGTAATCGGTCTGCGCGAAGTTGGGCGTAAGTTCGATCATTGTCAGTACTCCTGCTCGAGAGGAATACGATTTACTTTAATTATAGTACATGTGTGTTTTGTAATAAAGTGTTTCTATCGTCTCCTGAATTCAATAAATGGCATCCCGACATCTACGCTCCTACAATCCACCGGCAATACTCCTCGTGGAGAGACACAGGAAGAAAAGGGGTAGCCCGCTGTCGACGCGTGGTCATCTCGAGTATAAACACGAGCTTCAACATCAAAACCTAAAGCATGCGTTGACGTATTCCGCGCGAGAGAAGGTGGGCATTGGGGAGGGGATATTACCGTGAAGAGGGCCTCTTCAAGAGAGCAGTCGTTTGTGAGGGATGCAAATCCGATTGGTTCTAATGCAATCTGCTCCCAATGGTTGAAATTTAGTCTAGTAACTTTCACACCTCCTAACCTAACCAATCGAACTTGCACCCCCCCCCCCCCCCCAAAATAACCGGCCATCCGAGCGTAGAAGCAAGTGCGAAATAAAAGTAACGGTGCGCTTCTCGATACCGCAGATGTACCTACCTAAGTAGCATTTCTGACGGAAAAGAATTGTCCAGCCTGGGTCTGCGTAGACCTTTGGCAGGTAGGTATCTGTTACAGCAAGCAATGCCACCCGTGGGGCCAGCACGACCGTCCCCGGTCCTTGCTATTCCAGAGGTTTTTTTCAAGTGAAAATCAGCAAATTTCCAAGCGCAATATCTCAAAAACCAGTGGAAATCAAGTGTATACATTAAAGCTTATTGAATTCGTATTGGAACGCACTATCAACCCAGGACTTCAAAAAAGTTAGTGCCATTTGAAAAACCGTACTTGACCATCGTATCTTTTAAAATAATAATCGAAAAAAAATCCGTCGCGGCGAATTAAGCAGCCCCATCGAACCATTAATTTACATATTTTTTTTATATTTTTATCTCCAATAGTTTAGGAGATATCCAGCTGTTCACTCTACGCGCGGACACCCTGTATAAAACTCCACCTCGATGATGTATCTTAGAGATCCCCATCACGAGATGATCGTTACAAAACCCCTTCGCCTATTCGCCAATGAGGCACGAATCCTTCCCTTTAAAATGAATTCAAACAAGTCCCTCGTTACAAAATCCTCTTAAATCGAGACCACGTCTCAATCCCCTCTTTACGACTCACAAAGTCCAAGCCACTCTAACCCTTTTCCTATAAAATACCCAAAACCCATTCGACGAGTTGAGTATCTCCATTCGCAGTCATAAAAACCCTAGAAATGTTACTGCGACGCAAATGTACAAACGTGATCAACACGTGATTGTAATTGCGACGCATTTGGCGTACATGACATAAATACATCTATTAATAGCCATACCGTTTACAAAAACCCCCGAAATCTACTGCGTCTTGTTTCCGAAATCTGTCAAGGTCTTTACCGCGCGTACCCCCGCAGTACTCCTGTAGGATCCTATAAATACGAAGGATCGAGAGCCCAGGGAGCTCTTTTGTCAATAGACAGTCAACTTAGATAGAAGTATTTTTCAAACAAGTGTTAATTCAAATCAGTGAACCACGACGATTACTGTAAGTCCTCTTATTATATAACATTATTATTGTGCATATCACCCCATACCATTTATTATTATTATTTATCAACGCTTATTGCTTACTTATTATATTATTCTTTCATTAATGCTTATTGCATATCTATTATTCTTGTTTATCAACGCTTACTACATACTTATTACATTACTCTTTCATTAATGCTTATTGCATATCTATTATTCTTGTTTATCAACGCTTACTACATACTTATTATATTATTCCAACATTAATGCTTAATATATATATATATATATATATATATATCGTCATTTATGTTCATAATCCATATCATAAATGTTGTGTGTGTGTACAAAAATTTACCACGCATAATAACCATAAACCAAGTAAATAAACCGCTTTGTTTAAAATCTCGCTTTGAATTATTGTGTATGCCTCTCGAGTACGAAACTTCCTAGTCCAAACAGACGGCTGCAACAGCTGATCTCGCGTGGCGCTAACAGTGTTTACCAACGTACTTTTACATAGGCTGCGGATAGCCGTATGTCCAGGCGGATTTCGCGGAAACATTACGTATAACTTTTACGAGAATGCAACAGTAAATCCTATTATCGAGTCAAATCAAAACAAGAGTGTTAACGGGTGTCCCTTCAGTCCTAATTTGCTTTAAAACCTTCCCTGGTCGATTAGTGTGACGGATGATAGATTCGCGCCTGATCTTTCTCTTAAACCCACAGTGTGACGGATGATAGATTCGCGCCTGGCTTTCCCTTAAAACCTTCAGAGTGCTGGATGACAGATTCGCGCCTGATCTTTTCCTTCCCCATAGTCACCGTTCCAAAAACCCACACCCGGGACGTGACATAATTTTGGTGACAGCGGTGGGATCCGTTAACTGTTTAAAGAAGTAAATTCTCAAACATACGGTGCCCACAATAGCCCGATATCTAGTATGTGTAACAGATTTCAACTGCAACATCTATCAAACCTGTACAGCCAATTTGTGAACCAATTGGCATATACTAGTGAACTGACCTGTGTTTCGGGCGGTGTAGCAACGACCACGGGAGGCTGTAATATTTGCATTCACTGCTTCGACCTGGACCCGATTGAAGTGAACGAAATCAATCAGGAACATTATTATACTTTAGATAAAATATTCCCAAAGTGCCCTCGTTGCAAAAACCCCCTATTCCAAACGCGTCCCCTAAGTAGTTGCTCCGTGAACACCGAACGTTTCCTCCTTTCAAATAGAAATCATTACGGATTAATAATTTTTGGTTCCCGGGATAGAACAACCTGAATTTAAATAACGGCTAACTAATTAAACATGTCTGTGTACGGCGAAACCGACGATATCGCCGTAAGCGACCAAGACGCGGGACCTTCCAATAGCGCTATAGAAGCCGCGACCGTCGAAATAATGGAACAACTACACGCATTACGCGAAAAACAAGCCGAAATTGAAAGGTTGTATACGAAATTTGTAGTGAACCCAGAAACCAAAACGCGTTCGAACGTAGCCACCGGATCAATTGACCCCGCGTCTAAAAGCCTTTCCGATGGGATACGAAATATCGAGTTAATGATGGAGAAACTTCTTGCACCCCCCGCCTATTACAAATAATTTTGATACGCCGGGTTCCTCCCGTTTCGATAGAAAACCGGTATTGAATTTCAATAAAACTCCTGAGGTAAAAAATCGTAATAATATTCCGGATGTACCGAACCATAATCAAACGCCGGACCAGGGTCCATCGCCCCAGATAAAATTAAAGGACGCAATAGAGACAGTCCCAAATTTTAACGGGCATAACATACCCATAGAGCAATTCGCGAGAGCTTGCAATAGGGCTAAAGCTCTGGTTCTCTCGCACGCCGAACCCCAGCTGGCGAGGTTGTTACGAAACAAGCTGCAAGACCATGCATGCTTAGCCGTTGAGGATAGGGTCCTTGACTCCGTAAACGACCTAATTGAACAACTTAAACGCATCTTTTCTCCTGCCAAAACATCTGACCACTACCGTGGAGAACTTGCCAACATTATCAAAGGAACAAACGAACATGTATTAGAATACATTTCCCGCGTTAAAGATCTCCGATTCGCAATCTTGGAAGAGGATAGAGACTACTATCGCGACTTCACACGGAATCACCCCGAAGACTTAGATCGCCTGACAATAGATTCGTTCGTCGACGGTCTTCCACCCCACATAAGGACAAGGTTACTCCAACATTCCTTCGAAACGATCGATGAAGCTTTTGATTTGGCTGTACTCGTGGACAAGCAAATCGACAGGGATCGACAAAGGTTTTCAGAACAAAAGGCCCCGAAATTAACATGCCAACTCTGTAATTAAACAGGACACGATGCACGGACCTGCAGAAGTAATCAAGATACCGCTCCACAACGTTTCGAAAGGTATCCTCCAAATCGCGTTACAGGATATAATAACCAGGCATCTAACCCTTTGCCCCCTTACTGGGACAGAACCCGACCTCCTCCCTCAAGACCTACGGAATTGCGTATATGTGCATACTGCAAAAAGCCCGGGCATTTAATTTCTGAATGTAGAAAACGAATATTCAATCGTAATGAAGGAAACCCTGGAACCTCCCAGGAACGAGACTCGGGAAACGCTCTGCCCCCACGGCCAACTATGGAGGCGTACCGTGGAACGGGCCAGGCAGGAGCGCGTCCAATAACGACACAAGCGGAACCAGGAATGCCAAAACTAGAATCGCCACCGCGTGGTTAAATATTGTTGGCGAAACCCCGTCCGTAATTATCCGATCTCCAGATTTCGAAATAACTCCGGAACTAATGATTGACACAGGTTCTGAAGTGAACTTATTGAAAATTCACGCCGTAAAACAATCTCAAAATATAGACGCAAACAAACAGGTACAACTTAGAGGTATTGCTAAGGACCTCGTTTCCACCCTCGGGACAATAAAAATAACCCTATTAGGCAACGACGTTACGTTCCACGTAGTTGAAAACGATTTCCCTATTAAACCACACGGGATACTAGGAATTGAATTCTTTAAGAAACAAGATGCTTCAATACATTATTCGAAAAAACAGTTGGAGTTCAACGGAAATTCCATTCCGTTTGTAAACAGGGGTCAAGTCGTGCTACCCGCTAGGTCAAAAACTGTTTCTTTTATAAACGTATCAAATTCAGACGTAAAGGAAGGATATTTACCTAGATTAGATTTAGGCACTGGGATTCATGCTGGTAATGCTCTTGTCCGTAATCAAGACGGCAAAGCTTACTTACAGATAATAAATTCTAACGAAATGGACACAACGATCACTATACCTACTGTTGAATTGGAAGAATTCGAAATTGTGATTCCAGAACCCAAACAAAGACGACCAACAGAGACTAAGACGTCTAAATGCGTCACTCCTATCCCAACCCTAACAAAAATCAAGCCCCTTTTTCCCCAGGATCCATTGATCCATCTTTCAGAGGTACCCGCGAAGGTACACTCGCTCTCATTCCCCGGGCATTATGCCGAAACAACCCTTCCCCTAGAATTCCAGGAGTCTCTTGCTATGGCGTCGGGTGAGGAAGTATCAATAATTTCCGAAAAAACCGCAACAAGAATGGAACAAGTGCTCAAATTAATTTTTACGGAACATATGAATCCGGAGGAAAAACTTCATGTCCAAGGAATTTTATGTAAATACCATGACCTCTTCCACCTACCAGATGAGAAGTTGGGCCATACGAACGCTATCCAACATGGGATCCAGACAATGGACCCAGTGCCTGTTAATACCAAACAATATCGCTTCCCTCCAGTACATAAGAAGGAAATCGACAAACAAGTAAAGAACCTACTAGAAAACGAAATTATAAAGCCGTCGTTATCACCCTACAATTCACCTATTTGGATCGTCTCCAAAAAACCAGGACCCAACGGGGAACTCTTGTGGAGAATGGTAATTGACTTCAGGGATTTAAACGAAAAAACCGTTCCTGATGCATACCCACTTCCAAATATTAACGAAATATTAGACCAATTAGGAGGAGCAAAATACTTCTCCGTATTCGACCTTGCTTCTGGATTTCACCAAATCCCTATGAAGCCGGAAGACGCACCTAAAACCGCTTTTTCTACACCGCATGGACATTATGAGTTTGTCAGAATGCCGTTTGGGTTATGTAATGCACCAGCAACTTTCCAACGCCTAATGGATCATACGCTTACGGGACTTCAGGGCACGGAAATGTTTGTCTACTTGGACGATATCGTCCTTTATGCGAGTTCCCTCACGGAACACTTAATTAAATTTAAAAAACTCGCTCAGCGTCTAAGAGAAGCAAAGCTTAAACTCCAACCTTCCAAATGTAAATTCCTACACAAGGAAGTCGCATATTTAGGTCACATAATCACCGAGCAAGGGGTAAAACCTGATCTGGGAAAAATTGAAGCCGTCCGAAACTACCCGGCACCAAGTACACCAAAAGGAATCAAACAATTCCTTGGATTAACCGGATATTATAGGAGGTTTATCCCAGACTTTCCAAAATAGCTCGCCCGTTAACCCAATTATTAAAGAAAGACACAACATTCGAGTGGGGACCGTCCCAGAAAACGGCTTTTGACCACTTAAGGTTAGCATTACAGAAAGAACCTATCCTGCAATACCCGAATTTTGACCTAGAATTCCATGTTACCACCGACGCTTCCGAGTTTGCTATAGGAGGAATATTGAGTCAAAATATCGCAGGAAAAGAGTTACCCATCGCTTATGCTTCTCGCCTCCTGAACAAAGCAGAAATAAACTATGCAACCATCGAAAAGGAACTTTTAGCCATTGTTTATTGTGTCAGGTACTTCCGACCTTACCTATATGGAAAGAAATTTACTTTATATACTAACCACCAACCCCTAGTCTGGTTGCATAGAGTAAAAGACCCAACGTCACGCCTCGTTAGGCGCTTAAAGTTAGCAGAATACGATTATGAAATTCGCTATCAACCAGGGAAAAGCAATAAACTTGCCGACGCCCTGTCTCGCAATCCTCCTATAAAGAATACATGTCCTATAAGACCACGAGAAGAAACCGATGATGATTGGATGCCTAGTAAAAGACCTCGAATCACTAAAGAAACTAACAACCGCCCAAGGGCGAAACCCACGAGGATCCAACCACATCGAAGGGTGCGCAAAACCCCAACACCTGTAATAATACCACCCGATGTCTCTCCAATAGACGCACCAGAACCCATGAGTGGCATCGAAAGGGAGGACCAGGAAAAAGAAGAAGAACAAGAATCAAATATTCCATGTCAAACCGATTCACCTCCTCAATCTCCAACACCACAGGATCAGGAAGACCCTGATTCCGAAATAGAATCCAACGCATCAGATGAATCAACAACTGACTCTGAATCGTCGTTAATCGAACTAAACGATTCTCCAGAAGAAACATACGAAGCAGACCCCGATAGGGACATTAAAACAATACCAGTAATCAGTCGCGACCCGTTGTCTCTACGAAGAGAAACGCTTATCTTCTTCTTAAGCGCCGATGGGAAACCTTGCGACAATGGAGCCAAACAACTGCTAGAAACTGGAGAATTAGAAGTAAACGAACTCACTTTGGGTAGGGCCCATGTAACATGTAATAAGGGACGAATTCTCATTGGGTTAGTCATAAAAGAAACACAAACCACTCCTCTGACCACGACAACTTGGGGCGAAACACTATCTTCCCTTAAAAACATAATAAAAGAACTCGTAATATACTCATTCAGCATAGCTAAGACGACAAATATCGACCAATTAACCTGGCAGGATATCATTATGGACATTCTCGAAACCATCGACGAGGAAGACATCGATGTCACAATATGTTTACAAATAGTTCAAATTCCCGAAGAATCAAAAAGACAAAAGATTATTACAGAAAATCACACATCTGCATTAGCTGGACACAAAGGAGTAACCAAAACGTATAATCGAATTAGACACAACTACTTTTGGAAAGGAATGAAGAAAGCAGTGGAAGATTATATTAGAAAATGCGAGGATTGTCAACGGAAGAAACTCGTCCGTGTCAAAACCAAACAACCAATGATTCTTACTGATACGCCTGGACGAGCCTTTGACAAAGTTGCATTAGATATAGTAGGACCATTACCTACCACTAAAGAGGGAAATACTTATATATTAACCATACAAGATCTACTAACAAAATATTTCGTATGCGTACCCCTTAAACAATCCACGGCAATAAAAATCGCAGATGCGTTCATAAAGAAATTTATCTGTCAATTCGGAGCTCCTAGAGCCATTCTCACCGACCAAGGAGCAAATTTCACCAGTAAATTCATGAAGGCTATCGCGCAAAAATTCAAAATCGAACAATTTCGAACCACAGCCTTTCACCCACAGACAAACGGCTCTCTAGAGCGATCGCACATCGTCCTAACGGAATACCTAAAAATGTATATCAGTAAATATGACGACTGGGACGAATGGACCGACTTGGCCGCGTTCTCCTATAACACCAGCGTCCATGAAGGCACTGGTTACACTCCATACGAGTTAGTGTTCGGGAAAATAGCCCGGGTACCCAGCCGAAAAAGAGTACCCGAAGACTTCGAAAACGAAACTTACAATCAATACCTCTCGAAATTGAGTACGAGGGTGCAAGAACTGCAAACCGCCGCTGCAGAAAAATTAAACCAGTCAAAACTTCGATACAAGAAGTATTACGATCGGCATATAAACGAAGAAACCTTTAAACCGGGCGACCCAATCTTCGTATTAATAGAACCGAAGAAAGGGAAATTCGGGGACCAATACTCTGGTCCGCACACAATACTAGAAGTTATCCCTTCACAAAATTTAAAAATATCGTGGAAGGGCAAAACGAAAATCATACACGCGAATAAAGCGCGTCTTGGTCGATTACGCGAGGATCCCGGTTGACCCTAATCTTAATATAGAAAACATGTGTTAATTCAATCATTTCTTAGGAAGAAAACCATGCCACACAAGAGGGCCCCTAAGCCTAATAAGCCCAAAAATGGTGGAGCAGGCCTAAGGAGAAAATTAGACCATATAAAATGGTTGCGCCGAGAAATGGTCAAGGAAGGAAGGAGCATATCGCCCCTCCTCCCCAAGATCTCCTCTTCAGTGACCATCAGGGAGGCAGATGCGGACATCCCGGAGGTCATCGTCATCGATGATTCCCCCCCGCCAACGCCGACAAGGGGAACAATGCAAGAGGCCGTAACCCCTCCACCCCCGGATCGCCTTCCCCCCCCCCCCCCATCTGCGTCAGGCAACAAGGAGGTACTCCCCATTACCTCTCCTCTGTACCACTCTCCTCCTCAAACCTCCAACTCCCTAGCTCCCTCCTCAATCCCTCCATACCCAGATGACGTGGAAGTCCTAGATACGGGGTCAGCCTTCCGAATTCCGGATATTTCGGAACTGACACCCGAATTTCTAAGGTGGTTCAATGACCATTATCAAGATGGTTACAACCTCACGTTTATCCTGGATGATCCCTCCTTCCAATACATGGAATATTCCTTTCCCCCTTATTAATCCCTCCAAAATCCCCTTCCTTCCTTTCAATCCTATCCTTAAATTGTAAATAGTTCCCTGTAGATACACCTTTTCCACCATATTTATATAAATTTTGCTTCTTTTTCGCCAGATAGGCTATAATTTTGTTTTGTTCCTAAATCGATTACATCTTTTATTTTTGTTTCTCTTTTTCGTCAAAATAGGCTTTATATTTTAATTTTGTTAAATTCTATTTTCTTTATTTTCTTATTTCAAGGTACCCGAACCGTAAGTTAAGAAATGTGAAAATTTCTTCATATGAAGGGGGAGGTGTGAAATCCTAATATTTTTTTTTTCGTTTAAATTTTCTTTTTCTCAATCCAAACCACCCGAACCTTGTATTAAGAAATGTAAAAATTTCTTCATATAAGGCGGGAGGTGTGACGTCCCACTATTTTTCGCGCGGTTCTATTCCAAAAATCCATTAATAAACCTCACAATCACTCCACCAAAGTTCCTCAAACTCAACTCAACTCTTGCCCCATCTCATCAATCACCGATCACTTTGATATTGTACCTTAGCGGTCACCAACACAAGATGACCTATATAAAACTCCACCTCGATGATGTATCTTAGAGATCCCCATCACGAGATGATCGTTACAAAACCCCTTCGCCTATTCGCCAATGAGGCACGAATCCTTCCCTTTAAAATGAATTCAAACAAGTCCCTCGTTACAAAATCCTCTTAAATCGAGACCACGTCTCAATCCCCTCTTTACGACTCACAAAGTCCAAGCCACTCTAACCCTTTTCCTATAAAATACCCAAAACCCATTCGACGAGTTGAGTATCTCCATTCGCAGTCATAAAAACCCTAGAAATGTTACTGCGACGCAAATGTACAAACGTGATCAACACGTGATTGTAATTGCGACGCATTTGGCGTACATGACATAAATACATCTATTAATAGCCATACCGTTTACAAAAACCCCCGAAATCTACTGCGTCTTGTTTCCGAAATCTGTCAAGGTCTTTACCGCGCGTACCCCCGCAGTACTCCTGTAGGATCCTATAAATACGAAGGATCGAGAGCCCAGGGAGCTCTTTTGTCAATAGACAGTCAACTTAGATAGAAGTATTTTTCAAACAAGTGTTAATTCAAATCAGTGAACCACGACGATTACTGTAAGTCCTCTTATTATATAACATTATTATTGTGCATATCACCCCATACCATTTATTATTATTATTTATCAACGCTTATTGCTTACTTATTATATTATTCTTTCATTAATGCTTATTGCATATCTATTGTTCTTGTTTATCAACGCTTACTACATACTTATTATATTACTCTTTCATTAATGCTTATTGCATATCTATTATTCTTGTTTATCAACGCTTACTACATACTTATTATATTATTCCAACATTAATGCTTAATATATATATATATATCGTCATTTATGTTCATAATCCATATCATAAATGTTGTGTGTGTGTGTACAAAAATTTACCACGCATAATAACCATAAACCAAGTAAATAAACCGCTTTGTTTAAAATCTCGCTTTGAATTATTGTGTATGCCTCTCGAGTACGAAACTTCCTAGTCCAAACAGACGGCTGCAACAGCTGATCTCGCGTGGCGCTAACAGTGTTTACAAACGTACTTTTACATAGGCTGCGGATAGCCGTATGTCCAGGCGGATTTCGCGGAAACATTACGTATAACTTTTACGAGAATGCAACAGTAAATCCTATTATCGAGTCAAATCAAAACAAGAGTGCTAACGGGTGTCCCTTCAGTACTATTTTGCTTTAAAACCTTCCCTGGAGGATTAGTGTGACGGATGATAGATTCGCGCCTGATCTTTCTCTTAAACCCACAGTGTGACGCATGATAGATTCGCGCCTGGCTTTCCCTTAAAACCTTCAGAGTGCTGGATGACAGATTCACGCCTGACCTTCCTTTCGAACCCACAGTGTGACGGATGATAGATTCGCGCCTGGCTTTCCCTTAAAACCTTCAGAGTGCTGGATGACAGATTCGCGCCTGATCTTTTCCTTCCCCATAGTCACCGTTCCAAAAACCCACACCCGGGACGTGACATCAACGTTAAGTTTTTTGGGAACCTCCGACCAAATCTGGGTGGGGGGGGGGGGGGGTCGCATGATGTTGTAAGGGGATGAGGGTGCCCCCGGGCACCCCCACCCCGCGACCCCCCGCTGTCGAGCAGTGACCCGGACGCGGCCGGGCGGGGAGGCGGCACTAGGTCGTATGGTCAATTGAATGCCGAACTCACCCTTTAGCTGCTCGACCGCCTTCCTCGGGAGCGCGCTAAAAACGGCGCCAATGGCGCGGCTCCCGGGGGAGCAGCAGATGGTCGGCTGCTCCCCGGGGGGGGGGGGGGGGAGGCCCTCTGACACGAGGACCGCCCCTGATCGTAACTCCGCCGTCGCGCGTCGCGCCCTGCCACGACGCGACGCCGACGGCAACTCGCGGCTAAGGCCGCCTCCTTCCCGAGGCGCCCTGAGAAGGGCGCCTCCGACCCGGGGTTGATGCCGACGGGGAGCGGGGGTGACGCACTAAATTACGTCACCGCCCTACCTCCCCCGGCCCCGGGTCATCTCCTCCTCCCGATCCTACCGGATCTCCGAGGGGCGGCTACGCGGGACGGATGCCCGGTGCGGATCCTGTCCCGCTCCGCCTCCTCCTTCTTCAACATTACCGCCTCCGCAAATGCGGAGACGGCCTTCCAGCGCTCCCGATCTCCGGCCATCCGACGCACGACCGTCGGCAGCGAGAGATCGGGACCCAGCCGCGACTCGAGGACACGCCGCACGTCCGACCACGACCGGCAAACCGCCAGCGTGTGGTCGGCCGTGTCCTCATCGCCCGAGTCGCAGCTGAAACACTGCGACGACTCCTCCCGCCCTATGCGACGCAGATAATTGCCGAAGCAACCAACTCCGGTCAATATCTGCGTCAGGCGGAAGGTGAGCCTGCCGTACCCACGCCCCACCCATTCGTTCATGATGGGTAGGAGCGCCCCGACAACGCGGTCCTCCCGATGTCGCGGGAGGGCTAACCACTCGAGCCACTTGGCTCCCATGCGTTGTCGGGCCTGGCCCCGCACCACTTCTGGTCCGATGGCATTCGGGTCCCCAGCTTCGCGGAGATCATGGACGGTGGAATAAACCTCCGCCTCCATCTCCGCGAGCAGATTGAATGGGGGGGGGGGGGGGGCAGCCAGAGCGGACAGTTCGGCGTGTGACACCGTGCGATACGCTCGCACGGCTCGGAGGACTGCGCGGCGATGAACTCTTGCCAAGAGTTCACGCCCAACGCGGCAGTCCTCCCGGTCGCCGACCCATATAGGCGCGCCATACAGCGCCATGGACCGAACAACCGTCACATAGAGTCGCCGTACACCCTCATGTGGTCCACCCAGGTTGGGCATGATTCGCCCGAAGGCGAATACCTGCTTCTCCAACCTGGGGGCGAGGGATTTGAAGTGGCGCGAGAATCGCCAGTAGGTATCCAGGGTCAGACCGGGATACTTCATCGAACGTCCGACCCTGATGCAGGCATCCCCGATCCTCAGGGACGCTCTGTTGGGGACACCGCTCCCAACCCTGTCTGCGAGCCACATCGCCTCGGTTTTGTCCAAGGCGACTCGCAGACCAAGCGTCCCGATCGAGGTGATGACGCGTCGCAGCGTTTCCTCGGCGAGGCTTATCGCCTCCTTCCAGTTCTGCCCGGTAGCTACCACCAGGGTGTCGTCGGCGTAACATACCAACGACACCCTTAGCGATGGCAGCTCGACCCGCAGTACCGCGTCGTATGCGAGTATTCACAACAGGGGCCCTAGCACGGACCCCAGCGGGACTCCGCGGTACACGAGAGTCACCCCGTCGCCCTCCTGGCCGACGTACGTCACCACACGGCCGCGGAGAAAGTCCCAGATCAGGCGGCGAAGGTAGAGCGGGACGTTATGATAGAGCAACGCCCGCTCGATCGCCGCCCAGGAGAGGGTGTTAAACGCGTTGGCGATGTCTAGTGACACCGCCACGCTGACACCGCCTCCCTCGGCCGTCCGGCGCGACAGCGACCGTACCATCTGTGACGTAGCATCCCAGCGCGAGGAATCGAGCGCGCGGCGGTACGACCGGGAGTGAGCGAGAAGCCGAGCGCACGCGGGCGACCGCGACCGAACCCGACCGAACTCGCCCGAAGCGTGCCGGTCCCGCGACGCGTCAGCGCGATGACGCTCACTCCCCACTGCGCCGCTAGATCGCGTCGGTTTCTCGCGGCTGGGAATTTCCGCGAATCGGGACATATGCCGCGATGATTCCGAGGCAAAGGAGTTCCAGTGGGGAGACGGACCCCCACCACCAGACTTGCCTGGATGTTGCCCGGTGCAAACCTCGGTGAAACGACTCCGTATATCCACCGATCACCAGATCGCCTCCTATCCCATTTCCGACACCGTTGCGGTAAAGAGACGCAGGAAGTTGCCCGGTCTCTTTCCCGCTCCTAGGCTTGGACAGAGACGCCCGGATGCTGCCCGGTATCTGCCGACGCTTGTCCCGTTAAAGAGACGCAGGAAGCTGCCCGGTCTCTCTCGCTCCCTTACCGTCCCGATAAGGAGACACCAGGCGTGGTGCGACCGAATTGTTCCGTTAAGCGGACGTACGCAACGTAGACCGAACGACGCCGTACCGCGAACCGCGCCGCCGCGCAACGGAAGGATTTAATTGAACCCTGGCAGAGCCGACTGAGACCATCCTTTCGACCGGAGTGACAACCGTCACACATCTTAATGGCGTCGATGCTCGATCGCTGCCGCCTAAAGCCGTATTGGCGGTCGGATAGATCTGGGCCCACGGTCTCTAGGTGATCGCACAGGCGGGCAGCTATAACTCTCTCGAGCAGCTTGCCCGCCTCGTCCAGGAGGCATATCGGCCTGTACGCCGAGGGTGACTCAGCGGGTCTTCCGGGCTTGCGAAGGAGGACTAGCCTCGCCTCCTTCCAAGCAGGGGGGAATCTACCGGTCCTCAGAGCGGCGTTAAATAACCGCTTGAGGCCGGCTCCTAGGGCGCCCATAGTGCAGGCCAGCACTCGCCCGGGCACACCGTCGGGACCAGGAGCCGCGTTCCGCTTGCGCATTCGCGCCACAGCGGTCGCGAGCTCCTCGTCGCTAACCCCAGGGGCGTCGGAGGTATCCGCGCCCCTGCTCAACCAAGGATCCCCGGACTCGTCGGCGCCACCCTCCCCGTGCACCGGGGGAGGGGGGAATAGCGCCTCTAGAACCTGGTCTAGGAGCCGGGGATCGAGGCCCTCTGTGACGGGGGGCGCCCAGGGTCCGAGCTTGATGCTCACGGCCCTGTACGGACGCCCCCAAGGGTCCTCGTTGAGGGTAGCGACGAACTCCCGACAGGAATCATCTTTCGCCAGGGCAATAGCTCCTCGAAGTTCGTGTCGCGCCGCCGCAAAGGCGTGGCGCAACTCGAGGAGCTGCTCCTCCGAGACCCGTCGTCGGTCTTGACGACGGGCCTTGGTGTACCGGCGCCTAGCCACGAGATTCGCCGCGCGGAGTTGCGCGATCTCTGGCGACCACCAGTACACCGCCTTCCGACCCCCGCCCGGCGGCCCGGCCCGCGGCATTGACGCGTCGCAGACAGACTGCAACGCGCCGCGGAACCAGAGCGCGCCGGCGGCGGGATCGTCCAGCACGTCGCCCGGCATTGGAGGCCAGGCGACGACGGAGGAGGCTAGTGCGGCCTGCTCAGCATCAAGCTGTTTGAGCGCCCACCGCGGTGGGTGTCTGCCGACTCGGGGACGCGGCGGGGGGGCGGAGGTGGCCAGCATCACGTACATATGATCCGACGCCGGCTCACAATCCTCCGCCACCCAGCAGTCCGACGTCTTGGCGGCGGCCGCGGGGTTGACCCAGATCAAGTCGATAATCGACTCGCCCCGCGGACCGCGGAACGTCGTGACTGCATGGGGGTTCTTCAACGAGAACCCCATCGCCGTCGTCCACTCGAGAAGCACCTCGCCCCTGGAGTCCGTTCTGGGGGCGCCCCACTCGGAAGCGTGGGCGTTGAAGTCCCCCAGAAGTATGACCGGCTGAGCTCTGAGGGGGGCGAGAAAAGCCCCCAACTCGTGCAGCCGGTCCTCGAACTCCGGGACGGAAAACCTCGGCGCAATGTAAACACCCACCGCGAGGAATTCCCCCGATCTCGCGGCCATCCATCCCCTGCCGTGTCGGGCGATCGAGCACGGCAGGGATCCGCGATTTACGTCCCACATCATCGCCACCTGCCGATCCGGGTTCGTGGACCGAAAACATCGGTCCACAAGCGGATACGACTCGGTGGCGATGACCAGTCCGACCCCCATCTCTATGCAAGCCTGCGTAAGCAAGTCGTGCGCTCGCATAGAGTGGTTTAAGTTGGCGAGCAGGATCGGCGGGCCGCGAGGCATTACAAAGCCTTGTCAGCGGCCTCCGCCGGATCCTGCTCAGGTCGGGCTGCAACTCCCGATGACTCGGGTGCCCCGTCTGCACTCTCCACGGCGGGGGGCAGAGGCCCCCCACCGTATGACGCGGCGACCGACTGCGCGAGGAGTAGGGCCTCCTCGGCGTTGATCGCCATCTCAGCCCCCCCCCCCCCCGGTTGTTAGCACGGGCGGAGTCGCCTTCCCGGCCTTTAAAAAGGCCGCTCTCCCCTCGGGTCGAGGACCGCTGAGGGGGAGCACTGGGCTGCCCCCCCTCTCCTTCTTCTTTCTCGATCCCTTGCGGGGAGAGCCCTCAGGCGAAGACGGCATCGAGTGCAACGAGGCACCCGGATCCTCCTGGGCCTTCCGCTTGCCCGCGCCGGACTTGGCCGCCGAGGTGGACACCAGAGCACTGGTCTCTATATTCACAGCGGGCGCGGCGGGGCAAGCCAACGCGGAAGCGGACGCGGACGTGGGTGGGGGCGGGGGGTGGGGCGTCGTCACTCGGGGCGCCGCCGGCGCGGGGGGAGCAACCCCCCCGGGAACCCCGCCGCACTTCTTCTTCTTGCCGTTCCCTGACACAGGGGGAGGGCGGCAGGCCGGGCCACCCATTCGGTGCCCGGCCGGTAAACCCGCGCTGGTGCATAGGGGGCAGCTAGGGACGGCGACGCACAGTCGCGCCGTGTGGCCCGCTACCCCGCACCTGTAGCAGAGGAGGCGCCTGTCCTCCGGGCTGGAGCACTTGGCCTGTGCGTGGCCGTACTCCAGGCACCGGAAGCACTGCAGCCTCCTCTGTGCGAGCGGCGTCACTCGCGCGGCAAGGGAATTTATGACAATTTTCCCTACCTTAACGAGTAATGACGCCGCCGCCGCGGGCGCGCGGACCCATGCGGAGAACAGCCCCGCTGGATCTGGGGGCGCGCGGGATCGCAGCCGGCGCCACTGCGCTCCTCCCCCGCACCACCATCTCGGCGCTGCCACCTGCAGCCGCTTTCGCCGCCCTCTTAGCCTTTCGGCCTACAACCTGGGCCCACGTGCCCTGCGGGGCCGCGGGTGCACCAGGCGCCCGGGTCGGAGCGACCGACACCGGCGCCGGCGCAACCGCCACCGCTTTCTTTTTCTTGACGGCCCTTACAGCGGGGCCGCCCGGCCGCGACGCCGGAGGGGGAGCACCAACTCCCCCCACCGCCGCTGCTCCCGTCGCCGTGCTCCCCGACGCTGAGGGGGCGGTCGGCGCCGCCCTCCGCTTCTTGCGCCCCTTAGTGGGCGCAGGAGTCGGGGGAGCCGGAACGGGCGCGGTCTTCCCCACGCCCGGGGAGGCAGACGCGGGGGGAGGGGGAACACCTCTCCCCGGTCCGCCCGCGGGCAAGCGCGCCGGACTACCGGCGAGACGTCGCTCCCGTCCCCCCTTCTTGGGGGGCGGAGCCGCGGCAACCGCCGCAAAAGACCGCCCGCCGCCGATCCTGGCCCATTTCTGGGCAAGAGCCGACGGCGGGTCGGCCGGTCTCGGCGCCGGTGTCGGCGTCAGCGTCGGCGCCGGTGCCGGTCCTCCTCGACCGAGCACCTTGCCTAGGTGGAGGAGGCGGCCATCCACCCTGCTCTCCAACTCCTCCATCCGGCGCAACACGGCGTCACAGGGCTGCTCAGCGGCCACGGAGCCGGCGTCACGGGTGGAGTTCACAGAGGGATGACGGGGGGACACCGCCCTCCTCCTTTTCTTCGCTTTCCCTGGTGCATCTCGCAGGGGGGAGGACCTGGCCGCAGCTGAAGGACCCGGCACGGGAGCCACCTCCACCTGGACGCACGAGTCCGTCCAGGGGGGCAGGCACGGGGGCAGGAGCTCCGCACGCGTGGGGAGGGGCACGGCGGGACGGAACGCCAGAGTTTCTGACTCCGCCACGTCCACGCCGGCCATTGACACGCGCGGCACCAGGCGCGCGTATTTCCCCCGCAGGAATTCGAGCTCCCGCTCCTTCACGTGGAGGGTCTCCCCCAACGTGTGTGCCTGATCCGTCAGGGCTCTATTCTGCGTGGCGAGCTTCACAGATCTTCGCTCCCACGCACCCTGACGGTACACCACCTCCCACGCCGGTTTATCCGGGTTCTCCCCCCGCTCGGCCCTTCCGGTCAATTCGGCCGCCACGGCCGACGCGCGACGGATGGCGATCTTGATCGCCCGCGCGTCGGTCGTCTTTAGGTTTCTCGCCGCGTTAATAGTCGCGGCGACCGAGTCCAACTCCTCCTGGGCCCGCCCAGCGAGACCTCTCACCGGCAGCGTCTCGGCCCAGTTTCTAAGCTCGGTGCGGCTCGGAAGGGCCTTCATCCCCGGTCCTAATCGAATCGGGTTCGTCCAAACGCCGGGCTTCCGTCCCCTCTTACCGGGGACGAAGCCCGGCCTCCGGCCGGCGTCGGTGTCGTCTCCGCTGCCGCCTCCCCACCCCCCGGTCGAAACATCGTCCTCCATCCCGGACCCAACATTCCTTCCCAAGGGTCCTCGGGGCCCGGGAACCCCGGTATCCCCGCTCCCCCCTGACTCGCTATCAAAGGAGAGGACAAGTGCGTCGTCGGCGTCGGCCGCGGCGCCGGCGGGAGGCAGCATCTCGTCGCAGCGCAGGAGTGTCACCCGCGCCTCTTCCAGCACTGCCGCAGTAGCGCACTGCGACATTGGACGCAGCGGCGACGTCCGCGCCGACGCGACGGGGGCCCCCGTTGAGCTCCTCCCAGGGACCAGGGTAACAGCGTCCCCATCGAGCCGACTAATCAATTCGGCCACCTCACGACACACTTCAAGCGTGCCAGCCGCTCCAGTTGGTGGCCGAACCTCGACTATGCTCCTCACGTATGGGACGCCTCGCGTGGTGGGAGGCGTCGGCAACGGCGCACCCCCGGCAGTCCCCCTACCCCCAAAAACTGTGCCAGAGCGCAGCGTCCTCAAAACTGGGGAGGCGCAGCGCGCTTCCCCGACTGCGGAGGGGTGTTCCCCCGCTTCTGCCGCGGAGCGCTCGCCGCAGGAAGCGGCTGGCATGCCGCCCCCGCTCGTCGCGTTCTCCAAAACTCGCTCCTCCCACAGACTAGCCACCCGCGTAACCACAGGTGGTAGCCTGTCCAGTGCTGGTGTGGCCGGTGACCCGCTTACAGCGATCGAACACCGGTCCACTATCAACGAAGTACGGTCGTCGGCCGTTGGCGTTGGTACCCGGACGCCTCCCGGTAGTGTTTGTAGGACACTGTCCTGATCTATGTTTCCTTCCATGTAGGTCCCACGCAGAACCGCTTAGGAAGGTCGCACAACGGTAGAGGCGGCCTGCCGTTGTGAAGCCTGTACCCGGGCCCCTAAGGGCGCGGGCTACAGCTGGAGGCGGCAGTACTCCAGCCGGATCGCGGTTAGGTGGAGCATACCCGCTCCACCCACGTGCCCCTCAGACACGAGGGAACACGTCCCCTGGCACCACCGCTGGGGCTCAGTGTTGGGGGTTTTATTATAGAGGTTTTTCCTTACCTCGCGGCCCGGCCGGTTAAGGCAAGACCTCCGGTCCGTGCGGCTTCGCGTACCCTCGGGAGGTGTCTTCCTGAGGGGTCGTTGTTCTACCGCGCGGGCTACGGATCTCCCGGAAGCGATACGCTTCCAGGCTTCCCCACTAAGGCGGGGGTGGCACCATAACCCCAGAGACACCCGGGGCTACTGTCCGACCCTTGGCGGGAGGCGTCCCGCCAGGGAGGACACCCTCCGGATAAATCCGAAGGGAACGCAAGTTGCCATGTCCGCGTCCGCGTCCCCCAACGAGACTATGTCTCGCGGGGACCCCGGGAGCACCAACTAGGAGGTGCGGTACATGGACTTTCCCCGGTCGGGCCCCCAACTTCGTCCAAATTCTCCGCCCCGGGCTGGTCCTGGACCCTCCCCACGCGGCCCGAAGGCCCGGGGTTACCACCAGAACCGGCAACCCGGTTGAGAGAACATGAAACCCATCGGGGTTCCCCAACGGCCATGCGCCGGCAAGCCGACGGCCGAAGGGGTGCCGTTCCAGGGCATCCAGATCGTGCAATGATGGCCAGAATCTTCCCGTGAACGGCGCAATGCCAGGACACAGGCACGGCACATCCGATCTGGATACTTCGCTCCCGATTGTAGGACACTTTACCTTCACCTCCCCGGGGGAGGGACGGGGTTATGTGGGGCTTGCACCCACTAAAACTCCACGGTGGTCGTCCTCGGGCGCGGAGTCGCACGTTCGAGGGGGGGGAGTTGTGCGAGAGCAAACTAGCGATACATTCGCTTGCCCCCCCCCCCCCCCTCAGCGCAAATGCTGGCTCCGCGCTCAACAACCCCGCGCGGTAACGTGCGGGGTCTTCCCAAAACTCCGGCGACGCGAGACGGACCACGCGTCCGCGACGCCACTTCTGGGGGGGGGGGGGGGGGGTCGCATGATGTTGTAAGGGGATGAGGGTGCCCCCCGGCACCCCCACCCCGCGACCCCCCGCGGTCGAGCAGTGACCCGGACGCGGCCCGAAGGGTCGCGGCCGGTGCGGGGAGGCGGCACTAGGTCATATGGTCAATTGACCGCCGCACTCACCCTTTACCTGCTCGACCGCCTTCCTCGGGAGCGCGCTGAAAACGGCGCCAATGGCACGGCTCCCGGGGGGAGCAGCAGAAGGTCGGCTGTTCCTCGGGGGAGGGGGGGGGGGGGCTCTGACACGAGGACCCCCCCTGATCGTAACTCCGCCGTCACGCGACGCGCCCTGCCACGACGCGACGCCGACGGCAACTCGCGGCTAAGGCCGCCTCCTTCCCGAGGCGCCCTGAAAAGGGCGCCTCCGACCCGGGGTAATGCCGACGGGGAGCGGGGGTGACGCACGAAACTACGCCACCACCGTACCTCCCCCGGCCCCGGGTCATCTCCTCCTCCCGATCCTACCGGATCTCCGAGGGGCGGCTACGCGGGACGGATGCCCGGTGCGGATCCTGTCCCGCTCCGCCTCCTCCTTCTTCAACATTACCGCCTCCGCAAATGCGGAGACGGCCTTCCAGCACTCCCGATCTCCCGCCATCCGACGCACGACCGTCGGCAGCGAGAGATCGGGGGGTTTGTAGGACACTGTCCTGTTCTATGTTTCCTATCATACTCGATCTTTTTTTTTTTTTTTTTTTTTTTTTGACGTGGAAAAATCCCTAACGGTTACCCCGCCCCCCGGGGGAGGGACGGGGTTATGTGGGACTTGCACCCACTAAAACTCCACGGTGGTCGTCCTCGGGCGCGGAGTCGCGCGCTCGAGGGGGAGGACTTTTTGCGGGGGCAAACTAGCGATTCATCCGCTACCTCCCCCTCAGCGCAGTGCAAACTCCGCGCTCTACAGCCCCGCCCGGCAACGCGGGTCTTCCCAAAACTCCGGCGACGCGAGATGGACCACGCGTCCGCGTCGCCACTTCTGGGGGGGGGTCGCATGATGTTGTGGAGGGGTGAGCGTGCCCCCGGCACCCCCACCCCGCGACCCCCCGCGGTCAAGCAGTGACCCGGACGCGGCCCGAAGGGGAGGCGGCACTAGGTCGTATGGTCAATTGAATGCCGCACTCACCCTTTACCTGCTCGACCGCCTTCCTCGGGAGCGCGCTAAAAACGGCGCCAATGGCGCGGCTCCCGGGGGAGCAGCAGATAGTCGGCTGCTCCCCGGTGTACACTGTACCTACGTCAGACCTGCTCGCGTGCTCGGATCGTTCGTGCCACCCGATTGCTTCCAGCCGCTCGGTTCTTTCGATCCGCTCGCTGCATTCGAGCCGCTCGGCTCGGATCTGTTATTCGAACCGAGTGTATCCCGGCTCGCTTTTTCCGAGTACTCGAACAGCTCTACAATGTATACTATTGAATTATAACCTACCATCTGTCAAATATGGAAAGTTGTCAAAATTTTCTGAAATGTCTCGAGTTGTCACGAAATGTCACCACATAAGACACTGAATTATTGTCCCGATTAACAAGGTAAGTCGCCAAATTTTTTTAATAGATTTTTCATGTAGAGCTTGTAGAATAGAAACGAAGGGGACGCACAGACATGGAAGTTGTCCGGAAAATATTCAACAGAGAAGCATCTTCTTTCGCATAAGTTTCTAGAAATGTGTACCATGCATGCACAAAATAATATATTGTAACAAATTGTATTGCATTTAAATTGCCAGATATTTTTATAGCAGCAATTTAGAGTTTTTATGTAAAGCTTATAGAAATGAAGGGGACGCACAGGACTTGGATAAAAATGACGGGGGTCGCACAAGCTTAGAGAGAAATGAGGGGGACGCACAGGCTTGAATAGAAATGAAGGGGATGCACAGGCTTGGAGGTTGTCGGGAGAAGGTTATTAGATAGACACAGCATCTTGTTTCGCACAAGTTTCTGGAAATTTGTCAAATAAGGTAAATCGACAAAAATTTGTTGATTTCAATTCACCATTAAACATACTAAATTAATTTTATTCCAAAACCAATAAATTGTGTGTTAAAAATATTGGATGTCTTCGCTCATTTTCGCTGAATTATTATCATTGGCATTTACATTTCCTACAACAAGACTTTCTGCCATACGCTCTCACCTCCTTCGGACACATTTTGTAGCCTCTACACTTACTAAAGCAAAATGCCACTCTATTTCTATATAAGTTCTACGTTAAGTTGTAACTAAAATAACTAAAATGTTAATTTTGTATATTTACAGATAATCGAAGCAGAAGATGATGCAGTGTGATCTATGGCAGAGAAAAATTTTTTTGGAACATAGTATTATTATTATAATTATTATTATATTAATTAAACGATTTTATTCAGCTTCGATCCTCTGTTTCTTTCTTTTATGCTTGCTTCATATCTGAAAATTCAAATTTAAACCAATTCCACCAATCCAATTGTCTTGAAGCTTTGCAGGCGTGCGTAGTTTGGATGATAATACAAATCACAAAAAATAGAAGATAATAATATAATATTAAACATTATCTGCAGTCATTCCCTATGCAAATTATGTTTGTAAAAAGAAGTCAGATCCCTATTAAAAATTTCAAAAAAGTAAAAAAATTACGACAAGTACATGAAATCAAATAAATCACAAAAAAAATAGAAGATAATAATAATGACAATATAAAAAAAAGATGTGAGATCAAAGTGAAATCAAATAAATCATAAAAACTAGAAGATACTAATAATGATAATGACAATATAAAAAAAGATGTGAATAATAATGATGATATAAAAAAAAAGATGTGAAATCAAAATGAGCTGCAAGTACATAAAGGTGCTTTCCAACTGCCCTTAAGATGACACAACTACATAGACACAGCTAAAATGCTGTGTTCATACATTCCATTACTCATATCGCGGACATTTTAATTAACCTATCAAAAAGAATCCCATTTAAAAACATTGTCGTACATTAATAGCTTTACAAAATTAATGATATACAAAAATTGCGCCAATTATAACAATGGCTATTTATACAAAGAAAAAAATGTATTAAATAATATTAAGCAGATATATTTTTATACAAATAAATATTTTAATACGAATAAATATTTTATTCAAAATACTTGGCGCTGCGCCCCGAATTGGTGTTGCTAAACTGAATACATATGTATAAATTGAATTAATCTTTTTCTTTCTTTCTTGTGCGTGCGTTCGTGAATATGTGTATGTGTGCGTGTGCATATGCTACGTATGATATTAGAATTAAATATATGTAGAATAAATTTGACTGCGTTTCTAATACGTATATGTATATGTTTATGTATTTTAGATTGTAAGGGAATTATTGTAAATTATTAATACTAAGACAATTAACATTTTTTCGATTTCGCAGAGCCAAGTATTTTAAATAAAATATTTATTCGTATTAAAATGTTTATATGTATAAAAATATATCTGCTTAATATTATTTAATACATTTTTTCTTTGTATAAATAGCCATTGTTATAATTGACGCAATTTTTGTATATCATTAATTTTGTAAGGCTATTAATTTACGACAATGTTTTTAAATGGGATTCTTTTTGATGGGTTAATTAAAATAAAATCTCTGCGATATGAGTAATGGAATGTATGAACACAGCATTTTAGCTGTGCATATGTAGTTGTGTCATCAAAAGGGCAGTTGGATAGCACCTATATGTACTTGCAGCTCATTTTGATTTCACATCTTTTTTTATATTGTCATTATTATTATCTTTTATTTTTTTGTGATTTATTTGATTTCATTGCGATCTCACTTTTTTTTATATTGTCATTATTAGTAGCTTCTATTTTTTGTGATTTATTTGATTTCATGAACTTGGCGTAATTTTTTTACTTTTTTCAAGTTTTTTAATGTACGCGTTACACACACACCTTCATCAGCCAAAAGAAACTAACACATGTTTCGTTCGTCGACTCTCGGGATTATTCGGCAGGGATCGTCGTCCGTCATTGTACACCTGGCTCAAAAATATCGTTCCAACTACCACTAATGCAAGGTGGGGAAGTTGCCCCTTCCATGGGGCCGCCCAGGCTAGGGAAAATGCGCAGGCTGGATGCGCGTGATTATTATGTGGTCCTCTCCTCGAAGTGACAGAAAATATAACCTATATGCTACACGACAATAAATGTTTATTGGTTATTTCGTTCTTTTACGCTACATTTGTGAACTTTTTATACCTTAACATCCTTCCAAAATATTATTGTTACGCCACAACGGTATATTTATGAAATCGGTTATAGCATATAGGTTATATTTTCTGTCACTTCGAGGACGTCTGCAAGCACGACGGATACTCGTGCCACCATGGCAGTCCACGGCAGTGGCAGTCAGTGCCGGCAAAATCGAAGAATATGTAAATTCACACATCAATATCCAGACATATCATCTGGACGTATCCAGACGGCAAACGTAATTATGGAATTGAATAATTGCCAATTATTTACGTCGCGGAAATCGAGATTCACATTATCTGCAAGACGGAAAAGTAGGGTTATGCGCGAAGTGCGAACGTTTAGCGTCTCGTTTAGTAGATAATAATTTAACACATATTTTCTTATAAATGTTAATGTTTGCAGGAGCATGCATAATCGCCTAGGGTGTGTACTGTGTGGAGATGGAGCTAAAGTAAGTATCGCATGTATCCCGTTTATTCATACCCCACACAGCACACAGCCGTCCTAAAAGCGTCCCATGGACGTCTGTCCCAGTCGTACCGGACGTCCCAGGGACGTCCCGAATTTCCCACGAACGGCTTATATACGTCCCCTGAACAACGAATGTTACAAAAAAAGTGGTCCCGGGTACGTCTCGCACACAGCATACAGCCGTCCTAAAAGCGTCCCAGGGACGTCCATCCCAGTCGTTCGGGACGTCCCGAATTTCCCACGAACGGCTTATATACGTCCTCTGAACGACGAATGTTACAAAAGAAGTTGTCCCGGGTACGTGGTCTTTTAAGCGCATGGATTAGGACTGAACAGGCGTTCGAAAAACGTAATTAAGACCTATTTTATCGATAAATTAAGCCTTTCGTCCCGGGTCCGCCAGAGGACTCTCGTCAGTAAGGCTTACCTGGCGGAACCCTGCCTTAGACACGCTGGGTATCAGGACTGGGACAGAACTCTTATAAATTCCAACCGGAGGGCGATGGAACACCAGCGAGAAACTCTCGAGCCGGGTAGCCCTCTGGTGGCATATGTCGATGAACATTATCGGATCCCTACAATAGCACACGACGTCCTCAAAGCGTCCCAAGGCCGTCCCAAAGACGTATTTAACACGTCCCAAACGCGTCCCAAGGACGTCTTTAGGATTTTGTACAGATGGCGCCACTGTAGTTACCGACGTCCCAAAAGCGTCCCAAAAGCGTCTGTAGACGTCCCAGAGCCGTCCACAGACGTCCCAAGGACGTTTTGTTACAAACCGGGACATTCAGACCTACAGACCTAGAAGGGACCTAAAAGAGACGTCCTCGGGACGTCGTGTGCTGTGTGGGACGTTACGTTTAAATTTATACTAATATTGTATTTGTTTTCTGCGCTAACACAACAGGGAATATGATGATTCTACACAAAAAAGAAGTCGAAAATATTGAATAAAATTTTCTGATATCGCCCCTACTAGGTACCACTGGTTATGGGACTTACTGTATATGGATTTGTAAATGTTGTAGTATGTCAGGTGGCTCAATAATAAAGGTATTGCAATAGAATTATGAATATATATTGGAGAGTATTAAACAATAGACATAATACACGTAATAACTCAACCGTTCAACGCACGCTCAGGGATCGGCTGACTCCAGCTCTCGCTGATACGTACAGGAGCGGTGGTAATGTGTGCGTGAATTGACTCCAGCTACGCGAGCTAGAGTCGGCCGAAGCTACGCTAGCAGCGAGTCAACTTTGTAGTGACGTAAAAGCATGTGACGTCACATTCGCTTCGCGTGTCCGTCAATTCACGCACACATTACCACCGCTCCTGTACGTGTCAGCGAGAGCTGGAGTCAGCCGATCCCTGCGCACGCTGTCGAGGAAGACTGGTTACTCCTCGTCGGAAGGACTCGGGTCCTTCCGACACAGATCGTCCTCACTTACGCCGTTACCTTCCGAGCTATCTGATGACTATAGTTCGGCTATCCTGACTATATGATTGCCCCTAATCATATCGTCGCGCAAGTGGTTCTAGTACGCAAAACAACATAAATACCTATTCTTTGGTGAATAATAAACATAATCTCTGATTCACATACCAAGTTCCACCGTAAGTACGTAAGTTCCGACATAATATGAATACTGCCGACATAAGGTATATAAATTCAAACTTAAGTATACATAAGGTTGAACATAACGTTTGCCATAAGGAACATGAATCTTAAACATAAGGTACATAATTTCGTAATGTTCAATATTGCCGTAAGGTATACATAAATCTTAACATAAGGGTACATAAGTTGATTCTTAATTACATTCTTCGCTTACCCATCGCTTCATGTTCTCAGGTGAGCAAACTCCTTCGAAAGGTAGCTGTGTCAATTGATTCACTTCCGGATCGCATACAACATATCTGTCCTTGTCCAGTATGCGCTTGACTACATACGGTCCTCTAAAGGGTATAGCCGGTTAAGATGGTCAAATGTGCCCTTGAACCGAATTCGACTCACGATGAGTCATTCGAAAGCTTATAAAAAAAGAAACATTTGTGGCAAGTTTCAACTTTGTATCTCTACCCGGAGGGTAGTAATGGGCAAAAATAGAAAATCAGGTTTTTGCCGAATTTGTCCTATACTAGGGAATCAAAAATTTTGAAAAAATCAGAGGCATTTCTGTTATCGGGGCACATATTAGAGAATTGTTTCAGATTTTTAAATTGAAAAACCGAGCGGTGAAAAATAAAAAACACCAAAAAATGATGAAAAATGCTGATTGTGTATCGAAGCAGTCTTGGAACTATAATTATATTTTTACTGTAAGTCCGTATCATTGTTACTATTGTCCTGATTTTTTTTCAGATTTTTCAATTTGGTGCGCCGCAGTTAAAAAAATTAAAAACCGATATTTTCGTCGTTTTTCCCGTGTCAGAGTAACTTATACGTCGAATTGCTTAATGAAATAAGTGTTTTATGCGATCTTCAATGATTATACGTACAGCAAAACATCATAGGAATTAAAGAAACTGAAAAAACCGAATCATTCGAAAGTATGCTATGCGCCTTTGTTTAGAAAATAACGGAACGCGCACGTCGCAAGGAACGGGAACTCGCGAGAGGGCTTCGATAAATTTGTGACCCCTACTTCTAAGCAGTAGTTTACTATTGATTTACACTATTTACAATTGTTACAATAAAGCTGAACGCACGCACAAGTTTACAAAGAGACGAAACACTGACTTTCCTACGCCGTAGGCTTAATCTAATTTAGCAGTCGAAGCACGCGGAATCGGCCCGATTCCGTAAGCAAAGCGAAGTATAAAGTAGTTCTCCTACGCGGTAGGGTTTTACGAATAAGCAGCGCGATGCACGTGGGCTCGGCCCGATGCCCTTTACAACGCGAAACCAGCGGATGAACAAAGCGCGTGGATTCGGCCCGAATCCAATAAAGCAAAGCGATTTAAGCAAAGTGACTTAGTAGACGGCTCGTCGACAAGTGTCGTGTACAGAACGAGATCCAGGAAATCGGCCCGATTTCCGGGAAGGCAGAAGCAGTCCCCCTTCCATCGGTTGTAAGGCGATGAAAGGGGCCGTTTTCGGCGCTCCACATGAGTCAGCGGACCGGTGCCATTATCTAATTAACGGTACGCCTGGGAGATGGCGTTAAGATGCAGAATTCTCTTAACAGCCTTACATTGTAAAGTATCTACCGTATTTTTCAACAGCGTCGGTAGCGCAGCGGTAAAGTGTCGAGTTGCTAAACCGCTGCGAACTTTTTGAACGTAGGTTCGAGCCTCGAACTTCCAAGTCCCCTTAGGCTAAGTTTTTTTTTTGTTAATTATATATATTTCCTAACTATACGACACATTGCTCAATATTTATTTTCAAATGTTTTAAGAATATCTGAAAAACATATTAACCTGAAATATATATGTAAATATGAGTTTGGACTGCTTTTTATGCCACCGTTTCTCTTGTCAAGTGTCCTGACAATTACGGCATTGTTTAACATTTCTTGCACTGCATTAATATGTGAAATTGGTTTTCAAATCTCTTACCTTTAATAATTATGGATGGATAGCAACAAAAATCGTATTGTTGTTTTGCTACTATTTAGTTTTTTCGTCTATTAGATCATACAATCCTCACTTTTATTCAAAATATATGTTAGAATTTCTGTCACGGCTTCAATGAATGAAGGGAAAAGACAATCATGACTGTTCGATTGATAACGTATGTTTATAACAGAGCGATGGGGACCGAGAAAGGATGTTTATGCTGCAGTATCGAATGTGTCAAGAGTGTGAAGTCTGAATGGTTTCTCAGAATGCACGTGGAGGATTTGGATGACTGAAGTGCGTGTCAAGAGTGTATGTTGTGGATGTGAATCGCGGGAAGTGCAAGAGACGAATGCACGAGAGTAGTCTAGTACAGAGTGTCACAGAGTTCACGTCGTCGTGGCTTTGGTCTTTACAATCTGCAGTCACTTTTGAATTATACTGCTTTCACCCAGTATATCTACAATAGTAGTAACTTCGTTACGTGTTTTTAAATATTATTTTATCGGTGTGCTTTCATCTGTGGTTGTGTGTTCAATATGTCGACTGGCAATGAGAAAGTGCAATTTGTTGAAAGGAAAACCTTGCGTGCTAAGTGTATTCGGTGTAATATCTTGGTTCGCAAATCGCTTGGTCAAATACGGAAAATCAAGACGGAAGTTGAGGCTGTGAAATATTCTAAAGTTCTGAAAAGAGTGGTGACTATTGGTGACATATTATGCAATAGGTGCCGCGTTTACATGTACAAGAAAACAACGACTACCGTCTCCAATCCTGAAAATTCTCAGGAATTTCGTCAGCTTGAGGAATCTTCCGTCAGAGCGTTTTCTGTAGTTGGTTCTTTTTCTTCAGCTGACAGAGGGTCTTCTTCTTCAGCTGGGCCCTCTTTCTCAGCTGAAACCTCTTCTTCAGCTGGACCCTCTTCTTCAGCTGAAACCTCTTCTTCAGCTGGACCTTCATCTTCAGCTGAACCCTCCTCATCATCCGGAGCTTTTTCAGCCACAATATCTTTACGCAGAACAGCTTCAACCGAAATACATTCACCCGAAAAATCAACCGACAAATCATCACCAGAAAAGTCTGAATCTGAATCTGTTGCTTTATCGTGTTCCTCAACAGAAGATCCATCGTTTCTTATGAATTTGAGGAATGTAGAACAATTAGCTACTGAATACATAGAGATGCCATTTGCTAGAGTTATTTCCACTCATGGGTACTGTTTCGTCTGTGGGATTACGAAAAATATCGTGAATGTACCGGCTGAAACCAGGAAGCAGGTATTTATCATGCGAAGATTATATGTTCCTAAAGGAAATCGGTGCTGTCCTGGTCATTTGTTAAAGAACCGTTTGTTTCAAGAAGATGTTCTGAACTTAAGAACATATTCAAATAACAGTATAATCGATGCCAAAGAATTACGAAATTATTTTGAATACCTTTCCGTACATAACAATTCAAATATTAAAGATACAATAGGTGATTTCTGGTCACTTCTGAAGAGCGGTTGAAAGTATTTACAGGTTTAACGTGGGAAAACTTAATAAAACTTCGGGGAATGATGACTTCTTTGAGAAATTCTGAGCAGCGAGATGTCACACAAGCTATTGTTGTTTTCTTGTTCAAATTGCGTACTGGCAATTCAAATAGTATGATAGCTGCAATTCTCGGATTAGAACGCGAGCAACAGGTATCTGATTTTTGTAGGTCCGTCATAAATTCTTTTGAAAAAGACATTCTTCCTTGCTATTTTGGATTCGCGACACTTCCACGGAAAACCCTAATAGAAGATCAAACGTCACTTGTTGCCAAAAAGTTATATAGTATAACAGATCAATTAGCACTGATTTTCGATGGAACTTATATTCGGCATCAGAAAAGTTCTAACAATGAATACCAGCGAAAATCATATTCGGGTCAAAAGAAAGTACCCTTGTGTAAACCCTTCACAATTTGCACCACAAACGGCTATGTGGTTGAAGTTCTTGGCCCTTTTTGTGCAAACCAGAACGATGTACAAATTATGAAAATTGCGATGGAAGACCCAAATGGTTTGCAAACCCTTTTAAAACCTGGAGATATTTGTATTGTTGATCGAGGTTTTCGCGACGTAACATCTTATTTAGAAGAACGCGGTTACAGAGTGCTCATGCCTGCGTTAAAAGGCAAGCGTAAGCAATTAACGACTGCCGAATCAAATGCATCCCGCCACGTCACTAAAATTCGCTGGGTAGTCGAAGCAATTCACGGCATCATAGGACAAAAGTATAAACTTCTTCACAATCAAATGGACAATAAGTTACTCCTAAAAGTTAGTTTATATTGCAGAATAGCGTGCTTTTTAAATAATACGTTCGGGAAACGCTTAAATTCGGACGTAGGTCTTTGTGATGAGATAGTAGAACGAATGTCGTCTCAAAACAGCGCTGAGAATTCATTATCACTAGAGGTTGAAAATCAACATTGGAACAGGCGAAAAATTCCATTTAATCAGCAATCAGCTAACGAGCTTCTTGATTTTCCGGAAATGACGGAGAAAGACCTAAAAATTCTATTTACCGGTTCATATCAATTGTCTCAAGCGATATCATATTTAGCGGAACTAATGGATGAAGAGAATAACATTAATTTTCGTTGTCTTAAAGAGAGGAAGAATATTATTAAATTCGAAGTGAGATCGCGACATATTAACAGCAAAACCTATAGATGTTATATTGATTATGCACCAAACTCAATAGGCTATTCCGGAATTAAACGCTATTGTTGTGAATGTGCAGATGGTAACCGTACCGTCGGGTGCTGTTCACACATAGCTGCAATAATTTATTACTTATCGCATGCTCGGTACCCTTCAAAAATTGTAAGACCTGCAGAAATTCTTAGCAAAATATTCAACAGTGAACACGTGACACCAGTAATTAATGAAGACAGCGATGACGATTGAATGCATCCAACACGATTTTTGTTGCTATCCATCCATAATTATTAAAGGTAAGAGATTTGAAAACCAATTTCACATATTAATGCAGTGCAAGAAATGTTAAACAATGCCGTAATTGTCAGGACACTTGACAAGAGAAACGGTGGCATAAAAAGCAGTCCAAACTCATATTTACATAAATATTTCAGGTTAATATGTTTTTCAGATATTCTTAAAAACTTGGAAATTAAATATTGAACAATGTGTCGTATAGTTAGGAAATATATATAATTAACAAAAAAAAAACTTAGCCTAAGGGGACTTGGAAGTTCGAGGCTCGAACCTACGTTCAAAAAGTTCGCAGCGGTTTAGCAACTCGACACTTTACCGCTTTTTTTTTTTTTTTTTTAATAAAGTGTTTATTGGTCCAGACAGTACGTTATACAAATGTATAATGGGTCCAAAAACAGATAAGAAAAATAGCCAGACAAACGTGGGATCGAATACTATTTGTTCGACGCAGCGAATACTTATAGTTATTAATCGTTGTTGCTTGTAACTAATGTTGTATCGATATGATTAGTACTCATGATACGAAGAAATTAACGATCGCTGCCACTTCCGCTTGTGACATAATAAATGGGAAAAATTACAGCGGCCGTATAGCCGGTAAAAAACCCATGTACATCTCTTTATATCTTATAGCTAATCTTAGGACTAATGGATAGGAAGAGGGTAGGAGAGTATTTACAAGGGAGGAGGTTTGAAGAAAGGAGGAGACGTAATAGAAAAGGAAGGGGTATATACAGTGGGACTTGGATGATCCATTATGTACAAGGTAGCGCATGCGCCCCTCACAAGTGCCAAACGGCCCCTGTTCATATCTCCCTCGCCCTTAGGAGACTTCTACGGCGTTCAATCAGTTCAGGCATGTGTGTGCACGTGGCGGAGAGCCACCAATACTTCTTGAAATTGAGGCGATGGAAGTCGCGCTGGTCTCTCCTGGGGATGGATGTCGAATATTTAAATTTGTCACGATTAGTCAGGAAGTCGGTGTGAGCGTACGCTATCCGTTTATTCGCCCTATTCCTGCGCCAGTGGTATATTATGGGGGTGTTGTTATTATTTTGTATCAGGCCTTGGGTGTCGCACTCTAAAAATGTTTGCGGGGTCACGTAACCTGACGCAAGTTGTTTATGTGTGGGGGTTTCGGATTGAGTGGCGAGGGAATTGATAACATCGTTATCTATAAGCAGGAGATTTCTGAAGTACCCTCGAGCGAGGGAGATCATGAACGAGTCTATTCTGGGTATGTCCGCTCGGTCATACAGGATCTGATTACTGATAAAATGTTTCCAGTCAGAATCTGGTGTCCGGTAGAGCCTGAGGCAGGCGCGCAAGCACTTGCGTTCCAGAGCTCGGATCTTCTCGCCTATGGTGTGGTTGAAATTCCATAGGATGGGCGCGGCGTATGTTATAATAGGCCGGATCAGTAACATGTATAGAATAATTTTGGCCCTGCCTGTGAGGTGCCTATTATGGAAGATCCTGCTATTGGCTATAAAGGCTCTGTTGGCTTTTTCAAGTTGTATGTCAAAGTGCCGATTTCCCCGCAGAAGATAGTCAAGTTGGACTCCTAAGTACTTGACTACCTTCTTATGCGGGATGAGTACCTTGTTGCAGGTGCCAGGAATTGTGGCCGAGATCTATGTCGCCTACCCTGGCCCTGATCGCGTGATGTTTACCTGCGGTTTTCGGAACAGCATCGTTTCGCACTTGAGAGGGTTAAGTCGCAAGTTCCACGACATGTAATACCTGTTGATTTGATCTACAACAGTGTCTAGTCCGTTCTGGACAGCCTCCCCTCTATTACCAGCGACGTATACAACTACGTCGTCGGCGAAAGCCAGGAAACCGGCACCCCCCTGTGTATTAAAACCGAAGAGATCTGGGAGGTCCCCCAGAAATATGTTGAATAGGACTGGCGAGTTGACCGTGCCCTGTTGCAATCCCTCCTCTATGTAGAATTTGGTGGGGGATAATCTCTTTCCATCCCAGGTATGGAAGGACTTGCCTGAGATCATGTCCCAAACCATATAAACCAACCAGAGGGGGCAACCTCTCTTATGTAGCTTGTATATAAGTCCGCCCAGCCACACCGAATCAAACGCCTTTTCGAGGTCGAGGAAGGCCGCGCCAACTAGTTGGTTGTTACCAACCATTGTGTTTAGATCCGACAGGAGCTTGTGAATCGCGTGAACCGTAAAGTGTTGGTACTTAAACCCGAACTGCCTGTCTGGTATGATTTTATTATCGGTGCAGAAGGTCACTATGGAGTCATTGATGACTGCCTCGAATATTTTGCTAAGGCTCGGCGTCAGGCTGATGGGCCTGTAGCTGGATGGATCGTCGGAACTTTTCCCCTTCTTTAGTATCGGAAGAACCTTCGCGCACTTCCATACCCGAGGGAAGTAGCAGTTGTTTATGGCATTGTTTAATAGTATTGTCAGATCAATGATCATGTTTGTGGGGAGGTGTTTAAGGACTATGGGGGGGGGGGGGGTGACGTCCAGCCCACAGGAGGTTTTATTGGGGAGTCTAAAGAGTTTTAGCGCCAAGGATGGGGGGTTGCAAAACGGGTCAGGTGTTATATTTTCGGCGATTTGGCTGATTGCCGTATTATTCTCGTGGAAGTGCACGATGGATCCGTTTCGCTCTCTGAGGGAGGCGAGCTCCTGTTTAATAGTTGAGGCTGTTGTAGTGACCAGTTCTTTTAAACGGGTGCCGTTGTTCGTGTGGCGGGGTGAGTTAATGGTTTCGTAGAAGGCCCCAATTATATTAAGCTTGTCGTTGGGAGTGGAGAAGACGAAGTTATCCCCTACTCTACGGGTGCACGTGAGGTCACAATTGCTCCTGTCTAGGATTGGTTTGTTAGTGTGGTGGACGCGCAGTTCACTGATACCCAGTTGTTGTTTGGGACGGAAGATAGCGTTAACCTTGGGGAAGAAACTGTCCGCGTTGTGGAAATCAATATTTTTTATGACGTTGCCCCAGTAGCTGTCAATAGATTTATAGAATTCAGCTTTTAGAGATTTGACAAGATGTTTGTGGACAGCTTTGGCGCGTTTTGTAATGTTGAGTCGGGCGAGTGGGTCTAGGATGTGTAGGTCGTGAAGGATGGAGACTATTACACCCTTGTCTTTTTGGAGTTTCTTGATTGTTCTGTTAATGTATCTTAGTGTATTGTTCTGTGGCGTGAATTTCGGTACTGTGGTGGAGGTGGTTGTGTTGATTGCGTTCGTGATGTCAAGAAGCCCCTTATCGATTTCCGCCGCGGACAGATTCCGGTCCCAGGGGATAGTCTCGCGGTGTGCCCCCGCCAGTCTTTTAGAGAACCTGTCCCACCTGGTGGCTCTATAGTTATAACGTATGGCGTCAGGGACCCCATTGCTCAGCGGGATGCTCTCGGTGAGCAATTCAAAGGTGAGCGAGAGAGCTGCATGGTCGCTATCATAAGGGAGGGTTTGGGCCCTCCCACCAGTCCCGTTCACCAGTCTCATTCTGGAGTCAGCCAGGCAAATGTCAAGGTAGGTCAGGGCCGGCTTGAATGTGGGTGTTGCTGGTGGTATAATCATCATTTTGTAGGCACAGTCGTGAAGCGACTCCCAATGCCCGAGGTATTGTCCTCTATTATTGTTGGCCCTGTCTCCCCAGGCCATCCGCCTGGCGTTTAGGTCACCTGCGATAATATAAAAGGTTTTATGATTGTACAGTTTGAGGCTGCGGAAGAGGCTGTCCAATTCGTCTATGAACTGTCGCCTGCCATCGTGCTTTGCGTAGATGCTAATCAGTACAAGGGCGTTACCGTTGCTGATTGGAATCTTGATTATAGAATATTCTAGTATCTCGTGAGCTTTAGTGAGCGTCGGCTGGATCTCCTCGTATGGGATCCCCTTTTTGATAAGGATGGCCGTTCCCCCTCCCTGAATCGCATTGGGTCTGTCCCTCCTTATCATATTATAATCTTTAAATGATAGTTTGTGGATCTGATTCAGTTTGGTCTCTGAGAGGAATATGGCCTCGTGATTGTGTTCGCGAAGGAACTGAAAAAGATCCAGCCTACGTTGATTTGCTACAATTGAGTTGACATTTATGGCTGCTACTCTAAATGTATTACTATACTGACCAATGTTAAGCATTAACTTTGGGAAGGAGCGCGTTGAGAAGGAAATCAATGTTCGCTGTATTGGCCGCAATAAGGGCGGCAAGGGATTGGAGCTGATCTGCGACCATGGCTGCGATCTCATTTTTGAAATTGGAGAGCCAGTTGTCCGGGAGTGGGGAGCTTGGCGTAGTTTTCGTCTGGGGGATGTTCCTCTGGGAGTTCATGGGTCTGGATAATTCGGGGTGAGGTGATGCTGTCCTTTGGGGCTTCATGTTGGGCTGCTGGTGATGCTTCCTGGTGTTTACTGCTTGTGCAAACGACAAATTCTCTCTGACTGTGGAAGAGATGTTGTTGATTTTCTGCCAGGTATTACGATTTTTTTGTGCAATGTGCTCTTTCTTTTTTGTGAGGGCGTACTTGAGGAATGGACAGCCCTTATAGGAGGCCGGGTGGCCCACCTGGGTACAATTAGCGCATTTGAGCGCAAGTTTGTCGTCTTGTGTTTTGATACTGCAGGCTCCAGGAGCGTGGGACAAACCGCATTTCACGCAGCGGAACGGGAGATGGCAGTTTTTACTGGCATGACCAAGTCTTTGACAGTTTTTACATTGAAACAGCATGGGTTTTTTTAGGTGCTCCCATCTTACCTTTTGGTAAGCGATTGATTTAATTTTAAATAACTCAGCGGTGGGGCTTCCATATGAGAGTTGTAGTAGATAGTGATGGCGATCAGGCTGGTTCCGGTCAAATGTGAACTTTGAGATGTTTACAATTTCGACAGAGGGGAGTTCTAATTCAGCGATCTCTTGCTTAATGTCTTCAGTAGTAAGGTAGGGAAAGTTCAAACTCAGGTCCTCTGAGGGGAGCGCGGGGGCGGGGGGAAGTGAGGGCGCGCGGGGGAGTGCGGTGGAGGGAAACATGGGCGCGGGGGGAAGCGGGGGAAGTGCGGAATGGATGACCGGTTGCGCGCGCATGAGCCGCGGAGTGGGGGAAGCCGCAATCGTGGAGGGGATCACTCCAGGCCGAACCGCCGCGGAGACCTCTCCACGTCGGACCCACCCCCGAAAATTTCCAGAGGGTCATCCCCCCCGCCCTCTAAAAAAATTTCTGGGGCCGGGTCTTGTATGAAAATCTTTTTTCAGACTCGATCCAGCCCCAGAAATTTTTTTTTTCCCCAAATATTTTCAGAATACTTTTTACAAAATCAATAGATACTTCCCCCCAACGCAGAGAAAATAATAATTAAGAAATGTTGAATCTTAAAATTAGGTGGTGAGGAGGAAGATGGGTAAATAAAATGGAGAAATAATATTGGGTTAAGAATAAATATTTAAAATTAAATGAATATAATTTAACAGTTTTTCTTCCTACGAGCATGAGCTACAAGATCATTGATTGCACATGCCAACAGTTCGCAATCTACAAGATAATCCTCATCGTAATATTCACTATCACGTATGATTTTAGCAGCACGACGCGTATCTAACGTTTCGCAGGCAACATCGCTCTGCTGCAACACGTTAACAAAAATTTCAAATTTTACTCTCGCATCTTCTGCAGTTTGATACATCCGCGGATACATATACTCTATACATAGCTGAAGATTAAATAAAAATGTTGCTGTGTCCAGTGTGAAATACAGTGTATTACCACATTGTGTAATCTTTATAATTGGTGAATCAAAGATCCGAAAAAATTCTATCGTCAAATTATCAATCCGCATTAAGTCAGGTTCAGGGAATCGTGCACATTCTTCGATGGTTTCACGGCTGTCGAATAGCGCACCCCATGTATGCCATGATAATATGAGACGATTTCCATGATTGTCGCCGAGAAGAACTTCTACATCGACTATAGGTCCTACGCCGATTCCAATTTATAAATATTTGCTACCCATGGATGTTAATGCGTATCTTCTGACCATGATACGCGATCCTTGGCGCGGACTAAGAGAACAATCAAAGCTATGAAATTGCCCACTCGTATTAGAAATAAACAAAAATTTTAAGATGTGAAAATTACACCTTACCAGTCATTATATATATTCTCCCCACATGGAGCTACACTATCATCTCGCACGATCGGAACGAAATAATCCTCACACCCAGCGAGTATTTCATCAATGGTTCTATACATTTTTTTTCAAAGCACTATTTTCTCCATCGAAAGTCACTGAGACTACTGAGCGATTGATGGAATAGCGTTCAGGACACTGGCTTAAATAGAGGTGCAATTGCTTTCCTCCACCACCACCGCAACCAACACATTTTATTTTAAAGCTATCAATTTATTTTTTCAAATATAATTTTCAATCTCAACGTCGCGGCGAATCGCGCGATTACGCGTAATTTGACTCCTCTGGAGCAGCCGTGCAGGATGATGTCATTTAGCAGCACGAATCATAGAAATAATTATGCAGCGTCAGCAGAAACGTCGAATCTTAGAATTAGGTGGCGAGGCGGAAGATGAGTAAATAAAATGGAGAAATAATATACGTTTAAGAAATTTTATTTAAAATTAAAAGAATATAATTTAACATTTTTCCTACGAGCATCAGCTAGAATATCATTGATGGCGCATGCTAACAGTTCGCAATCTACAGGGTGTCCGCGGGAAGACTGGACAGCTGAATATCTCCTAAAGTATTGGGGATAAAAAATTAAAAAAAATATGTAAATTAATGATACGATGGGGCTGCTTAATTAGCCGCGACGGATTTTTTTTTCGATTATTATTTTAAAAGATACGATGGTCAAGTTCGGTTCTTCAAATGGCACTAACTTTTCTGAAGTCCTGAGTTGATAGTGCGTTCCAAGACGAATTCAATAAGCTTTAATGTATACACTTGATTTCCACTGGTTTTTGAGATATTGCGCTTGCAAATTTGCTGATTTTCACTTGAAAAAAACCTCTGGAATAGCAAGGACCGGGGTCGGTCTTGCTGGCCGCACGGGTGGCAGTGCCTGCTGAAATAGATACCTACCTGCCAAAGGTCTACGCAGACCCAGGCTGGACAATTCTTTTCCGTCAGAAATGCTACTTAGGTAGGTACATCTGCGGTATCGAGAAGCGCACCGTTACTTTTATTTCGCACTTGCTTCTACGCTCGGATGGCCGGTTATTTTGGGAGGGTGCAAGTTCGATTGGTTAGGTTAAGAGGTGTGAAAGTTGCTAGACTAAATTTCAACCATAGGGAGCAGATTGTATTAGAATCAATCGGATTTGCATCCCTCACAAACGGCTGCTCACTTGAAGAGGCCCTCTTCACGGCAATGTCCCCTCCCCAATGCCCACCTTCTCTCGCGCGGAATACGTCAACGCATGCTTTGGGTTTTGATATTGAAGCTCGTGTTTATACTCGAGAGGACCACGCGTCGACAGCGGGCTACCCCTTTTCTTTCTGTGTCTCCCCACGAGGAGTATTGCCGATGGATTGTAGGAGCGTAGATGTCTGGATGCCAGTTATTGAATTCAGGAGACGATAGAAACACTTTATTACAAAACACACATGTCCTATAATTAAAGTAAATCGTATTCCTCTCGGGCAGGAGTACTGATAATGATCGAACTTGCGCCCCACTTCGCGCAGACCGATTACGCGGAGGGTAGTCGGGTGTCACACACTGCACAATTGATACGGGGTAACAATTCTGGAGCAACGCCCGTCAAGGAGATGCGGCCTGGTACCCCGTGACGAGGATAGCCCTTCGCAGTGCCTCGCCCGATTTTTATGGCTTTTTTTCGGAAAAAGGTACGGATCCTGGGCCGAACGTAACGAATTGAAGGGTTTCGACCCTCGAAGGGTTTGGAATATCATTAAGAAGTGAAAAATGTACAGGATTTCAAATGTTTGCTTCTTTTCTTCATCGTATCGAGAAGGAAGTGACGCCAATGGATTCCTTATGCTTTTCCGATGAAACTGACACCAAGAACGACGTAATTCGGAAAATAATGAAGGAAATGAACAATTCATTTCCATAACCTCAAGCTAATTTCGTTAATAATAGCCCGATTTACGTGAAATTTGGGATGATTTTCATCGGAAAAACATAAGGAATCCAGTGGTGCCACTATCATATCGATACGATAAAGAATAAAGAATTATTTTATTTCCTAAACAGATACAGGGTAATTCTGGAGGTACGCCCGTCACCCCATGGCGAGGACAACACCCCGCAGTGCCCATCGAATTTTATGGCATTTCCGGAAAAAGGTACGAATGCTGGGCCCAACGTAACGAATTGGGGTAGAGTCTCCGCAGTCGAGGGTGAAATATCCATTACAGCGTATTAAGAAATTCTTTTCTTCATCGTGTCGAAAGGGAAGTGACGCCAATGGATTCCTTATGTTTTTCTGATGAAAATCATACCAAATATCACGCTACTCGGATTACTTTGACACAAGCTATTTGTATTCCATATGCAAAAGTTGCCCGATTTACACGAATTTTGTAATGATTTTCATCGGAAAACTCCAAGGAATCCATCGGCGTCACTTCCTTCTCGATACGATGAAGAAAAGAAGCAAACATTTGAAATCCTGTACATTTTTCACTTCTTAATGCTATTCCAAACCCTTCGAGGGTCGAAACCCTTCAATTCGTTACGTTCGGCCCAGGATCCGTACCTTTTTCCGAAAAAAAGCCATAAAAATCGGGCGAGGCACTGCGAAGGGCTATCCTCGTCACGGGGTACCAGGCCGCATCTCCTTGACGGGCGTTGCTCCAGAATTGTTACCCCGTATCAATTGCGCAGTGTGTGACACCCGACTACCCTCCGCGTAATCGGTCTGCGCGATGTGGGGCCCAAGTTCGATCATTATCAGTACTCCTGCCCGAGAGGAATACGATTTACTTTAATTATAGTACATGTGTGTTTTGTAATAAAGTGTTTCTATCGTCTCCTGAATTCAATAACTGGCATCCAGACATCTACGCTCCTACAATCCATCGGCAATACTCCTCGTGGGGAGACACAGAAAGAAAAGGGGTAGCCCGCTGTCGACGCGTGGTCCTCTCGAGTATAAACACGAGCTTCAATATCAAAACCTAAAGCATGCGTTGACGTATTCCGCGCGAGAGAAGGTGGGCATTGGGGAGGGGACATTGCCGTGAAGAGGGCCTCTTCAAGAGAGCAGCCGTTTGTGAGGGATGCAAATCCGATTGGTTCTAATACAATCTGCTCCCTATGGTTGAAATTTAGTCTAGCAACTTTCACACCTGCTAACCTAACCAATCGAACTTGCACCCCTCCCAAAATAACCGGCCATCCGAGCGTAGAAGCAAGTGCGAAATAAAAGTAACGGTGCGCTTCTCGATACCGCAGATGTACCTACCTAAGTAGCATTTCTGACGGAAAAGAATTGTCCAGCCTGGGTCTGCGTAGACCTTTGGCAGGTAGGTATCTATTTCAGCAGGCACTGCCACCCGTGCGGCCAGCAAGACCGACCCCGGTCCTTGCTATTCCAGAGGTTTTTTTCAAGTGAAAATCAGCAAATTTGCAAGCGCAATATCTCAAAAACCAGTGGAAATCAAGTGTATACATTAAAGCTTATTGAATTCGTCTTGGAACGCACTATCAACTCAGGACTTCAGAAAAGTTAGTGCCATTTGAAGAACCGAACTTGACCATCGTATCTTTTAAAATAATAATCGAAAAAAAAATCCGTCGCGGCTAATTAAGCAGCCCCATCGTATCATTAATTTACATACTTTTTTTAATTTTTTATCCCCAATACTTTAGGAGATATTCAGCTGTCCAGTCTTCCCGCGGACACCCTGTATATGATAATCCTCACAGTAATGTTCACTATCACATATTATTTTAGCAGCTTGACGCACATCTAACGTTTCACAGGCAACATCGCTCTGCTGTAGCACGTTAACAAAAGTTTTAAATTTCGTCTGCACATCTCTTACATTTTGATACAGTCGCGAATATACATAGCTTACACATGGCTCAAGATTTAATAAAAATGTTACTGTATCCGGTTTGAAATACAACGGCTTATCATGTAGCGTTATCCTTACAATTGGAGAATTATAGATCTTACAAAAATCTATCGTTAATTTATCCATATGCATCGAAGGTGATCCAGGTAATCGCGAACGTTCTTCAATGGCTGTACGACTACTGCGTAGCGCATGCCATCTATGCCATGGTAACGTGAGATACATCCTACGATTATCGCCGAGAACAATTTCTACATCGATCGTAGGTCGTACGCTGATTCCAATTTCCAAATATTTGCTGCCCATGGATGTTAATGCGTATCTTCTGACCATGATACGCGATGTTCGGCGCAGGCTAAGAGAGCAATCAAAGATATGAAATTGTTTGCACAAACATAAAAAATTTAAGAATATGTAAAATTAAGCCATACCAAACAACTGTCTCCTCCCCACATTGAGCTATACCATCATCCTGCATGATCGGAACGTAATAATTCATACGTTCGGCGTTTCCTTCGACACTAGTACTGCACATTTTTTTTTTCAGAGTAGTATTTGTTCCGTCGAAAGTCACTGAGGCTACAGAGCGATTGATGGAATAGCGTCGGAGAGCGGGCTTAAATAGCGGTGTGATTGCTTCCCCCACCACCACATTTTATTTTAAAACTTCCAACTTTTCCATAATGTTTTTTCAATCCTAATGATGCTGCATATTGCACGATCGCATGTAATTTGAGTCTCACCCTCAAGGATAAAAGTCTTGGCACGTGTTGAATGTAATATAATACTTTTGAAAGCGTCGAATCTTAGAATTAGGTGTCAGCAGAAACTGTGTCGTAGATTTTGCGCGCTATTTCGTCATAAGCGTGAATCATAGAAAGAATTATGCTGCATCAACAGAAACTGCAGAGAACCATGTTGGGACGGATCGCCATTTTTTTTTACATGCAATGCATTCGAGGGAGAGGGTATACCGAAAGAGTTAGACAGAGATATCGAATCGTGGTACTAGTTATAAAAGCGCGCTCCAAACTGCACAAAGCCTCAAATCGTTGCAACGCGTTGCGCGGAAAAGATATCACATTTACATTCCATTTACAATCATGGAAGAATTCATGCAAACAGAACGTCAATTGTTGGATCAATCCGAACGATTTATTTCGCGAGAAGAATACCTCGCGTGGGAAGAACGGTGCAACGAGTGTATTGAATCGTTGGAAGAACACAGCCGAGTGAAACGTCCTCGATTATCGATTGGGGTTCGACAATCGTTGGTTGCTCGAATCGCGCGTCTCGAAGGACTAAAATATTCGTTGCGCGGACGTTTCGTGCGTGAAGGTGCAGGACATTCAAGCACAGGACTTTTGTGGCGCGAAATAGACACTGCGTTCGAAAGCCGCGTATTAACTGGTGCCGTGCTAAATTCAAATTACATCGAGCCGCGCAACTTTCTCCAAGATGCAGCGACCATTGTGCTGGAGCATGTGCAGGATGCTTTGAGGAAACATCGAAGCCTCAAAGTGAACACGGTGTTCAACGGTGAATTTGTGGCTGGTGACAAGCATGCTTGTAAAAGCATTAATACCCGAAACTGTGAACTCTTCCACACATCCGATCTGCAGGAGTGGTACCAACGATGCGTTATCGAACCAACCCTGGCATCGTTGGAAGAGTTCCAGGAACGCGACAGTGGATGGGCATTGACGAGAATCCTGAATCTGACAGTCAATGTTAACAAGTACAATCCACTGCGCGCGGGGTGTCACTACAGATTACCACAGAAATTGTTGCTAAAGAATGCAACAATTAGTGTACAATCCACAGACAATGCGTGTTTCGCGTGGGCAGTGGTCGCCGCTCTACATCCAGCCGAACGAAATGCAGACCGCCCGAGTTCATACCCAGACTATGCTTCCATGCTAAATCTTCAGGGTATTGAATTTCCAATGTCTCCGAAGCAAATTGGGAAGTTTGAGCGGCAGAACGAAATCTCCATCAACGTGTACAGTTTCGAGGAGCGACTGGAGAAGGACAATGAGAAGATAACTGTTGCAGTCTTTCCGCTGCGTCTCACCAACCAAAAGAGGGATCAACATGTCAACCTGCTCTACACACCATATCAAGAGCACGGCGATGTAGGGCACTTTGTGCTAATCAAGAACTTGTCCCGGTTGGTGAGCATGTAGCTGAGCAGACACAATGGAAAGAAATTCATTTGCGACCGCTACGTATATAAACTTGTGAAATGTTGAAATGTCTCCGCGAAACAAATTAAATAAATTTTTTTTATGGTTTTGCAGATGCTTGCACTACTTTGGATCTATCGATAAGTTGGAGGCCCAATATGAACGATTGTGCCATTCTGCTACCCAGCGAAGGCAACAATTTCCTCAGTTTCAAGAACCACTGCATGAAGGAGCAACTTCCATTCGTGGTATATGCAGATCTCGAGTGCATCATCGAGAAAACGGAAGACCGCATGATGGGTGATGCGAATTCTAAATTACACGCGTACCAGCAACATAAAGTGCATAGCATTGCATATTATATGCATTGTTCGTACGATACATCACTATCGATGTATCGATGTCGCCGCGACGCGGATTGTATTTCATGGTTCGTCGACGAACTAAAAAATTTTGCAGATTTTGCCAAACCCATTCTAGCCAATAATGCTTCTATTGAAAAGTTGACGAAAGATCAGTGGACGACATTTCGCAATGCAACAAATTGTCATATTTGCGAAGAGCCATTCGAGGCTGATGATGTACGAGTTCGAGATCATTGTCATATATCCGGGCGGTTTAGAGGACCCGCACATTCTAAATGCAATTTAAAATATAGAAATGCGTTTTACATCCCCATAGTTTTTCATAATTTATCCGGCTATGATTCACATTTCATTATCATGGAAATAGCTGCCGCTTTCAAAGGTCATGTTGATTTATTACCAATAACTAAGGAAAAGTATATTTCTTTCACAAAAAATGTTGAAGATCCGGCTGAATCAGACTCACGAAATCATATTAAATTGCGATTCATTGATTCATACAAATTTCTCAATACCAGTCTCGACAAATTAGCATCTTTTCTTAACACAGATCAATTAAAAATTTTACGATCCCAATTTGAAACATTATCCATTGAAGATTTTAATTTATTAACACGAAAGGGTGTCTTTCCATATGAATATCTTGATTGCGCGAACAAGCTGCAGGACCCGTGCTTACCACCGCGCGAGTCATTCTACAGTTCGTTAACGGGTGAGACTGTATCCGAAAGCGATTACGCGCACGCCGAGACTGTTTGGCAACGTTTCGGGATTAGAACCTTGGGCGAATACAGCGACTTGTATTTGAAAACAGATGTCTTGTTATTGGCAGATATTTTTGAAAATTTTCGCGAAAGTTGTATCAAGAGTTACGGATTAGATTCAGCGCATTATTATACATTACCTGGTTTCACGTGGGATGCTATGTTAAAACATACCAAAATTACATTCGAATTGCTCACCGACATCGATATGGTCATGTTTATCGAACGTGGTATACGTGGGGGTTTAAGTCAATGTTCCGGAAGATACGCACATGCTAATAACAAGTACATGCCATCTTACGACGCATCGGAACAGTCATCGTACTTGATGTACTTTGACGTTAACAATTTGTATGGATGGGCAATGTGTCAGCCCCTACCATATGCTAAATTTCAATGGGTCGAAGATGTTGCAAATTTTGACGTGTCTTCGATCGCTGTCGATTCGCCCACGGGATATATTCTCGAGGTAGATCTGGAATATCCGCAACGTCTGCACGACGCTCATGCTGATCTACCATTCTGTCCAACGCGTGCCAAACCACCTGGCAGCAGACAGGATAAGTTACTCGCGACATTATACAATAAGCAGCGTTACGTTATCCATTATCGCAACCTGCAGCAGTGCACGCGACACGGTCTTCGTATTACAAAGATACACCGCGTGCTACATTTCGCTCAATCTCCCTGGCTCCACGATTACATCGAACTAAATACACGGCTCAGAACAGCCGCGACAAACGATTTTGAGAAAAATTTATATAAATTGATGAACAACGCGGTATTTGGTAAAACTATGGAAAACGTGCGAAACCACGTGGATGTAAAACTTTTAACACATTGGGATGGACGTTTTGGTGCAGAGGCAATGATCGCGAAACCGAATTTCCACAGCAGAAGTGTTTTTTCGGAAAATTTAATAGCTGTTTAATTGCGCAAAGTCGAGATGAAATTCAACAAACCGATATACGTGGGTATGTGCATTCTGGACATATCGAAAATTTGTTTGTATGAATTTCATCACGATTACATGTCTCCCCTGCTAGCTCAAAATTGTAAAATTCTGTATACCGACACTGACAGCCTCATTTATCACATTCAATGCGAAGATATCTACGAGACCATGAAACGCAATATCGATAGATTCGACACATCCGATTATCCCATCGACAATACATATAATATGCCGCGCCTAAATAAGAAGGTTCCAGGGTTGATGAAGGACGAAAATAATGGTGCGATAATGACCGAATTCATAGGTCTTAGAGCGAAAATGTATGCACTCCGTGTAGATGGTAAAAAAGATACGAAAAAGGCAAAAGGTGTCAAGACCAACATCATAGCCAGAACGATAACTTTCGACGACTACGCGGAGTGTTTGCAAAAGGAGATTGAAATGGTTCGCAGGCAATCATGTATACGGTCTAAATTGCACAAAGTGTACACCATTTCCGAATCCAAAATCGCTCTAAGCCCATACGATGACAAGCGGTATATCGTACCCGATTCGATCGACACTCTACCCTGGGGACATTATAAAATTCCGCTATAAAATTCCTTTGTAAAAATATCATTGTAAAAAAAGAAATTTTAAAACTTCGTATCGATATGATGTATAGTTTCAGAGAAAAGTTGACAATAAAAATAGAATTATAGAATATCCATGTCTCTGTGAGCCCAATGATATCCAATTGTTCTACAAATTCCCCGAATTCTATGAAGAATTATGCATCATTCTTTTACTATCCATGGGCTAGTAAGGAAATATACATAATTCTTCATAGAATTCGGGGAATTTGTAGAACAATTGATATCATTGGGTTGACAGAGACATGGATATTCCAGAATGCTATTTTTATTGTCAGCTTTTCTCCCGCGCTCTTTATGAAACTATACATCATATTGATACGAAGTTTTCAAATTTTGTGAGTGTGTTACAACGGCGTGATATCATTGATGAAACTGGTAAATCTCTTGTTGATTGCGAACTGCTGACATGTGTCTTGAATGATTGGTAGCGACATTACTCGCAGCAAATGTTAAATAAATTGTACACATGTATTTATTTTATCCACACATTATTTTTATTTATTCATGTATTATTATTATTATTATTATTTTACAATACATTATTGTTATTTATCCATGAATTGTGTGATTTATCAAACCCCAGCCACTTGACGTATACCTTATCCCCCTTCCTACGCAACACTTTTTCCACTAAATATACATCAGGATCGGCGACGCGTTGCAGCTCGTGTTCATAGAACCCTCCGGCAACTGGTTTTCCACAGGAATCGACGAGCAGATATGTCGCGGGATTAGTTGCCTGTACTTTCGCTATCTTGTACACCTCCGTTGTCCAATTCGGTGTATAGCCTTTATCGAAGATGGTTTTAAATTTGCTCACACGCACAAACTCGCCCAATTTGAATCTTGCTGGAGCAGCGATCTTTATGTTGCTGTATACGGTGGCTAGCAACTTATCGGCGATCGCAGGAGTAACATCGCGAGGACGCATTTTGATGGTTCTATGTTTTCGTGCGTTATACTCTGCAAGTAGACGCGGTAGCGCATCGGTCCATTTATAGGTTCCATTGAGCGTAAACAGTTTCCACATATTGTTCTTCAAAGTTCGATTAAAACGTTCTACGACGGAGGCCTTCATCACCGAATACGTCGAATAATGATTAATGTCATGCTTTGTCAAGAGTTTCTGCACATCGGCGTTGTAAAATTCTTTTCCTTGATCGGTTTGCTAATTTTTCGGATATCGATCTCTAAATATCTTTGCAAACGCTTTAGTCACCTCAGCACCACTTTTAGTCTTGAGCGGTAACGCCCATGCATACTTGCTCAGCACATCGATGATGGTGAGTATGTAGTGGTAACCTTGGTTGAATCGCGAGTATGGACGCATTTCTACAACGTCAGCTTGCCACAGATCATCGTATCCATGCACTATGACGCGCCTCCGTGGGAAGTGTCTTCGAGCTGGAGCATGCAATTCCTCAACAAGTTGTTGCTTCTTGTGGCCGTGGTTTTCTTCTTTACTCTTGTATTTCGATAATGACAGCATGTTTGATCGCAGAGGTGTCTTTGACACGTGTTCGGTCTCGGTTGTCTGGTGTATGTCAACCCGATCTCTCTCTCGAAGAGTTTTATTACATATCGAGGCGTTCTGGTAATTAGAGAGAAATATTCGTCGGCACGTAGCTGCGTTGCGCCGTTTGGGGTAATTGATGTCATCCGGCCGGTTGCCGGTCGCTCGGGTTCTGCGTTTCGAGAACCGACCCTTAATGTAGCTGTCCTTGACTCGGACTTTTACGCCCTCGCTCAGGAGGCAGTCAACGTGCATCCTTGTTTCTTCCCAGGAGTCATCCCTTCCTTGCGAACCGAAGGTTTTTGGGAAATCGACGTAGCAGGCAGTTATGTTAGAACCGCGAAAACGACAACATCTCCTACCATTCTTAATCTTAGTTTTTTAGTGTTTAATGTATATTTTGAATAAAACATAGTATAGTTTTAAGTGTATACAGACGATTCAATTATTCATCCCATGAACAAGTTTTATTAGAGTAATTCCTATAGAACATTCGTTTCCGATAGTCGATGACACGGAATTTACAACTTCGTGAGGTGGAGCCGCGATATCGGGACGGAACATTTTGGTCCTTCGAGCCGGATATTACTGTGTTGTGCGGATTTCGTGTGAGTGTCAATATTCTTCGGAGTCCTGCAACGTTCTACAATAGAAATCAAAGAGCTTGTCCACAAACGCGGCAGCATTAAGGGTCATATGACCCAGTTCAGAACTTATTTAACCAAGTACCAGGAAGAGCCAGACCCTGTTAAATTATCGGTGAAGATGAAGCGTCTACATAAAAGCTTCGAATCATTTGAAGGCATTCAACAAAGTCTCGAGCAATTGGGGGATACGGATGTACAATTGATCGAACGCGAAACCATCGAGGAGTTGTATGACGACTTGATCACGATGGCGGAGAAATTGTTAACCAATAATATCACCACAACGGCCACGGATGCGCAGATTTCCCGGGCATCTCCTTCATTCTCATTCAACGGAGGAAGCGGTGTCAAATTGCCGAAGGTGGATTTACCACAATTCGATGGGACAGCGGAACGTTGGCTCTCCTTTAAAGATCAGTTCGCCTCTTTAATTGGTAGTCAAGTAACTCTTACGAACGTACAAAAATTACAATATCTGAGATCAGCTCTGTCAGGTGAAGCATCCAAGGTATTAGACGCACTGGACACGATAGATGACAACTACCTTCACGCATGGGAATTGTTGAAGAAGAATTATGCTAACAACCGGTTGATGGTCTGGCGTCACGGCGAATTATTATTCAATGCACCTCCGATCGAGAAAAATTCGTCTATTTCATTAAAACATTTTATAAATCACATCAGACAGCATGTACGTTCATTGAAGACATTGGGCCAACCGGTGGAGACTTGGGACACGGCAATCATCCTATCAATTTTACCTAAACTGGACAGAAATATGCGGATGGACTTCGAAAAACCGTTTAAATCGGAAGTCATTCCTACTTTAGAAGAATTATTAACGTTTTTGGCGGATGAGGCGCGATGTTTAGAGACAGCTAACAAGTCCTCCACTCCGGCCAACGTCATCTCTAAACCCATCGCGAAATCAACACCATTCGACGCACTGAAAACAACGAAGCCGCGGTACAATCAAGTGCTCACCACCGTGATAATTCCGTGCTCAATCTGCAGCAGTAACGATCATCGGGTATACGAATGTGACGAGTTGCGTAGTGTCTCGGTCTCGGAACGCACGAAACTCGTTCAGCAGCGTGCATTATGTTACAACTGTTTAAGAAAGGGACATACCGCCGCTCAATGTCGGTCCATTCGATGTAGAGTATGTGAAGGACTTCATCATACGCTGTTACACGTAGAGGCATCAGAACCGACACATTCCGGGGAAATTCAGGCATGACAACCACCATCTAGGACTCAACAGCATATTTCTCTGATCTCTAAGACCACAGGTAATGAGTTAATGGCCACTGCTGTGATCAAGGTATGTGGAAAATATGGCACCGAGGTAAATTGTAGGACATTATTAGACACTTGCGCGACGGCAAACTTCATAACTGAAGACATAGCCGATTCTCTACAACTCGATAAAAAACGCTGTTGGGTCCCGGTTGGGGCACTAAATTCATTGCAAACCATATCCAAATTCTTCACCAAGGCTACAATCAAATCAAGACACACCAACCTAGTGAAGGATCTTTATTTCTTCATAGTTCCAAGCATTGCAAAATTCACACCACTCGAGTCCGTCAATCGGAAGGTATTGCGGATACCTCATAATCTCAAGCTCGCTGATCCGAACTTTCACCAATCAGCGCCCGTACAAATGCTAATCAGTGCAGGAGCGTCCCTGTCATTCTTCAGTGTAGGACAAATCAATTTATCGACATCACCAGAGACGGATCTGATACTGCAAAAGACTCAGCTGGGATGGATTCTTGGGGGTTACGCACCAAGTCTACCACCCCAAGACACACCACTTCAGCAACAAACTTGTCTCCTTGCTGATCTCCAGTTAGAGATGGATAAATTCTGGAGAATCGAAGAAGGTTCGACCGAACCTCATCGTTCGTTAGAGGAATTAGCAGCAGAGGAACATTTTGCGGCTACCGTTCGCAGAACTCCTGAGGGCAGGTATGTGGTGGCATTGCCGTTTAGGAAGAATTTCAAGCAACTAGGAGAGTCGCATGCAAGAGCGTTGAATCGGTTCCGATCTCTCGAAATAAAATTGGCATCTAATCCTGAATTAAGGAAACAATACACAACGGTGATACAAGAGTATCTTGATTTGGGGCATATGTCCTTTGATGAAGATATCAAGCTGCCCGGGTTTTATTTACCACATCATGCTGTGTTTAAGGAGACTAGTCAAACTACCAAGGTACGCGTCGTATTTGATGGATCAGCGAAAACTAATACCGGAATATCATTAAACGACACGTTGATGGTTGGGCCACGCATACAGGACGATATCATCTCGTTAATACTTCGGTTTAGATTCTACAATTATGTCCTGACAGGAGACATCGAGAAAATGTATCGACAATTTCTCGTCAGAACCCAGGATCGCAGATTTCAAAGAATACTATGGAGGAACGAGAGCGGCGAGATCTCTACATACAGACTTAATACTGTCACCTTTGGTTTATCTGCAGCGCCTTTCCTGGCCACACGTTGTCTACAGCAGCTGGCAGACGACGAAGCTCACTCATTTCCGACCGCATCCAGGGTTCTGAAGCGCGATCTTTACGTCGACGATCTCATCACCGGCACACAAACGTGGGACGAAGCAGTTCGGTTGCGTGACGAGATAATTCAACTTTTACAGCGGGGCGGCATCCATATTCGACAATGGGCGTCGAACGAGAAATCTTTGTTGAGTGGTTTGCCGAGTAGTAGTGTTAACTTGTCGTTGCAATCGGACGCTGATGAAACTTTAAAAACATTGGGAGTGGTTTGGAATTCTGGTACGGATGCTATCGTCTATTCGGTGACTCCGATTTCGGTTGGAGACAGAATCACAAAACGGGCCATCTTATCAGTGATAGCTAGAATCTTCGATCCACTTGGACTTCTGGGACCAGTCATTGTAACTGCGAAGATTCTGTTGCAGAGCCTTTGGTTGTTGAAACTGAACTGGGATGAATCAGTACCTACAACCATTCACACCACCTGGACTACTTTTTGCGCAAAGTTACATCTTTTGAACAACATGGGTTTTCCGCGTAACGTTTTCCTGAAGGATTCTCTCGAAATTCAAGTGCATGGCTTCTGTGACGCCAGTGAGAGAGCTTACGGAGCCTGTATCTATGTACGAACATCAAATAAGGACCAGGTTCGATGTACGTTGCTTTGTGCGAAGTCTAGGGTCGCGCCTGTTAAGGTAGTTTCGTTGCCACGCTTGGAGTTATGCGGTGCTCTTTTATTGGCTAAATTGTACCGCTCAGTAATCCGCGCAACCAATCTCAACGCCAATCAGACGGTGTTTTGGACGGACTCCACCGTTACACTACATTGGATCAACACGCAACCAGTATTTTTAAAAACATTTGTCGCGAATCGAGTAGCAGAAATTGGAGAGAAGACAAATATCGCAAGTTGGAGGCATGTCCCTTCGGAGGACAACCCAGCTGACGTTCTTTCTAGGGGGCAGTCCCCTGGTGAATTTATTCGAAATCAAATGTGGCAGAACGGACCATCCTGGATCGTATTAGACGAAGCAGCTTGGCCTCATCTTGAAATATCGCGATCGGGCGAAATTCCTGAGATTCGGGAACATGCATGTCTAGTCACCACCATCGCGCCAAATGAACTTGTCAATCGTTATTCTGATTTCAATAGACTCATACGAATTGTTGCTTACTGTCTGCGTTTCAGGAATCCTGGTAAAAACAGGGGGTTTATACAATTAGACGAATTGTGCCACGCCCATGACCGAGTTGTTGGTTTGGTTCAGGGGGAATGTTTCCAGCAAGAGCTTCGTGATCTCCAGGTTAACGGTGGTGTCAACCCAAAAAGCCGACTAGCGTCTTTAAATCCTTTCCTGGACTCGTTTAAACTTATACGTGTTGGGGGTCGATTGCGACATTCTAATCTCTCATACAATCAGCGGCATCCTATAGTTCTACCACGATCACATCACCTCACATCCATGATCATACGACAATGTCATGTCCGCAATCTGCACACGGGCGTCTTAGCAACACTCCATAACATGCGGCAACGATATTGGGTTCTCAATGGCAGAAACCAGGTCCGGCGGATCATCAGGCAATGTGTAAGATGTTTCAGAACCAGTCCACCAGTCAGCAACTGCATCATGGGAGATTTACCAACAACGCGGGTCACCGTGTCACGTCCATTCAGCACCGTGGGTGTTGATTACTGCGGGCCTTTTTTTATCAAGGAGAAGAAGTTCCGTAATCGTCAAAGAGTTAAGGTCTACGTGGCGGTTTTTGTCTGCTTCGTAGTGAAGGCCGTACATCTGGAAGTTGTCAGTGACATGACGACTGACGGGTTCCTAGCAGCGTTGCGGCGGTTCATTGCGCGGAGAGGTAAATGTAGTCACATTTTCTCCGACAACGGATCAAATTTCATTGGAGCAAGAAATGAGTTACGGGAACTCTATGATTTATGGAGTTCCGAAGCACACCTCGAGAGCCTTGATCGGTTCTCATCTGAAGAAGGCATCAAATGGACGTTTATACCTCCCTTGTCTCCAAACTTTGGCGGGTTGTGGGAATCCGCAGTTAAATCCATGAAACATCATTTGAAGAGGGTTGTTGGTCAAGAGTTGTTTACTTTCGAAGAATTTAACACGTTTATCATACAAATTGAAGGCGTCCTCAATTCACGACCTTTGACGGCGCTTTCCGCCGATCCTAATGATCTCTCTGCCTTGTCACCAGGACATTTTTTAATTGGTCAGCCATTTACAGATTTGCCCGATTCAGATTTCCGTGATGTTCCGAAGAATCGCTTATCAGTGTGGCAACACATACAGAAGGTACGGCGTGATTTTTGGGCACGCTGGCACAAGGAGTATCTCAATGAACTAACCGTTCGACACAAATGGACCCATGGGACTCATGCGATTCGAGAAGGCACGCTGGTTTTGTTAAGAGAGGACAATCTGCCACCCTTACAGTGGAAATTAGGTCGAGTCATGCAAACTCACCTTGGACAAGATGGCATTGCTCGTACAGTTACTGTAAAAACATCCACGTCCACTTTAGTTCGTAACGTTAGAAAATTATCACCGTTACCTTTAGAGGATAAGACCTAGTTAATAATCATATCAGTGTATTGTTCGCACCTCTATATCGTCCTTTCTCAAGCAATGTATTTTAGATTTAGATGCGTCTCTGTGTTTTTTTTTCTATCTCGGTTAAACCAATGAGTTTAACGGGGCCGGCATGTTCGGTCTCGGTTGTCTGGTGTATGTCAACCCGATCTCTCTCTCGAAGAGTTTTATTACATATCGAGGCGTTCTGGTAATTAGAGAGAAATATTCGTAGGCACGTAGCTGCGTTGCGCCGTTTGGGGTAATTGATGTCATCCGGCCGGTTGCCGGTCGCTCGGGTTCTGCGTTTCGAGTACCGACCCTTAATGTAGCTGTCCTTGACTCGGACTTTTACGCCCTCACTCAGGAGGCAGTCAACGTGCATCCTTGTTTCTTCCCAGGAGTCATCCCTTCCTTGCGAACCGAAGGTTTTTGGGAAATCGACGTAGCAGGCAGTCATGTTAGAACCGCGAAAACGACAACATCTCCTACCATTCTTAATCTTAGTTTTTTAGTGTTTAATGTATATTTTGAATAAAACATAGTATAGTTTTAAGTGTATACAGACGATTCAATTATTCATCCCATGAACAAGTTTTATTAGAGTAATTCCTATAGAACATTCGTTTCCGATAGTCGACGACACGGAATTTACAACTTCGTGAGGTGGAGCCGCGATATCGGGACGGAACAACACGAATGGTCCGATAATTATCGTGCACATGCATTATGTGCTCCCCATTGGTCCCAGGAAATTCTGAATAAGTTGCTGCTCCGTAGCAAAAGCGGTTATAGCCTCTTTAACTTTTCGATTTTCGTTGTCCTGCTGCGGTATAGAATTCAACGCCTGTGATATCTTTTGAACGCTGTTTTGCAACGTCAGCACATCTCTCTGAAGCACGATCAGTTTCCTCTCTAATTCTTCCTGCTGCTCTCTCAAAAGTTTAATGCTCTTTTCCATGTATAGTTTATTGACGGCATCACTATCGACCACCGGTTGAGCTACGCGTCGTATCTTGCGTGATTTTGCATCAAAGTCGGCACCAACCACGCAAAGAGCGTTATCCCGCATATAATTTCGAAGCAAACCATTCCATTTGTAATAGTCCATTCTAGCTGCTCCACTCTTCTCGAGCGATACTCCAAATTTGTTGATCGGCATCTCGATGCATACAGTGCACATCATCGGTGCGCGGTTTAATTTATAATGAGGCCTACCTCGCGGAGTTCTTCGATAATCGATAGAATTTCGTTGTCGTGCGAGTTGTTACCCGCCTGACGCGACGCTTCCAGCAAACGGAATCGGTCCACCAGCTCGTTGGGATCGTCCCAGTGTACGTAATCGATCTTGTTATCGTTTACCACCATGACTCGCGGTGTCGCTAGACCTTTCCCTGTCCTACTAGCCGATACACGGGGGAGTAGCGGTGCAATTACATGTTTGTACTTGTATCCCTTGTTACCCAAAATGGGATTTTGAGCGATATGATCGCGTCTGTGAGCATTCGTCGTCAGCAGTATACTTTTATATTTTTGTTTATCGGCATCGGTGTATACAGTATCGTCGGGAATTCTCTTGAAAATCAGTTCGTAAAGACCAGGTGTTCCTCCGTATCTTACACCATCTATGATTATATTATCATCCATATCTATATCGAAAGCTTTATCCCCAAGCATCGTTCCACTACCACCAAAGTATATACCATACATATAGTCCATGGTCATATCCTTATCACTACTTAGGATTGCGCTCATGTATTTTTGTCCCAACGGACCGAAATGGTTGCGAAACGTTTCTTGTCCCTCGGATGTTTGGAGTTGTTGCCTAACAGATTTTACCAACGACTCATCGGGACTAGTTTCGAAAACGTCATCATCAATGGTTGAGAGCGATTGTACATCGGGAAATGTATTTATTGGTGTGGAAGAAATCGTGGAATCATTTGATGTGACATTCAGCCGTTTCCGTTTCGATTGAACTGGTGTGGAGGTTACGAGTGATTTTTCCAATGATGTGTATGATCGTTTCCTCTTTGCCTTGTGCAATGTATTCCCTTTCGGATAGATTTTTGTTTTAGACGTTAATGTTTCATTCCCTTCGATGTTTGTGCTCGTCATCGGTGATGCGTCAGCTTCTGTCGCTGCGATATTTTCCGCGATATGTTTTAAGCGTTCGACAACAGGTTTAAAGTATCTCTCCAACGCAATATCTTCCTCCATCTTGCCAGTCTTCAAAGCCTGATGTTTCTTGCGAATGGCTTCGCTGGTTTTTGCAATTTCCTTCGCTATTCTCTCACGATCCTTAATCTCCATATCGATATCAATCATCGTTGTACCGCAGACGTTGCTTTCCCACCGACGTGTCGACGACAATTGACAATCTCATGGTATTGCAAACTCGTTAAATCCCTTTCTATAACGTCCATTGGACATCGCGCTATCCTTGTCTATTACCATGAAACCATACTCCCGTTGCCAACAATTACGACACAACGCGCAGAAATCCTCGTAGGACATATCAGTGTTTACATGATCGTTGTACACATGGTTCAAGTTGGTACCATCCTGTTTAAGGGGGTAGTGAACTATTTCAGCTTCAAAAAATCGATTTTTTTTTTTACTGATTCTGAAAGTCTTATCCTTTATGAACATTTTAAACAAAATGTCATTAAGAAATTCAAATAATTGTAGAAGTTATAGCAGCGAACGTAACTGAAGGCGCGGCCTCGCAGAGCGGTATTGGCATAGGGGACTTAACTTTGAAGCCGTTTTTCTCGAAACACCATTTTCAGACACGGTGTACATCATAACTCTTGAACCAATGAATATTTTCACTTGAAATTTTTACTGGACGTGTAGAATTCCTTCTCCTACAGAGTGGAATTCCCGCATCAACATTGGATGTTTATAAAACATTTTATAACTGATTAAAGACGATTTTTTTCCGTAAAAATGTCGAGGAAAAATTGATTCGTGCGTAACTTCCACAATTTTTGTTCAAATTCATCGCCAAAGTTCCACTCTGTACATTTTGGTGTATAAAGTACTCACCCCAAAGCATTTTGCTTTCAAATGATTGACTCACCTGAATCGATGTACACCACCTGCAGCGGTGCGCCGTACAAGGCTATCTTCAACGATTAATAACTTCGACAATTTTATACATTCCATCTTTTTTTTTTTTTGGTAATTACTCGCAAACGTGCCCACAATAGATTATGAAAAGCAGGACTATAACGATTATTTGGTATGAACGTAATTTAGCGTTAACGAAACTATCGATTTTACGTATCTAATAGTCCACTACCCCCTTAAACAGAATCAATAGATTCGCATTGTCGCGTATAAGATGTTTGGGTATCTTTGCATACGTCTGACAGAGATAGAAGCAGTCAACGTTCGAGTGACGCCCCATTGCAAAGTATTCCCTTATCGTATCTTGCTTGTCACATGCCACGTCATCAAAGATAAAAATAGAATTCGGAAGTGATTCGCTCGGTGGGATGACGTCACTGTTATTCGAAAACGGAAAGTAGCCAATTTCATCTATCGGAGTCAATAAATTCTCCAAATACTGATATTGCGGCTGTTGCAACGACTTGGAATACACATACACGTTCTCGAAGCGGACGCCGTGTGGACTTTCCAACAAGCTCACCAGCACGTTGGTCTTTCCACAATTTGATGGACCACAAATGAGGCAGCGGATAGTGTTTGGTAACATGCTACCGTGTCTGCGCATTGTTTTCGGACACATTACTCGCGATTTATCGTCAAAATTTGTCACGCGTATCGTTACAGGTTGCCGTACGAATCGCATCCTCTCCACAAACTGTGAAAAAATGATTTTGATACGTCGAAGCGGCGACGCGCCCTATTTATAGGTCCGCGCCGAAACACGACAGCTCAGTATTCAAAATGCTTCTGGTCCTGTCGGATAATTTCGATATTCGAGATCTAACCTCTGAGCAGTTGAAATATATACCAAAGATTATTCTACTGCGAGAGTTTGACAGACACATTGATCAGTTGTGGGACAGGCTCCCCGAGCATATAAAAGCCGATCCTGAGGTTCAGCAGCATCGTCGGTGTCTGGAACATTATAATCGTCCTTGGCAGCGAACGCATATCGACGGTCCAGCACCATTGATTAAAAACTGTGGCGAATGTCACCAACGAGAGTAAAAAAAGGTTGTGGTTTGTTAAATCGCGTGATAAACGCGCTACCTATCGAATTACACATCCCGGGATACCAGTTTTGCGGTCCAGGAACTCATCTGGCAAAACGATTGGCTAGAGGGGATCAAGGCATCAATCCGTTGGACGCAGCGTGTCGCGAACACGATATTGCGTATTCACGTAGCAACGACCTCGGCGAAAGGCACTCCGCAGATAACGTTCTCGCTGACAAAGCGCGAAAACGCATCGTTGCGCGAGACTCGACTCTGGGTGAAAGAGGTGCTGCCACAGCTGTTTGGGCAGCTATGAAGGCCAAGACGAAAATTGGGATGGGAATGAAAACAAAAATCCGCAAAAGGACTCCAAAGAAAGTATCGCAAAAGCGGATTCTTCCTGTAGCAAAACGAGGTGGTATATTACCACTTCTCCCGCTGCTAGGTGTTCTCGGATCATTAGCTGGTGGAGCGGCGGGGATCGCCAAGGCGGTAAACGATAATAAGGCGGCGCAACATCAGCTGCAGGAAATGCAACGTCATAATCGTTCCATGGAAGGTCGTGGACTATATCTCGCACCGTACAAGCGCGGACAGGGAATATTAAAACGAAAAAAAAAACGTCGAAAAGAAAATAAAAATGCCTGTCGGCGTAACTACCGATGTGCAATTGGAGGAGTTGGCAAAACGTATGCGTATTCCATTCTTTAGGGGTGTTTTCATGCGCAATGCACTACCAGCCGGAGGAGTACGTCGAAACGAGAGCGGTATCATAAATTTGGACCATGTCGAGGGACCGGGGACTCATTGGGTGGCGTTTGCGAAGAGAGGGTGTCGAGCTATATATTTCGACAGCTTTGGGAATCTTCGACCACCTAGGGAATTGGTACAATATCTGGATAAATATGCTGCGAAAATCGAATACAATCGAACGTCTTATCAGAAGTACAATCAGAGCAATTGTGGACAACTATGTCTACGCTTTCTACAAACGATCGGCACTAAATTTAAGGATTGACTTCCACCGCTCTGATTCAGTACTAGTGGAGCAGTTTCAGCGGAATATGTCGTTAACATTCACTCTAAACGGCAAGAGTAGCACCCTCGCGGTGAGCTACTTTCCACCCATAGATTTGAGCGATGATGATTATGAGCTTGGCCTAACAACCTTTGAAACTTATCATACAATACCGAACATCGACTCGAGCAACGATAAATTCTACTTCGCTGTAAACTATAACATCAACAGCAGCGTTGACACCAGTCATGAATACATTACGATTCCCCACGGCTCCTACGAACTAGACGCCATTGCCAAGTACCTGAAGCAGCGATTACTCGAACGATATCCTAAAAATCTCGATGACACCGATGACAACAACGATAGCGATGTGTATCCTATAGTGTTACATCCCAACAACAACACCATGAAAAGTGAACTGTACTGCTCGTTCGCTGTAGATTTTACGAAGCGCAATAACATTGGATCGCTACTGGGATTCTCGACGAATCGGATATTAGAACCTGGACGATGGCACGAATCGGACGATCCAATTAATATCATGAACGTGAATATTATTCGCATAGAATGTAGCGTGACCGCTGGCGCGTACAACAATGGGAAGCGCGTACATACGATACATGAATTTTCTCCGAGAGTCCCACCAGGATATAAGATATCGGAAACGCCCGCACAGATCATTTACCTTCCGATCACCGCACGGTAGAGCTGTTCAAGTACCCGGTTAAAGCAAGCCGAGTCTGACTCGGCTCGAAAAACCGAGCCGAGCCAAGTACCCGAAAGAACCGAGCGGCTCGGATCGAACCAAGTACTTGAATTTTTTTCAAGCGGCCCGAAAGAACCGGGCGGATTGGTTAGAACCGAGCGGATTGGATAGAACCGAGCGGCTCGGATAGAACCGAGTACTTGAATTTTTCCAAGCGGCCCGAAAGAAACCGGGCGGATTGGATATAACCAAGCGGATTGAATTTTTCCAAGCGGCCCGAAAGAAACCGGGCGGATTGGATAGAACCAAGCGGCCCGAAAGAAACCGGGCGGCTTGGAAAGAAACGAGCGGTCCGAAAGAAGTTCGAGCAGATCGAAAACTATTTGTCCGATTTATTTCAAACTTGGTACACATATTCTTAATGGTATTATCTAAACTGTATGATATCATTTTTTTATGCGATAACCCATTCGTATATAATAAACGTTTTAAGTTTGCCTTGTTAGGTAAAAAACGAATAGTGATATTTACCTTGCTCTCATTTGTACAATAAATTTTTTCTTCTCAAATCCGTATGCTACCTTGTAGATATTTGATTAATGAACACTAGAATCATGGTCTTTCTGATGTTAGATAAACCTGGGCATCATAATTTGATACATCGCTCGCGCGCGTAATATTTATACAACATATGCCTGAATACATGCTCTGAGCATAAGAATTAACGAAATAATTTCCAACCTCATAGTATCTGTAAAAAGAATTCGTCTAACCCCTTAATAAAGGGTGTTGCCTGTTAATGGCTAAATAAGTATAAATGAATAAATAAAGAAATAGGTATAATATAGACTGCGGAATTTAGTGTAAATGCATGTTTTTGTAATAATGGATTAAACAAGTGGGACTTTGACCGATCTATATTTCATCATTATGAGGATTTAAAAAATATATTTGTAATTTTGCATATTTTTGGTATTTTTCATGGTATACGGAATTTGTTTACAAATTAGCTCGAGTAATTTTTAGAAGTTGCTGAACCTCGGCTTTAAAATTTAATAGCTTCATACCTATGTTAAAAAGTTTATGTAAGTGTAATAGTTACATTATATTCAAAAGATTAGTAATTTAATAGCAGGTACAGTGATACTTGTAATAGTTTGTATAATGCACATATCATGCGAATGTACTGATAGATTGTATATTGATGAAACAAGATTATATGAATTTTCTAATTCCCACGGAAGTGCGTCGGTATATTTGCTGTATTCATTCTGCATATATATGTCCAGAAACTCAGAGAAAAAAACGAAGTAAAGTTTTATTCACTGAACTGTTTGGCTTGTATTGAAGGGATTGTTGTGCACTGGAACGCGGCATATCAGACTTGCATTAACTTCCGCAGTCTAGGTATAAATAAATAAACGAATAATTTTTAAACAATAAACAACTTAAATAAACGTACAATTTTTTTTATTTAATTAATGCAAGAACGCAGTCCCAGTCCGTTTGAATGAGGATGGGGAATACTTCTGCAAGAGCGTATAAAATTACAAGAAATAAAATAATTTTATTTAAATAACATTTGCACAGTTTAATTATACGTTGTAGCATATTTCGTACAGTGGATTACATACATACTTCATACATGATGCACGCATACTATGTACATACTACATACACACTATATTCATGCTATACATATACATTACTTATTATATACATGGAACATACAGTATAGGCATACAATTTACTGTTGGCCCTACGCACGTACTAGATGCTACCATATATTATTACATTATATTACATGAGGGGGACATATAGTATTGGTATTTGTTTGACCTCGAAAAGTCCTGCGAAGGTCACGTGCCGCCGGCATTAGCGTTACCCGATGTACACCGCGGGGAGGTTGCTCGGTCGGACTTTGTACATCATGGTGGCTCTAAAAAGAGCCGATTCTGCGCCAGTCTAAATCACGTAGACTTGCTGCAACAAAATGAACACAAATGCAGGGACTGTTAGATAGTTAAAACTCAATGGAGATCGTAGATCGCACATTAGTAAATTAATAAGGTTTCTTTGCTCTTACCATTGTTGTTTGGGCCTATTCGCTGACAAAAAACACAGCTGCTCCACCCTGTGGCACAGGAGGCATGTCCGCTTCTCAGTGACTATGTTGCCGGCACGCGAAAATAGCCTTTCGCTATAAGCTTGCGATGCCGGCACGCCCAAAATATTCTGTGCCGCACGGGCCAGTTTGGGAAATCGCGTTCTGTGGTCTCTCCACCACTTCAGAATACAGGATTCCGCCTCTATAATTTTGCCCTCCATGTACGTTTTGATCTCCGCTTGGAGAGTATCATCCGGCGTCCCCAGCTCGTGCCTCCCAACATCGGCATAATAATCCTCTAATGTTCCTAACGCTGATTCTGTCATAGAAACAAAATATATAACGTACAACATGAAACATAGTATCACATAATCTTAGCATTGTTTCACACTTACCTGACGACGTTTCGCTCGACGATGCGCGTTCCTCACTCACGACATTCGCGTTGCTTCCCCCCAGGTACTTATCCGCAAACGAATACAGTGTCGTGTGAGCGGAGTCTTTAGCGTCTGCCGATAATAGCCGGTCTTTGACGCGAGGGTCCAGAATCATGGCAACTATCATGATTTCGGACGTGTCGATGAAATGAAATCGGTCTTTCAACTCCTCTAATAAATATTGTCGGAATTCCGAACAGTGGTTTGATGTGGTCTCATCCATACGGCATGATAACCACTTCCGTAGGTATTTAATTGACGAAATATAACGGCATAGTGTTGGTGAATCTTCCACGGTCATCATCAGCGTTGCTTCTTTAAATAACTTTAGTAAACCACAATATTTCTCGATTCTGGACCACTCGCTACTTGTTATTATGTCCGGCATTCCTCGCTGACACAACACTGTATTAAGTGCGTGTTGTACCTGGAGTAAGCGACACAGCATGTCGTACTGCGAGTTCCATCGCGTCTCCACGTCGCCGATCAGCGTTAGAGGCTTGAGGGCTGGATTGTGCTCCTTTTGGACCGCATTCAATTTCTCGTGTGCCACCGTAGAGCGATGGAAAAATGTCACAATAGTCTTGCACTTTTTCAAGATGTCAAGGAGGTCCGCTGACTTTTTAATCGCGTCCTTTATCACTAACTGAAAAAAACTCGTTGCATTAAATATGTAATGTTAACGATTTATTATTCATTTTAGCATTCAAATGTTTATTTACCTGCATAGTATGGGCGTAACATGGGATACGCTCCCACTCATTGCACAGTTTAATGGCTCTGGTAATGTTGGCCGCGGTGTCCGTAGTAAAAAAAATGGTGAAGTCCTCTCTGAGCAAGTCCCAATCCGTTAAACATTTACGTAGGTGAGCATTTAAATTTTCGCTCGTGTGCGCCTCCATGATGCACTCTATTTGCAATGTGCAATTATTCATTACAAAGTCTGCATTTAAATAATGCACGGTAAGGGAGATGTAACGCTCCTTCGAGCGTGACGTCCAGCCGTCCGTAGTGAACGCGAATGTCCGTGTCTAATCAAAAACAGTTAAAAGATGTGTAGGTGTATATCTTTAATATAGTTACAAATGTTCTTCAATATGACATAAAAGATGGTGATAAATGGCATGAACGTTTGAGAAGTTATACTTACAGTTTTCGCATCCTCGCTGATCATGTCCTGCAGTTTCTTTCTTTCCGCTTCGTACAACTGCGGTAAGATATTGTCGGCGAACGTGGCCCGGCCGGGGATCTCGTATCGGGGCTCCAGAACGTTTATTAATTGCTTAAACCCTTCGTCAGATACCATAGAGAAGGGTTGGCAATCCAAAATCACCATGCGGGCAATCGCATCGGTGATCTGTTTTGCTCGCGGCGACGATGCTTCAAGCGTGGGCACTTGCGCAATTGCTGTGGGCGAATTTCGCGGAATGAGTCACGTGGGTATTGGGAAATTGTGTAATTGTTCAAAATAAAGTTCCATGTATGAGTAGAAGCATAAATAGTTAATTTTTTACATACCGTTTGCATTGGTCGTGGGTTGAACCTGACGGTTCTCATCCGTCTCCGTATCTCGGAATGCATCGGTATGTTGCATTTCCATATGCCGGCGAAGCGACGTAGTGCCTCCTGCTTTAGTTTTGTATTTTTTCCCACAAGTCTTGCATAGACTCTCCTCTCTATTTAGTTTCGTAAACCACATCCAGACAGAACTCTGGTTCCTACGCGGTGGTCGGCTATCCACGAGAGCGTTGGGGGAGGACTGATCCTCGCTCGGTTCGCTTTCTGCCACATCCATGGCCTCGGTTCGACGGATTATTTCCATAATAAATGTTGCACTGAATGTAAAGGCACAGGATTCAAGAGAGCTGTGGGTGAGTGTTGGCTCACCGACCGATACTTTGCGAATGCTTCTTGTCGTGGAAAAAATTATCAAAGTTGGCGCGGATGGTGTGTATTCTTGGAAGGGGAAACCAGTGTCAGAAATTCAGAATGCAGTGATTGGATGCTAATTACCAGAGTCGCTCGTTATTGGTTGTCTTCCGCTTCAGTTCTTCTGGGTGGGGGTGCTTTCTGTACTGCAGGTACAGGTAAGAATCTTCAGTGATGCCAGATTCGGGACGGGTTCCCTCGAGAATTTCCCCCACCTCGCGCATACTACGCCGGAGCAGCGTATCCGTGAGTTGGACTCCGAAGCGCCGAGCTCACGGATACGCTGCTCCGGCGTAGTGTGCGCGAGTTGGGGGAAATTCTCGAGGGAACCCGTCCCGAATCTGGCATCAGTGGGTAAGAAGGCCGGCGCTCCTACGCACGCGCAGGACCGTTAACCCTTGGTATCATGATTTTTTTATTTCACCCAGAAAAATTCTTATCGTTGCATTTTTGCCCACACTTCATCGTAAAAATAAGCAAAAAATCCTAGTGTACCAGTACTTAAAAAAATGAAAAAATGTGTGTATAACGCCACTGTTAAATCATGCATAAAGGTACCTATGTATTATAATGTTAAGCCAATGCTCTTTTCTGCAGAATGTTACACTAGTGTTACATACATTATTATGTTCGACATCAAATTTAATCAAAAAGAAAAATCGAAATAATTGAGAGAACAAATTGGCATTTACTTGGTACTTTCAGTGGTCCTGGCGAAATAATTTCGTGGTGTTTTCCCAATGAAGATGATATCAAATGTGATAAAGTTTTCTTAAAAAATATCCAGATTCATATCGTACTTGGTATCATCGGAAAACACCAGGAAAACATCGGTATCAATCATTTTCATGAAGATCTAATGAGAAATACAGAACTTGGTATTTCGATTAGTACATGATTAGCGCCCATCTCCTATTTTCGTCTTTATAATTGTGTTACCCTCCAATTGTCTTGTTTCTTTCCGCGTCACCTTGTCCGCATCACCTTGCCCGCGCGGATTTACCTGCGGGTAGAGGTAAAATGGCCTTTCGCCCCTACGGCGTAGGACCTTTGCGGATATATGCCGTTACCAATAAAATAATAAAACGTTTCGTACCGACCGTAGGAAAGTTCAATTTGCCACGTTTATGAGTTAACGACCCACCCCCTGAATTGTACGTCTTGTGCATTCTTTTCGCCGAAGCTATTAAACACGACCGTCCGTTGGAAAAAAATTTCAAACAACGAGACACGTACTTTCGCCGAAATTGCCGCTGTATGAAATGCGACAAATTCAATGATATGAATTTTGCCGTGCTTGCTTCTTTTCCATGCAGATCGTTCGCCCACCCTCGACGTGGGCTGTTTACGTTCAATATAATTACGTCTTTGTCTCGTAATATTTCTGTCGCCTCCCTTCTATCAATACCCGATGTCGGTTTCTCTTAACGGGCTAACGATTTTACGGTCTTTCTAGTAGCAAGATGCCTTGAATTCCGGTGACTGCGCGTGGTCCTTATGTCACTCCGCGAGATGTATGGATGTTGGATAATACTTTTTAAGGGGGGAAGCCACTGTGAAAATTTTTTTCTTCTCATTTTTCTTTTTGTGCATTTTCATAATATTTGGTGTCTCAAAAATATACCTGCACAATTTCAAAGTGGATCTCGAAAAATTCGAAAAATTTTCTATTACTGGAAAGAAATCCATAAGAATCTGATGAAAATATAAAAAATCTTTTCACACGTGTTTCACGAAGACATTTTTTATGGATTTCTTCAAACCGAAAAAGTCTTTAAAAACACTTTAAGAAACTTTTAAAAATGATTCTTATGGATTTCTTTCCAGCAACAGAAAATTTTTATATCTTTGCCAAACCGAAAGCACATTCGGTGTTTTAAAATCAGCTTAATAAGATTCGGCATTGTGATAGGAACAAATAGTATGTTGAATTTTTCCTGCATTTCTTGGGTTTGAGGACTACCGTGCATCGTGACAAAAACAGGCTTAGAGTGAAACGAAAATTCTAAGGGCAATCAACAACGCGGTACGCTCTTTAAGAATTTTAGTCATCCTTCGACCTGAGTTAATCCGTATATTGGTTCTCTACCGGTTCGCCGACACGCAGGGCAATACTGTCATAAACGGCGACTTTGGCCGAACTACCTGATTAATTTTTGGGGACTGGGGATGGTACCCCAGTCAGCCCCCTCAGTTTTTACTTCAATATGCCAGAGGTAAGAAAGGGACCATCAATGTGGCAATTAAGAGGGCAAGCCACTGCGACGGTCGAAAATAAAGGCTAAAACATTCTTTTATAATGAAATGCTACTTTCTACGAAACACCTTTATTACCAACTGAAAATGCACATGTTTAACTAATATGTGTTTCTTAAAGTATATTACAATACTTCAGATAAGCATACAGATTAAAAAAAATATTCGTTTTTGAAGAAATGGCGGACTTAAGAAGATATCTGGAACAAAAAGTATAAAAAATCAACATTTAATCAACATAAATCAACGAATTACTATTGTAACATAGCTATTGTAATATATATTTCGAATTTTTTAATCTATTATACAAATTACAATAGCTATTGTATAATAGATTATACAAATTACAAATAAATCAACGAATTACTATTGTAACATAGCTATTGTAATATATATTTCGAATTTTTTAATCTATTATACAAATTACAATAGCTATTGTATAATAGATTATACAAATTACAATAGCTATTGTAATTTGTATAATAGATTAAAAAATTCGAAATATATATTACAATAGCTATGTTACAATAGTAATTCGTTGATTTATGTTGATTAAATGTTGATTTTTTATACTTTTTGTTCCAGATATCTTCTTAAGTCCGCCATTTCTTCAAAAACGAATATTTTTTTTAATCTGTATGCTTATCTGAAGTATTGTAATATACTTTAAGAAACACATATTAGTTAAACATGTGCATTTTCAGTTGGTAATAAAGGTGTTTCGTAGAAAGTAGCATTTCATTATAAAAGAATGTTTTAGCCTTTATTTTCGACCGTCGCAGTGGCTTGCCCTCTTAATTGCCACATTGATGGTCCCTTTCTTACCTCTGGCATATTGAAGTAAAAACTGAGGGGGCTGACTGGGGTACCATCCCCAGTCCCCAAAAATTAATCAGGTAGTTCGGCCAAAGTCGCCGTTTATGACAGTATTGCCCTGCGTGTCGGCGAACCGGTAGAGAACCAATACAGGGTGTCCCAAAAATGTCGCGTTTCCTTGAAAGGGGTGACTCAGGGGGTGATTTGAAACAACTTTTTCCTTAGCGAAAATATTGTCCGAAGCTTCGTTAAGGAGATATTAAGCAAAAACCCCGACCAATCAGAGCGCGCGCCTTCCGCCTGAGTTCCCGCGGTAGCGTTGGCTACGAGGTAGGCGACCGCGCTTGTGCTACGAACGTACGTACAAGCAAGTCGGCATACATCGAAGGAAACCGCGTTACACATTTTTTTTTTAAAGCAGAATCTTAAATAAGAATAATTTGAAGTAAGAGGACAAGAAGTACGTAAATTTCGTTTTTAAATAAGGCATAAACGAAAAGCTAACGTAACAGAAAATGTACGACAAGTGATCGTAATTCGTTATTGAGGTAAAAATCCGTAGTTTAAGAACGGCCAACACAACTAAATTTAAAAAATAATATTAGGTGTATGAATAAATTCTTTCCGACTGGAATTTCTATCGCGGTGGTATTCAGAAGCTGCCAGAAAAATGGCAAAAGGTAATAAACAATAATGGAAATTATTGCGATGATCGAGTTGTTTTCATATTTTTTAAATCGAACTGTTATTGTACCCTAAAATCGGAAAGAATTTATTTTCACACCTAATAATCACCAATAAATTAAAGAAAACTCACCCTTTCGGACATTCCTTTCCTTGCTTTCCTTCCCTTTTCGGAAACCTGTGTCACTAGGCCACTGTACCGATCCTGGTCATCGGCGTCCAGTGCTCAGCTGATCGCAGGGTCAATGTACCGAATATTCACTTCACTGCACGGCTACTAACACTGATCACTGAATTTATTTTTCACGGAACGTGTTGTTCCTACGTTATAAAAATTGGTGGCCGCGAAAGGGGCCGATTACTGTTAATTACTGGGACGAGATTACTACTACAGTAATTCGTCGTTAGTGTCACGTTTTTACCATGCGTTATAATCACGCTCACTATCCCCACCATTTCTTTGAATCCTTCAGTCGAGAGTGAGAGAATCCGAGAACGCGCGAGAGAACAAAAGAGTCGACACGAAGTTGTCGTCGGCTACGAATGGTGTCCGCATCGCGTTAGTATCACGCTGCCAGCCCCGATCGTCGTGATTCTAACAAGGCATTACTGTATTACCCGGCGAAAAGAAAACACGTGGCAGACTGTCTCGGGCTGTGCAGTCCGCTGCTGTGCAGCGATCAGATACGGATCCGACCGACGATCGTCAAAACAAAAGCGTAGGCTACGCTTGGTCAAATCGCTCTATCCCACTCGACCTCGTGTTTCGTTCGATCTCTTCGTCGCGCGGTGTGACAATGTATGTGGCAACTTCAGCCAATAACCAAAATACGTGTGCCCCGTCTTTAAAAGTGTGCCCAAATAGGTGACTCGACCAATCGTCACAGCAGCGGACTGCACAGCCCGAGACAGTCTGCCACGAGTTTTCTTTTCGCCGGGTAATAGTAGTAATCTCGTCCCAGTAATTAACAGTAATCGGCCCCTTTCGCAGCCACCAATTTTTATAACGTAGGAACAACACGTCCCGTGAAAAATAAATTCAGTGATCAGTGTTAGTAGCCGTGCAGTGAAGTGAATATTCGGTACATTAACCCGGACGCAGTGTGATCAGCTGAGCACTGGGCGCTACCCAACCATAAATCTTTTCGTCCACCGATAACCAGGATCGGTACAGTGACCCAGTGACACAGGTTTCCGGAAAGGGAAGGAAAGCAAGGAAAGGAATGTCCGAAAGGGTGAGTTTTCTTTAATTTATTGGTGATTATTAGGTGTGAAAATAAATTCTTTCCGATTTTAGGGTACAATAACAGTTCGATTTAAAAAATATGAAAACAACTCGATCATCGCAATAATTTCCATTATTGTTTATTACCTTTTGCCATTTTTCTGGCAGCTTCTGAATACCACCGCGATAGATATTCCAGTCGGAAATAATTTATTCATACACCTAATATTATTTTTTAAATTTAGTTGTGTTGGCCGTTCTTAAACTACGGATTTTTACCTCAATAACGAATTACGATCACTTGTCGTACATTTTCTGTTACGTTAGCTTTTCGTTTATGCCTTATTTAAAAACGAAATTACGTACTTCTTGTCCTCTCACTTCAAATTATTCTTATTTAAGATTCTGCTTTAAAAAAAAAATGTGTAACGCGGTTTCCTTCGATGCATGCCGACTTGCTTGTTCGTACGTTCGTAGCACAAGCGCGGTCGCCTACCTCGTAGCCAACGCTACCGCGGGAACTCAGGCGGAAGGCGCGCGCTCCGATTGGTCGGGGTTTAATGCTTAATATCTCCTTAACGAAGCTTCGGACAATATTTTCGCTAAGGAAAAAGTTGTTTCAAATCACCCCCTGAGTCACCCCTTTCAAGGAAACGCGACATTTTTGGGACACCCTGTATACGGATTAACTCAGGTCGAAGGATGACTAAAATTCTTAAAGAGCGTACCGCGTTGTTGATTGCCCTTAGAATTTTCGTTTCACTCTAAGCCTGTTTTTGTCACGATGCACGGTAGTCCTCAAACCCAAGAAATGCAGGAAAAATTCAACATACTATTTGTTCCTATCACAATGCCGAATCTTATTAAGCTGATTTTAAAACACCGAATGTGCTTTCGGTTTGGCAAAGATATAAAAATTTTCTGTTGCTGGAAAGAAATCCATAAGAATCATTTTTAAAAGTTTCTTAAAGTGTTTTTAAAGACTTTTTCGGTTTGAAGAAATCCATAAAAAATGTCTTCGTGAAACACGTGTGAAAAGATTTTTTATATTTTCATCAGATTCTTATGGATTTCTTTCCAGTAATAGAAAATTTTTCGAATTTTTCGAGATCCACTTTGAAATTGTGCAGGTATATTTTTGAGACACCAAATATTATGAAAATGCACAAAAAGAAAAATGAGAAGAAAAAAATTTTCACAGTGGCTTCCCCCCTTAAAAAGTATTATCCAACATCCATACATCTCGCGGAGTGACATAAGGACCACGCGCAGTCACCGGAATTCAAGGCATCTTGCTACTAGAAAGACCGTAAAATCGTTAGCCCGTTAAGAGAAACCGACATCGGGTATTGATAGAAGGGAGGCGACAGAAATATTACGAGACAAAGACGTAATTATATTGAACGTAAACAGCCCACGTCGAGGGTGGGCGAACGATCTGCATGGAAAAGAAGCAAGCACGGCAAAATTCATATCATTGAATTTGTCGCATTTCATACAGCGGCAATTTCGGCGAAAGTACGTGTCTCGTTGTTTGAAATTTTTTTCCAACGGACGGTCGTGTTTAATAGCTTCGGCGAAAAGAATGCACAAGACGTACAATTCAGGGGGTGGGTCGTTAACTCATAAACGTGGCAAATTGAACTTTCCTACGGTCGGTACGAAACGTTTTATTATTTTATTGGTAACGGCATATATCCGCAAAGGTCCTACGCCGTAGGGGCGAAAGGCCATTTTACCTCTACCCGCAGGTAAATCCGCGCGGGCAAGGTGACGCGGACAAGGTGACGCGGAAAGAAACAAGACAATTGGAGGGTAACACAATTATAAAGACGAAAATAGGAGATGGGCGCTAATCATGTACTAATCGAAATACCAAGTTCTGTATTTCTCATTAGATCTTCATGAAAATGATTGATACCGATGTTTTCCTGGTGTTTTCCGATGATACCAAGTACGATATGAATCTGGATATTTTTTAAGAAAACTTTATCACATTTGATATCATCTTCATTGGGAAAACACCACGAAATTATTTCGCCAGGACCACTGAAAGTACCAAGTAAATGCCAATTTGTTCTCTCAATTATTTCGATTTTTCTTTTTGATTAAATTTGATGTCGAACATAATAATGTATGTAACACTAGTGTAACATTCTGCAGAAAAGAGCATTGGCTTAACATTATAATACATAGGTACCTTTATGCATGATTTAACAGTGGCGTTATACACACATTTTTTCATTTTTTTAAGTACTGGTACACTAGGATTTTTTGCTTATTTTTACGATGAAGTGTGGGCAAAAATGCAACGATAAGAATTTTTCTGGGTGAAATAAAAAAATCATGATACCAAGGGTTAACGGTCCTGCGCGTGCGTAGGAGCGCCGGCCTTCTTACCCACTGATGCCAGATTCGGGACGGGTTCCCTCGAGAATTTCCCCCAACTCGCGCACACTACGCCGGAGCAGCGTATCCGTGAGCTCGGCGCTTCGGAGTCCAACTCACGGATACGCTGCTCCGGCGTAGTATGCGCGAGGTGGGGGAAATTCTCGAGGGAACCCGTCCCGAATCTGGCATCACTGAAGATTCTTACCTGTACCTGCAGTACAGAAAGCACCCCCACCCAGAAGAACTGAAGCGGAAGACAACCAATAACGAGCGACTCTGGTAATTAGCATCCAATCACTGCATTCTGAATTTCTGACACTGGTTTCCCCTTCCAAGAATACACACCATCCGCGCCAACTTTGATAATTTTTTCCACGACAAGAAGCATTCGCAAAGTATCGGTCGGTGAGCCAACACTCACCCACAGCTCTCTTGAATCCTGTGCCTTTTCATTCAGTGCAACATTTATTATGGAAATAATCCGTCGAACCGAGGCCATGGATGTGGCAGAAAGCGAACCGAGCGAGGATCAGTCCTCCCCCAACGCTCTCGTGGATAGCCGACCACCGCGTAGGAACCAGAGTTCTGTCTGGATGTGGTTTACGAAACTAAATAGAGAGGAGAGTCTATGCAAGACTTGTGGGAAAAAATACAAAACTAAAGCAGGAGGCACTACGTCGCTTCGCCGGCATATGGAAATGCAACATACCGATGCATTCCGAGATACGGAGACGGATGAGAACCGTCAGGTTCAACCCACGACCAATGCAAACGGTATGTAAAAAATTAACTATTTATGCTTCTACTCATACATGGAACTTTATTTTGAACAATTACACAATTTCCCAATACCCACGTGACTCATTCCGCGAAATTCGCCCACAGCAATTGCGCAAGTGCCCACGCTTGAAGCATCGTCGCCGCGAGCAAAACAGATCACCGATGCGATTGCCCGCATGGTGATTTTGGATTGCCAACCCTTCTCTATGGTATCTGACGAAGGGTTTAAGCAATTAATAAACGTTCTGGAGCCCCGATACGAGATCCCCGGCCGGGCCACGTTCGCCGACAATATCTTACCGCAGTTGTACGAAGCGGAAAGAAAGAAACTGCAGGACATGATCAGCGAGGATGCGAAAACTGTAAGTATAACTTCTCAAACGTTCATGCCATTTATCACCATCTTTTATGTCATATTGAAGAACATTTGTAACTATATTAAAGATATACACCTACACATCTTTTAACTGTTTTTGATTAGACACGGACATTCGCGTTCACTACGGACGGCTGGACGTCACGCTCGAAGGAGCGTTACATCTCCCTTACCGTGCATTATTTAAATGCAGACTTTGTAATGAATAATTGCACATTGCAAATAGAGTGCATCACGGAGGCGCACACGAGCGAAAATTTAAATGCTCACCTACGTAAATGTTTAACGGATTGGGACTTGCTCAGAGAGGACTTCACCATTTTTTTTACTACGGACAACGCGGCCAACATTACCAGAGCCATTAAACTGTGCAATGAGTGGGAGCGTATCCCATGTTACGCCCATACTATGCAGGTAAATAAACATTTGAATGCTAAAATGAATAATAAATCGTTAACATTACATATTTAATGCAACGAGTTTTTTTCAGTTAGTGATAAAGGACGCGATTAAAAAGTCAGCGGACCTCCTTGACATCTTGAAAAAGTGCAAGACTATTGTGACATTTTTCCATCGCTCTACGGTGGCACACGAGAAATTGAATGCGGTCCAAAAGGAGCACAATCCAGCCCTCAAGCCTCTAACGCTGATCGGCGACGTGGAGACGCGATGGAACTCGCAGTACGACATGCTGTGTCGCTTACTCCAGGTACAACACGCACTTAATACAGTGTTGTGTCAGCGAGGAATGCCGGACATAATAACAAGTAGCGAGTGGTCCAGAATCGAGAAATATTGTGGTTTACTAAAGTTATTTAAAGAAGCAACGCTGATGATGACCGTGGAAGATTCACCAACACTATGCCGTTATATTTCGTCAATTAAATACCTACGGAAGTGGTTATCATGCCGTATGGATGAGACCACATCAAACCACTGTTCGGAATTCCGACAATATTTATTAGAGGAGTTGAAAGACCGATTTCATTTCATCGACACGTCCGAAATCATGATAGTTGCCATGATTCTGGACCCTCGCGTCAAAGACCGGCTATTATCGGCAGACGCTAAAGACTCCGCTCACACGACACTGTATTCGTTTGCGGATAAGTACCTGGGGGGAAGCAACGCGAATGTCGTGAGTGAGGAACGCGCATCGTCGAGCGAAACGTCGTCAGGTAAGTGTGAAACAATGCTAAGATTATGTGATACTATGTTTCATGTTGTACGTTATATATTTTGTTTCTATGACAGAATCAGCGTTAGGAACATTAGAGGATTATTATGCCGATGTTGGGAGGCACGAGCTGGGGACGCCGGATGATACTCTCCAAGCGGAGATCAAAACGTACATGGAGGGCAAAATTATAGAGGCGGAATCCTGTATTCTGAAGTGGTGGAGAGACCACAGAACGCGATTTCCCAAACTGGCCCGTGCGGCACAGAATATTTTGGGCGTGCCGGCATCGCAAGCTTATAGCGAAAGGCTATTTTCGCGTGCCGGCAACATAGTCACTGAGAAGCGGACATGCCTCCTGTGCCACAGGGTGGAGCAGCTGTGTTTTTTGTCAGCGAATAGGCCCAAACAACAATGGTAAGAGCAAAGAAACCTTATTAATTTACTAATGTGCGATCTACGATCTCCATTGAGTTTTAACTATCTAACAGTCCCTGCATTTGTGTTCATTTTGTTGCAGCAAGTCTACGTGATTTAGACTGGCGCAGAATCGGCTCTTTTTAGAGCCACCATGATGTACAAAGTCCGACCGAGCAACCTCCCCGCGGTGTACATCGGGTAACGCTAATGCCGGCGGCACGTGACCTTCGCAGGACTTTTCGAGGTCAAACAAATACCAATACTATATGTCCCCCTCATGTAATATAATGTAATAATATATGGTAGCATCTAGTACGTGCGTAGGGCCAACAGTAAATTGTATGCCTATACTGTATGTTCCATGTATATAATAAGTAATGTATATGTATAGCATGAATATAGTGTGTATGTAGTATGTACATAGTATGCGTGCATCATGTATGAAGTATGTATGTAATCCACTGTACGAAATATGCTACAACGTATAATTAAACTGTGCAAATGTTATTTAAATAAAATTATTTTATTTCTTGTAATTTTATACGCTCTTGCAGAAGTATTCCCCATCCTCATTCAAACGGACTGGGACTGCGTTCTTGCATTAATTAAATAAAAAAAATTGTACGTTTATTTAAGTTGTTTATTGTTTAAAAATTATTCGTTTATTTATTTATACCTAGACTGCGGAAGTTAATGCAAGTCTGATATGCCGCGTTCCAGTGCACAACAATCCCTTCAATACAAGCCAAACAGTTCAGTGAATAAAACTTTACTTCGTTTTTTTCTCTGAGTTTCTGGACATATATATGCAGAATGAATACAGCAAATATACCGACGCACTTCCGTGGGAATTAGAAAATTCATATAATCTTGTTTCATCAATATACAATCTATCAGTACATTCGCATGATATGTGCATTATACAAACTATTACAAGTATCACTGTACCTGCTATTAAATTACTAATCTTTTGAATATAATGTAACTATTACACTTACATAAACTTTTTAACATAGGTATGAAGCTATTAAATTTTAAAGCCGAGGTTCAGCAACTTCTAAAAATTACTCGAGCTAATTTGTAAACAAATTCCGTATACCATGAAAAATACCAAAAATATGCAAAATTACAAATATATTTTTTAAATCCTCATAATGATGAAATATAGATCGGTCAAAGTCCCACTTGTTTAATCCATTATTACAAAAACATGCATTTACACTAAATTCCGCAGTCTATATTATACCTATTTCTTTATTTATTCATTTATACTTATTTAGCCATTAACAGGCAACACCCTTTATTAAGGGGTTAGACGAATTCTTTTTACAGATACTATGAGGTTGGAAATTATTTCGTTAATTCTTATGCTCAGAGCATGTATTCAGGCATATGTTGTATAAATATTACGCGCGCGAGCGATGTATCAAATTATGATGCCCAGGTTTATCTAACATCAGAAAGACCATGATTCTAGTGTTCATTAATCAAATATCTACAAGGTAGCATACGGATTTGAGAAGAAAAAATTTATTGTACAAATGAGAGCAAGGTAAATATCACTATTCGTTTTTTACCTAACAAGGCAAACTTAAAACGTTTATTATATACGAATGGGTTATCGCATAAAAAAATGATATCATACAGTTTAGATAATACCATTAAGAATATGTGTACCAAGTTTGAAATAAATCGGACAAATAGTTTTCGATCTGCTCGAACTTCTTTCGGACCGCTCGTTTCTTTCCAAGCCGCCCGGTTTCTTTCGGGCCGCTTGGTTCTATCCAATCCGCCCGGTTTCTTTCGGGCCGCTTGGAAAAATTCAATCCGCTTGGTTATATCCAATCCGCCCGGTTTCTTTCGGGCCGCTTGGAAAAATTCAAGTACTCGGTTCTATCCGAGCCGCTCGGTTCTATCCAATCCGCTCGGTTCTAACCAATCCGCCCGGTTCTTTCGGGCCGCTTGAAAAAAATTCAAGTACTTGGTTCGATCCGAGCCGCTCGGTTCTTTCGGGTACCTGGCTCGGCTCGGAAACCGAGTCCCGGATTGGTTCGGTTTTCAAGCTACCCGAATATTCAAGTACTCGTACAGCTCTACCGCACGGATCATTACGGATCTAACGATACGCGTTGTGGATCAAGACGGACGGTTGCTCGATTTTCGGGGTGAAGTAATCACCATCAGACTGCACGTGCGACGGCGTCAACGATAATACATGTGGTGTGAATGAAAGAAATGCTTGTGTTGAACGACTTCAGAAACACATTTCTTCCAAGTGAAATTGTTTGCAATAACAACAACAACAACAACAACAACACCTGCAACAGCTCTGATTACGCTAAAAAGAAGAGACTCAGTGCTACGAACATTGTATTTTTGAAATCATTGGGATTCATTGTACGCATATAAGTTGAAAAAAAATGGCTGACATTCTAAGCCTTGGAGTGAAGCCGACGTTTGATAATCGCATCGTCAAGCTCGAGACTCACACGTACAACCCATACGTCAACACAACATTTGGATATAGTGATGAGATAAGAATACCTATACAGCAGCAGGATTTATATACATTACCATGTGAAAGTTTCCTCTACGTGGAGGGGAAATTGGTGATAAATAAGCCAAACGAAGCATCAACGACGACGTTGGGAAATAATTGCATGGCGTTCTTATTTGATGAGATTCGATACGAGCTGAATGGTGTGGAGATTGACCGCAACAGTAACGTTGGAATAACTAGCACGCTTAAAAACTATGTATCGCTGACATCTGACGAAGAAAAAATATGGAGAATGCTGGATGGGGTGTGAAACGACACGATGGACTTATAGTGAAAAATCATTTCAATTTTTGCATCTCACTCAAATATTTGTTGGGATTTTGCGAGGACTACAAACGCATGATTATTAATGCGCGTCACGAATTGATTTTAATACGATCGCGCAACGATAACAATTCTCTAATAGGATCGCCAATGTTGGAACCTGAAATTGAATTACTTAAAGTGCAATGGCGAATGCCTCATGTGACGCTGAACGATGTTAATAAGCTATCGTTGCTGCATGCTTTGGAAAGTGGACAAAACCTGAGCATTAGTTTTCGCTCGTGGGATCTGTACGAGTATCCTCTCTTACAGAGCACAACCAAGCATTCGTGGGCCGTGAAGGCAGCTGCACAGCTGGAGAAACCGCGATACGTTATCTTTGCTCTACAGACTGCTCGAAAGAATGTGATGACCGAAGATGTTACTAAGTTTAACAATTGCAAATTGACTAATGTAAAACTTTTTCTCAACTCGGATTTTTATCCATATGATGACTTGAACTTGGACTTTGACAAGAATAAGCACGCCATCTTGTTTCACATGTATACACATTTCCGTAAATCGTATTATGGACATAGTTGCAACGAGGCGTTATTCACTGTGGCTGAATTTTTACAATTTGGTCCTCTCGCGGTGATTGATTGCTCGCGACAAAATGAGTCGATTAAAAATGGTACCGTGGACGTGCGCATAGAATTTGAGTGTAAAGAGAATGTACCTGCAAATACTACAGCCTACTGTCTGATTCTGCACGATCGGGTGGTTGAATACAATCCGCTAACAAACGTGGTGCGCAAAATAAATTAAATTGCCATACTACTTGCCCGCCCTCTCCTGTATCAAATTCGTACAACAATTTCATCGTAAAAATCGAGATGCTTTATGAGAAAGACTGCATTCTCTCATCTGTCTTGGAAGCGAGCAGACCTCTAAAATTATATCGACAATGGTTGTACCAACATTTGTTGACCTGCAAGGATTCATCGTCGACGGAAGATTTGTCGTCAAGGAAGTGGCTGTGCTACGAATGGGAACAATTCTCTCGCACTATATTTTTGGGAGTTCGATGCCGCAATATCTTCTTACGAAATCCGACAAATCAAGCATTCGGTGGCTGGTGGCAAAACGTCATGGACTACGTTGGGACGATGGAGACGTTCCGTACAGTATGGCTAAACAGCTGATTACCAAAGCTGTAGCTGATGCGATCGGTGAAGAAGAAGAGGACGCATCCCATATCGTATACGTTAAAGGGTTGCAGAAACGCGATTGGCTTGCGGATTTCCTCGATGAAAATACGAGAGCGGATGTAATCATCGAGACGCTGGACATTGACTACGAGGATATCAAATCTCTAAATTAGCTAAATGTAGTTAATACTCTGCGATGTGGTAGACACGCGAAGCATTGTGCAATGCAAAATGTATTTAAAATATTCAACTGGTGGTCTAAACACCAGAGAGAATTGCATAAATAAAATATAATCAATTTTTAATGCATAAATGTTTTTTTCTTCACCCTCCCCAACCTCCTTAATTAATTATTATGTATATGTGGTTCGATACACGTTCAGAGTGGTATCATATACGTTCAATACATGTTCAATAGATGTTCAAAATGGTACGATAGATGTTCCATAAAGTTGTACCATTGATGTTCGATAGATGTTCAAAGTGGTTCGATACACGTTCGATAGATGTTCAAAGTGGTTCGATACACGTTCGATACACGTTCAAAGTGGTTTGATACACGTTCGATACACGTTCAAAGTGGTTCGATACACGTTCGATAGATGTTTAAAGTGGTATGATTCACGTTCGATACACGTTCAAAGTGGTTCGATACACGTTCGATAGATGTTTAAAGTGGTATGATTCACGTTCGATACATGTTGAAAGTGGTTCGATACATGTTCAATACACGTTCAGAGTGGTTCGATACACGTTCGATAGATGTTTAAAGTGGTACGATACACGTTCGATACACGTTCAAAGTGGTTCGATTCACGTTCGATGCATGTTGAAAGTGGTTCGATACACGTTCGATACACGTTCGATACACGTTCAAAGTGGTACGATACATGTTCAATACACGTTCAAAGTGGTTCGATTCACGTTCGATTTAGGAATGGTCAGTGAATAATTCGAAGAAGAAGATGGTCAGCGAAGATGCAGGTGGAGCACATAGAAGGAGAGGGTGGCTAGTGAAGAAGAAGGTGAAGAACAAAGGCATCTTACTTTGCAACGTATGCAACTTTAGACATGGGTGACAAATTGTATGAACGCTGTGGGACCAGTTGCTCATCAAACTCGACGACTGCCAGTTGAGAAAAAGTTTTTGTTGCTCATCAAACTCGACGACTGCCAGTTGAGAAAAAGTTTTTGTTGTTTTTTCGTGAAAAAACTTAGCTTAGTTGTTAACTATCCTATTTACAATTATTTACAAAGTTTACATATTTTAGCGTTTTTTCAGACTTGTAACATGGAATACGTGTTTCTTGTACATTTTTATTTACAATTCAAAATTGAAGTACAAGTGCGGAATGAAATTTGTCAACTCGTGTCTCCTACAAGTCTAAGTAGGTATTGAACAGCTTTATTTGTTTGTTTCATTTGGTTTGGGTTCATACCAAAATTTATTTTGGTGGAGAAAAACGAAAACATTTACATTTTCTGGTGCAAGGCAGCTTCTCTTTGCCGTAACAATATTTCCTGCAGTAGAAAACGTACGTTCTGATGCAGCTGAGGTGGCTGGAATACATAAGTAGTGCCGCGCAAGTTTGGCGATTAGTGGATACATATGCTCATGATTTTGCACCAACCGTATGGGTCCAGATTTCGGTCAATTTGCGGTTCAGACATGTATTTTTGAAATTGTGCCGTAACATCATTTGTTCTACTGGTCTCTCCGAATATAAAGTCCATAGCTGTTGTTCGACTGTTGGTTGCAGTTTGATGAGACCCGTTCGCAGGTGTTGGCTCCATTAAATGGAGCTGGCGGTTCACCTTTGACTTAATAGCAAGCTTTGCCTCAATATTTGTTTCATGCAATAAGTCTTTATACCGCGGATCGAGGAAGGATGCAATTCTTCGTGCGGAAACGAAAGTTGTGTTCTCATCGAGGTTGAAGCGAGTACTGCATTCATTGGATACAATATTTTTAAATTCTACTATCGCAAGCGCATCATCAGTGTTAGGTAGTAAGTGCCGAGTAACTAACATGTTCAAAATTGGTTGCACCATTGACACAGATGATGTGTCTGCACACAAAATTTCACATGCAATCTGAATTGGGCTAAGCGCTGTGACTAGTGCGGTCAATATGCCCCACTCAGTCCCTGCCATTTCCAGTTTTATAGCTGTGGCTTCCTTAGTTACACTTCTGTCGGCCAAAACGCTGACGACCGGAATTGTATTCTTCACAAGGCGCTCAGCCATGAAAAAAGTGGAATTCCATCGTGTCTTGCAGCTTTGGATTAATTTTAAAGTTTTTAATTTAGATTGCACCTGTGCTTTCTCAAGTGCTGCAGTAGCAACATTTGAGTGGCGGAAGTGCGGAACAATTGCACTGGCTTTGGAGCATACCCGTTTTATTTCCTCCAGGCTCAGCCCTGCATTGATGCACAATTGTAGAGTGTGCACGCTACATGTTAGTTCTTGTTTTTCAGCTACATTTGGTAGCTGTAGCACTGCACCAACGATATTCGCTGCGTTATCTGTAACGATGCCGCTAATAATGCTTTCGATCCCCCACTCCAAAAATATATGGGTAAATCTTACTGCAAGTTCGCTCATTTCTTCTGTTGTTAATGTGACATTTACAATTTTCCAACCCTTGTCAAGGAATCTGGCCTGTACGGTCAGATAACCATCTTGATTTCGTGAGGTCCAGTTGTCCGCTGAAATGGCAACAGCTGATAATGAAGCCAGTGCCTCTTTGATTTTCAACGCAATGTCGTCATGCAGTGCTTGCAGCCTCCTGGTTATGGTTTGGGCGCAGGGAGGTTTATACCTGGGCTCAACAACGCGCATAAACCTCGCGAAACCAAGACTGTCGGCGAACGATGCGGGCAACATATTAATAGCGATCATTTGTGCGAGCGCTTGATTGATTATTTCCGTGCGGTCCCGGTTACATGGATGTGAGAATGCGGTGGCATCTTCCAAAGGTGCTCCAAGTCTCCGCGATCGTGGTTGTGGTCGGGGACTTTCTACGAGTGTTTCTGCCGTTTCATTACCTAAAACCAACTCATCTGCAGTCACATCACTGCTACCAGCATGGGAGTTCGATCCTGAATCTTCATTTCTCCTACAATAAAATATAATGATATATTATTCGTCGATTATGTATTTTGATTGGAGATGTTACATTAGGGTCATTCCACGCCAAATCGTACTGGTCACCTAAATCGTACCTCATCAATTTCTCAGTAATTAATGAATGTAAACGACATCTGATAATAAAAATATCAAGTAAATGCGAAATAAGAAATAGAAACAAAATCTTTTGAGCTTACACCCTATTTTGTGCGTGCTATAAACATTTAAAAAAATCAGTTTTCTTGTTCGGGAATCTACCGTTTGCTTCGATAAAGATTTTACCCGAGACCAAGATAAATTTACCGGTTCTTCGCTAGAAAGGGAACCCTCCTAAACGAAACTTGTTCGACTCCGAATCGCAGGAAGGGATTGCTACTGATAACGAACGCACTTTTAAATTAAACGGTTTTAATTATCGGAGCACTCGAGAAACGAGGTTAACCGCGTCGTTGCTACCAGAACAATAGCTCGCTCGACAGAGATCGGCGGTAATTAGGGGGGCCAACCGTCCTCCCCCCGCGGCACCCGCGAGAACCGAGCTACTCGGTCCACCCGGGGTCCCGCGGGACGCGGGGGGGGGGGGGGGGGGGGCACGCGACTCCCGATGCCTCAATTCCGCCTGGCGAGCGCTGTTTATAGACAATATAAAACTCTCTGTACAAATCATATAAGATAGAATACGTATAGTGTAAAATAGTATAAGAATAATATAAGGATAGCATAAGTATAGCATAAGTATAGCATAAGTATAGTATAAGTATAGTATAAGAATAATATAAGGATAGCATAAGTATAGCATAAGTATAGTATAAGTATAAGTATAAGAATAAAGACGTGGTATAACATAATTAATCGTACAGCGACGCGAGTCACAGACCCGAAATCCCCGCTACTATCCGTTTCCGAAACAATCAGGTATGATTGATGTAACTTTTTTCCAGTTTATTTTAGCTGATAATAATCAAAGAATGTATTTTGGTCGTGTAATTTTGTACTTTTCTAAAAGCGGGTTTAATGTAGAATACTTTACATTCATTTTAAGTACATATTACATTCATTATAAAGTTTAAATTGATATTTATAAATAAATTGATCATGTTTCCTAAATCGTACCACTACAATCGTACCAGTAGGATTTCACAGCTCGTATGTTATACAGGCTATGTACATATATCATATACATAGGTTATTGCGGCCTGTGTGTGATCCATACACATATGTATATGTAACTATATAATAATCATTATTTTATGTTGAATATTTTGTTCTCTCTTTGTTATTGATACTATTTTTAGTCGAGGTACGATTTAGGAGAACGGTTGCCTAAATCGTACCTTTTACAATATGTGACAAAAAAATTAATAAATTAATTTGTTTTGAACAAAAGGTTAAGCATATAATGGTAGGTGCCTAAAAGATCAAGCTGCAATATCCTATAGTCATTTGCGTTCAAATTAGTACCACATATGAAATACAACGTAAAATGTCTTAAGTGGTACGATATAGGCAACCCTCCCCTACATTCCATAAGCAGAAGAAGTATAGCAATAATTCTCAACCTCAGTATCCAAAAAAAATCGCGAAATTTCGTGTCATTTTGAGCGTTATCGTAATAAATTATGGTCGAGTGCAAAAATGCAAACATTGCCTTCTCGATATGAAAATGTCATTTAGTAAAATAGAAAAATAGAAAAACATAAGATAATGTGAATAGTGGACTGCGTGGTTACAATTTTGCACACACTTCAGTTTATGTTGGTAACTGTAAAATTGCAAATATTGACTTACCTTCTCTTTTCAGGCGGACAATATATCTGATGCTGTGACTGCAAATGTTGTGCAAGTGGTGTCGTCGCACCATGCGTTTTCAGCACGCTATCACAGACTAAACATGTAGCCATCTGTCCATTTTCTGACTTTTTGCAGTGGTCCCAAACCCAACTCGGCATTTTTATGTTACACTGATGTTTTCACTGCGTTGCGCATAAACTAAGACGGTGTTTCTATTGAAAATTGATTAGGAAAGAATGTCTTTCTATACCGGTATACCGAACAGAAGTGAGCTCTTCTCTAACAACGGACTGTTTCTCACCGTTGACGGATATTGAAAGAAAAAGACGCTCTACAGACGTATCGTTATCTTTTACTATATTCAGGTTCGAAGTTCGAATATTCGAAGGTTCGAAGTTCGAATATTCGAAGGTTCGAAGTTCGAATATTCGAAGGTTCGAAGTTCGAATATTCGAATATTCGAAGAAATTATTCGTATTCGAAATTCTTCGAATTATTCGAATATTCGAATAGTCGAATAATTACAGCTCTAGTTGAGGGGCTAGTGAAAGCGACCTCGAAGGAAGTTGAGGGGCTAGCTAAAGCGACCTCGTATGGAAGTTGAGGGGCTAGCTAAAGCGACCTCGGATAGGTGTTGAGGGGCTAGTTAAAGCGACCTCGGAATGGTTGAATGTTGGAAATTGAATGTTGGTAGTCAGGACGTTGAATATATATAGACTTGTTGAGAGACTTCTATAAGCGGCGTGCTTATGGTTCGGTAGCAGAACCCAGTCTGAATCTCCGCTGCTGGCAGGCTCGTATTTATACAGTTTGGCGATACCTTGCTCTCGCCAATCACTAGCTGTCGATCTCGCGCACCAATTAGAATTAGCATCCGGTTCCCGCCGGTCCGCGCACTGCACTCGGTTTATTCGGCGTCCGGTTTATCGCACGGGCTGCGCACGCGCGCTTGAGTCGTTCACGGCACTGAGTTCGCAGGCGGTTATGCGCATGCGTTGCGAATGTCCTTAATACTAATATTACAACTTAGATATATGTAAAGAAAGTACAGGGTACTTCCTTTCAAATTAGCCCGCGCACTCACGACGCGTTGGGTAGAGAGGTTAGGAAGAGGAGTAAAAACGTGGAAGGACAAACCGCAAAAGCTGAGAGATTACTGATAGAAAGTAGAGACTGTAACTAGGGAAGGGACGAACCGAATAATTGACATTTAATGTCGTTTCTCTTGTTACAGGTAAGCGTTGTAAATAATTGTAAATAGTTGTAAAATAATAGGATAAACAATAAAAACAAAAATCTCTTGTTACAGAGAGAAACCCAATTCTGTGATTATTCCCGCCCTTGCCCAATCAATCCAAAGTTAGATAACATTATAAAACGACATTAAATGTCAATTATTCGGTTCGTCCCTTCCCTAGTTACAGTCTCTACTTTCTATCAGTAATCTCTCAGCTTTTGCGGTTTGTCCTTCCACGTGTTTACTCCTCTTCCTAACCTCTCTACCCAACGCGTCGTGAGTGCGCGGGCTAATTTGAAAGGGAGTACCCTGTACTTTCTTTACATATATAGAATAAAAATAGTAATTGCTATAAAGAATAAAGGAAAAATCTACGGCGGTTGGTAGCGGTACGTTACACTCGTTTTGCTCTAACCGTTTCTTAACCTCAGTAATATCACTGTTTAGCCCTTGTAAAATTGCTAGATTTCGTTCGAAACTATTTTCAGTAATTATTAATACTGTATGTTGGCGACTTAGGGCATCCGCATGTCGCATACGATCGGTTGATCGATGTTCTAATTCGTAATCGTAATTTCTCAAGATAGGGACCAACGCAATATTCTAGGGTTTACTTCTTTTTTTTCTAAAGTTTGTTTTAAACTATTGCAGTCGGTTACGATCTTGAATCTGATTCCTTGTAAATAAATTCGAAAACGCTCGAGGGAGTAGACAATAGCTAAAGCTTCTAATTCGTAGCTATGATAGCGCGATTCTGTTTGCGACGTACGTTTCCTAAAATAAGAAATAGGGTGAAATTTCCCGTCAGCCTGTTTCTGCATAAGTACTGATCCGTAACCGTATGAACTGGCGTCACAATGTAGTTCAGTTTCTGCTGTAGTCGAATAAAATGACAATATAGGTTCCGATATAAGAGACTGTTTTAACTTCTCAAAAGCAACTATTTGTTTATCCTCCCATTTGAAATCGCTTTTCGATTTCAATAAATCATATAAGGGTTTGGCAATGGTTACGAAATTGTTTATAAATTTTCGAAAGTACGATACAAACCCCAAATAACTCTGTAGCTCTCGAAAGCTTCTGGGTATCGGGTAATCCGACACTGCGCGAATGTTTTCTTTTTACGGACGAATACCTCTGTTATTAATTCGGTAACCTAAATATGTTATTTCTGTAAACAGAAAGGCACGCTTTGAAAATTTTAGCTCAAGGCAGTTTTCATTTATTATCCCCAAGACTTCCTGCAGAATAGAGAGATTTTCGGCTATAGTCTCTGTAGCAATCAGAATGTCGTCCAAGCAAATTAATATGTTGCCGTTGTCTAATAGGGAACGGAAGACCCTATTAATGAATCGCATAAAGAAAGATGGTCCATTCTTAAAACCAAATGGCATACGTACTGTAACGAGTATACCGGTGGGACGACGATCTTACCCCCCACCATGCCTCCGAGCGAAGCGGAGCGTACCGCGGCGCGTCAACGGTCTTGCCCCCCACCACCCGTCCGCGCGTTTCCGAGAATCGACACGAGAGGGTTGCGCACGGAGGAACTCTCTCGCTGCCGAAAATGCGCGGACGAGGGCATAGGTCGCGGGGGCATAGGCCTATTCGGCAGAGTCAGCCACGAGCGTTACGAGCTATCGGTTGTGCCTCTCCCAGCGATCTCTTGCATACCACAAGCTGTATCACTGCGTATTTTTGATTCCGCTTACCTCCACGGCTCCCAAAGGACAGCGAGTTCGCGTACCTTTGGACGCAGGTCGACATCCACCGTCAATCTTAGGGACAGACTTTGTCTGCCCCGGAGGACATCCTACAGTCTCCGTTTCTCACGCGGGTTTTACCCACTGGGCGAGCGGACTCAAGACTTCCTGGTCAGGGCCATTGGTGGAGACCACAGCCAAGGCACCAGTACGACCGACACCCCCCTCTCCTTGCACCACCGCCGACACGCTCCGCCGCCGAACCTCGCGCCGCGACCGCGCTCGCCGCTCTAGTCTAAGTCGTAGTTCTAAGCCTAGAATAAGCACCGTTTCGACTGTTAGCCAGCAAAGACCTGGCCGGGCCCCTCTGTACTCTAGTCAGCCAAATAAATCCGCGTTAGCCAGTTTACTCTGCCTCTTTCACTCAACCACCCGTCCAGTAGTTGACCTCCACGGAACGAGGTCACAGTACGTATTCGTACTGGCTCATAAATGTGACAAACGACGTATAGGGGATACACTTCTCTTCTAATTCAACATGATTTAACGCATATTTCAGATCCAGCTGCGTAAAATATGTTTTACCACGTAGGGAATCTATTAGATCCTCAATCCGGGGAATTGGAAAATTGTCTCGAACTGTCATTTCATTCAAAAATCGAAAATCAATTGCCAACCGTCGTTTACCGCATTTATTTAGTACGAATACAATCGGGCTGCCGTGTGGGGAGTTACTTGCCCTAATAATTTTCCGATCTAATAAATCTCGAATAATTTCAGCAACGGCCATTTTTTCGACCCCCGAAAGACGTCTTGAGTTGAAATAAAATGGTTTATGATTTGGCTTGAGCACTAAATCCATTTTTAACTATACTTTAGGAAACTTTGGTCTTGCGGGTTTTACGTAACATTCAGATATAAGGATTTTTACTCGATCTCGTTCCTTCCACGCTATCTCTTGGTTCACGTTAAGGTTCATCGCATTAGACTCTGACGCATCATCGGCCACGTCAATGTTTCATAATTTCATGAATAACCGTATCCGTCTCTGTTGCCAAACTTCTTTTCCGGATAGTAACTGTTTTCCCGAATTTAATTTCGATACCGTTATCGGAAATAAAATCTCGACCCAACAAACAAGCGTACGACATTGTAATACGCGGCACGACATAAAAGTAAATAAGGACTTCGATATCTGGTATCTTTACCTGTTGTTTTAAACGCCCTAACACGGAAATCGGTGTCCCATTTATACCTTCGAATTTAACGTTTTCAAAATAAGGATCAATGCTTACGTCCTCTGGTATTTGATTTCTGTCTAAAAGGGATATGAGACTACCAGTATCTAATACTGCCGTAACGTCGCCTATATCTAGCCTCGCTTCGACCGTATAACTGGGTGTGATGACTGAGTTTTGTTCCACCAGATGGGTTGAAGCATCCCGCGTCGATGTTGAAGGTCGCGTCTTCCCCGTTTTCGCCCGCTGAGGACAAGTCTGCTTCTGGTGGTCGGATGCTCCGCAAACATAGCAGGAACCTCTTTCCCTCTTTGGCTTCGCGCAAGCAGCCGCCACGTGACCCTCCTCGTTGCAGTTGTAACATCGGATGACGGCGATACCCGGACTCTCGGTTGGTAGATGTGCTCGATCTGTCTCCGCCGTTTTCCGGCCACACCTCGTGCGCGATTCGACGCGTTCTTGACCGTGGAAGGTGTCTTCTCCTTCTTCATCGCGTTATAAATTTCAAATTTGTCTTTCAGCTCCTTAAAAGTTCGTGCACCGTATAATACTACTTTCCGGCTTGACTCGTCTGTAATGCCGTTGACTACGTATTTGATCAAGGCTTGCTCTTCGATCTTCCCGCGCGAGGCTAACTCCTTCATAACTAAAAAATATTCCTGTGCCGATTCATCTTTTTTGATTTGGCGACGGCGTAATTCTTCGTGCAGGTCCGCACTGTCCAATTTACTCGAAAACTCTTCCAATAAGAGCGATTTTAATCTCGTCCATGAAGAAATACCTCGTTCTCCTTTGACAAAGAGGCTGGCTAACCCCTTCAGCGATTTCTTCGCAATCAACAGCTTTTGCATTCCCGACCACTTAAATAATTTCGCGTTGTCTTCGAAATCTTCCACCCATGTCTCGATCGGGTAACCGTCACTGCCATTGAAGGTTCGAACAGTGTCCTCGACGTCGCGGAAGCTCACTGTAAACCTTGGCCCGGCGGATATGGCCGCTGGTGTGGTTGATTCTTGTACTTCCTCGTATGCCTCGCTAAGATCCTCGTCTTGTTCTTCTTCTTCTTCCTCGGCTTGGTCCGAGGCGTTGAAAAGTTCAAAATTTGTCAAATGCTGACAAATTCGTTTCGCGATGTCCTCCAGATCTCCCGCATAGGGTAGCCGTAATACAACGCAGATCGCTACCAAATCAGCTAATGTAAGTGTTTCGGTCAACCACTTAACTTTTGCCCGGAATTCGCGAATTTAAATCCGGTAAATTCTCGCAGGCGCTGTCGGTCCCCACGATCTCCGACTTCACCATAAATAGGGTTATGCAATAACCGAATCACTCTTAACGGCGCTTTCGTAATGCTCTCGTCCAACCCGGGCACATCACGCAATTTGCTCATTTTGCCCGCTAGCTCAATATCAGTTTAGTTCACACGATCACTGGGCATACCACAATTTTTGCACACGCGTAACAGTTTCTCGAACGTTCGATGGACGCGGCGCCATAGCCTCGTGGCACGTGCAGTAGAATCAATATTTTCAATCGATATTCTACGATTTCGAATCCTTCGGTATAATCCCACTTCTGAATCTGTAGTATGTCAGGTGGCTCAATAATAACGGTATTGCAATAGAATTATGAATATATATTGGAGAGTATTGAACAATAGACATAATATACGTAATAACTCAACCGTGCAACGCACGCTGTCGAAGAAGACTGGTTACTCCTCGTCGGAAGGACTCGGGTCTTTCCGACACCGATCGTCCTCACTTACGCCGTTACCTTCCGAGCTATCTGATGACTATAATGTGAATATTGAAAATTCCTCTTTGGATTTACATGCGCTACTTATATTATTTTGGAACAATTGTATTCACCAATCCTGTATATTATTAAAGAAAGAATAAATACTTTTTGAAATAAGTAGAATTAATTATTTAATAAACTGCAGAATCTGTTTGCTGGTTATGTGGGCGTAGGGATACACCTACAGCAATAATGGTACATTTGTGTTGGTGCGTAGGTCCATGTGACGTCACGCGAAAGGAATTGTTCGGCAATTGTGGCCTTCAGATGGCGCTGTTGGATGTGTCAGGCGGGCAGCAGGATCTGCTGCGGATCTGCCGTCGATCTGCCAGTAGTGATGGGACTTCGAAGCTGTTCCAAACGCTTCGAATCGGTCTTAAATGTCAGGCGACTACTTCGAAGCGCGTCGAACGTGATTCGAAGCTTAAAACCCTTGAAAAGTCTTGTTCGGCTTCGAAGTCTTGACCGGCTTCGAAGTCTCGAAACTCTTGGTTCGAAACCTTGGTAGGCATATATATATATAATGTGTTTATACTTTCTCCTTTAATTTATCTTGAGGAAATAATAACCAAACTGAGTTTCACTGTAAACACAAGATATTTATTATTTACAATTATTTAGAAAGTTTAACTTAACCTACTGTACACGCTTACCTGTAAACACAAGAAACGACATTAAAAGCTATTATTCCACAAAGACTTATAAGTAAGAGAGCGACAACACATTCAAATAATACTAATCTACCAGATCCTATAATGCACGTGGCTTTTCTCTCTTATCAGCTGTGTCAGTCCGTCGTCTTGTTCTACAGACATGCGCAATACCTATCCGATTCAAAGTGAGTTTTAAAAGGAATACGTTTGTCACGTCCCGGGTGAAGGTCTTTGGGGACAATGACATATGGGGATTTTATTCGAAGGGAATGCAAGCGCGAATGCCAGATTCGTGGCACTGCGGAGAGTAGGATGCAGGCACGAATGTCAGATTCGTGGCGCTGCGGAGAGTAGGAATTCAGGCGCGAATGCAAGATTCGTGGCTCTGAAGGTGAAGTGGAATTTTAGGCGCGAATACGTGATCCGTGGCACTATGGTGTGTAGGATTCAGGCGCGAATGCCAGATTCGTAGCACTGAACGACCAGGGAAGGTTTAGATAGTTATGATCCCTGTGGTGACACCCGTTAAAGCACTTTGTTTTGGTTTCACTAATTGGATTTACCGTTGCATGGGTGAAAGAAGCTATACGTAATATTTCCTAGAAATGCGTCTAGACTTATGGCTGTACGCGGGCTATGCAAAAGTATGTTTGTAAACACTGCATGAACTCTCGCGTTCGCGAACCAGAATCAGCTGTTTTACTAACTCGTTTGTTTGTATTTTAGATGTTTCGTAACCAACGGGTGAATACAAATAATTCGAAGCGTGATTTAAAACAAAGCGGTTTATTAACTTTGCAGAAGCGGTTATGGTGTTAAATTATAATAATGCGTGGGACTTTGAGCATTGGCACATAATATTTATATAATATGATTATGACATTTATGATATACATATGTATGTACATGAGGTACAATATATAAGTCATAGAATGAAATACTTTTAGTATTGATCGTTAATAATGTGTGGAAATATGATCGCAGTAAGCAGTAATAAGACAAAGATATATAAACAAAATAAGCGTTAATGAAATAATACACTATGAACGTTGTAAGAGTTAACGTTAGTAATACAAAATTATATGTACGCAATAAGCGTTGATAAACAATAATAATATATGGTATGGAGATGATATGCACAATAACAATAGGTAATAATAATGGCTTACGGTAGTTGCCGTAGAGCACTGAGTTTAATATTAACACTTTTTAAAGATATACTTTTATAAAGATACTGAATAGCAGTTCTATCGCAGATAGGTTTCTGTCGAAGAAAGAGCTCTCTGGCCTTTTGGGGCCTTGTATTTATACTACTGTCGGGATTGTTAGGGGTGAAGGGTATGCGCGGTATGCACCTTGAGTTATCTTTGAAGATGCGTCGTATTACAACTTATTAATAGTTTTGTGTTTAGGAGTTTTATGTGGCCTTGTCTTGTACTGGTAATGGGTGAAGGGTATATGCGGTGTGTTCCATGGCACGTACGCCAAATATGCGTCGCAGTAATGATCACGTGTTGATCACGAAGGTAAATTTGCGTCGCAGTAACATTTCTGGGGTTTTTACATGGGGCTTTGAAGCGGAATACTCAACCCATTTGATGGAGTTTAGGAGGTCGTATCGGAAAGGGGTAAATGGGGTAGTGACTTCTTTGGTCATAGAGAGGGCGTGAGAGGTAGTCTCGATTTAAGAGAGGTTTTTAGGGACGAGGGACTTGTTTAAAGTAGATTTGGAGGGAAGTGGTCATGCCACGTAAGTCGAAGAGGGGATTTGGAGGTCGTAGTTGACCATCTTGAGATGGGGACCGCTAAGGTACATCGCCAAGGTGATCAATGATTTGGGGAAAAGGGGTGAGGCTTGAGTTCGATGGATTTTGATGGAGTTATGTTGGTTGATTTGCAAGGAAGTGGTGTTATAATACCGCGCGAAAAATAGTGGGACATCACACGTTAATCCTACATAACCTCTATCATATTTCTTTTACATATTGTTACAAAGCGAACTAACGGATCGGCGCTAGGAAGCGATAAGCGTATTAAGGCGCACAAGAAATTAGCAATTATTACAGGAGCACGACGACAATTATATTTAAGATTTGACGAGCCAAGGTTACAGTTAGAGTTTGAATTTATGTAAAAAGTCACAGGAAAAATATATACACTATTTACACCAAAATGCTTAACTGTTTCGCCACAATTATGTCAGAGCAAGCGTTAGTAAGTAAGCAGCTAGTAAGCACGAAGCAAGTTACCCAGCAGATGGGCAATCGTCGCGAAGGCGAACTGCGAGCAAAAGGCAGCGCGTAGCGTAAGCAAAGAAACCGTGTTAATCGTAGCAGAGTCGCGAACACAGAGAGGATCCAGGAAATCGCGTTTGATTGCCTGGAAGGAAGAAGTCCCCCTCCCATCGATCGCGAGTCGATGGGAGGGGTCCGTGATCGCTGCTCCACATGAGTCAGCGGGCCGTTGTCACTAATCGCGTAATTATCGGCGGGCTCCCACAGATCGCGTGGGCATGCTGCTTTTCCGTACACACACATATACAGGGTGTCCCATCCTAGAGTGGACAGCGGGATATCTCCTAAACTATTGGAGATAAAAATATAAAAAAAATATGTAATTAAATGGTTCGATGGGGCTACTTAATTAGCCGTGACGGATTTTTTTTTCGATTATTATTTTAAAAGATACGATGGTCAAGTTCGGATTTTCAAATGGCACTAACTTTTCTGAAGTCCTGAGTTGATAGTGCGTTCCAAGACGAATTCAATAAACTTTAATGTATACACTTGATTTCCACTGGTTTTTGAGATATTGCGCTGGCAAATTTGCTGATTTTCACTTGAAAAAAACCTCTGGAATAGCAAGGACCGGGGTCGGTCTTACAGGCGCCACGGGTGGCAGGGCCTGCTGAAATAGATACCTACCTGCCAAAGGTCTACGCAGGCCAAAGGCTGGACAATTCTTTTCCGTCAGAAATGCTACTTTGGTAGGTACATCTGCGGAATCGAGAAGCGCACCGTTACTTTTATTTCGCACTTGCTTCTACGCTCGGATGGCCGGTTATTTTGGGAGGGGTGCAAGTTCGATTGGTTAGGTTAGTAGGTGTGAAAGTTGCTAGACTAAATTTCAACCATAGGGAGCAGATTGTATTAGAACCAATCGGATTTGCATCCCTCACAAACGGCTACTCTCTTGAAGAGGCCCTCTTCACAGCAATGCCCACCTTTAATCGCACGGAATACGTTAACGCATGCTATTGTTTTGATATTGAAGCTCGTGTTTATACTCGAGAGGACGACGCGTCGACAGCGGGCTAGCCCTTTTCTTCCTGTGTCTCCCCACGAGGAGTATTGCCGGTGGATTGTAGGAGCGTAGATGTCTGGATGCCAGTTATTGAATTCAGGAGACGATAGAAACACTTTATTACAAAACACACATGTACTATAATTAAAGTAAATCGTATTCCTCGCGGGCAGGAGTACTGATAATGATCGAACTTGCGCCCCACTTCGCGCAGACCGATTACGCGGAGGGTAGTCGGGTGTCACACACTGCACAAATGATACAGGGTAACAATTCTGGAGCAACGCCCGTCAAGGAGATGCGGCCTGGTACCCCGTGACGAGGATAGCCCTTCGCAGTGCCTCGCCCGATTTTTATGGCTTTTTTCGGAAAAAGGTACGAATCCTGGGCCGAACGTAACGAATTGAAGGGTTTCGACCCTCGAACGGTTTGGAATATCATTAAGAAGTGAAAAATGTACAGGATTTCAAATGTTTGCTTCTTTTCTTCATCGTATCGAGAAGGAAGTGACGCCAATGGATTCCTTTTGCTTTTCCGATGAAACTGACACCAAGAACGACGTAATTCGGAAAATAATGAAGGAAATGAACAATTCATTTCCATAACCTTAAGCTAATTTCGTTAATAATAGCCCGATTTACGTGAAATTTGGTATAATTTTCATCGGAAAAACATAAGGAATCCATTGGTGTCACTTTCATATCGATGCATTAAAGAATTAAGCATTTCTTACTATGCTGAAATTAATATTTCACATTTTCACCCTCGACTGCGGGGGCTCGACCCCAAATTCGTTACGTTCGGCCCAGGATTCGTACCTTTTTCCGGAAAAAGCCATAAAATTCGATGACCACACCGAGGTGTTCTCGCCACGGGGTGACGGGCGTAGCTCCAGAATTATCTGTTTAAGATATAAACTAATTCTTTATTCTTTATCGTATGGATATGGGAGTGTCGCCGATGGATTCCTTGGAGTTTTCCGATGAAAATCATTACAAATGTCGTGTAAATCAGACAACTTTTGCATATGGAATACAAATAGCTTGTGTCAAAGTAATCCGATTAGCGTAATATTTGGTATGATTTTCATCAGAAAAACATAAGGAATCCATTGGCGACACTCCCATATCCATACGATAAAGAATAAAGAATTAGTTTATTTCCTAAACAGATACAGGGTAATTCTGGAGGTACGCCCGTCACCCCGTGGCGAGGACAACACCTCGCAGTGCCCATCGAATTTTATGGCTTTTTCCGGAAAAAGGTACGAATCCTGGGCCGAACGTAACGAATTTGGGGTCGAGCCCCCGCAGTCGAGGGTGAAAATGTGAAATATTAATTTCAGCATAGTAAGAAATGCTTAATTCTTTAATGCATCGATATGACAGTGGCACCAATGGATTCCTTATGTTTTTCCGATGAAAATTATACCAAATTTCACGTAAATCGGGCTATTATTAACGAAATTAGCTTAAGGTTATGGAAATGAATTGTTCATTTCCTTCATTATTTTCCGAATTACGTCGTTCTTGGTGTCAGTTTCATCGGAAAAGCATAAGGATATTCCAAACCCTTCGAGGGTCGAAACCCTTCAATTCGTTACGTTCGGCCCAGGATTCGTACCTTTTTCCGAAAATAGCCATAAAAATCGGGCGAGGCACTGCGAAGGGCTATCCTCGTCACGGGGTACCAGGCCGCATCTCCTCGACGGGCGTTGCTCCAGAATTGTTACCCTGTATCATTTGTGCAGTGTGTGACACCCGACTACCCTCCGCGTAATCGGTCTGCGCGAAGTGGGGCGCAAGTTCGATCATTATCAGTCCTCCTGCCCGCGAGGAATACGATTTACTTTAATTATAGTACATGTGTGTTTTGTAATAAAGTGTTTCTATCGTCTCCTGAATTCAATAACTGGCATCCAGACATCTACGCTCCTACAATCCACCGGCAATACTCCTCGTGGGGAGACACAGGAAGAAAAGGGCTAGCCCGCTGTCGACGCGTCGTCCTCTCGAGTATAAACACGAGCTTCAATATCAAAACAATAGCATGCGTTAACGTATTCCGTGCGATTAAAGGTGGGCATTGCTGTGAAGAGGGCCTCTTCAAGAGAGTAGCCGTTTGTGAGGGATGCAAATCCGATTGGTTCTAATACAATCTGCTCCCTATGGTTGAAATTTAGTCTAGCAACTTTCACACCTACTAACCTAACCAATCGAACTTGCACCTCTCCCAAAATAACCGGCCATCCGAGCGTAGAAGCAAGTGCGAAATAAAAGTAACGGTGCGCTTCTCGATTCCGCAGATGTACCTACCAAAGTAGCATTTCTGACGGAAAAGAATTGTCCAGCCTTTGGCCTGCGTAGACCTTTGGCAGGTAGGTATCTATTTCAGCAGGCCCTGCCACCCGTGGCGCCTGCAAGACCGACCCCGGTCCTTGCTATTCCAGAGGTTTTTTTCAAGTGAAAATCAGCAAATTTGCCAGCGCAATATCTGAAAAACCAGTGGAAATCAAGTGTATACATTAAAGTTTATTGAATTCGTCTTGGAACGCACTATCAACTCAGGACTTCAGAAAAGTTAGTGCCATTTGAAAATCCGAACTTGACCATCGTATCTTTTAAAATAATAATCGAAAAAAAAATCCGTCGCGGCTAATTAAGTAGCTCCATCGAACCATTTAATTACATATTTTTTTTATATTTTTATCTCCAATAGTTTAGGAGATATCCCGCTGTCCACTCTAGGATGGGACACCCTGTATATATATATATATATATATATATATATATACAGGGTGTCCCAAAAATGCTGCGGTTCCTTAAAGGGGGTGATTCGGGGGGTTATTGCAAACAACTTTTTCCTTTGCAAAAATGCCCTCCGAGGTTTCGTTAACGAGATATTAATAAATAGCACCGACCAATCAGAGCGCGAGCCTTCCGCTGGAGGTCCCGCGCTAGCGTGGCCGCGCGCCGGGCCGCGCTGCGACTACGAACAAGCAAGGCGGCATGCATCGAAGGAAATCGTAGGAAATTGCGTAGAATGGCAAATGAAAAAGACGTAACAAAAAAATCCAACCTTTTGCCATGGTTTGTTTGCCATTTAAAGTGAATAATGAATAAAGGATAAATGGATGAAAATCACGTTTATCGTAAAAAGACGAATACACCTTTTTTTTAGAAGATTCGAAAATAATAATTATTTGAAGTGGGAGGATAAGGAATACGTAAAATTCCTTGTGTTAATAACATATCCACGAAAAGGTAATGTAACAGGAAATTAACGAAAAGTGATCGTAGTTCGTTATTGTGATAAAAATCCGTAACTCAATAACGGCCAGCACTGTTGCTGATAACGAATAAGTCTGTTTAAAAAGCCCGAATAAATATTTTCGTACGAGAATTTTGAGAATTATCGCCGGAAATAAGCCATAGCTTGCGTTAAATTTAAAAATGAATGATCACCATTAAAGTAACTAAAACTCACCCTTGTAGAAAATTCACCTGCAACTTGAAAACTTGTGTCACTGGGTCACTGAACCGATCCTGGTCATCGATGGACGAGCCCAGTGCACAGATGATCCCAGGTATACGACACTACCCAAAGTTAAGGGTCGCAATGTCAGGTGCGTCCAGGTCAACGTACCGAATATTCACTTCACGGCACGGCTACTAACACTGATCACTTAATTTACTTTTCATGGAACGTGTTGTTGCTACGTTATACAAATTGGTGGAAATGAATTTTTACTTGGCGTTCGGAGCCGTGGGTAATTCCCGCGCACATTCTCACGCTGCAGCACTTGCGTCCTCGTTGTTCGGGGGATACACACAGAACATCGCGTAATACTCTCGAGCAGAGAACATTTGTCTGCGACGCGATTGCTGACTGCCGACTGACAAGATTTTTTCCAAGCGACTTCTTCTACCCCCAAATAGTTTCTCTCGTTCCATTATGAGTTGACCTCCACCAGGCCAAGAGGTTTCAGGTAAAAAGAAGCCAGCACATTTTCGGAACACACGTGTTTTGCAGAAGTGCAACGAAAACTTTCACAAAAGCCCGCGCTCCGTCCTTCTACTGCCAATGTACCCATTGCTTCGAGATAGAAAACAGACACCACGTGTATCGGTTCGAAAGGGTCCGAAGGGAAGAGACGCAGGAAAGTCTTCGAGTTGCTATAAAGAAGAAAATGCATACCATTCCTGTTTCCCCTTTCTGACACCCTGAGTTCGCGTCTGCTACGAGGCGGAACCAAGTAAGTCATTAATTATCCGAAACTGTAGGAAACCGTTCTCTACCGCCGACTTGCGGGACAATACGGTCATAAACCGCGACCCTGGCGAAATGCTCTGGCTGATCAGCCTGATTAATTTTGGAGAACTAGAAATTACAGAGTATTATCCAGCATCAATACGTCTCGCGGAGAGACACAGGAAAATAAGGGATAGTGCGCTGACTGCGCGTAGTCCCTCCTGCTTCGCCCTACCCTCAAATTAAAGACGGATCCCTTATCTCTCGAGTATAAACAAGTGCTCGAATTTCAAAACACAAGCACGCGTCGACGTATTCGGTGCGAGAGACTGTGGGCTTGAGGTCCGATTGGCCCCAAACTAACCAATCTGCCCTGCATCCCTCCCAAATGGCCACTGTCCTGAAGAGGCCCTCTTCACAGCAATAACTCCTCCCCAAGGCCCACCTTCTCTCGCACGGAATACGTCGACGCATGCTTTTGTTTTGAAATTCGAGCGCGTGTTTAGACACGAGAGATAAGCAGGCCCGATTGGTTAGTTCAGGACCAATCTCCTCCCCAAGGCCCACCTTCTCTCGAACGGAATACGTCGACGCATGCTTTTGTTTTGAAATTCGAGCGCGTGTTTAGACACGAGAGATAAGTAGGCCCAAATGGTTAGTTCAGGACCAATCGAACTTCAAGCCCGCCTTCTCTCGCACGGAATACGTCAACGCGTATTGTCCCTGAATTTATACTCGAGAGATAAGGGATCCGTCTTTAATTTGAGGGTAGGACGAAGCAGGCGGGACTACGCGCAGTCAGCGCACTATCCCTTCTTTTCCTGTGTCTCTCCGCGAGACGTATTGATGCTGGGTAATACTCTGTAATTTCTAGTTCTCCAAAATTAATCAGGCTGATCAGCCAGAGCATTTCGCCAGTGTCGCGGTTTATGACCGTATTGTCCCGCAAGTCGGCGGTAGAGAACGGTTTCCTACAGTTTCGGATAATTTATGACTTACTTGGTTCCGCCTCGTAGCAGACGCGAACTCAGGGTGTCAGAAAGGGGAAACAGGAATGGTATGCATTTTCTTCTTTATAGCAACTCGAAGACTTTCCTGCGTCTCTTCCCTTCGGACCCTTTCGAACCGATACACGTGGTGTCTGTTTTCTATCTCGAAGCAATGGGTACATTGGCAGCAGAAGGACGGAGCGCGGGCTTTTGTGAAAGTTTTCGTTGCACTTCTGCAAAACACGTGTATTCCGAAAATGTGCTGGCTTCTTTTTACCTGAAACCTCTTGGCCTGGTGGAGGTTAACTCATAATGGAACGAGAGAAACTATTTGGGGGTAGAAGAAGTCGCTTGGAAAAAATCTTGTCAGTCGGCAGTCAGCAATCGCGTCGCAGACAAATGTTCTCTGCTCGAGAGTATTACGCGATGTTCTGTGTGTATCCCCCGAACAACGAGGACGCAAGTGCTGCAGCGTGAGAATGTGCGCGGGAATTACCCACGGCTCCGAACGCCAAGTAAAAATTCATTTCCACCAATTTGTATAACGTAGCAACAACACGTTCCATGAAAAGTAAATTAAGTGATCAGTGTTAGTAGCCGTGCCGTGAAGTGAATATTCGGTACGTTGACCTGGACGCACCTGACATTGCGACCCTTAACTTTGGGTAGTGTCGTATACCTGGGATCAGCTGTGCACTGGGCTCGTCCATCGATGACCAGGATCGGTTCAGTGACCCAGTGACACAAGTTTTCAAGTTGCAGGTGAATTTTCTACAAGGGTGAGTTTTAGTTACTTTAATGGTGATCATTCATTTTTAAATTTAACGCAAGCTATGGCTTATTTCCGGCGATAATTCTCAAAATTCTCGTACGAAAATATTTATTCGGGCTTTTTAAACAGACTTATTCGTTATCAGCAACAGTGCTGGCCGTTATTGAGTTACGGATTTTTATCACAATAACGAACTACGATCACTTTTCGTTAATTTCCTGTTACATTACCTTTTCGTGGATATGTTATTAACACAAGGAATTTTACGTATTCCTTATCCTCCCACTTCAAATAATTATTATTTTCGAATCTTCTAAAAAAAAGGTGTATTCGTCTTTTTACGTTAAACGTGATTTTCATCCATTTATCCTTTATTCATTATTCACTTTAAATGGCAAACAAACCATGGCAAAAGGTTGGATTTTTTTGTTACGTCTTTTTCATTTGCCATTCTACGCAATTTCCTTCGATGCATGCCGCCTTGCTTGTTCGTAGTCGCAGCGCGGCCCGGCGCGCGGCCACGCTAGCGCGGGACCTCCAGCGGAAGGCTCGCGCTCTGATTGGTCGGTGCTTTTTATTAATATCTCGTTAACGAAACCTCGGAGGGCATTTTCGCAAAGGAAAAAGTTGTTTGCAATAACCCCCCGAATCACCCCCTTTAAGGAACCGCAGCATTTTTGAGGCCACCCTGTATATATATAACGCAACACCATCGTGAAGATTGCGTTTCTTTTGCCTTGCAATATTTACCACTGACGAAATCCGAATAGGACGTGACAATTTTCACTGTCGAAAAGGTGTTTTCCTCTTCTGCGGGAGGTGCGCTTCATGTCTGGCGACCACTTGGGGAGCCGCGATTAAACGAACGGTATGTCGTTCCACGCGCAGACAGCGGGCGCATCACGTGTGGAATGTGATATTTCTTCCCTTCATTTCTATATAAGCTTTACATAAAAACTCAAAATTAAAAATAGTTTGCTGGTATAAAAATAGCTGACAATTTAAATGCATTTGTTACAATATATTATTTTGTACATGCATGGTATTTCCAGAAACTTATGCGAAAGAAGATAATTCTCTGCCGAACCTTCTCCGGACAATTTCCAAGCCTGTGCGTCCCCTCCATTTCTACTATAAGCTCTACATAAAAAGTCTATTAACAAATTTTGGCGACTTACCTTGTTAATTGATACAAAGTTGTCAAATCTGGGTAACTTACCTTATTTGACACATGGCAGGTCATGATTGATTGACACTTGGTAGGTTATAATTCAATAGTATACATAGGTATATGTACAATGACGGACGACGATCCCTGCCGAATGATCCCGAAAGTCGACGAACGAAACATGTGTTAGTCTTTCTTTTGGATGAAGGTGTGCGTGTAACGCATCTACGTATATATAATCTTGACGAAAGTTGACGAAAGTCAATATTGACGAAAATTTTGTCGAAGAATCAGAAGAAAATCTTAGATTTCCGACTGATCCATGAGACGATATTACGATATCTCTGTCATGCGTGGACCGATGTTATTGAATTTGGTCTCATTCAACAGCTTATATGCGGTTTGCATAAGAAAACTGCCTTTAAATTTAGAAAATATTGCAGGCGTGATGAGATATTAACGAAATAAGTTTCAGGTAAGGTTGGAATAACCGGGGGACGAGTAAAGATACACGTCAGCGACAGTCGACATATACAGGTTTCATGTACTTGGCGTCGAGACGCTACCGCGTCTCTAGATATTCGTAATACTTTATTTTAAACTCCACAGTAGTTGCCACGCTATTCATTAATTTTATTAGTTTCTCATTAACAATATTTCAATTCACCAATAAACATACTAAATTAATTTTATTCCAACACCAATAAATTGTGCGTTAAAAATATTGGATATCTTCGTTCATTTTCGCTAAATTACCATTAGCATTTAAATTTCCTGCAACAAGACTTTCTACCGTACGCTCTCACCTCCTTTGTACACATTATGTCGACGCGCGTTACGAAGAGTAGCCCGTTTCATTTTTTTCTTACGGAGAACTGCATGTAGAAAAAATGAAACGTGCTACTTTTCGTAACGCGCGTCGATGTAGTCTCTATACTTACTATAGTAAAAGGCCACTCTATTTCTATATAAGTTCTACCGGAATTGTATGAATAACTAAAAAAAACTGTGGCTTTCATATATTTACAGATAATCGAAGCAAAAGATGATGCAGTGTGATCCAGCTCAGACTATGTACGCACAAATTTGCAGGTAGGGTTTTGCATACGCAATTATTCATTCACTTATCTTGTCTTATGTGCACGTATGATAATTTATAAATAATTAGTAAATGTGTCCTATTTCAGTTAACGATGCAGACAAAGAGATATTAGTTCAACAGTTGAAAGAGAAAGTAACCCTGCTGCACGAGCAAATGAAAAAATAAGCACATTTTCATGTATAAAATAATAAAGAATTTTTTGTAATTTCTTTCTCCATCACAAGGGGTAAGTAATACCCATAAAAAAACTTTAAAAAAGTAAAATAATTACGCCAAGTACATGAAAAAGTCGAGGACGAAAAAGAGTATTATCAAATAAATATCAAATAAATCACAATAAAGAAGAAAATAATATAATTACAATATAAGAAAAGCTGTGAAATCAAAATGAGCTGCAAGTACATAAAGGTGCTTTCCAGCAGCGTATAAAGGCGACACTCTGTAACGCAATGTAAGATTCGGTGCTTTCCAACTGCGCTTAATAATATTAAGCAGATATATTTTTATACAAATAAATATTTCAATACCAATAAATATTTTATTCAAAATACTTGGCGCTGCGCTCCGAATTGGTGTTGCTAACCTGAATAAATATGTATAAATAGCATTAATATTTTTCTTTCTTTCTTGTTTCAGTGGTATCTTGTCTTGTTATATTATTTATACCAAGACAATTAATATTTTTTGGTTTCGCGTGTTTTAGAGAGCACCTTTTTGGTGTGCGGGGGCTTCCGTCAACATCCTCACGGAAGGCTCTCCCCCCTCAATCTAGCCCCAAACCTATACCGATATCTCGTATAATATACTGGAAGCATTCTAGAATATTGGTAACTTACAAGTGAGCAGGAGCATGAGGGATTTGTTTACATGACAAGAACTGTGTCCTAGCTACACCAGACCCGGCTTTTTTTTTTTTTTTGACGTGGAGAAATCCCTAACGGATACCCCGCCCCCCCGGGGGAGGGACGGGGTTATGTGGGACTTGCACCCACTAAAACTCCACGGTGGTCGTCCTCGGGCGCGGAGTCGCGCGCTCGAGGGGGAGAACTTTCTGCGGGAGCAAACTAGCGATTCATCCGCTACCTCCCCCTCAGCGCAGTGCGCCTTCCCAAAACTCCGGCGACGCGAGACGGACCACGCGTCCGCGACGCCAGTTCTGGGGGGGTCGCATGATGTTGTAAGGGGATGAGGGTGCCCCCGGCACCCCCACCCCGCGACCCCCCGCGGGCGAGCAGTGACCCGGACGCGGCCCGAAGAGTCGCGGCCGGGCGGGGAGGCGGCACTAGGTCATATGGTCAATTGACCGCCGCACTCACCCTTTACCTGCTCGACCGCCTTCCTCGGGAGCGCGCTGAAAACGGCGCCAATGGCGCGGCTCCCGGGGGGAGCAGCAGAAGGTCGGCTGTTCCCCGGGGGGGGGGGGGCCTCTGACACGAGGACCCCCCCTGATCGTAACTCCGCCGTCACGCGACGCGCCCTGCCACGACGCGACGCCGACGGCAACTCGCGGCTAAGGCCGCCTCCTTCTCGAGGCGCCCTGAAAAGGGCGCCTCCGACCCGGGGTAATGCCGACGGGGAGCGGGGGTGACGCACGAAACTACGTCACCGCCCTACCTCCCCCGGCCCCGGGTCATCTCCTTCCCGTCCTCCTTCCGGCACTCCGAGGGGCGGCTATGCGGGACGGATGCCCGGTGCGGATCCGGTCCCGCTCGGCCTCCTCCTCACCAGACCCGGCTGACCCAGACCTACTCCAATCACTCTTTCAATCACCAGAATGAAGTGTATTCGTAATTTGAATGTAACTAAAGTTTTTTGCGAATATCTCGAAAACTAAAGCGGCGCACAGTGGGCCATTCGAGTCGAAACGCGGCATAAAACATTTTCTGACTGAAATTATATATTTATCGCTTATTTCTTCATTTCATTCAGTTAGAACGTTTATTTGTGGTCTTCTTGATACAGAATAACATAGATCGACAGCCATCTGGACTTGTAACATTCAATAGCCGTTTCCTATAGGTTTTCGTGCCCTGAAAATTAATCCGCAAACCGTTTGTCGCCATCGCCCTCAGTTTTTGAGAAATTCGATTTTGAAAAAAAAATGAAAATTTTCAACTTTGAACATATTGCTCGTTACGTCAAATTATTCTACGAACCCTCCCCAATACAACGATATAAGTTATTATTGCATAATATGTTTAAACAACGATCAATGGGAAAAGTACACCCGAAATGCACCCATTTTTGAAGATATCCTTCGATTTATTTCCAAAACTATGGGTCTCGGAAAAAATCTGACCATTCCACGCGATGCAGCAGACATTTTTCCTTCGGAAAGCATCAACAAAAGTGGTTAGTCACGTTTTGTTTTCAATACAGAAGCGAAATAGTTTGGCAAAACGCGCGGTGCCAACAGTGGTACTCAGGCGCGTTAAGCGAATGTGTTAAGGTGGCCGTTCCAATGGGCGGGTACAGCCGCCAGCCACCGCGGCTGGCGACTGCGGCTGTAGCCGCGTACACTGGTACAATGGAAAGGATTCATCTCAACTCCTATGGACGGCTGCGACTGCTGCGGCCGCGCCAGGATTGCTATAATCTATGCGCGTCTGGTTCATGAGCAGCCTAGGCTACTCGAGACACAACACAATGCTACGAATGTCTGTTTTCCGTCATAACGGCAGAATCTCCTAGTTGCACAGCGGCTGCCGCTCTACTCCTCCAGAAGCAGTCTAGCGACTCTAGCTGCTCTGCGACTCTAGCCGCTCTGCTGCGATTCATCGTCACATTCGGACAGATTATCCAGAAATAAGGAAAGAAGTCAGAATTCATAAGTTATGGAATTATGTTTTTTTATATACATATTTCTTGTAAACAAATAATATGAGCTCTTATAAAAAAAGGTAAAAATATCATGACGGCTACATCTGATCTGCGTGTAAACACATGTCAAATTTTTTGTTTTGTGCAGAATTTTAAATCGTGTCTTTTAAAGTTTGTTAAAGTAAAGTTAAAGGGGTCAGAAATGATTAGTATCGATTCTGCAAAGTAATAGCAAATAATTCGTTATATACAGTTATTTTTCCATAAGAAACCCATTAAAAAAATATCAGTAATTGTCGGCTTTTTAGTTACCTTCTGCGAACTTGTGTAATCAACATATATTTGTTCTTGCAACTGCGAAAACAAGATTTGACAATATTTTCCAATAATGGAGTAATCACCTGTATTCTATATCGTACAGTGGGCCTGAATCCCAAGAAATAGGGGAAAAATGCCACGCGCTGAAAATGCTGAATATTATTGAGCAAGTTCATAAAAAAAGTGTTAATATACAACTCATAACAAAGTTTGCCGTTATTTAAAAAAATAACGTCAACAATTTCAATAAAACTAAAAAAATTTGAAAAATTACTATGGAAAGTGCAGAAATATCTGCAAACCTGTATCCATGTTATTCTGGTACCAATGTAATAGATAGGTACTGTTCACAAAGTGTTAATACATTCTTACGAAATTATACAATATTTGGGTAACCTTCCAATCGGTTAATTGGGTGAAGCGACCCAAGAAGCCATAAATAAACATTTTAATAAATATATGAAGAATTGTAAGCTCAAAATATTCTCATTGCAATATTATCTCATTTTATATATACAGAAACGGAGTTTCTTTATTTTTCATCGTATCAATATGAAAATGATACCAATGGATTCCTTGCATTCTCCCGATTAAATTGACAAAAAAATATTTAAATCCCACTACTTTTAACGAAACGGGCTTTCAGTCCATGCAAATTAATTAATTGAGGCAGAGAGCAAACAACGGACTAGACCACATTCTTTTCGAAATTGAGTTAGTACCAATAGCGTATTCCAATAGGCTCTACTAATCATATAAAATAGGCATTATTAGGTCGGTGCATACGTTCGTTCGCTTTATTGATAGAAAGTGTTTATTACAAATATAAATATATTTCATACTTTTCAAGGCGGGCGTTCCAATGTGCGGCCGTCGACTGCGACCGGCAACGGTCCCACTAGTGCAAGGGAGAAACAGATGCATACTTCTCCCTTGCACAAGTGGGACCGTCGCCGGCCGTAGTTGCCGGCCGCACATTGGAACGCCACCCTTGAAAGGAAAACATTTTTCCTCAATATTTATATTTTTTTTTGTCACTTTTCTGGCACCTAGATGAACTGGTAAATTTGCCAATTATAACAAAGCGTGTATGAATATATTGATACAAAGTGTTTTCTAAAAATATATAAATATATTTCCAATTATAACAAACCATGTTTTGAAAACACATTCATTTCTTTTACTTTGTGTTTTAATCCGGTACGTCAATGAATACATTTAAAATTATTTTAACATCAGATACTTCAAATGATAAATTCTGTTAATGTTATTCAATTCGCCTTTTTATGTAGTATAAAAATATATGGAAATTCTTCAAAGGATTGCTTGTTGGAATGAAGAGAGAGTTTAGATACAGCAAGCGGCCTGACACCGTATTGCCAAAGAATAGGAACTCTCTTATATCTGTAATAAACACTTTGTATCAATAAAGCGAACGAACGTATGCGCCGACCTGATGATCACTTATCTCTCGAGTATAAACACGCGTTGCAATATCAAAACAGAAGCACCCGCTGACGTATTGGGTACTAGAAAAGGTGGGCCATAAGGTGCGTATCGACTTTGCGAGGATTCCTCGCGAGGCACGCCTCGCGGAGTTGGATATCTGGAAATTGCATACCGCGATTATGATCACTTTGCGAAACAGCCTCGCGCTAGGCCGAATTTCCTAGGCGCGCAGCGTTCGGGATCCCACTTGGTTTCGAGCACTTGAAATGGTCTATGTGTGTAGTAGTAGAGCAAAATACAACCTGCTATAATATACAAATAAGTAAATTTCATACCAAGAAGGGTCTAACTATTATCAAATCAAAAGGCAATTCCACAAATTATTGAAACATTAAATATTTGACACGTATTTTCTTTTATCGGCAATCGTCCATATCTGGAGGTGAAAAACACGTTTGCCCCAATATCTCGGAAAATATGCACCATATAGAATAATCTGTTAGGCGAAACTGATGTACTTTTTTATAACGAATCCAGTCACGCAATCAGATTCGTAATATATCAAATGTTATATATTAAAAATTACTCATTTTTTACTCCTTATAAATTGTTGGTCCATTTTGGCGTAAATTTGTCAACGTAAACTAAAGACCAAACTGTGAAATACGGAAACGTAGAATTCTTCAATTTCGACTTTTTAGTAAAAACTAAATACACTATATTGAACTCGCTACGCGTAGGGAACCTCAGGTGTAAAATTTTAGTATATTTCGGGCCTAATGGAACCAGATGTTTCCAAAGAACTAGCCAGGTTAATCGGCCAGAGCGTCTCATTAGAGTCGCGGTTTATGATCGTATTGTCCCGCACTTCGACGACGGACAACAGTGCTTACGGACCATTTACCTGTACCTGCCATCCGCTGACAGAACAATATACGGATTAACGAAAAGGCCGCGTTTTATTATATTTTCAAATTTTATTATATTTTGGACCTTTATATTGTGTTCTGTATTTTGCCTTTATGTTGTGTCCTCAATTATCCGAAAGGAAGCAGCCTCTGGAAGGTAACAGTTGTGAGCGGAGCGAAAATTCATTTATCACGGCAATTTGGTATTTTCACAGAGGGCATCAACAACATCTGGTTGCCAGATATTCAAAGGAAAATCAAGAACGTAACTTTGCCGTCTTTAAGAATTCAGATATTATTCGCGGTGAACAAAAGCGTGATTTTTTATTAACCCGCGGGTGTCCGCGGAAACAGTAAACAGCTGGATATTTCCTAACGTATTGGAGATAAAAAAAATTATTTATATGCAATTGCATAGTACGTGGGGGCAAATTTACTAGCGCAGATGAATTTTTTCTTCGATTATTGTTTTAAGATATACAGTAATTCGTCGTAATAGTCCCGACGAACGGGGCTGGCGGCGGGACAACCTTAGAGCATATACTATGGAGGTCTCATTGAAAGCTTGAAACTGTCGCCAACATGGTGCGAGAGAGAAAGACATGTGCAAGCGAGAGAAGTATATGTCCTTATCCACCGTAATGCGCAAGCGCCGATATCGTGCGAGAGAGAAACACATCTTGCGAGCGAGAGAAGTATATGTCCTGATCGATCGCAATGCGCATGCACCGATATCGCCGGCAACGATCCGCGGTTACTATGAATATCGTTGTTTACGCTCGTACGTACCTTTTCAAAAACGGTTATACGTATCGAGTTGAAATTAAAAAATGCCATCCCGATATGTGTGAGATGCGGAGAAAACTATTTCGAAATCTTGAAAAGCGACAATTGTATTAAATGTGTGCACTAGGAAATAAAAAAATGCAATAAAAATGAACAAATAATTATTTATTATAAATAATATTATATTATGTTAGGATATTATGTTTGGTGGCCGTGGATAATCAATTATAGCGAATTCGGACGGTCGCACTGGTGCGCACTGAGTGCGAGTTTTTTCGCTTCCAATTGGCTAAAAGTCGCACTCAGTGCGCACCAGTGCGACCGTCCGAATTCGCTATTAGAGAGTAATTATTGGTAGAACATGATTAAATTTATTGAGAATAACATAACTTTTAATGATAGATTATGCACCGCGTATCACTTCAAACCATACCGCGTGCAGCCAATTTCACGATAACGGCGCATGCGCATTGCGGTCGATCAGGACATATACTTCTCTCGCTCGCAAGATGTACTTCTCTCGCTCGCACCAGTGGCACATGTCTTTCTCTCTCGCGCGATGTTGCCGGCAGTTTCGAGGCAGTCACTCTAAGGCAATGATACTCCATGTATATATGCTCTAAGGTGTCACGACGCCCGACATTCAATCGCCATCCAGCTATCCGATGCTTCACTTCCGATCGAACTCCAGACATAACGATAAGGATCGCCCCTCCACTCTGTAAATTCCGCTATTAAGAATCGATTCCGTTGCCAAGGGAAAATAAATGATGTTCAGTCGTTCCAAACCTATTGTCATGTGAGGTTCATTCTACCCGACTCTAGGTCTAATTAATAAGCGTACTGCGTGAGCCGAAATTATTATTAGACTGCGTCCATCTCTAAGGAGCTGTCGTGCTACGAGTCCTGTTTAGAAATAAAACATTGTTTTATTTCACGTACACTGGTTTCACGTGCTATTCCGAGCCGTCCAGCAGGACACGTGCGAACCAATACACTGTGTCACAAATTTTGCGGATTTCCCCGTGACAAAGGGGATAACAACGCGATGCGGACACCATTCGTAGCCGACGACAACTTCGTGTCGACTCTTTTGTTCTCTCGCACGTTTTCGGATTCTCTCACTCTCGACTGAAGGATTCCAAGAAATGGTGGGGATAGTGAGCGGGACTATTACGCATGGTAAAAACGGGACAATAACGACGAATTACTGTATTTCCCCAACATGCGATTTTTGCTCTTGCGGCCGCGAGGCACCTTTGATTATGTCAAAAAAACGACAGTCGCCTCGCACGCAAGGCTGCTTTGGAAAGTCGAGGTTGGTTTCCATGGCCGAGGGAAACAGTTTCCTAACTTTCCACGCGGCGAGGCTAGCCTCGCCAGGAGTCCTCGCAAAGTCGAGGGTTAATGTGGTCTCCGAGGGTTAATGAATTACTAATAAAAGTTGATTTTTATCGCAAATGACTGATCATTAATTTAAACAAAACGATATTCGGCTACTTCCCTTACTATTCGACTTTTCCTTATAACTTGAAAACCGAATGTTTTCCCAACGTGCGACTTAAAACACTAATAAAGTACCAAACAAACAGTTTTCAATTTTTTATCACGATTGAGTTAAAAAATAGGAAAACAAATTAATAGATGTAAAAAATATTAAATTATACATCACTAGAAATGAATAGGTTTATCCTATTTTTTGCCACAAATTTCATTCCGATATCTTAAAAGAAACACCCAAATGTCATTGACTTCTTCAATCCGGCAGATAAACAGAGCACGATGTACATATAAAAAAAGGCTAGTCTTTCACTGTCTTCGACGGTCCTCGAGACCTGATACGACAATAGACCCTTTTTTCAAGTGCTCGAAAAGGTCCTGTGCGGCGCGTCGTTGCACTAGTGGGGCCATGGCGTTGACGCTTAGGTATAGAAAATACCATTTCCGACGACGCCAGTCGCAGTCGCTTGCGGCTGTAGCCGCCAGCCGCGGTCGCTGGCGGCTGTAGCCGCCCATTGGAACGGCCACCTTTACGCTGACAAGGGGAAGGCATACCTGCTGCAATCGGTTCTGGAATGAGACACCTAGTGTTACAAAACCATTAAGGGTTTTATCAAACTGGGCCTTCGTTTTCGAGAAATTTGAGTTCAAAGTTTTGCGCGATACTAGTAGTTCAGTTGCGCAAACGTTGTTTTCAAGTAACGGTCGTAGCTGCGGTAGTAAGGTGTAAGCTTCGGTTCGATTCCCGTGTTCACCTCTTTTTTTTTCTTTTTCTTTTTCTTACCGTAGTAATGCAATGGCTGCACCTAAAATTATTTTGCGTTGTATGTTCCAATAATGATGTTAATAGTATATATTATTACAATAATACTCCATACAGTATTATGATTACAAATTACAAGTATAATACAAGTACAGATATAATATAAATATAATAAAACCGCAAATTACAAATAATATCATTGCAACAATATTAATATTATTATTATTATCGATGATGCATTAAATTTACTACATCTACAAGTGCGAGTGATTTTATATATTTGAAAAATATGCCGAAGTCGTCGAGGCTGCAGACTGTCGAATAGCTGACGGTCATACCTGACCGTAGGGATTATTGTAATATAATATATACTATTAACATCATTATTGGAACAAAATAAATATTGTTTGACGCAGCCATTACAACGCAAAATAATTTTAGGTGCAGCCATTGCATTACTACGGTAAGAAAAAGAAAAAGAAAAAAAAAGAGGTGAACAAGGGGAATCGAACCGAAGACCTCCGGCACCGTAGCCGAACACCTTACTACCGCACCTACGACCGTTACTTGAAAACAACGTTTGCGCAACTGAACAACTAGTATCGCGCAAAACTTTGCACTCAAATTTCTCGAAAACGAAGGCCCATTTTGATAAAACCCTTAATGGTTTCGTAACACTAGGTGTGTACTACAATGTCCACCTAGTCTCATTCCAGAACCGATTGCAGCAGGTGTGCCTTCCCCTTGTGAGCGGCAGTGGGTCGCACGCCGCCGTTGACTACCACTGTCGACGGCGCACGTTTTGCCAAACTATTCCGGTTCTGTATTGAAAACAAAACGCGACTTACCACTTCTGTTGATGCTTTACGGAGGAAAACTGTCTGCTGCATCGCGTGGAATGGTCAGATATTTTCTTAGTTTTGGAAATAAATCGAAAGATATCTTCAAAAATTGGTACATTTCGGGTGCCCTCTTTCCTTTGATCGTTGTTTAAACATATTTAAATGTTTATAACTCAATAATAACTTATATCGTTGTGTTCGCGCGGGTTCATTGAATAATTTGACGGTACAAGCAAACGAATAACTATTACTGTTTGAACACAAAAGATGTTCAAAGTTGAAAATTTGCATTTTATTTCAAAATCGAATTTCTCAAAAACTGAGGGTGATGGCGATAAACGGTTTGCGGATTCGTTTTCAGCGGACGAAAACCTATAAGAAACCGCTATCGAATGTTACATGTCCGAAAAATAGGCAAATTTTATCGAACTGTGTAATCGTCTTATTATTTTATACTCACCTGGCGTTCGGTTTGATGGCGGAGTTGTCTCATGCATGTCGCTTGCGTCGAGGTACTCGGTCACAACTGAATGCAATAAACTTTGAGCCGACGTTATCCTTTCTGCGGACAACAACCTGTCTTTGACGCGAGGGTCCATGATCATTGAAATTAATTAGAGTTCGCAATCCTCTATGAAATTAAACCTGTTGTTTAATTCGGCCAATAATGTGTTTTTAAGATTTAATGTGTGACGCTTATTATCTTTTCCTATAAAATCTATCAGGGTGTGTCTTAAGCCATATATCGTGGGTATGTAGCTGGGTAATGTTGGTATTTTGTCCATGGTCATGATTACAGTTCGCTTCCTTAAATATTCTTAACGATTTGGAATATTCTTCGACCATGGACCACTCGCCACTGTTTATAATTGTTGGAAATAGGGAACAACAGCGCTCGGGCACAATGGGCGTGGGGGCGCCACACTGGTAGAAACTGAAGCGGCGTCACTCGTTAAGAGACGATTAAGAGAGAATGTCTAAAGTATCTTCATTTCATTAAATATATACTTTCTTTATATCCAATGGAGTTAATAAGTTTATTTACCACACCAACAACCTGCGGTTTCGCAGCGCCAAGTATTTTGAATAACATATTTATTCGTATTAAAATATTTATTTGTATAAAAATATATCTGCTTAATATTATTTAATACATTGGAAAGCACCTTTATGTACTTGCAGCTCATTTTGATTTCACATCTTTTTTTATATTGTATATTTTGTTCTATTTTTTGTGCTATTATATATTTTCTTCTATTTTTTGTGTGATTTATATTATTATCTTTTATTTTTTGTGATTTATTTGTTTCATGTACTTGGCGTAATTTTTTTACTTTTTGAAAGTTTTTTATGGGGATCTCACTTCTTTTTATAAAGATAATTCATGTACTTGGTGTAATTTTTTTTACTTTTTTAAAGTTTTTTTATGGGGATCTCACTTCTTTTTACAAAGATAATTCATGTACTTGGCGTAATTTTTTTACTTTTTTGAAGTTGACTGCCACGTGTGCTAAAAATAAGGAAAAAGTAAGTAAATCCCAATAAATTATAAATTCTGATCTATCTTCGTCAGACGTTCACGTGTTTATGGCGCCCTGCAGCCTATCTATATAGTGACGTTAGAGGGTAAGGTATATACTTGGAATACTCGTAATAGCGCAAAGCAGCTCAGCGAGTGTACTTTATTTATTTTTTGGTTAAGGATAAATTCTACCTAAGTTTAACAACTACGAAAAGAAACCATGCACACTGCATTGCCGATTTATAGTATGTATTTTATGGCGCTGAAAGCAGCCTTTGGCGCTGAACGTATTTAACATTGACATTGAACTGTAATAACAACCACAATTAACACCTTTCGAAGAAAAATATGTATGCATTTTTAGCATTTCGTGGCCAAGCTTGTTTTTCTACTCGTAAATCATCAACCGATACCCACGTTGTGCCCTTACCCCTTACCATACTCGTGTAATGACCATCAGCAATATTTTTACCGTGATGGAAAATCGCTGCCTTAAGTTTAAAACAGTGATCCCCCATTTGTATTTTAGTAGTAGGTATTGCTTTGATGTACAAATTTTCCACTTTCGTTGTTGTTCCACTACTATCGTGATCGAACAAATGTAATTTTGCAATAAGAATTTGTTTGGAAGCAGTTATATATATTTTCTTCATTGTGTTTGAATTTGAATTATCACAATTATGGCAAGAAACTTTCAGATTTTTCCATCCTGCGAAATTGTGTTTTATTATATCTTGAAATTCAAATGATTTTTTTTTTAACATCTTGGGCAGTGCAAGATGTACCACACAATTTGTACTGATAGTAGTACTTGTGTAATTACACTCTAAACATCTTAATACCGTTGTAATTTCGTGTTGTACTGCATTCTTAATAAGAATCTCATGATCACAAACAGAGGTAATAAACTCAGCTGCATCATGTAGCTGATTGTTAGCGTATTTTTCTCCTGCGAATTGCCGTGATGATATTATGTTTGGACTTTGATCCGATTTATATTGGACCATAAAGACTTTTATAATATGATCAGCTTTTTCTGTCGAAAATAAGTTTTCTCTTATTGATGAACAATATAACATACATTGGATCGTGGCATTCGCATAACAAGATAAGGTAAATGTCCCAATCTCTGGACACGTCCCAATACCTGGACACTAGTGTAAATAATGCTGATTATTACATTTAATATATGCTTTATCCATAAAAGAACTATTTTATTCAATTACACAAATATTTAATTAAATATATTCATATACATATTTTTCTTAGTAAACTCGTAACAGTCGTAATAAAAATAAATTTTCTTGAACTGACCGGTTTACACCATTTTAGTATTGCCGTTAGCTGATTTGCTAAACAGTCTCTACTTTTTCTTAAGCGAATATTATTAATAATGTTTCGTATATTGGTACAACTAATACATTTTTAGGAAAATGTTGCTTTGTAGTATTATTTTCTGATTGAATTATTAAAATTTATGGTCGTATTAGTTTTTTATTCGCGTGTCTATCTATCGGTACAGTGAAATCCCGGAACGGCCCGAAACCTGACCACGCAGACCATCTATGCAAACTGCGACAAAAACTACGCGATATTGTTGACGGAATAATATAATAGTTATTTAGGACTGTAGTAATTATTACTTTGTATTGTACTTATCCTTCTGTAAGTATACTTCCCCTTTTTTATCTTGTTTTAACGATAATATTTCATTTGAAAGATTTTTTTGACATATAACCTTAAAATTAGTCATTCGATAATCTATTCTGTTTACACAATTTCATTTACTGATTTCCATAAATTACTTATATAGAAGAAATATGCCAAAAGAAAAGAGAAAGTCTTATAAGGAAAAACAATATAATCAAGAAGATAGTTAAATTGGGACACCAGGACATATTAGTTAAGCTGTCCAGGTTTTGGGACCGTAAAATCGGGACACCGGGACATACTAGTTAAGCTGTCCAGGTTTTGGGCCATTGTAAGGACTACGAATTTTCAATATTTTACAAAATTATTCAATCCAATAATGGTTTTTTTTTTTTAATGATAAAGTACACACGGTGCCCCATGCAATTGTAAAATCGTTTATATATATATCGACTTGTATAACTGAACAATTCTCAAACGTGTTTCCGCCGTACCTTAAATGTCCAGGTATTGGGACATTTACCTTACACCATCAGAATTCGGGAGACCTCTGACGTAGTATTGAATAGTATCCACGATGTGATCATTAGTATTCTGACATTCGGATACATTATAAGTAGGTACTGCCCAAACAGCATCACGAACATTGAGAACGCGGTTTTTAGAAATTGAAATAGTCATAAGATCAGGTCTATATTTTTTTCGCAATCTATTGTACTCTATTATAGCCGATTCTTGTGCCTTTACGGAAGATGGATCATAATTGATAAGATGCAGTCCTTGTAATGTGGTCACCCGAGAAAGAGCAACGTAAGTTTGTCCGCAAGTAAATATTGAATTACCTGCTTCTATGACAGCATTCTGCAAGCTTAGTCCTTGACTTTTGTGAATAGTTATCCCATAGCTGAGGCAAATCGGAAATTGTTTTCTAATAACGAACGCTCTATCCATTACTTCAAATTTAACACTTACACGTTCTATTATATGTTCTTGCCCCGTGGGTAATATAATTTTCAATTTTCCGACGTCATTATCAACACCTCGTGTAACTGAAACAAGTTTAGGAATGGTACCGTTGACAAGACCTAGCGTAACATCAATATTTCTTCTAATCATGATTTGCACTCCTACTTTAACAATTACGACTCTTGCAAGTCCCTCCGTTCGGGAGCTAACATCGTCATTATTGTTCAGTATCTTTGACACCTTTTTTTTCCAGTACGGTGCACAATTCATTGTAGCATGAGCAATCAAATGGATTTCATCGGACGGAAATCGACTCAGCATTGCAGCGTTCAAAACATCACACTGAACACATGTAGGAAGTAAACACACCGTATTAGATCCCACATTAAGCATGTAATCACTTAATTCCTTTAATCGGTCATTACAATTTGTCGTTTTGAAATTTTAGTTCCTCGATTCTAAAAGCTTCGTATCCGAAACGGTCACTACTCCGGTGCGAATTCTCGACAAGATCTCTTTGTAAATATTATCACCCTGCTGTCGCATGTTTATTGTCAATTCGTCATAGCTAAACAAGGAAGACCATAAATTATAAGAACCTAATCCTCCAACATTTTTCTCTACAGGGTGTCCCAAAAATGTCGGTTTTCCTTCAAAGGGGTGACTCAGGGGGTGATTTGAAACAACTTTTTCCTTAGCGAAAATATTGTCCGAAGCTTCGTTAAGGAGATATTAACTAAAAACCCCGACCAATCAGAGCGCGCGCCTTCCGCCTGAGTTCCCGCGGTAGCGTTGGCTACGAGGTAGGCGACCGCGCTTGTGCTACGAACGTACGAACAAGCAAGTCGGCATGCATCGAAGGAAACCGCGTTACACAGTTTTTTTTTTAAAGCAGAATCTTAAATAAGAATAATTTGAAGTGAGAGGACAAGAAGTACGTAAATTTCGTTTTTAAATAAGGCATAAACGAAAAGCTAACGTAACAGAAAATGTACGACAAGTGATCGTAATTCGTTATTGAGGTAAAAATCCGTAGTTTAAGAACGGCCAACACAACTAAATTTAAAAAATAATATTAGGTGTATGAATAAATTCTTTCCGACTGGAATTTCTATCGCGGTGGTATTCAGAAGCTGCCAGAAAAATGGCAAAAGGTAATGAACAATAATGGAAATTATTGCGATGATCGAGTTGTTTTCATATTTTTTAAATCGAACTGTTATTGTACCCTAAAATCGGAAAGAATTTATTTTCACACCTAATAATCACCAATAAATTAAAGAAAACTCACCCTCTCGGACATTCCTTTCCTTGCTTTCTTTCCCTTTTCGGAAACCTGGCAACTGTACCGATCCTGGTCATCGGCGTCCAGTGCTCAGCTGATCGCAGGGTCAATGTACCGAATATTCACTTCACTGCACGGCTACTAACACTGATCACTGAATTTATTTTTCACGGAACGTGTTGTTCATACGTTATAAAAATTGGTGGCCGCGAAAGGGGCCGATTACTATTAATTACTGGGACGAGATTACTACTACAGTAATTCGTCGTTAGTGTCACGTTTTTACCATGCGTTATAATCACGCTCACTATCCCCACCATTTCTTGGAATCCTTCACTCGAGAGTGAGAGAATCCGAGAACGTGCGAGAGAACAAAAGAGTCGACACGAAGTTGTCGTCGGCTACGAATGGTGTCCGCATCGCGTTAGTATCACGCTGCCAGCCCCGATCGTCGTGATTCTAACGAGGCATTACTGTGTTACCCGGCGAAAAGAAAACTCGTGGCAGACTGTCTCGGGCTGTGCAGTCCGCTGCTGTGCAGCGATCAGATACGGATCCGACCGACGATCGTCAAAACAAAAGCGTAGGCTACGCTTGGTCAAATCGCTCTATCCCACTCGATCTCGTGTTTCGTTCGATCTCTTCGTCGCGCGGTGTGACAATGTATGTGGCAACTTCAGCCAATAACCAAAATACGTGTGCCCCGTCTTTAAAAGTGTGCCCAAATAGGTGACTCGACCAATCGTCACAGCAGCGGACTGCACAGCCCGAGACAGTATGCCACGAGTTTTCTTTTCGCCGGGTAATAGTAGTAATCTCGTCCCAGTAATTAACAGTAATCGGCCCCTTTCGCAGCCACCAATTTTTATAACGTAGGAACAACACGTTCCGTGAAAAGTAATTCAGTGATCAGTGTTAGTAGCCGTGCAGTGAAGTGAATATTCGGTACATTAACCCGGACGCAGTGTGATCAGCTGAGCACTGGGCGCTACCCAACCATAAATCTTTTCGTCCACCGATAACCAGGATCGGTACAGTGACCCAGTGACACAGGTTTCCGGAAAGGGAAGGAAAGCGAGGAAAGGAATGTCCGAAAGGGTGTTTTCTTTAATTTATTGGTGATTATTAGGCGTGAAAATAAATTCTTTCCGATTTTAGGGTACAATAACAGTTCGATTTAAAAAATATGAAAACAACTCGATCATCGCAATAATTTCCATTATTGTTCATTACCTTTTGCCATTTTTCTGGCAGCTTCTGAATACCACCGCGATAGAAATTCCAGTCGGAAAGAATTTATTCATACACCTAATATTATTTTTTAAATTTAGTTGTGTTGGCCGTTCTTAAACTACGGATTTTTACTTCAATAACGAATTACGATCACTTGTCGTACATTTTCTGTTACGTTAGCTTTTCGTTTATGCCTTATTTAAAAACGAAATTTACGTACTTCTTGTCCTCTCACTTCAAATTATTCTTATTTAAAATTCTGCTTTAAAAAAAAAATGTGTAACGCGGTTTCCTTCGATGCATGCCGACTTGCTTGTTCGTACGTTCGTAGCACAAACGCGGTCGCCTACCTCGTAGCCAACGCTACCGCGGGAACTCAGGCGGAAGGCGCGCGCTCTGATTGGTCGGGGTTTTTGGTTAATATCTCCTTAACGAAGCTTCGGACAATATTTTCGCTAAGGAAAAAGTTGTTTCAAATCACCCCCTGAGTAACCCCTTTCAAGGAAGTCCGACATTTTTGGGACACCCTGTATGATATAGTATAATATAGAATAATAAGAATTAGTATAATGAATGAAAGAAGATTTTAATGACGGCTCGTCGCAGGACGTTACACTGCTGTGCAACCTTGGAATGCGCATGCTAAATCATAGGGAATGTGGAGCGCCTGAATGCGCTGATACTCTTTTAGGATTATCATTGCATGGCACTGACTCCAGTACTACTATTAGATGGTTAGATGTAAACATACTGAGAAGTAGGAAATTGAAAACTCGCAAAGAGATTGAGGAGCTGGAGGGTCAATCCACAGACATATTTTGTTCATCCCTCATAGATGATCACTATCCTAACAGACCTAAGGAATTAGAATCTATGCATCTGTACGATTTTGATATGTGGAATGACGTTACTAAAGATAGACCGTCTGAAAAAAGTGAATATTACGAAATCCGTGCATCTTTGTTTTTGAAAAAAAGGAAAAGAGGCTATCTTATCAATCATTATAAGTACAATGTTCAAACCCAACCTGAGAATTATTATTTCTCATTGTTATTATTATTCCAACCTTGGAGAAACACCGACGAATTGAAAAATGGATTTAACACATATGCGGAAGCTTTTTTGTCGCTACAATCACAATTGACAGAAGCAGTATCATGCACGAATAACGGATATTCAAGAACCGCGTGATCATATAAAGGAAGAAATTGAAAAGAACGTGTTGAATACTGTGGAACAAGAAGAAAATTATCAAGGCGATCACCCAATAGAGTATGTCCCCGTTGAAACTGTTGGTGCCATGAAAGATTTTAAAGACGCGGAAAACAAATTTGACTGTGGTGATCTTGCAAAAATTATTTCGGACTTGAACCATGATCAGAAGCAGATATTTGATAAAGTTACTAAGCCCTTGACGTCTAACGATAACATTCTCAGACTGTATGTGAGTGGAGACGGTGGCACTGGGAAAAGTTTTTCAATAAAAAAATATCAGACACTGGATCAAGCAGACTATCGGAAAAGACACAGCAGTATCTGCTCCTACTGGAATCGCAGCTTTTAATATTGAAGGTCTTACTATACACCGATTATTCCAATTACGCGTAGAACATGGGCATACAGCCCAGTATAGACAACTTAGCGATGCAGCCCTTCAAATTGTACGAGATCAACTCAAAAATGTTGCTTTAGTGATCATCGATGAAATTTCGATGGTTTCTACCGTAACTTTCCTGTACATACATTTGCAGCTTACAGAGATATTTGATACTACAGATTCCGATGTTGCTTGGTTCGGAAAAAAGCCTATGTTGCTATTTGGTGACTTACTACAACTTCCTCCTGTTCACGAAGAACCTGCTTTTATACAATTATCGAATAAGAGTATACAGGGTGTCCCAAAAATGTCGGTTTTCCTTGAAAGGGGTGACTCAGGGGGTGATTTGAAACAACTTTTTCCTTAGCGAAAATATTGTCCGAAGCTTCGTTAAGGAGATATTAACCAAAAACCCCGACCAATCAGAGCGCGCGCCTTCCGCCTGAGTTCCCGCGGTAGCGTTGGCTACGAGGTAGGCGACCGCGCTTGTGCTACGAACGTACGAACAAGCAAGTCGGCATGCATCGAAGGAAACCGCGTTACACAGTTTTTTTTTAAAGCAGAATCTTAAATAAGAATAATTTGAAGTGAGAGGACAAGAAGTACGTAAATTTCGTTTTTAAATAAGGCATAAACGAAAAGCTAACGTAACAGAAAATGTACGACAAGTGATCGCAATTCGTTATTGAAGTAAAAATCCGTAGTTTAAGAACGGCCAACACAACTAAATTTAAAAAATAATATTAGGTGTATGAATAAATTCTTTCCGACTGGAATTTCTATCGCGGTGGTATTCAGAAGCTGCCAGAAAAATGGCAAAAGGTAATTAATAATAATGGAAATTATTTCGATGATCGAGTTGTTTTCATATTTTTTAAATCGAACCGTTATTGTACCCTAAAATCGGAAAGAATTTATTTTCACACCTAATAATCACCAATAAATTAAATAAAACTCACCCTTTCGGACATTCCTTTCCTTGCTTTCCTTCCCTTTTCGGAAACCTGTGTCAGTAGGGCACTGTACCGATCCTGGTCATCGGCGTCCAGTGCTCAGCTGATCGCAGGGTCAATGTACCGAATATTCACTTCACTGCACGGCTACTAACACTGATCACTGAATTTATTTTTCACGGAACGTGTTGTTCCTACGTTATAAAAATTGGTGGCTGCGAAAGGGGCCGATTACTGTTAATTACTGGGACGAGATTACTACTATTACCCGGCGAAAAGAAAACTCGTGGCAGACTGTCTCGGGCTGTGCAGTCCGCTGCTGTGACGATTGGTCGAGTCACCTATTTGGGCACACTTTTAAAGACGGGACACACGTATTTTGGTTATTGGCTGAAGTTGCCACATACATTGTCGCACCGCGCGACGAAGAGATCGAACGAAACACGAGATCGAGTGGGATAGAGCGATTTGACCAAGCGTAGCCTACGCTTTTGTTTTGACGATCGTCGGTCGGATCCGTATCTGATCGCTGCACAGCAGCGGACTGCACAGCCCGAGACAGTCTGCCACGAGTTTTCTTTTCGCCGGGTAATAGTAGTAATCTCGTCCCAGTAATTAACAGTAATCGGCCCCTTTCGCGGCCACCAATTTTTATAACGTAGGAACAACACGTTCCGTGAAAAATAAATTCAGTGATCAGTGTTAGTAGCCGTGCAGTGAAGTGAATATTCGGTACATTGACCCTGCTATCAGCTGAGCACTGGACGCCGATGACCAGGATCGGTACAGTGCCCTACTGACACAGGTTTCCGAAAAGGGAAGGAAAGCAAGGAAAGGAATGTCCGAAAGGGTGAGTTTTATTTAATTTATTGGTGATTATTAGGTGTGAAAATAAATTCTTTCCGATTTTAGGGTACAATAACGGTTCGATTTAAAAAATATGAAAACAACTCGATCATCGAAATAATTTCCATTATTGTTAATTACCTTTTGCCATTTTTCTGGCAGCTTCTGAATACCACCGCGATAGAAATTCCAGTCGGAAAGAATTTATTCATACACCTAATATTATTTTTTAAATTTAGTTGTGTTGGCCGTTGTTAAACTACGGATTTTTACCTCAATAACGAATTACGATCACTTGTCGTACATTTTCTGTTACGTTACCTTTTCGTTTATGCCTTATTTAAAAACGAAATTTACGTACTTCTTGTCCTCTCACTTCAAATTATTCTTATTTAAGATTCTGCTTTAAAAAAAAAAATGTGTAACGCGGTTTCCTTCGATGCATGCCGACTTGCTTGTTCGTACGTTCGTAGCACAAACGCGGTCGCCTACCTCGTAGCCAACGCTACCGCGGGAACTCAGGCGGAAGGCGCGCGCTCTGATTGGTCGGGGTTTTTGGTTAATATCTCCTTAACGAAGCTTCGGACAATATTTTCGCCAAAGAAAAAGTTGTTTCAAATCACCCCCTGAGTAACCCCTTTCAAGGAAGTCCGACATTTTTGGGACACCCTGTATACCCAAAACAATTGTATTAGTAGTAAGACAAGAATGCCCGTATGGGGAATGCAAGTATGGACGAATGCAACCTAGTGGTCAGTGAACAAACCAAGTGAAGTGAACGCATGCGCAACGTCATTCAACCCAGCGAGTGAACCGAGTGCGGACCACGAGCGGATCAAGTGCGCATGCGTGAGACGCACGATCGGCCGAACGGCAAGTGAAATGCGAGTGTAACGCCTGATTGGCGCCAGCTAATTACGAAAGCTAATTGGTGCGCGTAAAGTGCGACAGGTGATTGGAGCGAGCCAAGTTCACCAAATAGGTATAAATATGGGCCCGCCAGCAGCAGGAAAGCAGAGATCCTCGAGATACCATTGAGAGATCGTCATGAAACCATAAGTACGCACCACTTTAACAACCAAACTAACTAACATTCTCTCCGAGGCGCTCCAGTAGGCACCACGGTTAAAATTCCACATCCAAACCAAAATTCACACCAAGACGCTTGAACCGGCATCTTGGGTTTCCAAAGACATTCAATATCATTCACAATCTACCATCTAAGGCTGCTTAAGTAGGCACCTTGGCTACCATCTGGGTATGCTCTAATCAAGCTACCTGGCTACCATCTGGGGCGCTCAACTAGGCACCTCAGCTACCATCTTAGGCTGTTCTTGACAAAGCACCTGAGCAACGTGGAATCTACAACTAAGGAAGCTTTTAACGAGGCACCTTAGCACCAATCCTAGAAAGCGTGGGCAAGCTGATAGGCAACTGGAAGCTATTACAATCCGAGAGAAGGAACCCTCTCATTATCTTAACTTAAACATTCTAAATTGACCAAAGTGTCATTCTATATATATATATATATATATATATATATATATATATATATATATATCGACTTAGTGTCAAGACTATGTTCAAATAACGATCTAGTATCGTATCACTATCTTTCTATTCTTTTGGACAAAAGCGTCTATTACTATTTCTTTTCGACTAAGAGTCTATTACTATTTCGACTAAGCGTTAAATACTATTTTCTTTTCGTTGAAGCGTCACTTCGAACTCTTACCGATCGAAGCGATATTTAAGTTAGTTAAATTTCTGTTCCATTATACCGACCTAGCGTCACGAGCGAAAAATCGAACGATATTCTGTTTAACCGACCAACGCGTTGTTACATAATCATTTCCGTTCTGTTACGATTCACGACACCGCGCCGTACTTGTTCAAATCAAACCAAATTCTTTTGAATAAACCATTTCTGTTATTTATTGTTAAAAGAACTACTCTCGTTTCATGAAATTCATTTCTTTATCGCACGCCACCCGAACCAATCCCACCATTCTACGAGTAAACCGTTCTACTTGTAGAATCCCCTGTAATTAACGGCAACGTCTCGTTCGAGAACGTTACAGGTGGTAAAATTTTGGTGACAGCGGTGGGATTTCCTGATACATTTGCTTTGAAACCGCGAAACCACGTGGCAAGAGAGTTACGCCCTCCCAGCGAGGAACAAGACTTCTTCTTTTTTATCAAATTAGGTACGTTAGAAACGTTAAAATCAAATCATGGCTAATGCTACGCCTCCAGTAGAAGCGGTTGTAGAAAAACTACAACGCTTACAGATAAATCAAGATAATGCGCGTCAACCGCATACGAGAATTCGCGATGCCGCGGATACAGTTCCGTCTTTCGACGGGCGAAACATTTCGATATATCAATTTACAAAATGTTGTAGGAACGCGAAAAATATGGTCGCGCCAAACGCTGAGTACGGGTTAGCGCAATTAATTAAATGTAAATTGTTCGGGCAAGCCTCTCGAGCCATACTCAGTGGTGACTATAATACCATAGACGAAATAATTAAAGTTCTTAACTCCCGTTTCGCGCCGTTGCACTCCTCAATTCAGTTATACGGGGAAATGTTAAAAATCGCACAGATGCCGAATGAAGCTACCGTGGACTATAGCAGTCGAGTCTCTGGAATTTTCTTACAAATTAAGCACTGCAATGAAATAGAAATACCATTACATGTCGAGCAGTATAACCAATCCGCAGAAACAAATTCCATTAAATCATTTCTAACGGGATTAAAATCAGAAATCTATGCGCGTATGCGAACCGCCGAATTCGCTGATTTAGACACCGCCATCCGCGCCGCTATAAAAGCTGAGGCCGAATGTCAGGATAACGCGTTAAGAAACAAATTTGCAGAGGGATTATCACATTCCGGACAGTGTACAAATTGTTTCCGATACGGGCATTCGACGAACGATTGTAGCAGCAAATTTCCAGTCAAGCAGATAGCTCAAGTCAGCTGGCAATCAAAATATTGCGATCATTGCCGAAAAGTAGGACATACGGTTCAGGAATGCCGGGAAGTAAACACTGCGCCGCGACCGATACCATATAATACCGGGTCAAGGCTGTTACAATAAAATACAAGGCCACATACGCCATCGCGTAATCCCGCGTCACAGCTGGTCGAATGTAAATATTGCAAGAATAGGGGACATACTATAGAAGAATGTCGTAAAAGTATATATAACAATAAGCGAAATTCCACACAACTTCCACATTCCGAACAACAACCGCCAAATCCTTCCCAGAATCCAATACGCAGACAAGCCGTGCTTGCACTAAAACCGATAGAAATCGGGAAGGCCCTCAGTATAGCGTTGTCAGGTCCAGAATTTAAACAAAATAGAGCATTAATGATGATTGACACCGGAGCCGATTTAAGCGTAATCAAGCAAGATGCCGTTCTCTCCGGCACACAAATTCATACAGATGTCGTCTACGATTTAAAAGGAATCACGGAGGGCTGCCTATCTACTATGGGTTATATTAAAACAAAAATATTAGATGCGACAGTAGATATTCATATAGTCAAGGCTCTACCACTCTTGCAAGACGGACTACTAGGAACAGATTTCTTCCGGGAAAACGGAGCAACTATAGACTATTCGCGATGAGGCGTCGTAATAGGAAACGAAATACTCTCATTTAAGGACGGAGAAATAACAATTCCGGGCCGTATGAGGTATCAAATACCGGTGAAAATTTTAAATCCAACCCTGAAGACGGGATACGTGCCAAATTAAACGTGCACCCTGATATTATAATGGAAAACGGTGTAATCTCGAATAACGACGGAGTAGGATACCTTTACGCGATCAATACATCTTCCAAAGAAATAACACTAGAAATACCTTCCGTAGAAATCGAACTCTACGAAGAGGTAAAATTTCAGGACGTAATGGCGTCCCCTAATCATGTTAGGCAAGTACTCGAACTACTTCGGCTTAATCACTTGAACTCGGAAGAAAGGGCTAATATTGAAAGGTTGATCGCACAATATGCAGACAGGTTTCACCACCCCGGGAGCGAGTTAGGAGCAACAAACGCTATGTCTCACAGAATAATCACCGAAAACGAGGCACCTGTTAATGTGAAACAATACCGATATTAAATTAACCGCCAAATAAACGAGAGTAGTATGGTAAAGCCGATTCTAACGCTGGTCCTCTGAGGGGTGTGCGGGGGCGGGGGGGAAGTGAGGGCGCGTGGGGGAGTGCGGTGGGGGGAAACATGGGCGCGGGGGGAGCGGGGAGTGGAAGACCGGTTGCGCGCGCACGAGCCGCAGAGTGGGGGAAGCCGGAATCGTGGAGGGGATCAGCCCGGGCCGAGCCGCTGCGGAGACCTCTCCAGACCGGACCCACCCCCGGAAATTTCCACAGAGGGTCGTCCCCTCCCTCTACAAAATTTCTGGGGCCGGGTCTTGTATTGTTTGTGATGAATATGTGAGACGCTCACTTTATTGTTTTAATATTGTACAGTTTCATAATCCGTAATCTTAAGCGTGTCTTTAACTTAAGTTTGTAATTGCCCGCTCTCGTACGCCCAATGAGAGTTTGATATTGCCGCTCTCGTCGCGCCCGTGGTTTGGGTGGACCGAGTAGCTCGGGCCTCGGGATCGGCGGAGCGGGGATGATCTTCCTTCGGCGTACCGTGATGTAGCGGCCCTCGTTTGAAGTGTGCTTCTTGTTCACGCGCTACGAGTGACAACACGTCCCCGTTGTCTCGCGACCTCTGAATCGCGAGTCTTCGTTTCTTCTATAAACGAGTGTATAATTAGAGAAATGGCCTCGGCCTAACGAGCCTTTCAATAATTCGACGAAACGGGAATCGTCACGATCTGTGCGCGCACGAAACGCTGTTTTCGGCAAATAAACGATACTTTGCAACCACGGACACGAATCGTTTTTCCGATTGACCTGCATTCGTAAAATATTGAACGTGTTGCTTAATCAAAACCTTGAAAGATCAAAGTTCATTTTGCACAGTATGAAAATTCTTTTTTCAGACTCGATCCGGCCCCAAATGTTTTTCTAAACCAAATCCACCGCGGGAATATTTTTTTTACAAACAAATATGCGACGGAAATTCCCCCAACGCAGAGAAATAATTTTTAATCAACGTAGAATCTTAAAATTGGGTGGCGAGGAGAGAAGGAGGATGATGATGGGGGAGTTACATACAAAAGCCTGGAGATACTATGCGGCGGTTACATATTTTTCAAACAAATATGCAGCATTCTAAAGCGTTCCGATTTAACGTCGCAGCGTATCGCGCGATTACGCATAATTTGACTCCTCTGGAGCAGCCGTGTAGGATGATGTCATTTCACGATGTGAAGAAGGAACGAACGAAATATGATTATGCGGCGTCGGTAGAAATGTTTTTTCAATACATATATGTGATGGAAATTTTTCCCCAACGCAGAGAAATAATAATTTAGAAACGTTGAATCTTAAAATTAGGTGGTGAGAGAAGGAAGGGAAATAATATGTATTAAATGATAATTTATTGCCACATATAAAAATAGAATATAAAAATAGAATATAATAAAGAATATAAAAATAGAATATAATGAAGAACTTTGAACACATCACTCGACTAGACTATACCACTCTGAACGTCTATCGAACCACTTTGAACATCTATCGAACCACTTTGAACATCTATGGAACATCTAGCATACCACTCTGTACGTGTATGGTACCGCTCTGAACATGTATTGAACGTGTATGATACCACTCTGAACGTGCATCGAACGTGTATCATACCACTCTGAACGTGAATCGAACGTGAATCGTACCACTCTGAACGTGAATCGAACGTGTATCGAACCACTTTGAACATCTATCGAACATCTATCATACCACTTTGAACATCTATCGAACGTGTATCGAACCGCTCTAAACATCTATGGAACGTCTATCGTACCACTTTGAACATCTATCGAACGTGTATGATATCACTCTGAACGTGTATTGAACGTGTATCATACCACTCTGAATGTGTATCGAACCACTTCTACATAATAATTAATTAAGTTCATCATATTAAGGAGGTTGGGTTGGAGGAGGGTGAAGGAAAAAACATTTTTATATATATTAAAAATGATTATATTTTATTTATACAATTCTCTCTGGTGTTTAGACCACCAGTTGAATATTTTAAATACATTTTGCAAAGCACAATGCGGCGGTTTAAGTCAATGTTCCGGAAGATACGCAGAGGCCAAATTTTACAATACATTATTTTTATTTATCCATGAATTGTATGATTTATCAAACCCCAGCCACTTGACGTATACCTTATCACCCTTCCTACGCAACACTTTTTCCACCAGATACGCATCAGGATCGGTGACGCGCTGCAGCTCGTGTTCATAGAATCCTCCGGCGACTGGTTTTCCCCAGTGTTGCAGCCGAGATTCAGCGCTCACCTGTTGCGCGGATTTAAATGTGCGTGCGAGAGCGTGTCAACACGGTGACGCACCGTTCGTCAAGACGGTTACGCGCGTCACCCGTTTTTGCACGGTAGGAACGTTGGCCTTCCCGGCATCCGACCGTTAGTTCCTCGAACACCTTCGAACAACAATATACGCTCTCGCACGCACGATTACGCACAATCTTTGTCGCCCAGCGACCCACCGGTTTTTGAGCCCTTTTAACACGGCCCTTCGAGCCATCGCGCCCAGCACCCTGTATATAGTGTGTACATATTTCTGTTTTGTGATAATTGCGTGTATTGTGAGTAGTGTTTGTTCGTTCTATATCTCCGCGTGCTATATATATATATTGTTACAACGACGCCCACTTCGGCCAATAAACGTGCCGTAACCGACTATTTGGAGTGCATCCCTTCCCTGGCCAGTCCCAGTGGCGATCCACACCGCCTCCACCAGGCATTAGTCTAAACACACAGGAATCGACGAGGAGATACGTTGCGGGATTAGTTGCCTGTACTTTGGCTATCTTGAACACCTCAGTTGTCCAATTCGGCGTATAGCCTTTATCGAAGATGGTTTTAAATTTGCTCACGCGCACAAACTCGCCCAATTTGAATCTTGCTGGAGCAGCGATCTTTATGTTGCTATATACGGTGGCTAGCAGCTCATCGGCGATCGCAGGGGTAACATCGCGAGGACACATTTTGATGGTTCTATGTTTTCGTGCGTTATACTCTGCAAGTAGACGCGGTAGCGCATCGGTCCATTTATAGGTTCCATTGAGCGTAAACAGTTTCCACATATTGTTCTTCAAAGTTCGATTGAAACGTTCTACGACGGAGGCCTTCATCACCGAATACGTCGAATAATGATTAATGCCATGCTTTGTCAAGAGTTTCTGCACATCGGCGTTGTAAAATTCTTTTCCTTGATCGGTTTGCAAATTTTTCGGACATCGATCTCTAAATATCTTTGCAAACGCTTTAGTCACCTCAGCACCACTTTTAGTCTTGAGCGGCAACGCCCATGCATACTTGCTCAACACATCGATGACGGTGAGTATGTAGTAGTGACCATGATTGAAGCGAGTATGGGCGCATTTCTACAACGTCAGCTTGCCACAGATTATCATATCCATGCACTATGACGCGCCTCCGTGGGAAATGTCTTCGAGCTGGAGCATGCAATTCCTCAACAAGTTGTCGCTTCTTGCAACTATGGTTTTCTTCTTTACTCTTGGATTTCGATAATGGTTGCATGTTTGATCGCAGAGGTGTCTTTGAACCGAATGGTGCGATAATTACACAGGACCACAAATTTTTTTTTTCTAACTGACACAAACGCGACCACCTGTCCTTTACGTATTTTGGGTCGCTGAATCCGAATCCGTTGCCCGTTTAAGCCTATCACGTCTAGTTTTTTTGTAAATTGCAAAAAACCGTTGTAAACCCGTAAAATGCCATATAAACACAACATATCCTATTTCCACAATACTTATAACGTCAAACTCCCTAATCTACTAACCCCAAGACCACAAAACATCTAATCCTATATTTCGTTAAACCTCTAAACCCAAAAACCGAATTTACACATACCCCCCACAACCCACTACGAGGCGTTCGTATCTCAAACGCGGAAGAAAGTCATTTTGAAAAAGTATCGTCGAATCAAAAAATTTTAGGATCGACCTGTATTTGAACATTTGGGCTATTAACCATTCATTTGAACATTTTGGTTGTTTTACTATTCATTAATGTATAACGCGGCTAGACGCTATCGAAACCGTCAACCTCAAAATCATCGAAAATTAAGAATATAATATCATTTGTGATTTCGTTTTTTTTTCATATTAAATGATATGTGATGGAATTAAGTGAACCAGATACGTATTTCAATTTTGCCAAATTACACTTTGATACTACTGACCATTTCGGACTTATGGCTTTTCGAAATTTTTTTATTTTGATTCCTTGTTACAAAAAGTTGTCAGTATTTCTCCGTGATCTTTCCAGCCGCATTTTAAAGCATAAGGCCTTTGCTTTTACATAGACCATTTTAGGTCCACTTCTGGAAACGAAAAATTCATGCGGGACCTGTAGGAACAAAACGAACAAACTTCTATTTGGGAAAACAACTTTTTTGCAAGTAGAATTCAAGGTATTGAAGTATTTTTACATAGGAAAAAGAAGATAACTTCTTGTAACTTTTTGGTTGACCGGATGATCCGCCCTAAAGACGTCCTATGATTTTAGCAGGTTTTCTTTAAATGGCTGTATCTTTCTTAAAAACCACCCTTTTTCGATGAGGTTTGGCCTATTTTAAAGACAAAGGACTAGACTTTCCGACAGAGTACATAGAAACTGCAAAAAATATTGTCTGCACTCCGTAGCACTTGACACACATGACGAAATTTTTGCAGTTTGGCACACTTCTCTTTAAGGGCGGATTTTACCCCCTGGATACCGATTAAAGCATCGAAAAGTAGAAAGTTCAAACTTTGAAATGTCTTTGTTTCATCTTTCTTCACGTTTGAAAATTGAGCAAATTTGAAAATATTTATTTCCGCGTTTGAGATACGAACGCTTCGTAGTGGGTTGTGTGGGTATGTGTAAATTCGGTTTTTGGGTTTAGAGGTTTAACGAAATATAGGATTAGATGTTTTGTGGTCTTGGGGTTAGTAGATTAGGGAGTTTGACGTTATAAGTATTGTGGAAATAGGATATGTTGTGTTTATATGGCATTTTACGGGTTTACAACGTTTATTTGCAATTTACAAAAAAACTAGACGTGATAGGCTTAAACGGGCAACGGATTCGGATTCAGCGACCCAAAATACGTCAAGGACAGGTGGTCGCGTTTGTGTCAGTTAGAAAAAAAAATTTTGTGGTCCTGTGTTATCATACACATGCATTATGTGCTCCCAACCGCCCCGTGGAAATTCTGGGCAAGTTCAGCCGTCTCGCATGATTCTCCTTCGCATTGTTGCTGCGGAATAGAATTCGATGCCCGTGATATCTTTTGAACGATGTTTTGCAACGTTAGCATATTTCTCTGAAACACAATTAGCTTCCTCTCTAATTCCTCCTGCTGCTCTCTCAAAAGTTTAATGCTCTTTTCCGTGTATAGTTTATTGACAGTATCGGTGTTAGCCACCGGCTGAGCTACGCGTCGTATCTTGCGTGATTTTGCATCAAAGTTAGCACCGGTCACGCAAAGAGCGTTATCTCGCATGTAATTTCGATGCAAACCGCTCCATTTGTAGTAGTAGTAGTCCATTCTAGCTGATCCACTCTTCTCGAGCGACACTTCAAATTTGTTGATCGGCATCTCGATGCATACAGCGCACATCCTAGCCGTGTAGTTTAATTTATAATGAGGCCTACCTCGCGGAGTTCCTCGATAATCGATAGAATTTCGTTGTCGTGCGAGTTGTTACCCGCCTGACGCGACGCTTCCAGCAAACGGTATCGATTCACTAGCTCGTTGGGATCGTCCCAGTGCACGCAATCGATCGTGTTATCGTTTACCATCATGACTCGCGGTGTCGTTAGACCTTTCCCTGCCCTACTAACCGATACACGGGGGAGTAGCGGTGCAATTACATGTTTATACTTGTATCCCTTGTTACCTAATATGGGATTTTGAGCGTTATGACCGCTTCTGTGGGCATTTGTCGTCAGCAGTATACTTTTGTATTTTTGTTTATCGGTATCGGCGTATGTGGTATCGTCGGCAATTCTCTTGAAAATCAGTGCGTAAAGACCGGGTGTTCCTCCGTATCTTACACCGTCGATGATTATATTATCATCTTTGTCTATATCGAAAGCTTTATCCCCAAGCATCGTTCCACTACCACCAAAGTATATACCATACATATAGTCCATGGTCATATCCTTATCACTACTTAGGATTGCGCTCATATATTTTTGTCCCAGCGGACCGAAATGGTTGCGCAACGTTTCTTGTCCCTTGGATGTTGGGAGTTGATGTCTAATAGATATTGCAAACGACTCATCGGCAGAAGTTTCGAAAACGTCGTCATCATTGGTTGCGACCGACTGTACAGCGGGAAATGTATTTATTGGTGTGGAAGAAACCGGGGAATCGTTCGACGTGACATTCTGCCGTTTCCGCTTCGATTGAACTGGTGTGGAGGTTACGAGTGAATATTCCGATGACGTGTATGATCGTTTCCTCTTTGTCTTGCGCGATATGTTCCCTTTCGGATGGATTTTTGTTTTAGGCGTTAATGTTTCATTCCCTTCAACGTCTGTGCTCGTCAGCGGTGATGCGTCGTCAGCTTCTACCGCTGTAGTATTTTCCACGATATGTTTTAAGGGTTTGACAACAGGTTTCAATTATCTCTCCAACGCGATATCTTCCGCCATCTTGCCAGTCTTCAAAGCCAGCTGTTTCTTGCGAATGGCTTCGCTGGTTTTTGCAATATCCTTCACTATTCTCTCGCGATCCTTAATCTCCAGACTATCGATATCAATCGTCATTGTACCGCAGACGTTGCTTTCCCACCGACGTGTTGACAACAATTGACCATCTCATGGTATGGCAAACTCGTTAAATCCCTTTCTATAACGTCCATTGGACATCGTGCTATCCTTGTCTATTACCATGAAACCATACTCCCGTTGACAACAATTACGACACAACGCGCAGAAATCCTCGTAAGACATATCAGTGTTTACGTGATCGTTGTACGATCAAATTTGTACACATGTTTCAAGTTGGTACCATCCTGCTTAAACAGAATCAATAGATTCGCATTGTCGCGTATAAGATGTTTGGGAATCTTTGCATACGTCTGACAGAGATAGAAGCAGTCGACGTTCGAGTGGCGCCCCATTACAAAGTATTCCCTTATCGTATCTTGCTTGTCACATGCAACGTCATCAAAGATAAAAATAGAATTCGGAAGCGATTCGCTCGGTTGGATGACGTCACTGTTATTCGAAAACGTAAAGTAGCCAATTCCATCTATCGAAGTCAATAAATTCTCGAAATACTGATATTTCGGCTGTTGCAACGACATGGAATACACGTACACGTTCTCGAAGCGAACGCCGTGTGGACTTTCCAACAAGCTCATCAGCACGTTGGTCTTTCCACAATTTGATGGACCACAAATGAGGCAGCGTATAGTGTTTGGTAGCATGCTACCATGTCTGCGTCTTGTTTTCGAAGACATCATTTGCGATTTATCATCAGAATTTGTCACGCGTATCGTTACAGGTTGCCGCACGAATCGCATCATCTCCGCGAACTGTGAAAAAATGATTTTGATACGTTGAAGCGGCGACGCGCCCTATTTATAGGTCCGCGCCGAAACACGACAGCTCAGTATTCAAAATGCTTCTGGTCCTGTCGGATAATTTCGATATTCGAGATCTAACCTCTGAGCAGTTGAAATATATACCAAAGATTATTCTACTGCGAGAGTTTGACAGACACATTGATCAGTTGTGGGACAGGCTCCCCGAGCATATAAAAACCGATCCTGAGGTTCAGCAGCATCGTCGGTGTCTGGAACATTATAATCGTCCTTGGCAGCGAACGCATATCGACGGTCCAGCACCATTGATTAAAAACTGTGACGAATGTCGCCGACGAGAGTAAAGAAAGGTTGTGGTTTGTTAAATCGGATGATAAACGCGCTACCTATCGAATTACATATCCCGAGTTACCAGATGTGCGGTCCAGGAACTCATCTGACAAAACGATTGGGTAGAGGTGATCAAGACATCAATCCGTTGGATGCAGCGTGTCGCGAACACGATATTGCATATTCGCGTAGTAACAACCTCGGCGAAAGGCACGCGGCAGATAAAGTTCTCGCTAACAAAGCGCGAAAACGCATCGTTGCGCGAGACTCGACTGTGGGTGAAAGAGGTGCTGCTTCAGCTATTTGGGCAGCTATGAATGCCAAGACGAAAATCGGAATGGGAATGAAAACAAAAACTCGCAAAAGGACTCCAAAGAGAGCACCGAAAAAGCGGATTTTTCCGATAGCAAAACGTGGTGGTATATTACCACTTCTCCCGCTGCTAGGTGTTCTCGGATCGTTAGCTGGTGGAGCGGCGGGGATCGCCAAGGCGGTAAACGATAATAAGGCAGCGCAACATCAGCTGCAGGAAATGCAACGCCATAATCGCTCCATGGAAGGTCCTGGACTTTATCTCACACCGCACAAGCGCGAACACAGAATATCAAAACGAAAAAAAAAACGTCGAAAAGAAAATAAAAATGCCGGCTGGCGTAACTACCGATGCTCAATTAGAGGAGTTGGCAACACGTATGCGTATTCCATTCTTTAGAGGTGTTTTCATACGCAATGCGCTGCCTGTCGGAGGAGTACATCGAAACGAGAGCGGTATCATAAATTTGGACAATGTCGAGGGACCGGGGACTCATTGGGTGGCGTATGCGAAGAGAGGGTGTCGAGCTATATATTTCGACAGCTTTGGGAATCTTCGACCGCCTACAGAATTGGTGCAATATCTGGATAAAGATGCTGTGAAAATCGAATACAATCGAACGTCGTATCATAAGTACAATCAGAGCAATTGCGGACAACTATGTCTACGCTTTCTACAAACGATTGGTACCAAATTTAAGGATTGACTTCCACCACTCTGATTCAGTACTAGTCGAACAGTTTCAGCGGAATATGTCGTTAACATTCACTCTAACCGGTAAGAGTAGTACCCTCGCGGTGAGCTACTTTCCACCCATAGATTTGAGCGGTGATGATTACGAGGTTGGTCTAACAACCTTTGAAACTTATCATACAATACCGAACATCGACTCGAGCAATGATAAATTCTACTTCACCGCAAACTATAACATCAACAACAACAGCGTCGACACCGGTTATGAATACTGTTGCGAGCACCGGGTATAGGCCCGTGCATAGCCTACTGGTGCTCGCAGCGGAAGACAACAGAAGGTCGGCCTCCGTCAAGAGGACGATCAGGAGGCCGACAAGAGAAGAGTCGGTTACCGTACGTCCTGGCGTTAGGACGTACGCGAACTATAATCGGGACGCCTACATGTATCGCAAATAAAGCAACCAGTCGTGTAGTGTGTGCCCGCGTATTTATTCTACCCTTTGCGTCGGGGCGTTTCCAGTACCGGCCACCCGTACGTCCTGGCGTTAGGACGTACACGAACTATAATCAGGACGCTTACATGTATAGCCAATAAAGAAACCGGTCGTTTATTGCGTATCCGTGTAGTTATTCTTAACTGTTGCGTCGGGGTGGCCGGTACGGGAAACGCCCCGGCGCAACATTGGTGTCAGAAGTGGGATCCGTAGCCACGGATCCGAAGATACGCAAGGAGCTGTTGCGTGCGATACGCAAGGAGCCGTTGCGTACAACGCGAGTTCCTCGTTGTGGACCGAAGAGGATGCAGCAGCCGGAGAAACAGCTGACCAGCGAGGGACGGGCGGAACACAGCCGCAGCGACGGCGGTCGAGGCCCGCCGGCATCGAAGGATGGACGCGGGGAATGGCGACGGCGGTTGAGAACCGCAGACATCAGAGCAGCTCCGAGGATTGGGCGGCGAGGCTGCTACAAGGGAGGAGATCATGATCTGGGTCGGCTCTGGACGCTCGAGAAGCCGACCTCCGAAAAAGAAGCCGGAGCTATGGTTGTATAGTCCGCATAGGGTAATGTAGAAAACCATTATCGACAAACGCGACGAGAAAAACGCGAAATGACAGCGCGCTCTGAAGTTGGCTCCCGAAGTTAGCCACATATCACAGGATCGCTGTCTCGCCTTGTATAGGCATGGTTTTAACGCGATAGTAATTAGTTTACTTTCCTTATTAACTACGGCTTTGAGCTTTCTAAAAGCTAGAAAGTAACACCGTCAGACGTAGGGAGTTGGGAAGGGCAAGTTGCCCCATATGTGCCCCCTGTTTCCCCATATGTTCCCCCTGTCTCCCCCAATATGTAATCTGTCCCACACTACTCACATTGTATATGGAAAGGAGTACGCCTTGAAGTTGGCTCTTTCGCGGATAACGAGCAAGAGTGACGTTTTGACATTGACGTCTCGACTTCTCCTGAGACAGGGAGAATGGTTTTCCGTGGGAATGACGTGGGTCGCCGAACGCCGTCCAGACACAACGTTCGACAATGCCGATTCGACTTGGAACGGCAAGGAGAATCGAGGGGCTCGTCAGGCTCGGGGAATCGTCATCAGAAGAGGCCTGGTAGGACGCTATAGAGGGAGCGTCGGAGTGTTGGTGGTGGAGGTGCGACTTCGGCGGAGACGCAGGGACGTCCGGGAGTGCACGGACCACACCGAGGGTGGGTGTACGGCTCTGGGTGACGGCCGGGAGTCCATGCAGTCGTGTTGCTGGCGAGCGGCGTCCCCAGGAGTGCGACACCACCGAAGCAACGCAGAGGCGCCTGGAGTGCGCGAAGTTGCTGTGCTGCGACGAAGGGAGTTCGAGAGCGAACATCGTCGCAGAGTGGCCGAGTGCGAAGTCACGACGGAGGGAGTTCGAGGTCGAACACCGTCGTAGGATCGCCAAAACCCGAGGGACGGAGACCGTTCGTTGACAGAAAGAAGTCTCTTGCTCGAGGAAGGTTTCGTGTAGACGTCAAGTGATTTCCCCCGCGAGGAAAGATGGCCAAGGGAGAGCTGAACGGAAAGTTGTAAGATTAGTTTTAAACGAATCTGGTGGTCTGGGCTGCGTACGCAGTGCGGGATATGCGCTCTCGACTCCCCCGAATGTGCCGCAATAGCGTGGCGGTCCGCAGCGGGCGTGCGGACATACGTGGAAGCGGCCCGCTAGCCCCCTGGAGGAGCTCCGCCTGGCCCTGGCACGGCCGGGATGGAGGTTCGGGCGGACTCCCAGGTATAGTAGGAGTGGGTGGACAGCAGACGGGAAATGGCATCCCCAACCACCAGACGGACAGGCGGTGCTTGGATCGGCTGGAGGGGATGTCGCGGAGACGGGAGCGATTGCCCGGACGCACCGGAAGATCCCCTGGAACAGCACCACGGGCCATCGCAGAGACGGAGCCCCGAGGACCAGGAAGAAGGCACTTCGAGCTGAGGGGCGCGGGGAGTGGACTGGGGGATCGGCCGGTTACATGGTTATGTCTAGCAGTGACCCTCTGCTTCCGTGCTTGTCCCACCTTTCTGACTTCTCCGTCTGCTTGGCTCCAACGGATTCTCTCGTATGTAAGAGAATGTTAATGCCTCTTCTTCTCTCTTACATGATCCGGACCGCGGATTGGAGTTTCGAGGAGGACGTCGGGGACGAACTTCCGGAGGAAGGAGCTGTCCGGGGCCAAGGCTTCGACAGGCAGCCGAAAACAGGATGCAGCGTCGGAGTGGTGGCGCCGCGTAGAACGTTCCAGGGTGAAGACGTCGCGAGATAAGGAGCTGAAACGCCCGGCGAGGAGACCACACAAAGGAGACACACGCTGACTTCTGGAGGGGGCTACTACGAATGGGAGCGGTGTTACAGAGACGTCGTGGGACTGCCTGCGAACAAGGCAACGCGGGAGCCCGGATGCAACGCTCAGGAGCAGTTCGCGGATCAACGGGTTCCGGAAGCTGCATGGATGAGGAACGCAGGGCCCACGGACGAGCACGGCAGCGTCGTTAGAGTTCCAGAGGACGTCCGACGAGACCAGGATGTTTCTACCGAGGGATTGCAGTGGAGTCGACGTTGGACCAATATCGGACATAATGGATCTTGGAATGGAAGGGACCCCCCGTGTACCCACGCCTTGCCCCAGGTTTTTGGTGGTTTTCCCTCGGGGCGTGAAGACGAATGTCGAGGCGGCGGTCTGAAGAGGCCACTCAACCAAAACGACCCCTTCTTCAGACCAGGGTACGAAGATTCCGAAGAGGAGGCAACACGGTCGGGACGACCGCTTTTCGAGAGGGGGGAGTAGTGTTGCGAGCACCGGGTATAGGCTCGTGAGAGGACGATCAGGAGGCCGACAATAGAAGAGTCGGTTACCGTACGTCCTGGCGTTAGGACGTACGCGAACTATAATCGGGACGCCTACATGTATCGCAAATAAAGCAACCAGTCGTGTAGTGTGTGCCCGCGTATTTATTCTACTCTTTGCGTCGGGGTGGCCGGTACGGGAAACGCCCCGGCGCAACAATACATTACGATTCCCCATGGCTCCTACGAATTAGACGCCATCGCCAAGTATTTGAAGCAGCGATTACTCGAACGGCATCCTCAAAATCTCGGTGACACTGATGACCACAACGGTGATAATGATGTGTATCCTATAATGTTGCGTCCAAACAACAACACCATGAAAAGCGAGGTGTATTGCTCGTTCGCTGTAGATTTTACAAAGTCCAACAAATCGCTACTGGGATTTTCGATGAATCGGGTATTAGAACCTGGACTGTGGCACGAATCGGATGATCCAATTAATATCATGAATGTGAACATTATTCGCATAGAATGTAGCGTGACCGCTGGCGCGTACAACAATGGGAAGCGCGTACATACGATACACGAATTTTCTCCGAGAGTTCCACCAGGATATAAGATATCGGAAACACCCGCACAGATCATTTACCTTCCGATCACAGCACAGGTCATTACGGATCTAACGATACGCGTTGTGGATCAAGACGGACGGTTGTTTGATTTTCGAGGTGAAGAAATTACCATCAGACTGCACGTACGACGGCGACAACGATAATACGCGTGGTGTGAACGAAAGAGATGCTTGTGTTGAACGACTCCAGAAACCCGTTTCTTCCAAGTGAAATTGTTTGTAACAACAACAACAACAACAACAACTGCATCATCTCTGATTACGCTAAAAAGAAGAGGCTCAGTGCTGCGAACATTGCATTTTTGAAATCATTAGGATTCATTGTACGCATATAAGTTGAAAAATGACCGACATTCTAAGCATTGGAGGGAAGCCGACGTTTGATGACCGCATCGTCAAGCTCGAGACTCACACGTCTCAACCCATACGTCAACACGACGTTTGGATACAGCGATGAGATAAGAATACCTATACAGAATCAGGATTTATACACAATGGCCGTGTGTAAGTTTCCTCTACGTGGAGGGGAAATTGACGATAAATAAGCCAAACGACGCATTAACGATGATGTTGGGAAATAATTGCATGACGTTCTTATTTGACGAGATTCGATACGAGCTGAATGGGGTGGAGATTGACCGCAACACACACGTTGGAATAACTAGCACGCTTAAAAACTATGTATCGCTGACATCTGATGAAGACAAAAATATGGAGAATGCCGGATGGGGCTTGAAACGACGCGATGGACTAATAGTGAAAAATCATTTCAATTTTTGCATCCCGCTCAAATATTTGCTGGGATTTTGCGAGGACTACAAACGCATGATTATTAATGCGCGTCACGAATTGATTTTAATAAGATCGCGCAACGATAACAATTCTCTAATAGGATCATCGACGTTGGAACCAGAAATTGAATTACTTAAAGTGCAATGGCGGATGCCACATGTGACGCTGAACGATGTTAATAAGCTATCGTTGTTACATGCTTTGGAAAGTGGACAAAACCTGAGCATATCCTCTCTTACAGAGCACAACCAAGCATTCGTGGGCCGTGAAGGCATCTGCACAGCTGGAGAAGCCGCGATACGTTCTCTTTGCTCTACAGACTGCTCGAAAGAATATGATGAGCGTAGATGTTACTAAGTTTAACAACTGTAAATTGACTAATGTAAAACTTTTTCTCAACTCGGATTTTTATCCATATGATGACTTGAACTTGGACTTTGACAAGAATAAGCATGCCATGCATGTTCGCGACACAATGAGTCAATCAAGAATGGCACCGTGGACGTGCGCATAGCATTCGAGTGTAAAGAGAATGTACCTGCAAATACTACAGCCTACTGTCTGATTCTACACGTTCGGGTGGTTGAAATCAATCCGCTGACAAACGTGGTGCTCAAAATAAATTAAATTGTCGCGCTACTTGCCCGCCCTCCCCTGTGTCAAATTCATACAAAACATTTCATCATGAAAATCGAGATGCTTTACAAGAAAGACTGCATTCTCCCATCTGTCTTGGAAGCGAGCGGATCTCTACTTGTATCGATAATGGCTGTACCAACATTTGTTGACCTGCAAGGATTCATCGTTGATTGAAGATTTGTTGTCAATAAAGTGACTGACCTACGAAAGGGAACAATTCTCTCGCACTATATTTTTGGGAGTTCGATGCCGCAATATCTTCTTACAAAATCCGACAAATCAAGCATTCGGTGGTTGGTGGTAAAACATCATGAACTACGGTGGGAAGATGGAGACGTTCCATACAGTATGGCTAAACAGCTGATTAGGAAAGCTGTAGCTGATGCGATCGATGAAGAAGATGACGCATCCCATATCGTATACGTTAAAGGGATGCAGAAACGCGACTGGCTTGCGGATTTCCTCGATGAAAATACGAGAGCGGATGTGATCATTGAAACGCTGAACATTGACTGTAGTAGACTAAGGTGGGGCGTGAAAGGAAGAAATTCGTAGGCTAACACTATGTATATACATATATTCAGAATAAAACGAGCGCTCGTGACCTCTAAGGACTGCTATCCACACAAGACTGCCTGTCGCCTCGGCTGCTGCCGAGACGTTGCCAAAACAAAGGCGAACGCAGCAATCGGCATCGACAACGTCGCGCCTTGCCCGGTTTCCGGTATTCCTATACAGGGTGTCCCAGAATTGAGGGACATCCCGGAACATGCAATATCCTGATGCAAAAAGACATCGAAAAGTCCTTAGCCGTTTTGGGATCCGGGGTTTGGTTTTCAAGATATTAACAAAAAACCCCGACCAATCAGAGCGCGCGCCTTCCGCTGGAGGTCCCGCGCTAGCGTGGCCGCGCGCCGGGCCGCGCTGGGACTACGAACAAGCAAGGCAGCATGCATCGAAAGAAATTGCGTAGAATGGTAAATGAAAAAGACGTAACAAAAAAGTCCAACCTTTTGCCATGGTTTGTTTGCCATTTAAAGTGAATAATGAATAAAGGATAAATGGATGAAAATCACGTGAAACGTAAAAAGACGAATACACATTTTTTTTAGAAGATTCGAAAATAATAATTATTTGAAGTGGGAGGATAAGGAATACGTAAAATTCCGTGTGTTAATAACATATCCACGAAAAGGTAATGTAACAGGAAATTAACGAAAAGTGATCGTAGTTCGTTATTGTGATAAAAATCCGTAGTTCAATAACGGCCAACACTGTTGTTGATAATGAATAAATTGGTTTAAAAACTCGGAAGAAAAATTTACGTACGGAAATTTGGAGAATTATCTCCGGAAATAAGCCGTAGCCTGCGTTAAATTTAAAAAATAATAGTCGCCAATAATGTAACTAAAACTCACCCTTTCGGAAATTCACCTGCAGCTTAAAAACCTGGGTGACTAGGTCACTGAACCGATCCTGGTCATCGACAGACGCGTCGAGTGCACAGCTGATCTCAGGTACACGACACCATCCAAAGTTAAGGGTCGCAACGTCAAGTGCGTCCGGGTTAATGCACCGAATATTCACTTCACTGCACGGCTACTAACACTGATCACTTAATTTATTTTTCATGGAACGTGTTGTTGCTACGTTATAAAAATTGGTGGAAATGAATTTTTACTTGGCGTTCGGAGCCGTGGGTAATTCCCGCGCAAATTCTCACGCTGCAGCACTTGAGTCCTCGTTGTTCGGGGGGTACACACAGAACATCGCGTAATACTCTCGAGCAGAGAACATTTGTCTGCGACGCGATTGCTAACTGCTGACTGACAAGATTTTTTCCAAGCGACTTCTTCTACCCCCAAATAGTTGCTCTCGTTCCATTATGAGTTGACCCCCACCAGGCCAAGAGGCTTCAGGTAAAAAGAAGCCAGCACATTTTCGGAACACACGTGTTTAGCACAAGTGCAACGAAAACTTTCACAAAAGCCCGCGCTCCGTCCTTCTACTGCCAATGTACCCATTGCTTCGAGATAGAAAACAGACACCACGTGTATCGGTTCGAAAGGGTCCGAAGAGAAGAGAAACAGAAAGTCTTCGAGTTGCTATAAAGAAAAAAATCCTGCTTCCTGTTTCCCTTTTCCGATACCCTGAGTTCACGTCTGCTACGAGGCGGAACCAAGTAAGTCATAAATTATCCGAAACTGTAGGAAACCGTTCTCTACCGCCGACTTGCGGGACAATACGGTCATAAACCGCGACCCTGGCGAAATGCTCTGGCTGATCAGCCTGATTAATTTTGGAGAACTAGAAATTACAGAGTATTATCCAGCATCAATACGTCTCGCGGAGAGACACAGGAAAAGAAGGGATAGTCCGCTGACTGCGCGTAGTCCCGCCTGCTTCGTCCTACCCTCAAATTAAAGACGGATCCCTTGTCTCTCGAGTATAAACACGTGCTCGAATTTCAAAACACAAGCACGCGTCGACGTATTCGGTGCGAGAGACTGTGGGCTTGAGGTCCGATTGGCCCCAAACTAACCAATCTGCAGTTCATCCCTCCCAAACGGCCACTGTCCTGAAGAGGCCCTCTTCACAGCGATATCTCCTCCACAAGGCCAACCTTCTCTCGCACGGAATACGTCGACGCATGCTTTTGTTTGGAAATTCGAGCGCGTGTTTAGACACGAGAGATAAGTAGGCCCAAATGGCTAGTTCAGGACCAATCGAACTTCAAGCCCGCCTTCTCTCGCACGGAATACGTCAACGCGTATCGTCCCTGAATTGGGGGACAATCCGGGACATGTATTATCCTGATGCCAGAACACATCGAAATGTCCTTTACCGTTTCACGTCGAGGTCGCGATTGTAAAAATCAGAAAAATTACTACCACATTCGCTGCTATGTTTTCTGTAAATTAAGCTTATTTCTAGAGTAATGCAGCTGATATTAACGTCGCAGTAACCTGTTAAAGGCCCCGTGGTGCGCCCCGTCTCAGGTAAAGCAACCGCGCGCGATTACAGTCAGCTGACCGTACCGCTACCACCCCACATTTCTTCAGTGAGGTCAAAAAACAGATCGACAGAATTGCAGGAGAATTTTACTAACCCACTCTTGGCCAATGACTCTGTTTTTATAATAAAATCAGATTTATAAGTTCCAGCTTGTCCTTATCTTGATTATTTGTTGAAAAAGTGTCATTGCTCAACGGAAACCACGAGAAGGTGGTGGGCTTTATCCATCAGGAGAGGATAAGGATGGGTCAGGAGGATGGCATGGATAAGAGTCAAATGACGGGGCTAACGGTTGGAAGTAAGAAGGCCCGGTCATAAATTTTAAACACTAGTGACCGGCCATGTACCTTAAAATTCTTTCGATTGCCGGACTTCCCACGTTTCTGTATTACTTCTTTGACATTGTTTCTGACCAATCGTAAAAATTAACTGCGTTGGTCGTCAACGTAGTCTAAAGAAGGACGCGGTTTATGACCGTATTGTTCCCTGAGTCGACGGTCGAGAACAGTGCGCCCCGGTCACCATGTTGTTCCACCCGATAATGAAGCAGTATACCGATTAACTCCTTAGTATACGAAATGAGTTTTACGAACGAAACGAAGGGCGGAGAGGATAGAAACGAAACGCACTGTCAATAGCACCCCCGTGGTACGTTTCCCGACTTAGCCTCATAATAAATTTTATAACGAAATTTGTGACCGTCTTCGGTTTGTGAGACGGTTGCCGGTGGGACGGAGAAGGAGTTTATTGCCGACTCAGTCGGTAAGGCCGGGTTCGTCAAATGAGTAAAGGCGTTTTAAACAATAACAATGATTATTATCCTGTAAGATTTTGTTTACATTGATTTCCGCGTAACGGTTGCGGGTGCGGAGACTCGACTCGGTGAAATCGCGGCGGCGTGGTTCTCGCGGCGGCGGCGCTGGCGACGAGCTGGGGGATCAAGGATGTGGAGTTTTGTGGAACGTTCTGCTCGGAAGGGCCTTAACAGGCACGATCGTACGAGAGTCGTATAGTGGCGTTCCCGTGTACAATAGGGCTCTGGCCGATAGCGGCGCGGAGACACCTTACAGGCGAGGTAAAGCACAAGATTTCTCTCGGCCTATTTAGGAGAGAGGCTGGTTAATGGCACAGCGTGACGATCGGTCGACGCGTGCACACCTCACGGAATCCAAAAATATGAGCGTCTTGGCGTACGGTACGGCAGCGGTAACGGCTAATTCGTGCGGAACATGAGCTCTCAGTTTCGCTCGCCGCGGTCCTTATATCGCGAGCCCGTACATCTTCGCCCGCGAGACAGCTCGAGGCTGCGCGGCCGCCTGGCGGCCGCGACGCGCACTCGGCTTATCGGCGCGGCGCCGTACGCCTGCGCGGCGCGTAACGTGACTTCGTCACAACGAAATGATCATCATAACGTTTTCATAACTTATAAATCTGATTTTATTATAAAAACAGAGTCATTGGCCAAGAGTGGGTTAGTAAAATTCTCCTGCAATTCTGTCGATCTGTTTTTTGACCTCACTGAAGAAATGTGGGGTGGTAGCGGTACGGTCAGCTGACTGTAATCGCGCGCGGTTGCTTTACCTGAGACGGGGCGCACCACGGGGCCTTTAACAGGTTACTGCGACGTTAATATCAGCTGCATTACTCTAGAAATAAGCTTAATTTACAGAAAACATAGCAGCGAATGTGGTAGTAATTTTTCTGATTTTTACAATCGCGACCTCGACGTGAAACGGTAAAGGACATTTCGATGTGTTCTGGCATCAGGATAATACATGTCCCGGATTGTCCCCCAATTCAGGGACGATACGCGTTGACGTATTCCGTGCGAGAGAAGGCGGGCTTGAAGTTCGATTGGTCCTGAACTAGCCATTTGGGCCTACTTATCTCTCGTGTCTAAACACGCGCTCGAATTTCCAAACAAAAGCATGCGTCGACGTATTCCGTGCGAGAGAAGGTTGGCCTTGTGGAGGAGATATCGCTGTGAAGAGGGCCTCTTCAGGACAGTGGCCGTTTGGGAGGGATGAACTGCAGATTGGTTAGTTTGGGGCCAATCGGACCTCAAGCCCACAGTCTCTCGCACCGAATACGTCGACGCGTGCTTGTGTTTTGAAATTCGAGCACGTGTTTATACTCGAGAGACAAGGGATCCGTCTTTAATTTGAGGGTAGGACGAAGCAGGCGGGACTACGCGCAGTCAGCGGACTATCCCTTCTTTTCCTGTGTCTCTCCGCGAGACGTATTGATGCTGGATAATACTCTGTAATTTCTAGTTCTCCAAAATTAATCAGGCTGATCAGCCAGAGCATTTCGCCAGGGTCGCGGTTTATGACCGTATTGTCCCGCAAGTCGGCGGTAGAGAACGGTTTCCTACAGTTTCGGATAATTTATGACTTACTTGGTTCCGCCTCGTAGCAGACGTGAACTCAGGGTATCGGAAAAGGGAAACAGGAAGCAGGATTTTTTTCTTTATAGCAACTCGAAGACTTTCTGTTTCTCTTCTCTTCGGACCCTTTCGAACCGATACACGTGGTGTCTGTTTTCTATCTCGAAGCAATGGGTACATTGGCAGTAGAAGGACGGAGCGCGGGCTTTTGTGAAAGTTTTCGTTGCACTTGTGCTAAACACGTGTGTTCCGAAAATGTGCTGGCTTCTTTTTACCTGAAGCCTCTTGGCCTGGTGGGGGTCAACTCATAATGGAACGAGAGCAACTATTTGGGGGTAGAAGAAGTCGCTTGGAAAAAATCTTGTCAGTCAGCAGTTAGCAATCGCGTCGCAGACAAATGTTCTCTGTTCGAGAGTATTACGCGATGTTCTGTGTGTACCCCCCGAACAACGAGGACTCAAGTGCTGCAGCGTGAGAATTTGCGCGGGAATTACCCACGGCTCCGAACGCCAAGTAAAAATTCATTTCCACCAATTTTTATAACGTAGCAACAACACGTTCCATGAAAAATAAATTAAGTGATCAGTGTTAGTAGCCGTGCAGTGAAGTGAATATTCGGTGCATTAACCCGGACGCACTTGACGTTGCGACCCTTAACTTTGGATGGTGTCGTGTACCTGAGATCAGCTGTGCACTCGACGCGTCTGTCGATGACCAGGATCGGTTCAGTGACCTAGTCACCCAGGTTTTTAAGCTGCAGGTGAATTTCCGAAAGGGTGAGTTTTAGTTACATTATTGGCGACTATTATTTTTTAAATTTAACGCAGGCTACGGCTTATTTCCGGAGATAATTCTCCAAATTTCCGTACGTAAATTTTTCTTCCGAGTTTTTAAACCAATTTATTCATTATCAACAACAGTGTTGGCCGTTATTGAACTACGGATTTTTATCACAATAACGAACTACGATCACTTTTCGTTAATTTCCTGTTACATTACCTTTTCGTGGATATGTTATTAACACACGGAATTTTACGTATTCCTTATCCTCCCACTTCAAATAATTATTATTTTCGAATCTTCTAAAAAAAATGTGTATTCGTCTTTTTACGTTTCACGTGATTTTCATCCATTTATCCTTTATTCATTATTCACTTTAAATGGCAAACAAACCATGGCAAAAGGTTCGATTTTTTTGTTACGTCTTTTTCATTTGCCATTCTACGCAATTTCCTTCGATGCATGCCGCCTTGCTTGTTCGTAGTCGCAGCGCGGCCCGGCGCGCGGCCACGCTAGCGCGGGACCTCCAGCGGAAGGCTCGCGCTCTGATTGGTCGGTGCTTTTTATTAATATCTCGAAAACCAAACCCCGGATCCCAAAACGGCTAAGGACTTTTCGATGTCTTTTTGCATCAGGATATTGCATGTTCCGGGATGTCCCTCAATTCTGGGACACCCTGTATATATGGCGACCATAACTCGGTCTATCCTGACCAACGATTGCCCTCAATCGTTACTAACATAAAGTATATCATAATATAAGATACATCATAAGAATGTTTCTTACCACATAAATAAGACTTTTACATAACTGCTTAACTCATAATATAAATTTAAACATGGTATCGTATGGCAGGTACCCAAGGGATTCGTAATACTTAAAGACAATCATAATCCGTCACATGCCTACACAGAGCGCTCACTTACAATTAGCAATAAGAAAGTTATTTAAATCTCACACTTAGCATACAAACTATACTTAACTCATAACGATTACACTGAACTATTAACTATAATTATTAATTATATCAAACTTACAACGTATTCATATTTACAGAATATACAATATATATACACTATGTACACTATATACAAATACGCTCTCATTCCTCGCTATCACTATGGACTGAATTCTGTTTAGACCATAATCTCATATTTTCGGGTGAACAAATACCTTCAAAGGGTAGTTGGGTTAATTGATGTTGTTTGGGAATGAATAGTTCTCTACGCCGCCGCACTCTCGATCACCGCAGCACCTCCTGGGCATCGGAAGTCTCGGTCGATCCACGATCAATCGACCAATCAGCGTCCGTCTTGTCGATCGACGCTCGAGAATGTTCGAGAAGACGCCAAGGCGGAAATGCGCATCCATCTTGAATTCATTCTGTTCATTACCGTGCGCAACGAACAACGTATTCTGTTCTGAGTTACCAAGTTTTGCTCAATAAGCAATTACAGTGCTCAACTCACGATACATTCACTAGAAAGCTCTATCACGGAGTTCGCGACACAGTCGGCGTGTACTGAATCGATTGATCGTGGATTCGCGAATGTGCGCGTTCACGTGTTATCACATCTTTGTGCAACCATTGTACGGTAGAGTGTACGGGGGCTCATCCATTGTTAAAAGTGCATCACGGCTAAACCGTTTGTGCACAAACTGTTTGAATAAAGACCTTGTTTTATTGTTCACACAGTGTTTTGGTGGCACATCGCCGTTCATAACCTCTCCGGCAACCGCGTGCGCACATCTATCACGAATATTTTACAGATGTCCTTCTGGGTCACGTATTACATAACGGTTTTTGTCTAATACTTTCACAACTTCATATGGTCCTCTAAACTTAGGTAATAATTTTTTATTCACTCCGGGTGTCACATCCACATTCTTTACAACAATATAGTCTCCTACTGCATACTGCGTTGGGGTTTTGTGTCTTTTGTCATAATACTTTTTGTTGTATTCATTGGTAGCATGTATTTTCGCCACTGCATTTTGTCTAATCGCACTTAACTCTCGATAGTCTGTGATTTGTTCTTCTAAAATTACGCGTAAGTCGTCATTAATTTTTCCTAGTTGATTTATACCGAACAATAATCTACTTAGAGTATCTCCTATAGCGCGATTTACACTGTTATTTAACGCATATTCAACATCTTCTAATACTTGGTTCCATGTACCTGTAGTTTGACTTATTTTCGCTAACATCGGTGTAAGAGATCGATTGATTCTTTCTATTTGCCCGTTGGCATGTGGGGTTGCCGTCGCAATTAATATGTGTTGGATTCCATTTTCAACTACAAAATCTTTAAATTTGTTCGACGTAAATGCACTACCGTCAGATACGACTACTGTCAGAAACTAGTTTTCGCGGCTTGCTGTAGATTCCAAAATAAGTTTTCAAATGTCGAATTGCTTCCTCAGAATTTGTACTAATTGTTGGGTAAAACTTCACGAATTTTGTATACGCATCTATTATTTCAAAAATATATTTATATCGATTACTTGTACGCTGTAACGGACCATAATGATCGATGTGCAAACAATAAAATGGCACGGATCCTTTATCCGGACATTGTAAGTTTCCCTCGACTCTATTCGCAATACTGGAATAGGTAATACACTTTATACAGTTCATTATAAATTATTTTACCTTTTGTTTCTTTTCCGGAAACCAATAAACTCGAGATATATATTCTAATGTTTTAATTATTCCTTGATGACCAATTTCTTCATAGTTTGTACGAATTACGTTGTCCTCCATAGACGAAGGGACATAAAATAGTAATTTGTTGTTCATTTTCCGGTAAACTATTCCGTTATTCAACTCAAAAAATTTATTTTCATTATTCTGTAACTCTTCATGCAATTTCTTAATTTGCGTGTCTTGACCTTGTAAAACTGCTAAATTACGTTCGAAAATATTTTCTGTAATCACAAGTACACTAAATTCGCGGCTTAATGCATCAGCATGCATCATCTTGTCTCCCGACCTGTGTTCTAGCGTGTATTGATAGTTTCGTAAAACTAGTGACCATCATAAGATTCGCGGATTTATTTCTCTGCGTTCCAAGGTTAATTTCAAACTTTGACAATCAGTAACGATTTTAAAATGTATACCTTGCAAATATATCCGGAAACGTTCTAAGGAAAAAACTATTGCTAGTGCTTCTAGTTCAAAACTATGGTATCTTGTTTCAGCTTGTGTTGTTCTTTTACTAAAATAACATATAGGATGAAATTTTCCATCCACTTGCTTTTGTAAAAATACTGATGCAAAACCATGGATACTTGCGTCACAATGCAATTCTGTTTCTACCAGTGGAGAATAAATTGCTAATACTGGTTCTGATATTAAAGATTCTTTTAAATTTTCAAAACACTTTAAAACTTCGTCATCCCATTGGAAAACGACTTTCGACTTTAATAAATCGTACAATGGTTTCGCTCTTAACGCAAAATTTTTTATAAATTTCCGAAAGTACGATACTAATCCTAAGAAGCTTTGCAATTCTCGATAATTCCTCGGTATCGGATAATCGCGCACAGCTTGCACGTTGTCTTTATTTGGCCTAATACCTAAAGAATCTATACAGTAACCTAAATAAATGATTTCGCTTAATAGAAAGGCGCATTTTTCCAACCTCAACTCTATACAGTTTTTTACCACGATATCCATAACTTCCCTGAGTATCTCTATATTTTCATTAATCGTTTTCGTGGCTATCAATATATCGTCCAAGTAAATTAATACTTTCTGTTCATCCAATAGTTTTCGGAAAGCGGTATTAATAAAGCGCATGAAAAATGAAGGGCCGTTTGATAAGCCGAATGGCATACGGAGGTATTCGTATTGTCCCATAAATGTAATAAAAGCGGTATACTGAATTGAAGTTTCCTTCATCCGAACGTGGTGAAATGCATCTTTCAAATCCAATCGTGTGAAATATGCCTTATCTCGCAATTGATCGATTTGATCGTCTATTCTAGGAATTGGAAAATGATCTCGCAAAGCTAGCTTATTAAGGTCGCGGCGATCAATAGCCATTCTAATCTCACTTGATTTTTTCTTGACAAGTACGATTGGGCTACCATATTGGGACGTACTTGGGCGAATAATTCCCCTATCCAATAAATCCTTAATAATCGCCTCAACCGCGATTTTCTCGCTATACGATAATCTTTTTGGGTTATAGTAAAACGGTTGATGATTTTGTTTGAGTATTAACTCCATCTCTAATTTTGTTACTGGCGATTCAGGTCTTTCCGGTTTCACATAATATTCATCGATAATATGCTGGACTTTGCTTCGCGATTCCCAGTCTACCTTTTCGTCAATTTTAATATTTGCCGGTGTACTGCCCGTAGTATTCTTTGCAACTACATCAATTTTCAAAATTTCCGACATCGGATAATCGTCGTCTTTTGTTCCGAGTTTACGGCGAATCTGCACTGTTTTTCCTAAAGTTATTTCTACATTATCATTCGTAATAAAGTCTCGACCTAATAAACAAGTACAGCTCATGGTCTCCTTCGGAACTACATAAAAATCAATTTCGATTTCACAATCGGCTACTAACATTTTTCGTTCCAAACGCCCTAATATATTGATTTTACTGCGATTCACTCCCTCGAACCCTACAGCATCATTATGCGGACTTATAACTACGTCTGATATAATCAGTGATCTGCTTAAAAATGATACGGGGCTTCCCGTGTCTAAAACGGCGTTTACATTACCTACTTCGCCCAACATTGCGTTGACGGCGTAACAGGGTACGACACTCGCGTTGAATTGCACCAAGTGCGTCGTCATTGCCGCTGTCGCATTCGTCGTTGGTTTTGAAGTCTTCTCCTTCGTTGATGATAAACTCTCCTTCGTTGTCGTAGACCGTTGTGGACAAAACCGCCTTCTGTGATCCGTCGCTCCGCAGGTGTAGCACGATCCTCTGTCTCTCTTCGGTTTCGGACACGCAGTAGTCCAATGTCCTGTTTCATCGCAGTTGAAACATCTGTTGTGTGGCCTGCTCTCTCCTTGCGAAAAATGTGTCTTGCTTGCCGGTTTACTCGGATTTTCTGAATTCGCCGGGGTCACTTTCTTCGTGGATGGACGATTTAAATTACGTATTCGATCGTAAATTTTCCATTTATCGTTGAGTTGACTTAACTGCTTCGCCTCGTATAGTTGAGCCTTCCGACTTGGTTCGTCTGGAATACCGTCGGCAATGTACTGAATTAGTGCCTCCGCTTCAATTTGACCTCGTGCTGCGATTTCCTTCATGACTAAAAAATACGCATGCACTGATTCCTCGCGTTACATTTTTCGACTACGCAACAATTCATGCAGCTCCGCACTATTGATTTTCGTCGAAAATTCTTCCAAAAGGAGGGATTTCAGCTTTTTCCACGTCGCAATACCTTGCTCGCCCTGCATAAACAACTTTGCCAGACCCGTTAAACACCTCTTTGCAAATAGTAATGTCTGCAGATCTGTCCAGCCAAGCAATTCAGCGTTCTCTTCAAAATCTTTGATCCATCTTTCCACTGGATATCCATCTGATCCATTAAATTGCCGGATTGTATCCTCAATGTCTCGAAAATGCAGAGTAAATTTCGGCGTTTTGCGATCGGTCGCCATGCCTTGAGTAGCCAAATTACCAGTACGCGATACGGTTGCGGTGGACGTCGTCGTCGGACCACTTGCACCCACCTGCAATTGTCGAATCGTCGCATCCAATTCTTCGTCTTCCGATTCTTCCGTTTCAGATTCGCCTCTAATAGATTCGGATCCGCCATGTGTCGACATATTCGAAGAGCTATCTCCTTACTTTGTCCACTATAATCTAAATTCAGGATGTTGCAAATAACTATCAGATCACCCTGTAACGAGTTACGCCGGTGGGACGACGATCTTACCCCCCACCACGCGCCCGACCGAGGCAGAGCGTACCGCGCGACGCCAACGGTCTTGCCCCCCACCACTCGTCCGCAATACCGAGAACTGGCGCGAGAGGGATTCACAGAGAGAGACTCTCTCGCTGCCGAAAATGTGCGGACGAGGACATAAAGGTCGAGGGCATAGGCCTATTTGACAGAGACCGCCTAGAGCGTTTAGTACACAGTACGCCTCTCCCGGAGACCTCCTGTGCGATTCCACGTTCTTGTGCAGTAACACTCGTCCTTGCGAAAGCCAAGCGCCCGTGTTTCACACCAGTTCTCGTGCGTCCACAGACTGAGTCTCTGTGCATTTTTCGCCTCCACACCTCCACGGTTCCCAGAAGGACAGCGTGAGCCATCCTCTGGACGAAATACCGATAACCGCCATCGATCTCCCGAACGGAGTTATCTCTGTTCTCGAGAGCGTCCTTACAGTCGCCGACTCACCCGCGGGCTGTGCCCACTGGGTGACCGGACCCCCCCGACTCTCCGACCAGGGTCCATTGGCAGGGTTGGCCCGCCTGGACACCGAAGGGTCAAATCGTCTTTCCTCTCCACTCTCGCCGAATCGACCATCGAGACACGCGCCGCGATACGCACCGCCGACCAACGCTCCGAAGTACGCGACGCGATCCGCGCCGCGATACGCGCCGATACCCGCGATAGGCTAAGTCTAGGTTTAAGCCGTGCATACTCTGTTTGCCAGCATAGACCTGGCCGGGATACTCTGTACATCAGCGTGAATAAATTCTCGTACTCTACCTCACCTCTGCGTACTAAGTCATTCGATCGGCGGCCCCGGACCACCGTCCTGAGCTGGCGATACGGTTCCTCCACCGTCCCACCGGTAACCCCGCGGTTTAACGGTTACAACCCAGTTCAATGCCACTGCCCACGCAATCTTTGCATCTCATTCTGCTGATCCTTCCACAAATTTGAATCCCGTAAAACTACGTACTTTCTTCCGATTAGTTCGATCGCCTTCTTTTTCTGTGATAAATTTGTACAGCGTGCGAATCGATGCCACCGACGCTTTCTTCAAATTCTCACTAATGGCCGGAATACTGTTTAGTGCCGTCATGATTTTTAATCGCACACGTATCCACAAACTACACAGTACACTTGTTCTTTATCCCACTTCTGACGCTGTAGTAGACTAAGGTGGGGCGTGAAATAAAGAAATTCGTAGGCTAACACTATGTATATACATATATTCAGAATAAAGCGAGCGCTCGTGACCTCTAAGGACTGCTATCCACACAAGACTGCCTGTCGCCTCGGCTGCTGCCGAAACGTTGCCAAAACAAAGGCGAACGCAGCAATCGACATCGACAACGTCGCGCGTTGCCCGATTCCCGGTATTCCTATATATATATATGGCGACCATATGACTATGAGGATATCAAATCTCTAAATAAGCTAAGTAGTAAGGTAAAGCGGGTTCCAACCCAGGTCCTCTGAGGGGAGCGCGGGGCGGGGGCGGGGGGAAGTGTGGGCGCGCGGGGGAGTGCGGTGGAGGGAAACATGGGCGCGGGGGGAAGCGGGGGGAAGTGCGGAATGGATGACCGGTTGCGCGCGCATGAGCCGCGGAGTGGGGGAAGCCGCAATCGTGGAGGGGATCAGTCCAGGCCGAACCGCCGCGGAGACCTCTCCACGTCGGACCCACCCCCGAAAATTTCCACAGAGGGTCATCCCCTCCCTCTAAAAAAATTTCTGGAGCTGGGTCTTGTATGAAAAAATCTTTTTTCAGACTCGATCCAGCCCCAGAAATTTTTTTCCCCAAATATTTTTTTTCAAACCATTATAAAGCTGAAATTGCTGAATACTTTATCGGATGACATCGGACAATGTCGGGGAAGATCGGCTTTTTCCAAACCACGTATTCGGAGGAGGGAAAGAGAGAGCAATACTTAGCGTCGCAGCGTCTCGCGCGATCGCGTGTAACTCGAATCCTCTGGAGCAGCCGTGAAGGTGACGTCATTTGACAGCGCGAAGAATGAAATAAAATTATGCGGCGTCAGCACAAACTTTTCCCAACGCAGAGAAATAATAATTTAGAAACGTTGAATCTTAGAATTAGGTGCTAAGGAGGATGATGGGTGAATAAAATGGGGAAACGATATGTGTTTAAAATGATAATTTAGTACCACTTTGAACGTATATCGAACGTGTATCGAACCACGATTAACATGTATCGAACGTGAATCGTACCACTTTAAACATCTATCGAACGTGTATTGAACCACTCTGAACGTGTATCGAACGTGTATCGAACCACTCTGAACGTGTATCGAACGTGTATCGAACCACTTTGAACGTGTATCGAACGTGTATTGAACCACTCTGAACGTGTATCGAACCACTCTGAACGTGTATCGAACGTGTATCGAACCACTCTGAACATGTATCGAACGTGTATCGAACCACTTTGAACGTGTATCGAACCACTTTCAGCATGTATCGAACGTGTATCGAACCACTTTGAACATCTATGGAACATATATCGAACCACTTTGAACGTGTATTGAACATGTATCGAACCACTTTGAACATCTATCGAACATGAATCGTACCACTTTGAACATCTATGGAACATCTATGGAACATCTATGGAACATCTATGGAACATCTATCGTACCACTTTGAACATCAATTGAACATGTATTGAACGTATATGATACCACTCTGAACGTGTATCGAACCACTTTGAACATCTATGGAACATCTATCGTACCACTTTGAACATCTATCGAACGTGTATCGAACCACTTTGAACATCTATCGAACATCTATGGTACCACTTTAAACATCTATGGAACATCTATCGTACCATTTTGAACATCTATTGAACATGTATTGAACGTATATGATACCACTCTGAACGTGTATCGAACCACATATACATAATAATTAATTAAGGAGGTTGGGGAGGGTGAAGAAAAAAACATTTATGCATTAAAAATTGATTATATTTTATTTATGCATTAAAAATTGATTATATTTTATTTATGCAATTCTCTCTGGTGTTTAGACCACCAGTTGAATATTTTAAATACATTTTGCATTGCGCAATGCTTCGCGTGTCTGCCAAATCGCAGAGTATTAACTACATTTAGCTTATTTAGAGATTTGATATCCTCGTAGTCAATGTCCAGCGTCTCGATGATTACATCCGCTCTCGTATTTTCATCGAGGAAATCCGCGAGCCAATCGAGTTTCTGCAACCCTTTAACGTATACGATATGGAATGCGTCATCTTCTTCGCCGATCGCATCAGCTACAGCTTTGGTAATCAGCTGTTTAGCCATACTGTACGGAACGTCTCCATCGTCCCACCGTAGTCCATGATGTTTTGCAATCAACCATCGGATGCTTGATTTGTCGGATTTCGTAAGAAGATATTGTGGCATCGAACTCCCAAAAATATAGTGCGAGAGAATTGTTCCCATTCGTAGGACAGCCACTTCCTTGACGACAAATCTTCCGTCGACGATGAATCCTTGCAGGTCAACAAATGTTGGTACAACCATTGTCGATATAATTTTAGAGGTCTGCTCGCTTCCAAGACAGATGAGAGAATGCAATCTTTCTCATAAAGCATCTCGATTTTTACGATGAAATTGTTGTACGAATTTGATACAGGAGAGGGCGGGCAAGTAGTATTGCAATTTAATTTATTTTGCGCACCACGTTTGTTAGCGGATTGTATTCAACCACCCGATCGTGCAGAATCAGACAGTAGGCTGTAGTATTTGCAGGTACATTCTCTTTACACTCAAATTCTATGCGCACGTCCACGGTACCATTTTTAATCGACTCATTTTGTCGCGAGCAATCAATCACCACGAGAGGACCAAATTGTAAAAATTCAGCGACAGTGAATAACGCCTCGTTGCAACTATGTCCATAAGACGATTTACGGAAATGTGTATACATGTGAAACAAGATGGCATGCTTATTCTTGTCAAAGTCCAAGTTCAAGTCATCATATGGATAAAAATCCGAGTTGAGAATAAGTTTTACATTAGTCAATTTGCAATTGTTAAACTTAGTAACATCTTCGGTCATCACATTCTTTCGAGCAGTCTGTAGAGCAAAGATAACGTATCGCGGTTTCTCCAGCTGTGCAGCTGCCTTCACGGCCCACGAATGCTTGGTTGTGCTCTGTAAGAGAGGATACTCGTACAGATCCCACGAGCGAAAACTAATGCTCAGGTTTTGTCCACTTTCCAAAGCATGCAGCAACGATAGCTTATTAACATCGTTCAGCGTCACATGAGGCATTCGCCATTGCACTTTAAGTAATTCAATTTCAGGTTCCAACATTGGCGATCCTATTAGAGAATTGTTATCGTTGCGCGATCGTATTAAAATCAATTCGTGACGTGCATTAATAATCATGCGTTTGTAGTCCTCGCAAAATCCCAACAAATATTTGAGTGAGATGCAAAAATTGAAATGATTTTTCACTATCAGTCCATCGTGTCGTTTCACGCCCCATCCAGCATTCTCCATATTTTTGTCTTCGTCAGATGTCAGCGATACATAGTTTTTAAGCGTGCTAGTTATTCCAACGTTTCTGTTGCGGTCAATCTCCACACCATTCAGCTCGTATCGAATCTCATCAAATAAGAACGCCATGCAATTATTTCCCAACGTCGTCGTTGATGCTTCGTTTGGCTTATTTATCACCAATTTCCCCTCCACGTAGAGGAAACTTTCACACGGCAATGTATATAAATCCTGCTGCTGTATAGGTATTCTTATCTCATCACTATATCCAAACGTTGTGTTGACGTATGGGTTGTATGTGTGAGTCTCGAGCTTGACGATGCGATTATCAAACGTCGGCTTCACTCCAAGGCTTAGAATGTCAGCCATTTTTTTTCAACTTATATGGGCACAATGAATCCCAACGATTTCAAAAATGCAATGTTCACAGCACTAAGTCTCTTCTTTTTAGCGTAATCAGAGCTGTTGCAGGTGTTGTTGTTGTTGTTGTTGGTGTTGCAAACAATCTCACTTGGAAGAAATGTGTTTCTGAAGTCGTTCAACACAAGCATTTCTTTCATTCGCGCCACATGTATTATCGTTGACGCCGTCGTACGTGCAGTCTGATGGTAATCTCTTCACCTCGAAAATCGAGCAACCGTCCGTCTTGATCCACAACGCGTATCGTTAGATCCGTAATGACCCGTGCGGTGATCGGAAGGTAAATGATCTGTGCGGGCGTTTCCGATATCTTATATCCTGGTGGGACTCTCGGAGAAAATTCATGTATCGTATGTACGCGCTTCCCATTGTTGTACGCACCAGCGGTCACGCTACATTCTATGCGAATAATGTTCACGTTCATGATATTAATTGGATCGTCCGATTCGTGCCATCGTCCAGGTTCTAATATCCGATTCGTTGAGAATCCCAGTAGCGATCCAATGTTGTTGGATTTTGTAAAATCTACAGCGAACGAGCAGTACAGTTCACTTTTCATGGTGTTGTTGTTGGGATGCAACACTATAGGATACACATCGCTATCGTTGTTGTCATCGGTGTCATCGAGATTTTTAGGATATCGTTCGAGTAATCGCTGCTTCAGGTACTTGGCAATGGCGTCTAGTTCGTAGGAGCCGTGGGGAATCGCAATGTATTCATGACTGGTGTCGACGCTGCTGTTGATGTTATAGTTTACGGCGAAGTAGAATTTATCGTTGCTCGAGTCGATGTTCGGTATTGTATGATAAGTTTCAAAGATTGTTAGGCCAAGCTCGTAATCATCGTCGCTCAAATCTATGGGTGGAAAGTAGCTCACCGCGAGGGTGCTACTCTTGCCGGTTAGAGTGAATGTTAACGACATATTCCGCTGAAACTGCTCCACTAGTACTGAATCAGAGCGGTGGAAGTCAATCCTTAAATTTGGTGCCGATCGTTTGTAGAAAGCGTAGACATAGTTGTCCACAATTGCTCTGATTGTACTTCTGATACGACGTTCGATTGTATTCGATTTTCACAGCATCTTTATCCAGATATTGTACCAATTCCCTAGGTGGTCGAAGATTCCCGAAGCTGTCGAAATATATAGCTCGACACCCTCTCTTCGCATACGCCACCCAATGAGTTCCCGGTCCCTCGACATTGTCCAAATTTACGATACCGCTTTCATTTCGACGTACTCCTCCGACTGGTAGTGCATTGCGCATGAAAACACCCCTAAAGAATGGAATATGCATACGTTTTGCCAACTCCTCCAATTGCGCATCGGTAGTTACGCCCACTAGCATTTTTATTTCCTTTTCGACGTTTTTTTTTTTTTCGTTTCGATATTCCCTGTCCGCGCTTGTACGGTGTGAGATAAAGTCCACGACCTTCCATGGAGCGATTATGACGTTGCATTTCCCGCAGCTGATGTTGCGCTGCCTTATTATCGTTTTCCGCCTTGGCGATCCCTGCCGCTCCACCAGCTAACGATCCGAGGACACCTAGCAGCGGGAGAAGTGGTAATATACCGCCACGTTTTGCTACAGGAAGAATCCGCTTTTGCGATGCTTTCTTTGGAGTCCTTTTGCATGTTTTTGTTTTCATCCCCATTCCGATTTTCGTCTTGGCCTTCATAGCCGCCCAAACAGCCGTAGCAGCACCTCTTTCACCCAGAGTCGAGTCTCGCGCAACGATGCGTTTTCGCGCTTTGTCAGCGAGTACCTTATCTGCCGCGTGCCTTTCACCGAGGTCGTTGCTACGCGAATATGCAATATCGTGTTCGCGACACGCTGCGTCCAACGGATTGATGCCTAGATCACCTCTAGCCAATCGTTTTGCCAGATGAGTTCCTGGACCGCAAAACTGATATCCCGGGATATGTAATTCGATAGGTAGCGCGTTTATCGCCCGATTTAACAAACCACGACCTTTCTTTACTCTCGTCGGCGACATTCGCCACAGTTCTTAATAAATGGTGCTGGACCGTCGATATGCGTTCTCTGCCAAGGGCGATTATAATGTTCAAGACACCGACGATACTGCTGAACCTCAGGATCGGCTTTTATATGCTCGGGGAGTCTGTCCCACAACTGATCAATGTGTCTGCCAAACGCTCGCAGTAGAATAATCTTTGGTATATATTTCAACTGCTCAGAGGTTAGATCTCGAATATCGAAATTATCCGACAGGATCAGAAGCATTTTGAATACTGCGCTGTTTTGCTTCGGCGCGGACCTATAAATAGGGCGCGTCGCCGCTTCGATGTATCAAAATCATTTTTTCACAGTTCGCGGACAGAATGCGATTCGTACGGCAACCTGTAACGATACGCGTGACAAATTTTGACGATAAATCGCAGCTGATGTCCCCGAAAACAATGCGCAGACACGGTAGCATGCTGCCAAACACTATCCGCTGCCTCATTTGCGGTCCATCAAATTGTGGAAAGACCAACGTGCTGGTGAGCTTGTTGGAAAGTCCTCACGGCGTCCGCTTCGAGAACGTGTACGTGTATTCCAAGTCGTTGCAACAGCCGAAATATCAGTATTTGGAGAATTTATTGACTCCGATAGATGAAATTGGCTACTTTACGTTTTCGAATAACAGTGACGTCATCCCACCGAGCGAATCGCTTCCAAATTCTATTTTTATCTTTGATGACGTGGCATGTGACAAGCAAGATACGATAAGGGAATACTTTGCAATGGGGCGTCACTCGAACGTCGACTGCTTCTATCTCTGTCAGACGTATGCAAAGATACCCAAACATCTTATACGCGACAATGCGAATCTATTGATTCTGTTTAAACAGGATGGTACCAACTTGAAACATGTGTACAACGATCACGTAAACACCGACATGTCTTACGAGGATTTCTGCGCGTTGTGTCGTAATTGTTGGCAACGGGAGTATGGTTTCATGGTAATAGACAAGGATAGCGCGATGTCCAATGGACGTTATAGAAAGGGATTTAACGAGTTTGCAATACCATGAGATTGTCAATTGTCGTCGACACGTCGGTGGGAAAGCAACATCTGCGGTACAACGATGATTGATATCGATATGGAGATTAAGGATCGCGAGAGAATAGCGAAGGAAATTGCAAAAACCAGCGAAGCCATTCGCAAGAAACATCAGGCTTTGAAGACTGGCAAGATGGAGGAAGATATCGCGTTGGAGAGATACTTTAAACCTGTTGTCGAACCCTTAAAACATATCGCGGAAAATATCGCAGCGACAGAAGCTGACGCATTACCGATGACGAGCACAAACATCGAAGGGAATGAAACATTAACGTCTAAAACAAAAATCTATCCGAAAGGGAATACATTGCACAAGACAAAGAGGAAACGATCATACACATCATCGGAAAAATCACTCGTAACCTCCACACCAGTTCAATCGAAACGGAAACGGCTGAATGTCACGTCAAACGTTTCCACGATTTCTTCCACACCAATAAATACATTTCCCGATGTACAATCGCTCTCAACCATTGATGATGACGTTTTCGAAACTAGTCCCGATGAGTCGTTGGCAAAATCTGTTAGGCAACAACTCCAAACATCCGAGGGACAGGAAACGTTTCGCAACCATTTCGGTCCGCTGGGACAAAAATATATGAACGCAATCCTAAGTAGTGATAAGGATACAACCATGGATTATGTGTATGGCGTATACTTTGGTGATAGTGGATCGATGCTTGGGGATAAAGCTTTCGATATAGATATAGATGATAATATAATCATAGATGGTGTAAGATATGGAGGAACACCTGGTCTTTACGAACTGATTTTCAAGAGAATTCCCGACGATACTGTATACACTGATGCCGATAAACAAAAATACAAAAGTATACTGCTGGCGACGAATGCTCACAGACGCGATCATGTCGCTCAAAATCCCATTTTGGGTAACAAGGGATACAAGTACAAACATGTAATTGCACCGCTACTCCCTCGCGCATCAACCAATAAAGCAGGGAAAGGTCTAACTGCACCGCGAGTCATGGTGGTAAACGATAACAAGATCGATTACGTGCACTGGGACGATCCCAACGAACTGGTGGACCGATTCCGTTTGCTGGAAGCGTCGCGTCAGGCTGGTAACAACTCGCACGACAACGAAATTCTATCGATTATCGAGGAACTCCGCGAGGTAGGCCTCATTATAAATTAAACCGCGCAACGATGATGTGCACTGTATGCATCGAGATGCCGATCAACAAATTTGGGGTATCGCTCGAGAAGAGTGGAGCAGCTACAATGGACTATTACAAATGGAACGGTTTGCTTCGAAATTATATGCGGGATAACGCTCTTTGCGTGGTTGGTGCCGACTTTGATGCAAAATCACGCAAGATACGACGCGTAGCTCACCCCACGGTCGACACCGATGCCGTCAATAAACTATACATGGAAAAGAGCATTAAACTTTTGAGAGAGCAGCAGGTAGAATTAGAGAGGAAACTGATCGTGCTTCAGAGAGATATGCTGACGTTGCAAAACAGCGTTCAAAAGATATCACAGGCGTTGAATTCTATACCGCAGCAGGACACCGAAAATCGAAAAGTTAAAGAGGCTATAACCGCTTTTGCTACGGAGCAGCAACTTATTCAGAATTTCCTGGGACCAATGGGGAACACATAATGCACGTGCACGATAATTATCGCACCATTCGTGTCAAAGACACCTCTGCGATCAAACATGCTGTCATTATCGAAATCCAAGAGTAAAGAAGAAAACCACGGCCACAAGAAGCAACAACTTGTTGAGGAATTGCATGCTCCAGCTCGAAGACACTTCCCACGGAGACGCGTCATAGTGCATGGATACGATGATCTGTGGCAAGCTGACGTTTTAGAAATGCGTCCATACTCGCGATTCAACCAAGGTTACCACTACATACTCACCGTCATCGATGTGCTGAGCAAGTATGCATGGGCGTTACCGCTCAAGACTAAAAGTGGTGCTGAGGTGACTAAAGCGTTTGCAAAGATATTTAGAGATCGATATCCGAAAAATTTGCAAACCGATCAAGGAAAAGAATTTTACAACGCCGATGTGCAGAAACTCTTGACAAAGCATGACATTAATCATTATTCGACGTATTCGGTGATGAAGGCCTCCGTCGTAGAACGTTTCAATCGAACTTTGAGGAACAATATGTGGAAAATGTTTACACTCAATGGAACCTATAAATGGACCGATGCGCTACCGCGTCTACTTGCAGAGTATAACGCACGAAAACATAGAACCATCAAAATGCGTCCTCGCGATGTTACTCCTGCGATCGCCGATAAGTTGCTAGCCACCGTATACAGCAACATAAAGATCGCTGCTCCAGCAAGATTCAAATTGGGCGAGTTTGTGCGCGTGAGCAAATTTAAAACCATCTTCGATAAAGGCTATACACCGAATTGGACAACGGAGGTGTTCAAGATAGCGAAAGTACAGGCAACTAATCCCGCGACGTATCTGCTCGTCGATTCCTATGGAAAACCTGTTGCTGGAGGATTCTACGAACACGAGCTGCAACGCGTCGCTGATCCTGATGTGTATCTAGTGGAAAAAGTGTTGCGTAGGAAGGGGGATAAGGTATACGTCAAGTGGCTGGGGTTTAATAAATCACACAATTCATGGATAAATAAAAATAATGTATTGTAAAATAATAATAATACATGAATAAATAAAAATAATGTGTTGATAAAATAAATACACGTGTACAATTTATTTGGTATAATTCCACTATTTATAAGGACTTGTTAATAAATATAATAATTTATTTTTACAATGATATTTTTACAAAGGAATTTTATAGCCGAATTTTATAATGTCCCCAGGGTAGAGTGTCGATCGAATCGGGTACGATATACCGCTTGTCATCGTATGGGCTTAGAGCGATTTTGGATTCGGAAATGGTGTCCACGTTGTGCAATTTAGACCGTATACATGATTGTCTGCGAACCATTTCAATCTCCTTTTGCAAACACTCCGCATAGTCGTCGAAAGTTATCGTTCTGGCTATGATGTTGGTCTTGACGCCTTTTGCCTTTTTCGTATCTTTTTTACCATCTACACGGAGTGCATACATTTTCGCTCTAAGACCTACGAATTCGGTCATTATCGCACCATTATTTTCATTCTTCATCAACCCTGGAACCTTCTTATTTAGGCGCAGCATATTATATGTATTGTCGATGGGATAATCGGATGTGTCGAATCTATCGATATTGCGTTTCATGGTCTCGTAGATATCTTCGCATTGAATGTGATAAATGAGGCTGTCAGTGTCGGTATACAGAATTTTACAATTTTGAGCTAGCAGTGGAGACATGTAATCGTGATGAAATTCATACAAACAAATTTTCGATATATCCAGAATGCACATACCCACGTATATCGGTTTGTTGAATTTCACCTCGACTTTGCGCAATTCAACAGCTATTAAATTTTCCGAAAAAACACTTCTGCTGTGGAAATTCGGTTTCGCAATCATTGCCTCTGCTCCAAAACGTCCATCCCAATGTGTTAAAAGTTTTACATCCACGTGGTTTCGCACGTTTTCCATAGTTTTACCAAATACCGCGTTGTTCATCAATTTATATAAATTTTTCTCAAAATCGTTTGTCGCGGCTGTTCTGAGCCGTGTATTTAGTTCGATGTAATCGTGGAGCCAGGGAGATTGAGCGAATTGAAGCACGTGATGTATCTTACGATGTAATACGAAGACCGTGTCGCGTGCACTGCTGCAGGTTGCGATAATGGATAACGTAACGCTGCTTATTGTATAATGTCGCGAGTAACTTATCCTGTCTGCTGCCAGGTGGTTTGGCACGCGTTGGACAGAATGGTAGATCAGCATGAGCGTCGTGCAGACGTTGCGGATATTCCAGATCTACCTCGAGAATATATCCCGTGGGCGAATCGACAGCGATCGAAGACACGTCAAAATTTGCAACATCTTCGACCCATTGAAATTTAGCATATGGTAGGGGCTGACACATTGCCCATCCATACAAATTGTTCACGTCAAAATACATCAAGTACGATGACTGTTCCGATGCGTCGTAAGATGGCATGTACTTGTTATTAGCATGTGCGTATCTTCCGGAACATTGACTTAAACCCCCGCGTATACCACGTTCGATAAACATGACCATATCGACGTCGGTGAGCAATTCGAATGTAATTTTGGTATGTTTTAACATAGCATCCCACGTGAAACCAGGTAATGTATAATAATGCGCTGAATCTAATCCGTAACTCTTGATACAACTTTCGCGAAAATTTTCAAAAATATCTGCCAATAACAAGACATCTGTTTTCAAATACAAATCGCTGTATTCGCCCAAGGTTCTAATCCCGAAACGTTGCCAAACAGTCTCGGCGTGCGCGTAATCGCTTTCAGATACAGTCTCACCCGTTAACGAACTGTAGAATGACTCGCGCGGTGGTAAGCACGGGTCCTGCAGCTTGTTCGCGCAATCAAGATATTCGTATGGAAATACACTCTTTCGTGTTAATAAATTAAAATCTTCAATGGATAATGTTTCAAATTGGGATCGTAAAATTTTTAATTGATCTGTGTTAAGAAAAGATGCTAATTTGTCGAGACTGGTATTGAGAAATTTGTATGAATCAATGAATCGCAATTTAATATGATTTCGCGAGTCTGATTCAGCCGAATCTTCAACATTTTTTGTGAAAGAAATATACTTTTCCTTAGTTATTGGTAATACATCAACGTGACCTTTGAAAGCGGCAGCTATTTCCATAATAATGAAATGTGAATCATAGCCGGATAAATTATGAAAAACTATCGGGATGTAAAACGCATTTCTATATTTTAAATGGCATTTCGAATGTGCGGGTCCTCTAAACCGCCCGGATATATGACAATGATCGCGAACTCGTACATCATCACCCTCGAACGGCTCTTCGCAAATATGACAATGTGTAGCATTGCGAAATGTCGTCCACTGGTCTTTCGTCAACTTTTCCATAGAAGCATTATTGGCTAGAATGGGTTTGGCAAACTCTGCAAAATTTTTTAGTACGTTGACGAACCATGAAATACAATCCGCGTCGCGGCGACATCGATATATCGATAGCGATGTATCGTACGAACAATGCATATAATATGCAATGCTGTGCACTTTATGTTGCTGATACGCGTGTAATTTAGAATCCGCATCACCCATCATGCGGTCTTCCGTTTTCTCGATTATGCACTCGAGATCTGCATACACCACGAATGGATGTCGCTCCTTCATGCAGTGGTTCTTGAAACTGAGGAAATTGTTGCCTTCGCTGCGTAGCAGAATGGCACAGTTATTCATTTTCCCGCAGTCCACTGCATGGGCCTCCAACTTATCGATAGATCCAAAGTAGTGCAAGCATCTGCAAAACCATAAAAATTTTATTTTTTTTTTCGCGAGACATTTCAACATTTCACAAGTTTATATACGTACCGGTCGCAGATGAATTTCTTTGCCTTGTTCTTGCTCAGCTGTGCGCTCACCAGCCGGGACAAGTTCTTGATTAGTACAAAGTGCCCTACATCACCATGCTCTTGATTCGGTGTGTAGAGCAGGTTGACGTGTCGATCCCTCTTTTGGTTGGTGAGACGCAGCGGAAAGACTGCAACAGTTATCTTCTCATTGTCCTTCTCCAATCGCTCCTCGAAACTGTACACGTTGATGGAGATTTCGTTCTGCCGCTCAAACTTCCCAATTTGCTCCAGGGACATTGGAAACTCAATACCCTGGAGATTTAGCACTGAAGCATAGTCTGGGTATGAACTTTGGCGATCAGTATGTCTTTCAGCGGGATGGAGAGCGGCGACCACTGCCCACGCGAAACATGCATTGTCTGTGGATTGTACACTAATTGTTGCATTTTTTAGCAACAATTTCTGTGGTAACTTGTAGCGACACCCTGCACGCAGCGGATTGTACTTGTTAACATTAACTGTCAGATTCAGGATTCTCGTCAATGCCCATCCGCTGTCGCGTTCCTGGAACTCTTCCAACGATGCCAGGGTGGGTTCGATAACGCATCGTTGGTACCACTCCTGCAGATCGGACGCGCGGAAGAGTTCACAGTTTCGGGTATTGATGCTTTTACAAGCATGCTTGTCACCCGCCACAAATTCACCGTTAAACATCGTGTTCACTTTGAGGCTTCGATGTTTCCTCAAAACATCCTGCACATGCTACAGCACAATGGTCGCTGCATCTTGGAGAAAGTTGCGCGGCTCGATGTAATTTGAATTTAGCACGGCACCAGTTAATACGCGGCTTTCGAACGCAGTGTCTATTTCGCGCCACAAAAGTCCTGTGCTGGAATGTCCTGCACCTTCACGCACGAAACGTCCGCGCAACGAATATTTTAGTCCTTCGAGTCGCGCGATTCGAGCAACCAATGATTGTCGAACCCCAATCGATAATCGAGGACGTTTCACTCGACTGTGTTCTTCCAACGATTCTATACACTCGTTGCACCGTTCTTCCCACGCGATGTATTCTTCTCGCGAAATCAATCGTTCGGATTGATCCAACAATAGGCGTTCTACTTGCGTGAATTCTTCCATGATCGTAAATGGAATGTAAATGTGATATCTTTTCCGCGCAACGCGTTGCAACGATTTGAGGCTTTGTGCAGTTAGAGCACATACTTATACCCTCAAATTTCCGCTGATACAGCATAATTCTTTCTTTGATTCGCGGTTATGACGAAATAGTATGCAAAATCATACGACGCAGTTTCTGCTGACACCTAATTCTAAGATTTGACGTTTCCGAATTCTGCTGACGTCGCATAATTCTTTCTATGATTCGCGCTACCAAATGACGTCATCCCGCACGGCTGCTCCAGAGGTGTCAAATTACACACGATCGCGCGAGTGCTTTCTCTCTTTCTCTCCTCCGAATTTAGATTTTAATATAATGCTCTCTCTTTCCCTCCTCCGAATACGTGGTTTGGAAAAAGCCGATCTTCCCCGACATTGTCCGATGTCATCCGATAAAGTATTAAACAATTTCAGCTTTATAATGGTTTGAAAAAAAATATTTGGGGAAAAAAATTTCTGGGGCTGGATCGAGTCTGAAAAAAGATTTCTTCATACAAGACCCAGCTCCAGAAATTTTTTTTAGAGGGAGGGGACGACCCTCTGTGGAAATTTTCGGGGGTGGGTCCGATGTGGAGAGGCCTCCGCGGCGGCTCGGCCTGGACTGATCCCCTCCACGATTGCGGCTTCCCCCACTCCGCGGCTCATGCGCGCGCAATCGGTCTTCCACTCCCCGCTCCCTCCGCTTCCCCCCGCGCCCATGTTTCCCTCCACCGCACTACCCCGCGCGCCCTCACTTCCCCCCGCCCCCGCGCTCCCCTCAGAGGACGTGGGTTGGAACCCGCTTTACCTTACTACTAAGCTAAATGTAGTTAATACTCCGCGATGTGGCAGACACGCGAAGCATTGTGCTTTGCAAAATGTATTTAAAATATTTAACTGGTGGTCTAAACATCAGATGGAAATTCATAAATAAATATAATTAATTTTTTAATGCATAAATGTTTTTTCTTCACCCTCCCCAAACTCAACCTCCTACATACACGTTCGATACGCGTTCAAAGAAGTTCAATAGATGCTTGATTTGTAATCAAGGAACGGTTCGGCCAAATGATACATTCGAAGAAAAGGAGAGGGTGTCCAGTGAATAATTCGAAGAAGCAGAAGACGATAGTCAGCGAAAATACAACATGGGTCCACATACGATAAATTTTATGAACGCTCTGCGAGACCAGTTGCTCATCAAACTCGACAGCTGCCGGTCATCGAGGAGTTTTTGATTAATTTTTTGTTTTGTACGTTTTTTGTTTCGTGCGTTTTTTGAACATAGGAATAACACGGATTGCGCCGGAGTGTGACCGCGAGGTATGTACTTTACAATATTTTTAACATTTATCGAGTTTAAACTTTGATATTCATCGAGGCGATCGGGTCAATATTAAATCGTGGGTTTCTATGTCTAGGACCCGCCATCACCAACGTGGTCATCAGATTGGGGGTCGCCACCGCGGTCGCCTTCTCCGCCGCCGCAAGCTTCGCCTTCGCCACCTCCGCATGTATGTAGTTTGCATTGTTTTGTGTGTTTTATGTGCTAATATTATATCGATGTTCGTGTGTGTGTGTGTGTGTGTTCTAGGATCCACATGCATTAGCAGACCAGTTGCGGGTGTTGGCGCGTGCCATGGCGGAGAACGCGTCCCAGGATGTACCACTCCAGAAGATACAGATGCGGCGGTCAGGACCAGTGATTGGACCCCTGATGGCCGCACGCCTTCGACACCCCTGGGTACCGTATAGGCAGGTGGGGCCCCTGCGAGGGCCACGCTCTCCATCCTCATCGCCTCCATTATCGCTACAACCGAACGACTTGCTGGAGATACAAATGTCGCCGTCACCGCAGCCATCTCCGCCCCAAGTGTCATCGCCCGATTGGTTTGAGGGGTTGTTGGCATCGCCGTCATCTCCATCATCACCGCAACTATCGCCTTCGACGCCTTCTCGCCGCTTTTTTTTTTAGTAGTTTTTATTTTATTATTTTATTTTTTTTATATTCTTTCATATTTTTATATTTTTATTTTTTTATATTGTATTTTATATTCTTTATATTTTTTAATTTTATATTGTCTTTTATATTCTTTAATATTTTTTTTATACTTTTATATTGTATATTATCTTTTATATTCTTATATATTCTATTATATTTTTATTTTTATTTTTAATTTTATATTCTATTTTTCGTTTGTAACAATATATATTTCTTAAACGTATATTATTTCTCCATTTTATTTACCCGTCTTCCTCCTTCTCTCGCCACCTAATTTTAAGATTCAACGTTTCTAAATTATTATTTCTCTGCGTTGGGGAAAAATTTCCATCACATATATGTATTGAAAAAAACATTTCTACCGACGCCGCATAATCATATTTCGTTCGTTCCTTCTTCACACCGTGAAAATAACATCATCCTACACGGCTGCTCCAGAGGAGTCAAATTATGCGTAATCGCGCGATACGCTGCGACGTTAAATCGGAACGCACAAAATTAATGTAAAGATTAAGAGAAGCTAATCTATGCCTCCAACCAGATAAATGCGAATTTTTAAAAAGAGAAGTATGCTACCTAGGTCATATTATTAGCGAGGAAGGAGTTAGGCCAGATCCAAAGAAATTGGAGGCAGTCAAGCAATTCCCACAACCTAAAATACCGAAATATATAAAAAAAATTTTAGGTTTAGCCGGATATTACCGCAGATTTATCAAAAACTTCTCAAAAATAGCAAAGCCACTATCTGACTTAACAAGAAAGGAACGCCGATTCGAATGGTCAACGAAGCAACAAATCGCGTTCGAAACACTACGGGACGCTTTATGCGAGGAACCGATTTTACAATATCCGAATTTCGACAAACCTTTTATCATCACTACAGATGCTCTCGGGTTATGCAGTAGGCGCGGTACTAAGTCAGGGAAAAATAGGGAAGGATCTACCGATAGCATACGCTTCAAGAATATTAAACGATGCTGAAACCCGCTACGCTCCAACCGAACGCGAATTGCTCGCTTTAATATACGCCGTTCAACATTTTCGTACATACATATACGGAAGAAATTTCTTCATGGTCATGGACCACAAGCCGTTAGAATGGCTCCATAAATTAGCCAACCCCACTTCAAGATTAATGCGATGGAAAATAAAGCTCGCCGAATATAATTATAAAATCATGTACAAACCCGGGAAGTACAATACTAACGCTGACGCCCTTTCACGCAATCCAATAAATACGCTCCCATTACAAGTATTAGGGAAACGCGCGCGCTCCAGAACGCCCACGAGTTCCGGTTCTCCTAACGCCATAAAACAACCGAAGGGAGATGGGTTCTCCTCGTCGTCATCGTCGGAGTTCAATCCTGGTAAAATACCGGTGAAAAGGAAACTGAAGAGGAAGCGTAGGACCACGACAACCACGTCGTCTAACAAACCAGTAGAGAAAAAGAGAGGTGTAAGGTTTTGAGGCGGTTAAAGACATGCAAGTTTCGGCAGAGGTTCACCCTTCCCCTAAACCAATTATTTCCGCACCAACGACCCCTCCCCAACCTTCTAGACCACAACGAATGGAAGTGGATATAATGATGGAAGATCCAGATCAAACAATGTGTTGGGGATTGGACGAGTGTACCGTCGACGTCAAACGCGTCACTCATCGTGTCGTCTGCTACGCACGGTGGCCGACTCGAATCCTCACCGTTCCGTACTAATTAGGCCATCTCCGGGCGACAATGCGGAATTGTAGCTATTAAGTAAATCACCTGGCGGCGTGTGAGTCACGAATTATATAATCACGTGACGTCCCGGAATTCACGTCTGAATTCCGGGAAGATCCTTCTTCTCCATCGAGACATTATCGAGAGAACACGTATCGCGATCGCGCGCCTTTTATAACGGTCCGTTATAATCGTGAGAATCCTTTATTCTGTTCACCAGTTAAACCTTCTTCAATACTTACTTAAATATAATTTGATTGTTTGTGTATTTTTTGCGTGAGTCGTGAGTGTTCAATTAGTTATAAATTAAAGACAAACTTTTGGTGCTAAGAGGTGTATTTTATTAAACTGCTCTATATAGTCTATCTCTTTCTAATTTTATCGTGAACACAATGGAAATCAGCGACAATACAGAAGTTCCAAGGTGCCCCATTTACCGAGAACCCCTACAAATCAATTCAAGTAACAGCAGCAGTAGTAGGAAAAATACCTTACCGATGAAAGGCAGAAAGTCATGCATAAGAGACTCTAGCGGGACACTGACCGGTCCAGTATCGCCTGTAGTAATAAAAAGGAACGCGAGAGATAAACTCGAACATTTAAGGGTCAACCCCGAAGGCGAATATCACCACGATGACAAATACGAACGCCACCGAAAACATTACCTAAAATAATTCAGCAAGAACAAATCCAAAACAGAGTAAGGGAAATTAGGGACCATTTATGGATCAGAAGAGAAACTGTAGGAGTATTCATAAACGTATATGGCGAACCAGTGGGCGAGGGAAGCGCAGAATTCTTAAAAACAGAGTCGATTAAAATCACCTCATCCTCACCACTCCAGGCAGGGAACGTAATAGAAATTCCCAATCGGAACGAATCATCTTAGGGATGATATTGTGACGGTTGTCACCCCGGCGGGCAAGGTAGGGAAGGATGACCTCAGTCGGTTAGCCAGGGTTCTATTAATTCCTTCCCATCGGTGATAATGGTTGGTTTATTTACTATCTCTAATATTTACACTATGTACAGATTGATGTCGATAGATATACTCCACACTACTCGCGGTTACGCCGGTGTCGAGCGGCGGGTCGGCGGCACGCTTCGCGGTACGGCGGCGGTCGGTTCGCGTCGGGGGTGTCCCTTTATCGGAACGGAGGCGGTCGGTCCGCGTCGGGTGTGTCTCCGTATCGGGACGGTATGGGAGCGAAAGAGACCGGGCAACTTCCAGCGTCTCTGTCCAAATCAGGAGCGGGAAAGAGACCGGGCAACTTCCAGCGTCTCTTTAACGGGACGGTATTTGGAAGAGACCGGGCAGCATCCGGGCGTCTCAGTCCAAATCGGTAGCGGGAGAGAGACCGGGCAACTTCCTGCGTCTCCTTAACGGGTCGGTATTTGGAAGAGACCGGGCAGCATCCAGGCGTCTCTGTCCAAATCGGGAGCGGGAAAGAGACCGCGCAACTTCCTGCGTCTCTTTAACGGATCGGTATTTGGAGGAGACCGGGCAGCATCCGGGCGTCTCCGTCCAAGTCAGGTAGCGGGAAAGAGACCGGGCAACTTCCTGCGTCTCTTTAACGGATCGGTATTTGTGGGAGACCGGGCAGCATCCGGGCGTCTCCGTCCAAGTCAGGTAGCAGGAAAGAGGCCGGGCAACTTCCTGCGTCTCTTTAACGGAGTCGGTAGTAGGACTAGGGATGGAGTGCGAGCAGGCGATCGACGGTTACACGGAGTTTACACACCAACGTTTGCACCGGGCAACATCCAGGCAGGTCTGGTGGTGGGGGTCCGTCTCCCCACTAGAACTGCCTTGCCTCGGTATCGTTGAGGCATATGTCCCGATTCTCGGAAATTCCCAGCAGCGAGAAATCGACGCGATCTAGCGGCGCGGTGGGGAGTGAGCGTCATAGCGTTGACGCGTCGCGGGACCGGTGTGCTTCGGTCGGGTTCGGTCAAGTTCGGTCGCGGCCGCCCGTGCGCGCTCGGCCTCTCGCTCACTCCCGGTCGTATCGTCGCGCGCTCGATCCCTCGTGCTGGGACGCTACGTCACAATATTACCAAATCCACTGACCGACGAAGGTTATCATACCGCGGTTAAGAATTTATATAACAAACCAACAGAGAGAAATATTAACAAAATTTCAATACCAAAAACGGAAATTAACATAACGTGGGAGAAATTGAAGCAAATGATAAATCTAAGGTTCCTACAGACTAATATTAACATTACGATTTGCACCGGCGCAGTGCAACTGCCATCAGAACAAGATCGCTTAACAATCATAAAAGAAAACCATGAGTCGCCAACAGGAGGACACAATGGTGTAACCAAAACCTATAAAAGAATTAGAGACTTGTATCACTGGCCAAATATATAGAGGGAAGTACGACAATTTATCAAGACGTGCATAAGTTGCGAAAAGAAGAAGCTCGTACGAATAAAAACCAAAGAACCAATGATAATAACGGACACACCACTAGACGCTTTCGACAAAAAATCAATGGACATTGTGGGACCATTGCCGCTCACAAAATCAGGAAAATCGTACATACTTACTATACAGGACAACTTAACGAAATATTCATTAGCGATACCACTAGTCTCATTCACGAGCGAAGAAATAGCGGAAACATTTACCATGCATTTCATTTGCCAATACGGATGTCCAAAGGCAATTTTAACAGATCAAGGGACTTAATTTGTCGGTTCCCTTATGCGAAAACTCGCAAGGGTTCTAAACATCAAGCAATATAAAGCATCAGCGTTTCACCCGCAGTCCAACGGTTCTTTAGAAAGAAGCCATCATGTTTTAATTGAATACGTAAAGCACTACATAACTAAGGAAAAACAATGGGACCAGTGGCTGCCACAGGCCATGTTTTCATATAATACTAGCGAACACGATGGGACGAAGTACACCCCCTATGAACTAATATATGGAAAAAAGGCAAGGCTACCGTCGAGCATAACGCCGAACGATTCTTTAAGCACGTATCCAGACTTCGTAGACAGACTAGTAACTAGATTGATTAATATTCGCGAAACAGGCCGAAATAATTTGGAAAACTCAAAACATCGTCAAAATTATTATTACTACAGAAGAGTAACCACTATTAACTAGCAAAGAGGAGAACAAGTCCTGGTTCTGAAACCAAAAAGAAATAAATGCAGTGACGAATATGACGGACCGTACAAAATAATAGAAATCTTAGATTCTAATAAGGTAAAGTTGGCGATAGGCCCCCACCGAACTAAGATCGTCCACAAGGACCGAATCAAAAGAGCCTATGTGCCACAGGACCAAGGGAAAGTCTAGGAAACCACCCCCCCCCCCCCAGAGGACACCGGGACGCAGGAGCTCATTCGCGAACCTAGTACCCTGAGAAATCAAGTTACGTCTCAATAAATAATAAATAATACACATTTCGCAACCACGAGAAGTGATCCGTCGGGGAACTGCCACTAAAGTCCGGAACGATGGAAAATCGAAGGTAAAAACCCAAATTCTTCTATTCTATTACAAGTGAGCCAGGAAAGGATTCTTATCCAAGTTTCGTGCGATAGAATATCGTCCCCCAGGGAGGAATGGCAGTTCCGCCCGTACGAAGAGGAAGAAGAAGACCCTAGGGGCGGGTATTACGGACGGCTGACAAAATTAATCTGCCTCCAAGCAACAGGGACGGCATTCACCAACCGCACCGACCTGTATCGACGGAAGGTGTGCCGCAATTGCCACGAGGGGATGTCGGAGCGGGACAGGAGATACTGCACCCCCGCTACCAACCACCTCGTCACGCTCCAAAGGAGCTTCATTAACTATAAATACAGCATGGTTTGCACCGGACCACTGTATACCCTGGGAGTCGCGGGCCAGTGCCGACATTGCATTAAAACATTCATAAACTTAAATCATGAGAACTGGAGAGCGCTAGAACTGGGCCTAGCGGTCAATGTCCTAGAGTTTGAGAGCGACGACAATGTGGGGCGCTAAAAAGAAAAAAAAGGGGCAAAGAAACTTGAATATACTCCAATTCTACCTAATATAATCGCATTCCGATTCAATTACCTTCATCTCCGTTACTCCAAAACCAAGCGGAACCATTCGATTCCATTTAAAGGTCTTATATGATATACGTCACGCTACGACAAGCTTCATTCAATTCAGCGAAAATGACGCGTGAGAAAAGTAGGTCAATCAGCCGGTGTAGTAAACAGACCGCGCTCCTGAACCGTGGGAAACTAGGTCACGAAACAAGGAACCTTAGGGGACGCGTAGACAATCAATGGGGGTAACATCATAACATGACACGAGTAATATTCAATCACAAGCTTCATTCAGTATCGAGATTTAATAACACGCAGACATACCTTTAGAATTTAAATCGAGAATGCCGAAAAGAGGAGGCAAGTGGAGAGCGATAAAAAAGGCGGCGAAGCTATGTCAGTGGAATTTACGTAATTTAACCGTGCCAGAAGTCGATTGGCAACAGTATCTTAAACTCCCTCATTCCGATCCGCGACAGCGCGCGTGGAAATATATATTTTTGTTCGGTACCGGCAACGTACCACCCCAAACGTTGGGAATGGCAGCGAATTTAAATGATGATGCGAGAGCGCTCCAACAAGTGGAGGAAGAGATCGAGCGTCAAACCTCCTCCACCAATGTTCAAATCGAAAGCATAAGCGATTCTAAAATTTCATCTCTCGGGACGAGAGATACACCGGGCGGCGAGATGTAACGTCCTGCGAAGATCCGTCATTAAAATCTTCTTTCTTTCATTATCCTAATTCTTATTATTCTATATTATACTATATCATATACCCAAAACAATTGTATTAGTAGTAAGACAAGAATGCACGTATGGGGAATGCAAGTATGGACGAATGCAACCTAGTGGTCAGTGAACAAACCAAGTGAAGTGAACGCATGCGCAACGTCATTCAACCCAGCTAGTGAACCGAGTGCGGACCGCGAGCGGATCAAGTGCGCATGTGTGAGACGCATGATCGGCCGAACGGCAAGTGAAACGCGAGTGTAACGCCTGATTGGCGCCAGCTAAATACGAAAGCTAATTGGTGCGCGTAAAGTGCGACAGGTGATTGGAGCGAGCCAGGTTCACCAAATAGGTATAAATATGGGCCCGGCAGCAGCAGGAAAGCAGAGATCCTCGAGATACCATTGAGAGATCGTCATGAAACCATAAGTACGCACCACTTTAACAACCAAACTAACTAACATTCTCTCCGAGGCGCTCCAGTAGGCACCACGCTTAAAATTCCACATCCAAACCAAAATTCACACCAAGACGCTTGAACCGGCATTCGGCGAAACCGGCGGTTTCCAAAGTCATTCAATATCATTCACAATCTACCATCTAAGGCTGCTTAAGTAGGCACCTTGGCTACCATCTGGGTATTCTCTAATCAAGCTACCTGGCTACCATCTGGGGCCCTCAACTAGGCACCTCAGCTACCATCTTAGGCTGTTCTTGACAAAGCACCTGAGCAACGTGGAATCTACAACTAAGGAAGCTTTTAACGAGGCACCTTAGCACCAATCCTAGAAAGCGTGGGCAAGCTGATAGGCAACTGGAAGCTATTACAATCCGAGAGAAGGAACCCTCTCATTATCTTAACTTAAACATTCTAAATCGACCAAAGTGTCATTCTATACAGGGTGTCCCAAAAATGCTGCGGTTCCTTAAAGGGGGTGATTGGGGGGGGGGGGGGGGTGATTGCAAACAACTTTTTCCTTTGCGAAAATGCCCTCCGAGGTTTCGTTAACGAGATATTAATAAAAAGTATCGACCAATCAGAGCGCGAGCCTTCCGCTGGAGGTCCCGCGCTAGAGTGGCCGCGCGCCGGGCCGCGCTGCGACTACGAACAAGCAAGGCGGCATGCATCGAAGGAAATTGCGTAGAATGGCAAATGAAAAAGACGTAACAAAAAATCGAAACTTTTGCCATTGTTTGATTGCCATTTAAAGTGAATAATGAATAAAGGATAAATGGATGAAAATCACGTGTAACGTAAAAAGACGAATACACATTTTTTTTTTAAAGATTCGAAATTAATAATTATTTGAAGTGGGAGGATAAGGAATACGTAAAATTCCTTGTGTTAATAACATATCCACGAAAAGGTAATGTAACAGGAAATTAACGAAAAGTGATCGTAGTTCGTTATTGTGATAAAAATCCGTAACTCAATAACGGCCAGCACTGTTGCTGATAACGAATAAGTCTGTTTAAAAAGCCCGAATAAATATTTTCGTACGAGAATTTTGAGAATTATCGCCGGAAATAAGCCATAGCTTGCGTTAAATTTAAAAATGAATGATCACCATTAAAGTAACTAAAACTCACCCTTGTAGAAAATTCACCTGCAACTTGAAAACTTGTGTTACTGGGTCACTGAACCGATCCTGGTCATCGATGGACGAGCCCAGTGCACAGCTGATCCCAGGTATACGACACTACCCAAAGTTAAGGGTCGCAATGTCAGGTGCGTCCAGGTCAACGTACCGAATATTCACTTCACTGCACGGCTACTAACACTGATCACTTAATTTACTTTTCATGGAACGTGTTGTTCCTACGTTATAAAAATTGGTGGAAATGAATTTTTACTTCGCGTTCGGAGCCGTGGATAATCCCCGCGCAAATTCTCACGCTGCAGCACTTCCGTCCTCGTTGTTCGGGGGGTACACCCAGAACATCGCGTAATACTCTTGAGCAGAGAACATTTGTCTGCGACACGATTGCTGACTGCTGACTGACAAGATTTTTTCCAAGCGACTTCTTCTACCCCAAAATAGTTTCTCTCGTTCCATTATGAGTTGACCCCCACCAGGCCAAGAGGCTTCTGGTAAAAAGAAGCCAGCACATTTTCGGAACACACGTGTTTTGCAGAAGTGCAACGAAAACTTTCACAAAAGCCCGCGCACCGTACTTCTACTGCCAATCTTCTACTGCTTCGAGATAGAAAACAGACACCACGTGTATGGGTTCGAAAGGGTCCGAAGGGAAGAGACGCAGAAAGTCTTCGAGTTGCTATAAAGAAGAAAATGCATACCATTCCTGTTTCCCCTTTCTGACACCCTGAGTTCACGTCTGCTACGAGGCGGAACCAAGTAAGTCATAAATTATCCGAAACTGTAGGAAACCGTTCTCTACCGCCGACTTGCGGGACAATACGGTCATAAACCGCGACCCTGGCGAAATGCTCTGGCTGATCAGCCTGATTAATTTTGGAGAACTAGAAATTACAGAGTATTATCCAGCATCAATACGTCTCGCGGAGAGACAGGAATAGAAGGGATAGTGCGCTGACTGCGCGTAGTCCCGCCTGCTTCGTCCTACCCTCAAATTAAAGACGGATCCCTTATCTCTCGAGTATAAACAAGTGCTCGAATTTCAAAACAGAAGCATGCGTCGACGTATTCGGTGCGAGAGAAGGTGGGCCTTGGGGAGGAGATATTGCTGTGAAGAGGGCCTCTTCAGGGCAGTGGCCATTTGGGAGGGATGCAGGGCAGATTGGTTAGTTTGGGGCCAATCGGACCTCAAGCCCACAGTCTCTCGCACCGAATACGTCGACGCGTGCTTGTGTTTTGAAATTCGAGCACTTGTGTATACTCGAGAGATAAGGGATCCGTCTTTAATTTGAGGGTAGGACGAAGCAGGCGGGACTACGCGCAGTCAGCGCACTATCCCTTCTTTTCCTGTGTCTCTCCGCGAGACGTATTGATGCTGGATAATACTCTGTAATTTCTGGTTCTCCAAAATTAATCAGGCTGATCAGCCAGAGCATTTCGCCAGGGTCGCGGTTTATGACCGTCTTGTCCCGTAAGTCGGCGGTAGAGAACGGTTTCCTACAGTTTCGGATAATTTATGAATTACTTGGTTCCGCCTCGTAGCAGACGTGAACTCAGGGTGTCAGAAAGGGGAAAGAGGAATGGTATGCTTTTCTTCTTTATAGCAACTCGAAGACTTTCTGCGTCTCTTCCCTTCGGACCCTTTCGAACCGATACACGTGGTGTCTGTTTTCTATATCGAAGCAATGGGTACATTGGCAGTAGAAGGACGGAGCGCGGGCTTTTGTGAAAGTTTTCGTTGCACTTCTGCAAAACACGTGTGTTCCGAAAATGTGCTGGCTTCTTTTTACCTGAAGCCTCTTGGCCTGGTGGGGGTCAACTCATAATGGAACGAGAGAAACTATTTGGGGGTAGAAGAAGTCGCTTGGAAAAAATCTTGTCAGTCAGCAGTCAGCAATCGCGTCGCAGACAAATGTTCTCTGCTCAAGAGTATTACGCGATGTTCTGGGTGTACCCCCCGAACAACGAGAACGCAAGTGCTGCAGCGTGAGAATTTGCGCGGGGATTACCCACGGCTCCGAACGCGAAGTAAAAATTAATTTCCACTAATTTTTATAACGTAGGAACAACACGTTCTATGAAAAGTAAATTAAGTGATTAGTGTTAGTAGCCATGCAGTGAAGTGAATATTCGGTACGTTGACCTGGACGCACCTGACATTGCGACCCTTAACTTTGGGTAGTGTCGTATACCTGGGATCAGCTGTGCACTGGGCTCGTCCATCGATGACCAGGATCGGTTCAGTGACCCAGTAACACAAGTTTTCAAGTTGCAGGTGAATTTTCTACAAGGGTGAGTTTTAGTTACTTTAATGGTGATCATTCATTTTTAAATTTAACGCAAGCTATGGCTTATTTCCGGCGATAATTCTCAAAATTCTCGTACGAAAATATTTATTCGGGCTTTTTAAACAGACTTATTCGTTATCAGCAACAGTGCTGGCCGTTATTGAGTTACGGATTTTTATCACAATAACGAACTACGATCACTTTTCGTTAATTTCCTGTTACATTACCTTTTCGTGGATATGTTATTAACACAAGGAATTTTACGTATTCCTTATCCTCCCACTTCAAATAATTATTAATTTCGAATCTTTAAAAAAAAAATGTGTATTCGTCTTTTTACGTTACACGTGATTTTCATCCATTTATCCTTTATTCATTATTCACTTTAAATGGCAATCAAACAATGACAAAAGTTTCGATTTTTTGTTACGTCTTTTTCATTTGCCAATCTACGCAATTTCCTTCGATGCATGCCGCCTTGCTTGTTCGGAGTCGCAGCGCGGTCCGGCGCGCGGCCACGCTAGCGCGGGACCTCCAGCGGAAGGCTGGCGCTCTGATTGGTCGGTGCTTTTTATTAATATCTCGTTAACGAAACCTCGGAGGGCATTTTCGCAAAGGAAAAAGTTGTTTGCAATCACCCGCCCCCCCCCCCCCCCAATCACCCTCCTTTAAGGAACCGCAGCATTTTTGGGACACCCTGTATATGTATATATATATATCGATTTAGTGTCAAGCAGAGTTGGGCATTATCTAGATAAAAAATTATTTAAATAACGATCGAATAAATGATACTTTATCTTTATTCGTTATCCAAGGCTCGAATAATCGAAGTTATCTTTATTCGAAGAGCAACGAATAAATAATTTTATTCGATGAGAATTTATTCGACGAATAAAGATAATTTTTTATTGGATGAGAATTTATTCGCCGAATGAAGATAATTTTTTTAATCGATGAGAATTTATTCGACGAATAGAGATAATTTTTTTATTGGCTGAGAATTTATCCGCCGAATGAAGATAATTTTTTTAATCGATGAAAATTTATTCGACGAATAACGATAGTTTTTTATTCGAAGGTTTTATTTGAATAAATGCATTGAATAAATTTTTCATCCGTAGCATTTATCTTTTCGAAGCCTTCGAATAAAGCCACGAATAACTTTCATCAGCGTCGAGCGTGTTTATTCGAGCCGCCGAGGGTCGAGCACGGCCGAGCGGCGACTTGGGGTCTTGTATGGTGACTGACGCACGCGTTATCCTACAATGTAGTATCGTGCAATGACGAAAATCTCAATTTACATAATTTTCATCCTATCTTTTTGAAAATAATACCAATGGACTGGTGAGGTTTTTCCGACGAAAATAAGCCAAAACATGACACAATTTCAATATATTATCCTGAATAAACTAATCCGATTTACAGACAATTACAAAAGTCTACATACATTACGTGAATTTACAATGCTTCAGAAAATACAGGAATGTCTTTTGTGATGCTGTACTTTATATTTATCAATATTTTATTATTAACGACTTAAGTGTATTATCGTTTCAAAATATTTGTTACTTTAATTATTAAACGATTTAATAACTTCATTATTTTTTAAACTTGTGTGCTTCACATTACTAAACATTAACATTACAGTAAACATTACAGACGTAGGGAGTGTTTTATTGCGATTTATTCAAGAATTAAAATAATTAAAATCTCCTTGCAAGAATTAAATGGTCCACGAAATTTATTCAAATATTGATACACCTCTAGAATAGCATTGGAATAAAAATAAATATTTGTTACCACCAGAAAGAGAACCAAATAGATGGAAATAAAAGAAGTTATTTATTTAAAAAAAAAAACCCGACTGCGAGTATGTTTTAAAAAATAATAAAACAAGTCCATACTGTAGGAAAGTTAGAATCAGAATTGATCTTCATACATGGTAATCCAATAGTTACAATATTAAAAGGGAGGTTTAAAAAATATGTATTTTGATTGCAGTCGGGTGCCAATACAATATACAATTTACAATATAGCTCAGAATAGTGTAAATTGACGATTTGTAGAGTTTGTAGACTTTTCTGAGTTCCACAACTTCACGCTTTCCTTTTTTGTTTGTCCAAATTCGCTTTCAAAATAACTCTTTTTTGAAAGTTGTTGTCCGAGAGTCTATTACACTTTGGCGAGTTTGTAATGCTTGCATACGAAAATAGTCTTTCAACTGGTGCTGACGACGGTAATGGTGTATTATATTTGAAGAAGATCTTCTTTATTTCCGGATATTAGTCTAAGACATTTGTCTTAATATCTGTAAAATAACAATATGCATGCGGCATTATATATTTATTAATTAGAAAAAATATATTTACTCATTAGGTAACAATATACTGACCTGCAATGATGCTTTTGATGAATAGTCGATAACTTGGTCCGTTGGATTGTCGCCGAAATCGAAAAGGTCTTCATGAGCCGATGTTGTAGGCATACTTGTAATTGAAGACTCGCCGTTTCGTTTCAATTCCTGTATGATCTTTTCTTTGAAGAGATCCTGGAGCTCCTTCCGATGATATTCCGTGATGCACAGGAACCACCGGTTTTTAAAATGCGGATGTGATAAAGCCCCAAGCGCAACATTCCAAGCCGCCGGTGTTGTAAAATTCAAATAATTTACTAATCTAGTTTGTAAACTAGTAAGGAGGGATGCAATTAAGGGTTCACAAAATGTCCATGTTTTGTCTTTCAAAATCTGCAACTTCCGTTGAAGAGACAGCACACACGGTAATAATGTCCCGTAAAAGACGTTGCTTTCACCTTGTAAAATGTCTATTGAACCCGCTATCGGTGAGGTACACTGTAAATGTTCTTCTATGTATTGGAATTCATTGGGTTTTAAAATGTTCTTGATTCCCAAGACTCTCCCTATTTCTGCGATTTTGTCTCTACTCTTTAAAATTTGTTTCAAAGAATCGTAGAGAGAATTCCACCTAGTCTCGCCAGGTCTACTTAACGTGTGGCCATGTATTCTTTGTATTTCTTCTGCAGATTTTGGCCTCATAGCGGCTTTCCACAGAATATTACATTTTTCTATTGTTTCTGTGTGAATCTCAGTTAACAATTCATTTTTACGGATCGTGCGCATCACATTCAATTAATTTCCATTTGGCCAATTTTAAAGTGTCCGCGTTTTTGAAAACGTGTCCGTAAAGAGGACAAACAAGGCTATATCCTCCTATTTTTCCAAATGTTTAAAAACGGGCCTTCAATTATAAAATTGCATTTGTTAAGAACAATTGCTAAATAAATGGTCAAATGTTCATTTTTATTAAGTGAAATAATTTTTATTAGGTACTCTTATATCTCCACTGTAAGCACCCAAAAGGTCATGTTTATGAGTTTGTTAGTTCAATAGTTACAGTTGTTTGAAAAAAAGTAAACAATATATTTCATGTTGGACGTAATGGTCGTAATGGTAAACAATAACCCTAATGGACCTAATAGTTTGGCATTAGCTAAGTTAGAGTGATTTAATTAATTACCGTTAGTGTAATTTAATTAATTTAGTGTAATTTTAACCCTCTAGTGCATACGCCTGCCTTAAGGCGGGCACCTGTTAAAGGGGACTAGGCAGTCGTTTTTCGTGAGAAATAGACTCTGTCCTTTATTTATTTGTAAACAAATGAAAGCACATCCAGATATATGCTTTTACCCAATGTTTATTACTACCATACAGATTGAAAAAAAAGTAATAAGAAATATATATGTGCTTTAAAAATGGCGCTGCCGACGGGTAAACATTTTAACGTTTTTCTGTCGTTTTGCTTTAATATCGGTGTTAAAATGTGACGTAATCCGATTTCAAAGGCGAGATTCTTGTTTGTTGGATTCATAGTTTCCGCCCAAACCTATAAAAACAACAATTAAATCAAAATCATGCGATTGGTGGCTGAAAAACGGCGATTTTTCCGAGAAAAATTCGTTCTTATTTGTGCGCTGCAAAAATCCGGTGACTCCTCAATTTTTTTATAAAAATCTCGAATTTTTACGGATCATATCAGAGGTTTGGGGCGAAATGGCACATGTTTTACACATCCTGTAATTTTTTTCAAGTCGATCTGAACCTCCATTCGTTCGCAATCAGGAAAAAACCAAGAGAAAAAAAGATTCGAGAAAATCGCGTTTAAAGTTTCTGGGCAAAGGCGACGCAATAAGTTACCGCTTGATCTTTTTAGCTACCAAATCAACAATTTTGCGAATTTTAATATAACCCAAACGGCATTTTATTCAGAAAAGATAGTACTTTCGGAAAATGCAATAAAAAATCGATTTTTCTACTGCCTAGTCCCCTTAATGCAGGAGTTGTGCCCCTATAATTTTTTTTTCGCAATTCTCATTTGCCAGTCTTAAAAGTGTTGCCACACCGCATATATTGGCCTTTTTTTTTTTTTTTTTTTTTTTTTAAGAGGGGGAAATGCTTTATGCATACCCGGGCAGATGCCTACCCGGGTTATGTGGGACTCACCGCAAAACGGCGGAATACCCACTAAAACCCCCTCTATAGGACGCCTCCTCTTGTCTTCTCCCCTAACCCATGCAGTGGTACTATAGGTGGTACTACCTCACCTCTGGGGCAAACCGCATATATTGGCCTAAGATACATGTCAGTCTGACGTTTCGATTTGACAGAAATCTAGTTTGAAGTGCATTTTTCAGCTAAGCTCGCTGCGAAAATTATTTGTGAAACTAAAATAATCAAATAAAGTACTTCCCGACACCACACAGCTAAAAGAAAATTATTGGTAAGTAGTTTGTGTAGTGATCTATCGAAAACAATACAGATTTGAAAACAAAAAATAATTTACACCTGAGAAGCGAGGCTTGGCCGGTAGCCGCCTTAAGGGGGGAGACCACTGTAACGGTCCGAAATGTAAGGGTCTTTTCGGGAATTTATTTCAACCAAACAACGCAAGTAAATCAATGTATTGCTCAGTATAGTTAATAGTGTACATATCGAAGGGTAAGAAAAAAATTTTTTCAATCAAATTCATAAATCCGTTTCCTGTATACTCTTCGTCAAAATTTGCGCTGCGGCAAAAACATGCTTGTCGCGTTGACAGTGCCCAGGCCATATGGTTAATCCGAATTAAAAAAGACAATAATATTTAGAAACTAGAAGCCTACCTCTATTACGTGACGATCAAAAAAAGTCAAAATCGCAAGGAATTACAAAATGGCGGACCACTGAAAAAAAATCATGATTTCGGGGTACAAAGTTGGGGAAATGTTGATAAAAAAATATAAGGAGGTCGTTAATTAAAAAAAACTGATCGTCAAGTAATAGAGACGAGTTTTTCGTACAATAAATGCCCTTGCTCGTGTAATTTGGGCGTATAGTTTTCTCTGCAGACTGTCAACGCGGTTGAAAAATATTATTCTGAGGAAAACGCGTTCAATGTTCCGCGCGGCTCACAATCAGTCGCGCGTTTGACACCGCTTCACGGAAAACACCATATCTCCGTCAATTTTGCGAATTTCTTCATAAAATTTGGAGACAGCATTCTTGAAATGTACGTCTTTCGGAAAATGTAAAAAAGAAAAAATCGCTTTTTCAGATTTTTTACAGTGGTCTCCCCCCTTAAGGGGACTAGGCAGTCAGATCGCTCGAAAATCAAGTATTTTTTGCGAATTAATTACAAGGAGATGAACACAAATTGTGACTAGTACGTTTGGGTAATGTTTATTAATACTATAAACAGTAAAAAATAAATGATTTGAATATTATATACATATGTATGAAAGCGCTACAGTCGTCTGACATGTAGGCGTTTTTTTTGGAGCCACTGTAATTTTGCAGTGATTCTGACCGTAAGAAATTTAATTGTGAAATATCCTCTGAAATTTATACTTTGCCCTGGCCCCTATTCTGCCCTGAACCTATTTTAATAAGAAAAAAAATCAAAATTATAAAAATGGTGGCTGAAAAACGGCAAATTTTAAAGAAACGTCATTTTTCGTCAGGAAAAAGAGCCATTCTATTTTTTTTTTTGACAAACCAGGAGTTTTTACAGACTTATGCGTAGGTCCAGGTCGTAACTAGACATGTTTCATATATGCTGAATTTTTTTCAAATCGACTGATACCTCCGTTTTTTTTCAATCACTGCAAAACGAAGTGGAAATATGATTCCGAGAAAAACGCGCTTAAAGTTTCGAAAAAGGAATCTAGTCTACCTGCGTGCGCGCAGAAACGGTTTATGGCGCGCTCGACCTTTCCGGCTGTAAAATCGTCAATTTTTCGAATTTTAACATCAACCAAACGGCATTTTAATCGGGAAGGGTGGTACGTTCGAAAAATCCAACAAAAAAAAATCGAGTTTCTGACTGCCTAGTCCCCTTAAGGCGGTATCATGTTATTAGATCATCCTAAGTTAATTAGTGTGTTAGTTTATCACCCTAATAATTGATGCGTGAAAATTTTACTTGTGCACCTTTTTATCTCTTTGTTCGTGAAATTTGGTACATATATAGATACATATATCATATCATACTATTATAATAATGCTATAGCATTTGTTTGTATGCTCACAAAAATCTCAAAAAGTACTGAGCAAATCATTACGAAATTTTACCTACAGTATCATTGAACAACAAGAACGGATATAGGCTATGTTTTATGACGCAAAATATAATGAATCTGTATAAAAAATGGTATGTACATAAAGAAGTCATGATTCGGCCGGCTCACGGCGAGTAGTACGCGACGCGATCGTCAGGTGGCAACCGCGCCAAGCGCTTCTCGCAACAATGGATCGTAGCAGTAGCGAACATTATAAACTGTCGAATTTGAGCCCGGAAGGACATTGACAAATTCGAGCTGCCCAATTTCCGGCTAGAAGTCGCAGATGCGCTTTGCAGCATAGTTTGGGTACCGGATGCACGAGCTAAAAAGGCAGTCGGTCGTCCACGCAAAAGTACCACTTCTCCTCCTCCTCCCTCAAAAGCAACCAAAAAGGCGTACTTGCCGCCAACGAACGTTCGGGAAGATGGATATGAACATTGGGCCAAATGGTTGGACCGGTCTGGCAAAAAATCCTGTAAATTTCCTGGCTGCAAAGCTGAGACACAGTGCATTTGTGTAAAATGCAACGTTCATTTGTGCCATGGCGCGAGCAGCAAACTGTGCTTTGCTAAATTTCACAATGTACAATAATTAATAATTTTCTATTGTATCATAAAATTTTTTTTTTAATAGTTTTTCATAGTTTTTCACCACAAATAAAGTATTTATTTTATTAAAAAAAACCGCTACATTTTTTTAACTTGTTACATGATCCCGCCTTAAGGCGGTCACCCAGAAGGCTGCCCTGGGGCGCCCAGATATCCTCCAAATTGAAAACAGACATCGGATTCGGTCTTTTCATCCCGAAATTAGACTAGTCTAATTTTTCCAACCGAATTAAAAATCTATGCACTAGAGGGTTAAGATCAATATTATATAACAATGAGTGTCTGTGAAGCGAATGCATCGGGATCGGCCAGTGAAGGATCTGCTTCGGCAAATAAACAATTGCCTACTATTTTAAACGGAAAATATTTTAAAATTATTCAAGAAAAGTCTACTGAGAACAATGTTATTGGCTTGTGTCACATTTGTTCGTAAAAAACAGTAGAGATAAAGGGACAATTGACGTCGTCGTCAAATTTCCGCTCATAACTAAAGCGGAAACATCGAGCCGAATTTGAGGAATATATTGCGGAATCGAAGAGAAGAAAGGAAAGTGTGAATTCAGAAGAATGTCGACATTGTCGACATGGTCAAAAAGAAGCAAACAGGAACGCCCGCAATCAGTTTGAAGTGGACGTCACAAATTACATAATAAGTGCAATGATTCCCTTAAAAGCGGTGGAAGATACTTACTTTCGCTGCATGTTAAAAAACTTGGGATTTAATGAAAAAGTGACCAGTATAAGTCGGCGTACAGTGGGGAGAGTTATCCACAAAATGTTTTTGGAAAATACGTGCAATATAAAAAATCAACTGAACACGGTTTCATTTGTGTGCACAACAGCAGATATCTGGTCTGCAAGAAGGAGAAGTTTCTTTGGTGTGACGGCGCATTGGATCTCATTAAAATACGAAAGGAAATCAGCGGCGCTTGCTTGTCACCGCTTTGCCGGTGTTCATTCATTCGATAGGATTACGGCCATGTTGACTATTATTCATACAGAATTTGGATCCACAGGCGATAAAATCGTGGCCACCATTACCGATAACGATAGTAACTTTGTTAAAGCGTTCAAGATGTTTGGACTCAACGGATCTTCTGTCATAGTAGAAGTTGAAGATGATGTTTCGTCGAATTCGTCAACCGAAGATGAAGGAGATGAAGAAGATGAAGAAGATAAAGAAGATGAGGAAGATGAGGAAGATGAGGAAGATGAAGAAGAACAACAAGAAGAACACGGAGAACTAGAAGAAAATACTATATTAGTCCACAAGCCATTCATGAAACATGTGTTGCCCCGCCACATTAGATGCACTGTGCATACATTAAATTTATGCATAACGACAGATATGATTCGCACGATCCGTAAAAATGAATTGTTAACTGAGATTCACACAGAAACAATAGAAAAATGTAATATTCTGTGGAAAGCCGCTATGAGGCCAAAATCTGCAGAAGAAATACAAAGAATACATGGCCACACGTTAAGTAGACCTGGCGAGACTAGGTGGAATTCTCTCTACGATTCTTTGAAACAAATTTTAAAGAGTAGAGACAAAATCGCAGAAATAGGGAGAGTCTTGGGAATCAAGAACATTTTAAAACCCAATGAATTCCAATACATAGAAGAACATTTACAGTGTACCTCACCGATAGCGGGTTCAATAGACATTTTACAAGGTGAAAGCAACGTCTTTTACGGGACATTATTACCGTGTGTGCTGTCTCTTCAACGGAAGTTGCAGATTTTGAAAGACAAAACATGGACATTTTGTGAACCCTTAATTGCATCCCTCCTTACTAGTTTACAAACTAGATTAGTAAATTATTTGAATTTTACAACACCGGCGGCTTGGAATGTTGCGCTTGGGGCTTTATCACATCCGCATTTTAAAAACCGGTGGTTCCTGTGCATCACGGAATATCATCGGAAGGAGCTCTTCAAAGAAAAGATCATACAGGAATTGAAACGAAACGGCGAGTCTTCAATTACAAGTATGCCTACAACATCGGCTCATGAAGTATTTACCATCAGCCGTGGCCGGCCTTGCTGGTGGTTGCGGTGGTGGTGGTGTTGGTGGTCGCGGTGGCGGCGGCGGTGGCGGTGGCGGCGACGTCGGCGGCGTCGCCGCCTCCATCATTGTGAAATTTTGTAATTTGACGTCAATGTCTAAATAAAATAATAATTTTTTCATTATCAAATTAGGGGAAAAATAAATTTGAAAATAAATGTATATAAATTTTTTTTATTTACCGTCTAAAATTGATTCGTCTGATTTTCTCTACAAAAAATAATAATAAACAATTCATTAGCAAAAAGGTTCAAGTGTTCACAAACAAAAACGGCGTATGATAGAAGAAAGTCATACGTGTAGCGCAAGGATACGTATTGATCAATGGCAAATTGGAAATTAGGAAATTTAAAGATTTGAAAATTGAAATAGCGTATGATGCGAAATTAAAAATTACATTACATTACAAAATATATTTTGTTCTCGTTACTTCTCGAGCCTTTCAATTATTCAATCATACAAAAAACTGTAACGTATTATAACTTTATTTTGTGAACGATTCGCGCTTGTAACTAGTAGTAGAATAAGAAGATGTTGGACACGTTTAAGCATATATTCTAACTTATATAACGCCAACGATTAGAAATATCAAACATCCTGGGTTGAACGTAAACGAACATGTAAACTGCAACATTTTGAGTCTTTGGGAGGCACTTTACCTACGTTCACTATCAATGGAAGTATATAGACTTTAACTGTATAGCAAGTAATACAACAAGAAGATATGAGACATGTTGAAGCATATTCTAACTTATAACGCCAACGATTAGAAATATCAAACATATCTGAATTGAACATAAACGAAAATGTAAACTACAACATTATGAAAGTCTTTGATAGGCAGTATGCCTATGTTAAGTATTAGTGGACGTAGACCGTAACTGTACAACAAGTAATACAACAAGATATTGGATACATAGAAGCATGTTTTAACTCAGTGTGTTTCATATTTCTAATCGTTGGCGTTAAAAGTGTGAATATGCTTCAACGTGTCCCATATCTTCTTGTTGTATTACTTGTTATTATTTTATATTATACAGTTACGGTCTATGTCCACTGATACTTAACGTAGGCAAACTGCCTATCAAAGACTTTCATAATGTTGTAGTTTATTTACATGTTCCTTTACGTTCAATTCAGATATGGCATTACAAGTTATAGGATATAGGATATGCTTCAACGTGTCTCATATCTTATTGTTGTATTACTAGTTATAAGTGTGAATTTCAAAACTGTATATATTTCTTTCCGAATTTCCAATTTGCCATTTGAAATTGCACAATACGTATCTTTGCGCTACATCTATGTTCAAAAAATCATTTGAATTCCAAGATATACAGGGTGTAAACGGTATACGTAGCGATATTTTAGGGGGTGGTAGGGGAGGCCCAATGGAACATAAAAGTCCTATGACATAGTGTCCGATCTGTCTCCATTTTGCAGTAATAATGCCTCAAAGTTTGCACCATGCATTTGAAACGGATAGTAGCTCGCGCATATTGGTGAGACTAACACATTGAAATAGGGTGTTGACCTGTGACATTTCATGTAATTCCCAAAGTGGTGTGTTTTTCGGAAGGAAAGACTCTTAAGAGTGATCCTCCAGCGACTCGACTCCAGGAGATGCCGCATCGTATCCCGTGGCGAAGACAACACCTCGCGATACTTCACCGCAAGTTTATGGCTTTCGGCCCTCGAAGGAGTTTGAATACCTATTAAGAACCAAACTCTTTCAGCTCCGCATTTCTCATCAGATCTCTGCGAAAACGACGGCAATCGATACCTTTCGTCATCGTTTGGTTGTCATTTAAAGTGAATTACGAGTTAAAGATAAATCGAGGAACATTATGTCAAACGTAAAAAAATGAATACACATTTTTTTTAAAACAGAATCGAAAATAATAATTATTTGAAGTGAGAGGACAAGAAATACGTAAATTTCGTTTTCAAATATCGCATAAACAAAAAAGTAATGTAACAGGAAATAAACAAAACGTGATCGTAGTCCGTTATTGTGATAAGAATCTTTGCTGATAATGAATAAGTCTGTTTAAAACACCCGAAGAAAAAATTTAGGTACGGAAATTTAGAGAATTATCGCCGCAAATAAGCCGTAGCCTGCGTTAAATTTAATAACTAATAATCACCAATAAAGTAACTAAAACTCACCCTTTCGGAAATTCACCTGCAGTTTGAAAACCCGCGTCACTAGGTCACTGAACTGGTCCTGGTCAGCGACGGATGCGTCCAGTGCACAGCTGGTCCCAGGTATGCGACACCAACCAAAGTAAAAGGGTCGCAACGTCAAGTGCGATCGGGTTAATGTAGATACGGAATATTCACCTCACTGCACAGTTACTAACACTGATCACTTAATTTATTTTTCACGGAACGCGTTGTTCGTACCTTATAAAAATTGGTGAAAATGAATTTTCACTTGGCGTCCGGTGCCGCAGATATGGCCGCCCAAATGCTCGTACAGCAGTAATTGCGTCTCCGTTGTTCTGGGTTTATGCTCAGAACAACGCGTAATACTCTTGTGTAGAAAACACTTCTCTGACGCGATTGCAAACTGACTGACAGGATTTTTTCCAAGCAATTTCCTCTACCCCAAGTAGTTTCTCTCGTTCCATTATGAGTTAACTCCCACCAGGACAAGATGCTTTAGGTAAAAAGAAGCCAGCACATTTTCGAGACACACGTGTTTTGCAGAAGTGCAAGGAACGAACCATCCTACACTTTCACAAAAGCCCGCGCTCCGTCCTTCTACTGCCAATGTACCCATTGCTTCGAGATAGAAAACAGACACCACGTGTATCGGTTCGAAAGGGTCCGAAGGGACGAGAAGCAGAAAGTCTTCGAGTTGCTATAAAGAAGAAAATTCACGTCTGCTACGAGGCGGAACCAATTAAGTCATAAATTATCCGAAACTGTAGGAAACCGTTCCCTACCGCCGACTTGCGGGACAATACGGTCATAAACCGCGACCCTGGCGAAATGCTCTGGCTGATCAGCCTGATTAATTTTGGAGAACTAGAAATTACAGAGTATTATCCAGCATCAATACGTCCCGCGGAGAGACACAGGAAAAGAAGGGATAGTCCGCTGACTGCGCGTAGTCCCGCCTGCTTCATCCTACCCTCAAATAAAAGACGGATCCCTTATCTCTCGAGTATAAACACGCGCTCGAATGTCAAAACACAAGCACGCGTCGACGTATTCGGTGCGAGAGACTGTGGGCTTGAAGTCCCATTGGCCCCAAACTAACCAATCGGGCCTGCTTATCTCTCGTGTTTAAACACGCGCTCGAATTTCAAAACAAAAGCACGCGTCGACGTATTCCATGCCAGAGAAGGTGGGCCTTGGGGAGGAGATATTGCTGTGAAGAGGGCCTCTTCAGGACAGTGGCCGTTTGGGAGGGATGCAGGGCAGATTGGTTAAATTAGGGCCAATCGGACTTCAAGCCCACCTTCTCTCGCACGGAATACGTCGACGCGTGCTATTGTTTTGAAATTCGAGCGCGTGTTTAGACACGAGAGATAAGTAGGCCCAAATGGTGAGTTCAGGACCAATCGAACTGCAAGCCCGCCTTCTCTCGCACGGAATACGTCGACGCCTGCTTTTGTTTGGAAATTCGAGCGCGTGTTTAGACACGAGAGATAAGTAGGCCCAAATGGTTAGTTCAGGACCAATCGAACTTCAAGCCCGCCTTCTCTCGCACGGAATACGTCAACGCGTATTGTCCCTGAATTGGGGGACAATCCGGGACATGTATTAGCCTGATGCCAGAAGACATCGAAATGTCCTTTACCGTTTCACGTCGAGGTCGCGATTGTAAAAATCAGAAAAAGTACTACCACATTCGCTGATATGTTTTCTGTAAATTAAGCTTATTTCTAGAGTAATGCAGCTGATATTAACGTCGCAGTAAGCTGTTAAAGGCAATGGTGCGCCCCGTCTCAGGTAAAGCAACCGCGCGCGATTACAGTCAGCTGACCGTACCGCTACCACCCCACATTTCTTCAGTGAGGTCAAAAAACAGATCGACAGAATTGCAGGAGAATTTTACTAACCCACTCTTCTTGGAAAGAAACAGTTGTATCACTTCCTGAAAAAAAACAACACGTTTTGCAGTCACGTCGTCAAAGGAGTTTACTTCCATGTAAATCAATGCATTTTTCGTGAGCATCAAAACTGTCACGCAACAAATTGCCACCACTGCGCGCCTGGCCTTAGAACACGTGTAGAGTTTTCGTTCACTTGTTTCTTATTTTCTAGCTGACGAACCTAAGTGCCTCCGCTACTCCAAACAGATCCTCAATGGGACCGCTACTGTAAGGGGCCCGTAGTGACTTGGTTACTGGGTCATCTTGAACAGCTCACAACGGGCGGTCTTTGTGCTATGGCTCATCTGTGTGCGTGTAGCGACGATCTTTTCCACAAACATCTCCGATGTTTAAACGTTTATAACAGCTAAACTATACGAGATACAACAAAATGTATTCAGACAATTTTACCCTACTGATGATCTCCAATGTATGTGCAAAATTATGGAATCCTGCGACTATTAGTTTAGCATATAGACATGTTAACTTTGAGGCATTATTACTGTAAAATGGAGACCGATCGGACATTATGTCATAGGACTTTTATGTTCCATTGGACCTCCCCTACCACCCCCTAAAATATTGCTACGTATACCGTTTACACCCTGTATAATAATAAATGTATTTTATTACTTACATTTCCTGGCTTCGGCCACATATTTAAATATTTCAAATCTTGATGCCGTTGTAATGGTGGAAGATTGTGAAAGGAGAACCACAAGAAGCTGAAGCTGGCCAAGAGGCCAGCTAAACATTCGACGATCAAAGAGCACGTTTTAGTAAATATCGACTATCGAAATTCTTCATTCATTATGTTTCGCGTTAAGTAACATTACGGTTTCTTGTCATTTATAAAATATAAAGCGAAGTTATAACAAGGATTTTTACATGTTTAAATTTACAGTAAGTAAATTTAAAGTAAAGCTTGTTTGTACTTCTACGTTAGATTTAACTGTATGTAAGATCCCCGTAAAAAACTTCAAAAAAGTAAAAAAATCACGCTATGTACATGAAAAAGTCGAAGACGGAAAAGATTATTATTTTATTTGTACTTCTACGTTAGATTTATATAAAAAAATTCGGTCCGGATACGGCTGAAAGCGTATACAAAAGGCGATGGTAAAGAAGAGAGATCTCTGATGACGGCGGCGGTACGTGACCGGCGGCACATTTTGTTGGCACGAGGAGGGCTCGCTCTGACCGACAGGCATGTGGAGTTAGGGTCGCGCGTATAGCAACAAAAACAAAGCGGGCGACCGGAGCTGACGCATGTCACGGCGTCCAAAAATTCATCCTTATTTCCGTATATGTAAGTGTGCTTCATTATTATTTTATTTAATTAAACTGTACACATCTATTTTTTTATTGAAATTTATCATACTTTTTAGTGTCAAGTCCCTTGGAAGAAGGACGTTTTATTCTCCTTCGTAGGAGAAGGAAAAGCAAAAATATTATATTTGGTAAGTGACGTTTACATTTATTTATATAATTATTTATAATAATACGTATAATATTATTATTAGTATTTCTCGTTTTTTATAGGTTGGAGTATTCGAAGAAAAAGTAAAGTACACTCGCTGAGCTGCTTTGCGCTATTCCGAGTAAACTTTAACTGGCTGCATCGCGCCTTATCTTATTATAACATCACTCGATAGGCTGCACTGCGCCGTGTCTCGAGTATATAACAACTTTCAATACAGTTGGGCGTCCGCGATCGCATAACCGCCACGCTTATATATATATATATATATATATATATATATATATATATATATATATATTATTGTACTATATAGTGTACTAGAAATATAAATAAAAATATAATTCGTCATGTCTATAATTAATAATAGTATTATTAATATCTTACCACTCAGTTTCCATAATATGGAAATTATCATTAAAGGCGAATGGTTAAATGATGATCATATCGAATATTTTCACAAATTATTAGAAGCTAACTCTAACTATAAACCACGCGAGACGTGGAGAATTCAATTGCCTGGTACAATTCAACCAGTTCCTGAAAATCAGGATCACATACAGATTTTACACCAAAGCGAAGATTTTAAAACCAATGCAGGGGGACACTGGGTTTGTAGCTTCTATAAACATGATGAAAGAAGAGTTTATATTTATGATTCTATTAATTCCTGCAAGTTGCATCGTCATCATAAGATTTATCTTGAGAAGTTATACCCTTTTTTGACCAAACACGACGGTACAATTGACGAAAATTTTATTGAATTTCCACATGTGCAAGCTCAACCTAACGGTCGGGATTGCGGAGTTTTTGCGATTGCATTTGCTGTCTCGTTATTATTCAAAATATTACCAGACAAAGTAACGTACACTCATGCGTTGATGCGTCAACATTTGATCCACATGTTTCAATCTAATCGTGTAGAACATTTTCCATGCACTCAGGATAAACAATTAACACGTTGTGTGCACGAATATGAATCTGCATTTGGTAGTACAGTTAATAAAAATCCATCTTGTGGAAATGATCCTGCATTTCAAATCGGTAAAAGTTACATTACTAACGAAACAGATAATACAATATCCCCAGTTCAAAATGTAGTACTTAGTGACAAAGAAGTCACCATATATACAAAAAATGTATTTCAGACAGATCCACCATTGGTTTCGAAGTTAAAAATCAGCAATGTGTACCTACCAAGTAATAGGACAGAATACATGTCTAATTATTATCAAACGCAGAAAGAGGAAATTAATTTAAAAAGAAAAGCTGTTTATAAAGCAAAAAAAGGGAAGTGTAACACGAAAAAAGGCAAAGATTGTAAAAAAAGGGAGGAAAGCATAAAAATTTCTAATTATGAACATTATAACGCCCACAAAGAAGGTATAATAAAAAAGAAAAAAATGCATTATGACGTAAATAAAGAAGTGACATGCAAAAAGCGAAAAAAATATTATGAGCTAAATAGAGAAGGTATGATCAAAAAGACAAAAGTGCATTATGACGCAAATAAAGAAGGTATAATAAAAAAGAAAAAAATGCATTATGACGTAAATAAAGAAGAGAAATGCGGGAAGGCAATAAATTATTATCAGCTAAATAAAGAAGTTATCTCCAAAAAGCGGAAGGTATATAATGAAATACGTAAGGAAGATAATTATAATAAAGTAGCGAAACGTCGTGCTGTTCTGAAAATAATAAAAAAGTATCGTAATAATGCTGTAACGAATAACAATATAGGAACCAAAAATAACAAAGAAACTTATATTAGAAACATTTCAAAAATTATTAGCATGCCGTCCGGAGAAGCAAGTAGATTGGAAGCTGAGCGTATAATAAATTGGTGTTTTCATATTAGGCAAAAGTACATTTTGGAAATGAGGAAACTGTTGAAAGATTGTAAAGAAAAAGTGGAAGTTTCTTTAACGCGCGCAGCAGAATGTTTAGAAGTTGATGACAGGATTAATGCTTTGTGTGGACAATCCAGACATACATCTTCTTCAGAATCATATTTTGCGGAAAGTTCGTACCATACTTTCACCGGTTCTGTATCAATCATACTGAATTCGGAAGGGAAAGCTATAAACGTTCTACCTGTATTGCAATCGAAGAAGACGACAAAGGCATGGCATTGTAGTTATCTTTGTAAAACAAAAAATGTTGAAATTCTGAATAATTTACAGGATTTCTTCAAACGATTGTTAGAATGCTCATTAAAAAAGGTACATAAGTTGAACAACCATATCAGTAGCTGTTCTAATAAAGTGCATGCTGAAAAAGTTGGCCATTCTCATGGTTGTTACATAAACCCTAAACTATGTAAGTCCAATTTTTTAGCCTTTGAGATACTGGCACCTCACTTTCCGGATTTACGAAATTTGAAGAGAATGATATACAGAATAGTGTACATTTATAAACACCTATTACATAATTTAGACAAAGCTTTAAACGACAGTGACCTTGAGACTCTTGGTCGAATAACACTGCAAGCTCGGAAAGAAGCTGAAGCGTTACAAAAAAGTAATACTGACGTAAGCTTGAACGAAGAAGAGATTATATCTCGATATTATTTAACATTTAAAGCTTTCACAAAGCGGTCTATGGACACACCACGCATCCCGTGCGTTTCCTGTGAGAAACTCTGTTTTCAAAGAGAGGTTCTTAAGTTTGATATTTCTAAGAGAACATATAAGGGAAAAGTAATGCAAACATTGTTAAATCATATTGGATACAAAGTTGGTGACGTGCATTTTATTTGCCGATATTGTCACGATAAAATTCGCAAGGATACCGTACCACTAAAATGTATTTTAAATAAGCTTGATGTACGTTCAGTTCCAGAAATAGCAGTGTTGAACGATTACGAACGAATTCTGATTCAAAGAGCTAAACCGTTTCAAACGGTTGTGAGAATGGATACAGTAATGCGTAAAAATATGCCACATAAACATATGTTTCCAAAAGTAAAGGGGAGAACATTTCACCTTCCTTTGCCGTTAGAAGAAAATTTAAAAAAAATCTGTCCTTCGACCGAACCTTTAAATCAAAATCATGAATTATACATATTGGTGCGGGGCGTTCCAACAAAATCTAAAATAGTTTGGGAAAAGTTAGTTGACTTGAAGAAAGTATGGAATGCCTTAGTATGGTTGAAAGCCAATAATCCTCTATACTCAGAAATTGTTTTACCAAAATCGCATGATTTATTGCTGAGTGCCAAATTACCAGATACAGAATTTCAAGAAGAAGTTGTTGCCAATGATGATAATAACGAATCTATCGAGGACGTTGAAGGTGAAACACTTAATATCGATGAAAACCACAAACGTGCATTATGACGCAAATGTCACAATCTGATTCATATTATGATCAGTTTACGATTTATCCAATGTATGACAAAAGGGTTAACGAATCTGCTACCGCGCTCTATCAAATGCTTAAAGTTCAGGACATTCCGTTGGGCCATCGTGCTGAACACTTAGATGTGAAATGTTTCCCAGATTTATATCCTTATGGGGTGAACGGACAGCATGAAGAAAGATTGGTTCGTTTGACTGATCATGAATTCATTAAGTCCAAACTGATGTCCAAGCATTCGCAATTTCGATTGAACATGCAATATATTTTTCATTTATTACACGATACCAATATGCGGCAATTGAACGCTGGAATTTTTCACAAAATGAACGTCGTAAATCCACGTGAAAAATTCACAGCTGCTGGTTTTCTAGAGCAACTCTCTAAAGATCAGCTACAAACGAACTTGAACACTATATTTTCCAGATTACGTAATACAGCACAGTATTGGCGAAAACCGAGAAATGATTTGAACTGTATGATACACCATTATGGACCAGCTACATGGTTCCTCACGCTCAGTCCAAGTGAGTGGCTATGGACAGATTTAATAGAATATCTTCGTGATGTAAACGGCCCATCGGTGGCTAAAATGTCGCCGAACGAACTCATTGCTTCTGATCCCGTTTCAACTTCTCGATTTATAGATAATACATTCCACGCTATGCTGGATTTCATTTGTTCGCCTGACAATCCGATTGGCAAGGTCACTCATTACTTTTGGCGCAGAGAATATCAGAGCAGGGGATTACAACATTTTCATCTTTTAATTTGGATTGAAGATGCTCCTATAATCGATAAATCTTCGAAGGAAGAAGTAGCAGCATTCATTATGAAATACGTCACTTGCAGATTGCCATCACCGCATGTGTCGCCAGAATTATATAGACGTGTAATTGCACATCAAATGCATAAATGCAATAGTTACTGTCTACGCAACAAAAAAACTAAAAATTCCTTCTGTAAAGTATGTCGATTTTCATTTCCACGTCCAGTTACAGATACTTTGATAATAAGGGATGTGGCTGTTTCTATAGGTACTAGAAAACAATTGAAAGCGGAAGTTAGACTCTATGATCTTCCACGTTCAATAAAGGAAGTTCGTATCAATGATTTTAATGCTGCCGTTCTTACGGTTTGGATAGGTAACATGGATATACAATATATTGGGGAAAAGACAGGGTTGGTGACATGTTACTGTACTAAGTACGTGTCCAAGCCGGAAAAAAGTTACGCTACGGACACTATGGCAGCAATAAATTCTACTAAGTCATTGGCTAGTCTGCTGTGCAACCTTGGAATGCGCATGCTAAATCATAGAGAATGTGGAGCGCCTGAATGCGCTGATACTCTTTTAGGATTATCATTGCATGGCACTGATTCCAGTACTACTATTAGATGGTTAGATGTAAATATACTGAGAAGTAGGAAATTGAAAACTCGCAAAGAGATTGAGGAGCTGGAGGGTCAATCCACAGACATATTTTGTCCATCCTTCATAGATGATCACTATCCTAACAGACCTGAGGAATTAGAATCTATGCATCTGTACGATTTTGCTATGTGGTATGACGTTACTAAAGATAGACCGTCTGAAAAAACTGAATATTACGAAATCCGTGCATCTTTGTTTTTGAAAAAAAGAAAAAGAGGCTATCTTATCAATCATTATAAGTACAATGTTCAAACCCAACCTGAGAATTATTATTTCTCATTGTTATTATTATTCCAACCTTGGAGAAACACCGACGAATTGAAAAATGGATTTAACACATATGCGGAAGCTTTTTTGTCGCTGGAATCACAATTGACAGAAGCAGTTCAGTATCACGAACGAATAACGGATATTCAAGAAGCGCGTGTTCATATAAAGGAAGAAATTGAAAGAACGTGTTGAATACTGTGGAACAAGAAGAAAATGATCAAGGCGATCACCGAATAGAGTGTGTCCCCGTTGAAACTGTTGGTGCCATGAAAGATTTTAAAGACGCGGGAAATAAATTTGACTGTGGTGATCTTCAAGAAATGATTTCGGAATTGAACCATGATCAAAAGCGGATATTTGATAAAGTTACTAAGTCCTTGACGTCTAACGATAACATTCTCAGACTTTATGTGAGTGGAGAAGGTGGCACTGGGAAAAGTTTTTTAATAAAAACTATCAGACCCTGGATCAAGCAGACTATCGGAAAAGACACAGCAGTAACTGCTCCTACTGGAATCGCAGCTTTTAATATCGATGGTCTTACTATACACCGATTATTCCAATTACCCGTAGAACATGGGCATACAGCCCAGTATAGCCAACTTAGCGATGCAGCCCTTCAAATTGTACGAGATCAACTCAAAAATGTTGCTCTAGTAATCATCGATGAAATTTCGATGGTTTCTAACGTAACTTTCCTGTACATACATTTGCGACTTACAGAAATATTTGATACTACAGATTCCGATGATGCTTGGTTCGGAAAAAAGCCTATGTTGCTATTTGGTGACTTACTACAACTTCCTCCTGTTCACGAAGAACCTGCTTTTATACAATTATCCAATAAGAGTATAGAGAAAAATGTTGGAGGATTAGGTTCTTATAATTTATGGTCTGCCTTGTTTAGCTATGACGAATTGACAATAAACATGCGACAGCAGGGTGATAATATTTACAAAGAGATCTTGTCGAGAATTCGGACCGGAGTAGTGACCGTTTCGGATACGAAGCTTTTAGAATCGATGAAATTAAATTTCAAAGCGACAAATTGTAATGACCGATTAAAGGAATTAAGTGATTACATGCTTAATGTGGGATCTAATACGGTGTGTTTACTTCCCACATGTGTTCAGTGTGATGTTTTGAACGCTGCAATGCTGAGTCGATTTCCGTCCGAAGAAATCCATTTGATTGCTCATGATACAACGAATTGTGCACCGTACTTGAAAAAAAAGGTGTCAAAGGTACTGAACAATGACGATGATAGCTCCCGAACGGCGGGACTTGCAAGGGTCGTAATTGTTAAAGTAGGAGTGCAAATCATGATTAGAAGAAATATTGATGTTACGCTAGGTCTTGTCAACGGTACCATTGCTAAACTTGTTTCAGATACACGAGGTGTTGATAATGACGTCGAAAAATTGAAAATTATATTACCCACGGGGCAAGAACATATAATAGAACGTGTAAGTGTTAAATTTGAAGTAATGGATAGAGCGTTCGTTATTAGAAAACAATTTCCGATTTGCCTCAGCTATGGTATAACTATTCACAAAAGTCAAGGACTAAGCTTGCAGAATGCTGTTATAGAAGCAGGTAATTCAATATTTACTTGCGGACAAACTTACGTTGCTCTTTCTCGGGTGACCACATTACAAGGACTGCATCTTATCAATTATGATCCATCTTCCGTAAAGGCACAAGAATCGGCTATAATAGAGTACAATAGATTGCGAAAAAAATATAGACCTGATCTTATGACTATTTCAATTTCTAAAAACCGCGTTCTCAATGTTCGTGATGCTGTTTGGGCAGTACCTACTTATAATGTATCCGAATGTCAGAATACTAATGATCACATCGTGGATACTATTCAATACTACGTCAGAGGTCTCCCGAATTCTGATGGTGTGTCTTGTTATGCGAATGCCACGATCCAATGTATGTTATATTGTTCATCAATAAGAGAAAACTTATTTTCGACTGAAAAAGCTGATCATATTATAAAAGTCTTTATAGACCAATATCAATCGGATCAAAGTCCAAACATAATATCATTACGGCAATTCGCAGGAGAAAAATACGCTAACAATCAGCTACATGATGCAGCTGAGTTTATTACCTCTGTTTGTGATCGTGAGATTCTTATTAAGAATGCAGTACAACACGAAATTACACGGGTATTAAGATGTTTAGAGTGTAATTACACAAGTACTACTATCAGTACAAATTGTGTGGTACTGCCCAAGATGTTAAAAAAAAAATCATTTGAATTTCAAGATATAATAAAACACAATTTCGCAGGATGGAAAAATCTGAAAGATTCTTGCCCTAATTGTGATAATTCAAATTCAAACACAATAAAGAAAATCGATATAACTGCTTCCAAACAAATTCTTATTGCAAAATTACATTTGTTCGATCACGATAGTAGTGGAACAACAACGAAAGTGGAAAATTTCTACATCAAAGCAATACCTACTACTAAAATACAAATGGGGGATCACTGTTATAAACTTAAGGCAGCGATTTTCCACCACGGTAAAAGTATTGCCGATGGTCATTACACGAGTATGGTAAGGGGTAAGGGCACAGCGTGGGTATCCGTTGATGATTTACGAGTAGAAAAACAAGCTTGGCCACGAAATGCTAAAAATGCATACATATTTTTCTTCGAAAGGTGTTAATCGTGGTTATTATTACAGTTCAATGTCAATGTTAAAAAATACGTTCAGCGCCATAAAATACATATAATTCGGCAATGCAGTGCGCATGGTTTCTTTTCGTAGTTGTTAAACTTACGTAGAATTTATCCTTAACCAAAAAATAAATAAAGTACACTCGCTGAGCTGCTTTGCGCTATTACGAATATTCCAAGTATATACCTTATCCTCTAACGTCTCTAGATAGGCTGCAGGGCGCCATAAACACGTAAACGTGTGACGAAGATAGATCAGAATTTATAATTTATTGGGATTTCCTTACTTTTTCCTTATTTTTAGCACACGTGGCAGTCAACTTAAATAAAGTAAAAAAAGTTACGCCAAGTACATGAATTATCTTTGTAAAAAGAAGTGAGACCCCCATAAAAAACTTTCAAAAAGTAAACTCACACGTACACTCAGCTCAAACGATTGTGGCCGTTCGAAATTCGATTGCATTCGAGCTTACCAGGGTTGGTTTTTCTCCATCGCTAACATTCTACAGTATTTCATGAATATGGTGATGGCACTGCCAAGCCACAGGTTCCCGTCTAGAACACTTCTAATTCATGTTGAAACACCACTGTGGCACCATCTGCCTACGATTGTCAACCAACCCTGGTAAGATCGAATGCAATCGATTCTCGAACGGCCACAATCGTTTGAGCTGAGTGTACAGGAGCGGTGGTAACGTTGCGTGAGACGCCACGATGGGAGACGAACCGAACCACGGCCAACCAGCGTCACCGGGAAATATGTTGTCGACGCTGGTTGGCCGCGGCGTCACTCGCTTGGAGCTGGCGTCGGCAGTGTTCACGGGAAATTCCCTGCGTAGTAGGATAATACCGTCGCAGGGAGGAGGAACGCATGCGCGCGATGACGCGGTGACAGTTAAACCAATCAACGCCAAGACGGGACACGCCGTTTCGTTTCCCATCGTTTCCCGTCTTGGCGTTGATTGGTTTAACTGTCACCGCGTCATCGCGCGCATGCGTTCCTCCTCCCTGCGACGGTAGTATCCTACTACGCAGGGAATTTCCCGTGAACACTGGGCGTCGGTTCGTCTCCCATCGTGGCGTCTCACGCAACATTACCACCGCTCCTGTACGTGTGAGGTAGCCGAGTGGATAGCCACAGCTCACCGATCACTGACGGCAGCCGACAGTTCGCCACATGTAGCGAGCGGAATATAGAGAATTCAGAGAGTCGGCGTTGGTTGAGGTGATTATATAAGGCGGCTGGCCAGTGCGCCGCAACGAATCCAACGATCGCGGGTTCAAGACCCACTCGGACTGTCCCAGTGCCCGAAGGTTCTCTTTTTCCGGTTCCTACAGAGCCAAAGGTGGCCCAAATAAATATTAATATAAAATAAGGTGCGTATAATTAATGCCGTTCGAATACTTTTGTGTCCCTGTTTCGGTACATCTTTGCAATGAATGTTTCATAACTTCTACAAATATTATCCGATTCACTGAAAATTTTGAATATATAATCTCGATACTTGTGTCTTATAGTAGTTACAACATTACTTTCAGAAGTTAAGTTTACAGTTTTAATAGCGAACGTTCGCATACTTTCGTGAGACGCTGTATCTGAATGTTCGGTGGAAAAGATTGAAGTAGAAAGAGAGAAGTTCCTGTTAGTACCGAAAACACAAAAACTAAAATTGCGGGGCCCAGTGGAAAACAAGAAAGTTGAAGGAAAAATTATTTTCTTAGGAAATGCGGTACGAATTTGTAATTTCTTTAAACAGTAGGCACTTGAATTATATGGTAAATGACAACTATTATTATCTTTTACCCGAATCTTTATTTCGTCGTGTATATTGTTTACCACTATTTCTTATTATTTTTCTTGCCTCATTGATCTTTCTATTTATTTCTCATTACGTGAACTGTTTTACTACTTATTTCTATGTTTGCTTCGTATAAATAAATGATTATCTAGAGACGCGGTAGCGTCTCGACGCCAAGTACAGGAAAGACACCCTGTATATGTCGACTGTCGCTACCGCTATCATTTACTCGTCGCCGGGCTATTCCAAACTAACCTGAAACTTATTTCATTAATATCTCATGACGCCTGCAATATTTTCTAAATTTAAAGGCATTTTTCTTATGTAAACCGCATATAAGCTTTCGAATAAGACCAAATTTCAATAAAATCTGTCCACGCATAACAGAGATATCATAATATCGTCTCATGGATCTGTCAGAAACGGTAAGATTTTCTTCTCCAGGCCAAATTTTCGTCAACATAATACGTATTATGCGTTACACGCACACCTTCAGCCAAAAGAAACTAGTGTATGTTTCGTTTATGCGTTACACGCACACCTTCAGCCAAAAGAAACTAGTGTATGTTTCGTTCGTCGATATTCGTCGATATATATTTTATTTTATAACCTATCAAGTGTCAATTCAGCATAACCTGCCAAGTGTCAAATAAGGTAAGTTATCCAAATTTGAAATGTCACAAGTTTTCACACTACATGGGAGACTGAATTATTGTCTCAATTAACAAAGTGGGACGCCAAAATTTGTACCATGCATGTACAAAATAGAAATATTGTACTAACAAAAAATTGCATTGCATCTTGCATTTAAATTGCCAGATATTTATTTGTATTTGTATACCAGCAATTTAGTGTTTTTATGTAAAGCTTATTCTTCCCTACTTAAAAGCAATCTGGCAACTTCTCCCTTAACAGTAGGATTTCTACGATCATGAAATCTAAAACGAGGGTACTTTTCTTCCTCCAACATAATAAAATGCATTGGCGTTCTTCCATGTTTGTCACTAGCGTTAACATCAGCGCCATGTTGTAAAAGAACTTCGACGATTTCTCTGCGATCCTCCTCAATAGCAATATTCAATATTTTCAATTTCAGGATTATCTTTTACGTTGGCTTTATTATTTAAAAGTAGCTCAGTCATTTTTAAATCAGCATTCTCAGTAGCGTAAAATATTGGTGTCTTTCCAGTTTCATCTTGTGCGTTTACACGAGCTCCGTAGCTTAACAGTAATTTAGCTACTTCCTCGTATCTGTTTTTGGTTGCAACATGTAAAGGTATAGAAACTTTTCCCAATGTTATCTTTTACCCGAATCTTTATTTCGTCGTGTATATTGTTTACCACTATTTCTTATTATTTTTCTTGCCTCATTGATCTTTCTATTTATTCTCATTACGTGAACTGTTTTACTACTTATTTCTATGTTTACTTCGTATAAATGATTATTTTCTTTACACATCTGCTATCTCCATCTTGGACACAATGTAAGATCTGCCACGTGTTCCCTAGGACCCGAGTGGCATGGGAAAGGGGCCCTATGTATCTGTTTTTGTTTTCTCCAATTAATAGGTTGCCCTTGTTTTCGACTGTGCATGGTGAACCTCGCACAGTAATTCCAATAATTTTAATCTGTCCACTGATTCTTCCTCGTCCTTGAGAATATACGATATTGCCATTCCCAAAGCTGACAGCCCAGAACCAGCTAAATTTCGGGTCTGCATAAAATGCTTGTCTCTTTTTTTAGACAACTTTGTAACTTTAATAGGCGGCAGTTACATTATGTCACCAAACACTAATACATTGATTCCTCCAAAAATATCTTGGTTGTTTTTCAGTTCCTGCAAACGAAGATCAACAGAAGAATACCATTGAAATCTCGTCTATTATAAGCCAACGTATTACACCACTTTCTCCTCATATCTTCCAAGCGCTGCCCTATCATTTGCCTATACACAGTTGCTCTGCCTTTCTCAATGCCTAAAGAATAGGCGTTGTGTAGGGTTTCCCGTGGAGAAGTCGTGCTGCTCCTTCGGTCAGAGCTGTTACCTCAACAAACACTGCATTCAATAATTAACATCGCCGAATGTGGTGTACTATAGCTTTTAGTACAAACGTTTTACCACGACCCGCCCCTCCAGTTATAAACAATTTCAAAGGATCACTTACATCAGACTGTTCTCTTATTTCCTGAGCGATTCTTTTGGGAACTTCATAGAACAGTTTTCTTTGCACATTATTCATGCTTCCCACCATAGTAGTGGATTCTTCCACTGTGATCGCGACATGTGATCCGTCACCTGCATCATCTACCTCCACATCTATATCTGCCATTACTGGATCGAACCCGAAAATGCGAGCACTTCGCCGTAACCATGTACGATAACGCGAGGCGGGGGCACCTACTTGTATACCTCAGTCTAGTTTTAGTTGTTTTTGAATAAAGACTTTAAGTTTAAACAAATATGGTGTAGTTCACCCGGTGGATTCTCATCCTTTAATCACTCCCGAACCTACGATTACGTCAGATCACGTACCAGCCTTGCGAGCCATCACGCAGGGCACGACACTATAGTATTGAATTCTTTTTTCTTTTAATTAAGAAAGATCGCCGTATTTAATGGCATTTGGTACAAAAGTAAAGAAGCTCTTGTGACAGTGAAATAAATAAATTACCATTTTGAATTTTTTAGCTCAAAGTTATGATTTTAAAAATCCGGAAGAAGCGTATCATATTTTTTTATGTTCTTCCTACAAAATACTTTTCTGTATATGATGACCCCATAAAAAACTTTCAAAAAGTAAAAAAAGTTACGCCAAGTACATGAATTATCTTTATAAAAAGAAGTGAGATCCCCATAAAAAACTTTCAAAAAGTAAAAAAATAAAACGTTGATAGTGGGATTCACGTCTGCTATCATTCGGGATTCTTGGCTAAATAAGAAGAGAGCTAAAAAAGGTCTCGAAGCTGTTGAAGTCTTCCCAAATTGGCCGGAAACCAGGATCTATATAAATGAGAGATCATCTGCTGAGGAGCGCCGAATCTTTGCTGAGGCGAAGGAATTTGCAAAAACTCACAACTTCCTGTACGTCTGGATGAGAAGAGGAGTCACATACATTCGCAAGGACAGCAGCGTAAAGGCTACACGGTTTCTCCTGTGTCAGGCTTCCCAAGTTGGGAATGAGCTTCTCAGCGCAGAGGGACCACCTGGACCACATGCTGGAACGTCTGTGCCGAACTTCCCTGCGCCGCGCGGTTCTCCAAGCGCCACTAATTCACTACCGCATAATATTTCACCTCAGTCCTATCCTCATAGCAATATGCATTATACTCCGTTAAATTCTCCTCTTACTCGGACCGTCTTGGACGTTGATGTGCGCACTCCGCTCAACGCTATTTTACTCTGACCGACTCGGATACTCATGGATCACCTGCAGCTTTGGACCGCGCCTCTCCTAGGGCATCTCATCCCTTCACTCCCAACTCCGACTCTTCAAGATCTGCTACGATCTTCTCACCGTCAACCTGTTCGTCTTCTTCGTATTATACCGCCAACGCATCCGCTTCTAGCTCTAGTTTAGTAAATAATACGTTAGTACTTAATACCAAGAATTTTTCTGTCGCTCACATAAATATCAGGTCGCTTGTTGCGCATTTCTCCGATATAATTGATTTGCTCTCTAGCCTTAATTTTGACGTTCTAACTATTAGTGAAACATGGCTTCCCGATGCTATACCTTCGTCCTCATTTGCTATTCCGACCTACACCTTCTTTCGGTCTGACCGTAAATCTTGCCTTAAACACCGCGGAGGAGGTGTGGCTGTCTACGTTAAACGTGACATTTATTGTACATCCATCACTAACAATTTATTATTAAAATAGGTAGCAGGATGGTGCCGACGAGTCTGGACCGTTCGAAACCCGCGTACTTACTTAGCGACGCCGAGCGGGAGCGCGTAACCGAGCCGACGCGGATCCCGACGTCGACGGCGGGCGCGGACGGTTCTCCGAGAACGCCCGCGCCGAAAGCCGGCAGCGAGAAGACAACGAGATCGGGCCGACAGGTGCGATTTCCCGGTAGATACCTTGCCGGTATTGGAAGCGTTGGCGTCGGCAAGCGGGGGTGTAAGACAAACTCTATTTAACCAGACTCTAGCATATAAGACATAGCATACAACTGACTTTAAGACGTGGCGTGCATTGTATTCGAACGTATATCGATCATACCCTCGATTACTGCTGGGGGGGGGGGGGGGGGGCATGTGGCGAGCGAAACCCGTTAACAGAACGTAGGTTCGTGGAAAGAGCACGGACCCAAACAAACAAACGACGCGAGGCACGACCTCTCCTCATCCTTAGGAGAGCCGTTAGAGTCTCGGGTAGAGAGGCGAAGCGTATCTCGCAAGTTCGACGTGAGCTAGCACAGCGAGCGACAGCGAGCGAAGCAATCTAATAAACCAGTCATTATTTCACCTAAAAGTCTCACTCATTTATTACGGTACCCCTACACTAATTAACACAAAATTAATTAATTAACCTTCAGAGGCCACAGTGTCAGCGCCACCCGATTCATCCACATATGGGTTAGCGCTACCCTGTGCGTTCTGTTGCCTATATCTCTGGATGTGCTGCATCGTTCTTGATGTTTTTGCTTTTAATCAATTCGTAAGACAATAAGGAAAAAGAATATATATAGGAGATTTAGTCATAAATCAATTGGTACTCAAAATATCTTGAAACTAATGAGATCAAGTGTGTGAAAGTTTTGAAGAATTTGTTATTCTTTCTTTTAATCACAGTTTCTTTCAGAAAAAGATACGAGAGTTTAATTATACAGCAATCGAAAGGGCTCGCGTCATATTTTGAGGAAAAAATACTATAAACGAATTGGTGTTGCTAAACTGAATAAATTAGTATAAATTGCATTAAAATCTTTTTCTCTCTTTCTTGTCTCAGTGGTGTCTTGTCTTGTTTTATTTATTAACAAAGACAATTAACATTTTTGTCGGAGAGCAGCGCTAAGTATTTTGAACAAAATATTTATTCGTATTAAAATATTTATTGGTATCAAAATATATCTGCTTAAAATTACTTAATACATTTTTTGTTTGTATAAATAGCCATTTGTGATAATTGGCGCAATTTTTGTATATCATTACTTTTGAAAAGTTAAATATAGCACATTAATAAATTTGTATTAATTTACGACAATGTTTTTAAATGGGATTCTTTTTTATGGGATTATACAGGGTGTCCCACGGGAGACTGGACAGCGGGATATCTCGTAGCGTGTTGGAGATAAAAAATTAAAAAAAATATGTAAATTAATGGTACGATGGGGCTGCTAGATTAGCCGCGACGGATTTTTTTTCCGATTATTATTTTAAAAGATACGATGGTCAAGTTCGGTTCTTCAAATGGCACTAAGTTTTCTGAAGTCCCGAGTTGATAGTGCGTTCCAAGACGAATTCAATAAGCTTTAATGTATACACTTGATTTCCACTGGTTTTTGAGATATTGCGCTTGCAAATTTGCTGATTTTCACTTGAAAAAAACCTCTGGAATAGCAAGGACCGGGGTCGGTCTTGCTGGCGCCACGGGTGGCAGTGCCTGCTGAAATAGATACCTACCTGCCAAAGGTCTACGCAGACCCGAGGGCTGGACAATTCTTTTCCGCCAGAAATGCTACTTTGGTAGGTATATCTGCGGAATCGAAAAGCGCACCGTTACTTTTATTTCGCACTTGCTCCTACGCTCGGATGGCCGGTTATTTTGGGAGCGATGCAAGTTCGATTGGTTAGGTTAGGAGGTGTGAAAGTTGCTAGACTAAATTTCAACCATAGGGAGCAGATTGTATTAGAACCAATCGGATTTGCATCCCTCACAAACGGCTGCTCTCTTGAAGAGGCCCTCTTCACAGCAATGCCCACCTTCTCTCGCACGGAATACGTTAACGGATGCTTTTGTTTTGATATTGAAGCTCGTGTTTATACTCGAGAGGACCACGCGTCGACAGCGGGCTACCCCTTTTCTTCCTGTGTCTCCCAACGAGGAGTATTGCCGATGGATTGTAGGAGCGTAGATGTCTAGATGCCAGTTATTGAATTCAGGAGACGATAGAAACACTTTATTACAAAACACACATGTACTATAATTAAAGTAAATTGTATTCCTCTCGGGCAGGAGTACTGATAATAACCGAACTTGCGCCCCACTTCGCGCAGACCGATTACACGGAGGGTAGTTGGGTGTCACACACTGCACAAATGATACAGGGTAATTCTGGAGCAACGCCCGTCAAGGAGATGCGGCCTGGTATCCCGTGGCGAGGACAGCCCTTCGCAGTGCCTCGCCCGAATTTTATGGCTTTTTCCGGAAAAAAAAGGTAGGAATCCTGGGCCGAACGTAGCGAATTGAAGGGTTTCGACCCTCGAAGGGTTTGGAATATCATTAAGAAGTGCAAATGTACAGGATTTCAAATGTTTGCTTCTTTTCTTCATCGTATCGAGAAGGAAGTGACGCCAATGGATTCCTTATGTTTTTCCGATGAAATTGACACAAAGAACGACGTAATTCGGAAAATAATGAAGGAAATTTCGTTAATAATGGGCCGATTTGCGTGAAATTTGGTACGATCTGCATCGGAAAAACATAAGGAATCCAGTGGTGCCACTTTCATATCGATGCATTAAAGAATGAAGCATTTATTACTACGCTGAAATTAATATTTCACATTTTCACCCTCGACTGCGGGGGCTCGTCCCCAAATTCGTTACGTTCGGCCCAGGATTCGTACCTTTTTCCGGAAAAAGCCATAAAATTCGATGGGCACTGCCGGGTGTGTTCCTCGTCACGGGGTGACGGGCGTAGCTCCAAAATTATCTGTTTAGGAAATAAACTAATTCTTTATTCTTTATCGTATGGATATGGAAGTGTCGCCGATGGATTCCTTGGAGTTTTCCGATGAAAATCATGCAAAATGTCGTGTAAATCAGACTATTATCAACGAAATTTCCTTCATTATTTTCCGAATTACGTCGTTCTTGATGTCAGTTTCATCGGAAAACATAAGGAATCCATTGGCGTCACTTCCTTCTCGATACGATGAAGAAAAGAAGCAAACATTTGAAATCCGGTACATTTTTCACTTCTTAATGATATTCCAAACCCTTCGAGGGTCGAAACCCTTCAATTCGCTACGTTCGGCCCAGGATTCCTACCTTTTTTTCCGGAAAAAGCCATAAAATTCGGGCGAGGCACTGCGAAGGGCTGTCCTCGCCACGGGATACCAGGCCGCATCTCCTTGACGGGCGTTGCTCCAGAATTACCCTGTATCATTTGTGCAGTGTGTGACACCCAACTACCCTCCGTGTAATCGGTCTGCGCGAAGTGGGGCGCAAGTTCGGTTATTATCAGTACTCCTGCCCGAGAGGAATACAATTTACTTTAATTATAGTACATGTGTGTTTTGTAATAAAGTGTTTCTATCGTCTCCTGAATTCAATAACTGGCATCTAGACATCTACGCTCCTACAATCCATCGGCAATACTCCTCGTTGGGAGACACAGGAAGAAAAGGGGTAGCCCGCTGTCGACGCGTGGTCCTCTCGAGTATAAACACGAGCTTCAATATCAAAACAAAAGCATCCGTTAACGTATTCCGTGCGAGAGAAGGTGGGCATTGCTGTGAAGAGGGCCTCTTCAAGAGAGCAGCCGTTTGTGAGGGATGCAAATCCGATTGGTTCTAATACAATCTGCTCCCTATGGTTGAAATTTAGTCTAGCAACTTTCACACCTCCTAACCTAACCAATCGAACTTGCATCCCTCCCAAAATAACCGGCCATCCGAGCGTAGGAGCAAGTGCGAAATAAAAGTAACGGTGCGCTTCTCGATTCCGCAGATATACCTACCAAAGTAGCATTTCTGGCGGAAAAGAATTGTCCAGCCCTCGGGTCTGCGTAGACCTTTGGCAGGTAGGTATCTATTTCAGCAGGCACTGCCACCCGTGGCGCCAGCAAGACCGACCCCGGTCCTTGCTATTCCAGAGGTTTTTTTCAAGTGAAAATCAGCAAATTTGCAAGCGCAATATCTCAAAAACCAGTGGAAATCAAGTGTATACATTAAAGCTTATTGAATTCGTCTTGGAACGCACTATCAACTCAGGACTTCAGAAAAGTTAGTGCCATTTGAAGAACCGAACTTGACCATCGTATCTTTTAAAATAATAATCGAAAAAAAATCCGTCGCGGCGAATTAAGCAGCCCCATCGAACCATTAATTTACATATTTTTTTAAATTTTTTATCTCAAATACTTTAGGAGATATTCAGCTGTCCAGTCTTCCCGCGGACACCCTGTATGATGACCCCATAAAAAAACTTTCAAAAAGTAAAAAAATTTACGCCAAGTACATGAATTATCTTTGTAAAAAGAAGTGAGATCCCCATAAAAAACTTTCAAAAAGTAAAAAAAGTTACGCCAAGTACATGAATTATCTTTGTAAAAAGAAGTGAGATCCCCATAAAAAACTTTCAAAAAATAAAAAAATTACGCCAAGTACATGAAACAAATAAATCACAAAAAATAAAAGATAATAATATAAATCACAAAAAAAATAGAAGGAAATATATATCACAAAAAATAGAAGATAATAATATAAATCCCCCCAAAAAATAGAAGAAAATATACAATATAAAAAAAGATGTGAAATCAAAATGAGCTGCAAGTACATAAAGGTGCTTTCCAACTGCCCTTAAGATGACACAACTACATAGACACAGCTAAAATGCTCTGTTCATACATTCCATTACTCATATCGCGGACATTTTAATTATCCCATCAAAAAGAATCCCAATTAAAAACATTGTCGTAAATTAATTAATAGCTTTACAAAATTGCGCCAATTATAACAATGGCTATTTATAAAAAGAAAAAATGTATTAAATAATATTAAGCAGATATATTTTTATAGAAATAAATATTTCAATACCAATAAATATTTTATTCAAAATACTTGGCGCTGCGAAACCGAAAAAATGTTAATTGGCTTATTAATAGTAAATTAATTAATAATTTACAATAACTCCCTTACAATCTAAAATACATAAACATATGCATATTAGAAACGCAGTCAGATTTATTCTACATATATTTAATTCTAATATCATACGTAGCATATGCACACGCACACATACACACATTCACGAATGCACGCACAAGAAAGAAAGAAAAAGATTAATGCAATTTATACATATGTATTCAGTTTAGCAACACCAATGCGGTGAGCAGCGCCAAGTATTTTGAATAAAATATTTATTGGTATTGAAATATTTATTTCTATAAAAATATATCTGCTTAATATTATTTAATACATTTTCCTTTTTATAAATAGCCATTGTTATAATTGGCGCAATTTTGTAAAGCTATTAATTAATTTACGACAATGTTTTTAATTGGGATTCTTTTTGATGGGATAATTAAAATGTCCGCGATATGAGTAATGGAATGTATGAACAGAGCATTTTAGCTGTGTCTATGTAGTTGTGTCATCTTAAGGGCAGTTGGAAAGCACCTTTATGTACTTGCAGCTCATTTTGATTTCACATCTTTTTTTATATTGTATATTTTCTTCTATTTTTTGGGGGGATTTATATTATTATCTTCTATTTTTTGTGATATATATTTCCTTCTATTTTTTTTTGTGATTTATATTATTATCTTTTATTTTTTGTGATTTATTTGTTTCATGTACTTGGCGTAATTTTTTTATTTTTTGAAAGTTTTTTATGGTCCGGAATTACGCGGAACGATCCTGAAACGTCGACACGCAGAATACAGTCTAAGATTCCACAGGCTGTCGCCGAGGGAATATATGCGAACGTGGACAATATCTGACATAAATAATTAATACAATTATTTAATTAACACTATAAAGTTTAAACAAATTCATTAACCATATACAGCAACAAAAGATATTTGTAAAAAAAGTGTTACACGTGCCCATTACTGCCAGTGACCCTACCATTGGCATTTAATTTATTATGCGTAATGAAAAAGTTCGGTATTGTCGAGTGAAAATTTCTATGTCCCGATTTATTGCGGATTGGTTTTCGAAATGTTGGTGATAAGTTGCGTGCGCAATATTGCACTCGTAATGTATGAGCAACGTTTCAGCAACCAATCCGCAATAAATCCGGACTTAGAAATTTTCACTCGATAATACGGAACTTTTTCATTACGCATAATAAATTAAATGTCAATGGTAGGGACACTGGCAGTAATTGGCACGTGTAACACTTTTTTTTACAAATACCCTTTGTTGCTGTATGTAGTTAATGAATTTGTTTAAACTCTATAGTGTTAATTAAATAATTGTATTAATTATTTATGTCAGATATTGTCCACGTTCGCATATATTCCCTCGGCGATAGCCTGTGGAATCTTAGACTGTATTCTGCGTGTCGACATATCAGGATCGTTCCGCGTAATTCCGGATTTATTGCGGATTCATTGCCGAAATCTTGCTCATACGTTGCGAGGTCTCGCAACTTATCAGCAACGTTTCGGCAATGAATCCGCAATAAATCCGGACATAGAAATTTTCACTCGACAATACCGAACTTTTTCATTACGCATAATAAATTAAATGTCAATGGTAGGGACACGTGTGTCCCTAAAATATATGGCGCTAAAACTAAAAAAAAAAAACATTATTTTCTTGTAGTACGCAGGATATTTCATAACAGAATATGCATCAACTTAATACAATATCAAGCGTCGAAATGAATTTGTTGTGAAATATCCGACTCCGCGATTAGGGAGATGTAATGGAGTTTGTCAAAACGAATCATTGTTGTTTAATAATTTGAGTTTAAAGTATTGCACGGTAGGAGTATAAGTTCGGATACGTAAGTAATGTTCTCAATCAACAGTTCTAGCTGCAGCGGTATAGTGTTCGTCTACGGTGCTACGGGTCGCGGGTTCGAATCTCCCTGGGGTAAAATAATTTTCTATTTAATAAAGATACACGGACGTTATACTACTATGATTCTGCACACATTCATGTCGTCGCCCCCCTCGGAGACACGTCCCATATATATAATTAATAAAATACCGTTATTTTTATTTTTGGCCCTACTGCCCGAAACGTTGCTTAACCATTGCTGTAAAATCTCAGAAATGTTGCACGAACATTGCTGTAAAATCTCAGAAATGTTGCGCGAACATTGCTGTAAAATCTCAGAAATGTTGCGCTACCATTGCTGTAAAAACTCAGAAATGTTGCAGAAATATATCCTGCAATGTTGCACAGGGGCGGACATAGCAATTTACTTGCAACTTTTCGGCAATATTCCGTGCAATGTTTCAGATATTAAACCGCAACGTAACTGAGACATTTCGGCAACAAATGTGCTGTAGGGGACTGCTATTTCTGGAACTGAACGTACATCAAGCTTATTTAAAATACATTTTAGTGGTACGGTATCCTTGCGAATTTTATCGTGACAATATCGGCAAATAAAATGCATGTCACCAACTTTGTATACAATATGATTTAACAATGTTTGCATTACATTTCCCTTATATATTCTCTTAGAAATATCAAACTTAAGAACCTCTCTTTGAAAACAGAGTTTCTCGCAGGAAACGCACGGGATGCGTGGTGTGTCCATAGACCGCTTTGTGAAAGCTTTAAATGCTAAATAATATCGAGATATAATCTCTTCTTCGTTCAAGCTTACATCAGTATTACTTTGTTGTAACGCTTCAGCTTCTTTCCGAGCTTGCAGTGTTATTCATCCAAGTGTTTCAAGGTCACTATCGTTGAAAGCTTTGTCTAAATTATGTAATAGGTGTTTATAAATGTACCCTATTCTGTATATCATTTCAGAAGACTGTATTTCAAATTTCGTAAATCCGGAAAGTGAGGTGCCAGTATCTCAAAGGCTAAAAAATTGGACTTACATAGTTTAGGGTTTATGTAACAACCATGAGAATGGCCAACTTTTTCAGCATGTACTTTATTAGAACAGCTACTGATATGATTGTTCAACTTATGTACCTTTTTTAATGAGCATTCTAACAATTGTTTGAAGAAATCCTGTAAATTATTCAGAATTTCAACATTTTTTGTTTTACAAAGATAACTACAATGCCATGCTTTTGTCGTCTTCTTCGATTGCAATACAGGTAGAACGATTATAGCTTTCCCTTCCGAATTCAGTATGATTGTTTCAGAACCGGTGAAAGTATGGTACGAACTTTCCACAAAATATGATTCTGAAGAAGATGTATGTCTGGATTCTCCAAACAAAGCATTAATCCTGTCATCAACTTCTAAACATTCTGCTGCGAGCGTTAAAGAAACTTCCACTTTTTGTTTACAATCTTTCAACAGTTTCCTCATTTCCAAAATGTACTTTTGCCTAATATGAAAACACCATTTTATTATACGCTCAGCTTCCAATCTACTTGCTTCTCCGGACGGCATGCTAATAATTTTATAAAGTTGTCTAATATAAGTTTCTTTGTTATTTTTGGTTCCTATATTGTTATTGGTTACAGCAATATTACGATACTTTTTTATTATTTTCAGAACAGCACGACGTTTCGCTACTTTATTATAATTATCTTCCTTACGAATTTCATTATATACTTTCCGCTTTTTGGAGATAACTTCTTTATTTTTCTGATAATAATTTTTTCGCTTCGCGCAATTCACTTCTTTATTTGCGTCATAATGCATTTTTTTATTTTTTATTACACCTTCTTTGTGGGCGTTATAATAGTCATAATTATTAATTTTTATGCTTTCCTCCCTTTTTTTACAATCGTTGCCTTTTTTCATGTTACACTCCCCTTTTTTCGCTTTATAAACAGCTCTTCTTTTTAAATTAATTTCCTCTTTGTTACGTCCGAAACCGATGGGTGTGTGATTTCCGGATCGTAAAGGGATCTTGCCCCGTCGCCTCCGGCGTAACCGTAATCCCTCAGGCCGGTCACGCTTTTTGGAGTACTGTGCAGGGCAGGTGGATTGGCATTTTGAAGATCGAGGAGGAAGAGAAAGATTTGTGTTTCGTCTTGGGACCGTCAGCCAGACTCATCAGTAGGGCTACAGCTGACGGCCCCTGCCCCAGGCACACGGTAACTAAGAGGAATAAACTTGGAACTTGTATATATGTAAGGAAAGTAGATGGCACTTCCCTAAAGCTATGTGAATCATTACCGACGACGGTCGGTAAGCAAAACATCGAGAGGCACAACAAAGATAAGAAGGTGATGAGGAGAAACACGTGGCAGAAAGGAGTGTGTACAAAGTTAACCAAAGAAAGTGTAATTATAAGAGATTGTAATTGTAAGAAAGGAACAACAGCGAATAATAAACATTGAATGTTGTTTCTTTGATTTACAGGTAGGATTTGTAATTAGTTTATAAGTTTTTAAAAAAATAATAGAAAGTCTTTGATTTACAGAGAAACAATTCTGTTTAATCATTCATAACCGTTCCTATAAAAGGAGGGGAATTAATTGAATAACAGAACATTATATACAGGGTGTAAACGGTATACGTAGCAATATTTTAGGGGGTGGTAGGGGAGGTCCAATGGAACATAAAAGTCCTATGACATAATGTCCGATCGGTCTCCATTTTACAGTAATAATGCCTCAAAGTTAACATGTCTATATGCTAAACTAATAGTCGCAGGATTCCATAATTTTGCACATACATTGGAGATCATCAGTAGGGTAAAATTGTCTGAATACATTTTGTTGTATCTCGTATAGTTTAGCTGTTATAAACGTTTAAACATCGGAGATGTTTGTGGAAAAGATCGTCGCTACACGCACACAGATGAGCCATAGCACAAAGACCGCCCGTTGTGAGCTGTTCAAGATGACCCAGTAACCAAGTCACTACGGGCCCCTTACAGTAGCGGTCCCATTGAGGATCTGTTTGGAGTAGCGGAGGCACTTAGATTCGTCAGCTAGAAAATAAGAAACAAGTGAACGAAAACTCTACACGTGTTCTTAGGCCAGGCGCGCAGTGGTGGCAATTTGTTGCGTGACAGTTTTGATGCTCACGAAAAATGCATTGATTTACATGGAAGTAAACTCCTTTGACGACGTGACTGCAAAACGTGTTGTTTTTTTTCAGGAAGTGATAAAACTGTTTCTTTCCAAGAAGAGTGGGTTAGTAAAATTCTCCTGCAATTCTGTCGATCTGTTTTTTGACCTCACTGAAGAAATGTGGGGTGGTAGCGGTACGGTCAGCTGACTGTAATCGCGCGCGGTTGCTTTACCTGAGACGGGGCGCACCATTGCCTTTAACAGCTTACTGCGACGTTAATATCAGCTGCATTACTCTAGAAATAAGCTTAATTTACAGAAAACATATCAGCGAATGTGGTAGTACTTTTTCTGATTTTTACAATCGCGACCTCGACGTGAAACGGTAAAGGACATTTCGATGTGTTCTGGTATCAGGATAATACATGTCCCGGATTGTCCCCCAATTCAGGGACAATACGCGTTGACGTATTCCGTGCGAGAGAAGGCGGGCTTGCAGTTCGATTGGTCCTGAACTCACCATTTGGGCCTACTTATCTCTCGTGTCTAAACACGCGCTCGAATTTCCAAACAAAAGCACGCGTCGACGTATTCCGTGCGAGAGAAGGTGGGCCTTGGGGAGGAGATACTGCTGTGAAGAGGGCCTCTTCAGGACAGTGGCCGTTTGGGAGGGATGCAGGGCAGATTGGTTAAATTAGGGCCAATCGGACTTCAAGCCCACCTTCTCTCGCACGGAATACATCGACGCGTGCTTTTGTGTTGAAATTCGAGCGCGTGTTAACACTCGAGAGATAAGGGATCCGTCTTTAATTTGAAGGGAGGACGAAGCAAGCGGCACCACCAATCAATCACGGCAAGAACGCTAGCTTCTTTCCGGAAGATATGAACATTAATACTGTCGACAATCAAGAACGTGGCGCGGTCTTTAAGAATTTTAGACATTCCTCGGCCTGAGTTTATCGGTATATTGCTGTATCGATGGGTAGTACATGCGATGACTTCGGACCCGCATGTACCGTTGTCGTTCGCCGACTCGTGGGGCAATACGGTTATAAACCGTGACCCTGACGAACCGCTTTAGCCGGTCAGCTTAATTATTTTTCGAAACACCAATATATCAATAAAAAAGTATTATTCGCCATCAATACCTACGCCTCGCGTTCGGACACAGGAAAAAATGGGTTATTATCGCCGGAAATAAGTCATAGCCTGCGTTAAATTTAAATACTAATAATCACCAATAAACTAACTAAAACTCACCCTTTCAGAAATTCACCTGCAGCTTGAAAACCTGCGTCACTAGATCACTGAACTCATCCTGGTCAGCAACGGATGCGTCCAGTGCACAGCTGGTCCCAGGTATACGACACCACCCAAAGTAAAAGGGTCGCAAGTCGCAGCATCAAGTGCGATCGGGTTAATGTAGATACGGAATATTCACTTCACTGCACGGTTACTAACACTGATCACCTAATTTATTGTCGCACCAGGACAAGATGTTTTAGGTAAAAAGAAGCCAGCACATTTTCGAGACACACGTGCTTTGCAGAAGTGCAACGAACGAACCATCCTACACTTTCACAAAAGCCCGCGCTCCCTTCTTTTACTGCCAATGTACCCATTGCTTCGAGGTAGGCAGCAGACACCACGTGTTTCGGTTCGAAAGGGTCCGAAGAGAAGAGAAACTGAAACTCTTCGAGTTGCTATAAAGAAAAAAATCCTGTTTCCTGTTTCCCTTTTCCGATATCCCGAGTTCACGTCTGCTACGAGGCGGAACCAACTATGTCGTAAATTACCGTAAACTGTAGGAAATCGTTCTCTACCGCCGACTCGTGGGATAATACGATCAAAAACCGCGAACCTGGCGAAATGCTCTGGCCCATCAGGCTGATTAATTTTTGGGAACTAGCAATTAAAAAGTATTATTCAACATCAATACGGCTCGCGAAGAGACACAGGAAGAAGGAGACTATGTAGTTCGCTGACTGCGCGTAGTCCCGCCTGCTTCGTCCTACCCTCAAATTAAAGACGGATCCCTTATCTCTCGAGTATAAACACGCGCTCGAATTTCAAAACACAAGCACGCGTCGACGTATTCGGTGCGAGAGACTGTGGGCTTGAAGTCCCATTGGCCCCAAACTAACCAATCTGCCCTGCATCCCTCCCAAATGGCCACTGTCCTGAAGAGGCCCTCTTCACAGCAATATCTCCTCCCCAAGGCCCACCTTCTCTGGCATGGAATACGTCGACGCGTGCTTTTGTTTTGAAATTCGAGCGCGTGTTTAGACACGAGAGATAAGCAGGCCCGATTGGTTAGTTTGGGGCCAATGGGACTTCAAGCCCACAGTCTCTCGCACCGAATACGTCGACGCGTGCTTGTGTTTTGAAATTCGAGCGCGTGTTTATACTCGAGAGATAAGGGATCCGTCTTTAATTTGAGGGTAGGACGAAGCAGGCGGGACTACGCGCAGTCAGCGGACTACCCTTCTTTTCCTGTGTCTCTCCGCGAGACGTATTGATGCTGGATAATACTCTGTAATTTCTAGTTCTCCAAAATTAATCAGGCTGATCAGCCAGAGCATTTCGCCAGGGTCGCGGTTTATGACCGTATTGTCCCGCAAGTCGGCGGTAGGGAACGGTTTCCTCCGGTTCGGATAATTTATGACTTAATTGTTTCCGCATCGTAGCAGACGTGAATTTTATTCTTATAGCAACTCGAAGACTTTCTGCTTCTCTTCCCTTCGGACCCTTTCGAACCGATACACGTGGTGTCTGTTTTCTATCTCGAAGCAATGGGTACATTGGCAGTAGAAAGACGGAGCGCGGGCTTTTGTGAAAGTGTAGGATGGTTCGTTCCTTGCACTTCTGCAAAACACGTGTGTCTCGAAAATGTGCTGGCTTCTTTTTACCTAAAGCATCTTGTCCTGGTGGGAGTTAACTCATAATGGAACGAGAGAAACTACTTGGGGTAGAGGAAATTTCTTGGAAAAAATCCTGTCAGTCAGTTGGCAATCGCGTCAGAGAAGTGTTTTCTACACAAGAGTATTACGCGTTGTTCTGAGCATAAACCCAGAACAACGGAGACGCAATTACTGCTGTACGAGCATTTTGGCGGCCATATCTGCGGCGCCGGACGCCAAGTGAAAATTCATTTTCACCAATTTTTATAAGGTACGAACAACGCGTTCCGTGAAAAATAAATTAAGTGATCAGTGTTAGTAACCGTGCAGTGAAGTGAATATTTCGTATCTACATTAAGCCGATCGCACTTGACGTTGCGACCCTTTTACTTTGGTTGGTGTCGCATACCTGGGACCAGCTGTGCACTGGACGCATCCGTCGCTGACCAGGACCAGTTCAGTGACCTAGTGACGCAGGTTTTCAAACTGCAGGTGAATTTCCGAAAGGGTGAGTTTTAGTTACTTTATTGGTGATTATTAGTTATTAAATTTAACGGAGGCTACGGCTTATTTCCGGCAATAATTCTCTAAATTTCCGTACCTAAATTTTGTCTTCGGGGGTTTTAAACAGACTTATTCATTATCAGCAACAGTGTTGGCCGTTATTAAACTACGGATTCTCATCACAATAACGGACTACGATCACGTTTTGTTTATTTCCTGTTACATTACTTTTTTGTTTATGCGATATTTGAAAACGAAATTTTCGTATTTCTTGTCCTCTCACTTCAAATAATTATTATTTTCGATTCTGTTTTAAAAAAATGGGTATTCATTTTTTTACGTTTGACATGATGTTCCTCGATTTATCTTTAACTCGTAATTCACTTTAAATGACAACCAAACGATGACGAAAGGTATCGATTGCCGTCGTTTTCGCAGAGATCTGATGAGAAATGCGGAGCTGAAAGAGTTTGGTTCTTAATAGGTATTCAAACTCCTTCGAGGGCCGAAAGCCATAAACTTGCGATGAAGTATCGCGGGGTGTTGTCTTCGCCACGGGATAGGATGCGGCATCTCCTTGAGTCGAGTCGCTGGAGGATCACTCTTAAGAGTCTTTCCTTCCGAAAAACACACCACTTTGGGAATTACATGAAAGATCAGAAGTCAACACCCTGTTTCAGTGTGTTAGTCTCACCAATATGCGCGAGCTACTATCCGTTTCAAACGCATGGTGCAAACTTTAGGGCATTATTACTGTAAAATGGAGACAGATCGGACACTATGTCATAGGACTTTTATGTTCCATTGGACCTCCCCTACCACCCCCTAAAATATTGCTACGTATACCGTTTACACCCTGTATATACGAACGAGATTAGAGTTGGGGACTTGTGAGAAGATTAGACATCTAACGGCGCTGGCGAAGACCAGGCGCGGACCCATGGTGGGGCTGGGACGTGACACTCTTTCTGCCTTTTATTATAATTAGACATGTATTCTGTCCTATTACTTTGTAGGTATACATTGCTGATTTTTAACTTCGAAACCAATGGTGGATCTGTCTGAATTACATTTTTTGTATATATGGTGACTTCTTTGTCACTAAGTACTACATTTTGAACTGGGGATATTTTATTATCTGTTTCGTTAGTAATGTAACTTTTACCGATTTGAAATGCAGGATCATTTCCACAAGAGGGATTTTTATTAATTGTACTACCAATTGCAGATTCGTATTCGTGCACACAACGTGTTAATTGTTGATCCTGAGTGCATGGAAAATTTTCTATACGATTAGATTGAAACATGTGGATCAAATGTTGACGCATCAACGCATGAGTGTACGTTACTTTGTCTGGTAATATTTTGAATAATAACGAGACAGCAAATGCAATCGCAAAAACTCCGCAATCCCGACCGTTAGGTTGAGCTTGCACATGTGGAAATTCAATAAATTCTTCGTCAATTGTACCGTCATGTTTGTTCAAAAAAGGGTATAATTTCTCAAGATAAATTTTATGATGACGATGCAACTTCGAGGAATTCAGCGAATCATAAATATAAACTCTTCTTTCATTATATTTATAAAAGCTACAAACCCAATGCCCCCCTGCATTGGTTTTAAAATTATCGCATTTGTGGAAAATCTGTATGTGATCCTGATTTTCAGGAACTGGTTGAATTGAATCAGGCAATTGAACTCTCCATGTCTCGCGTGGTTTATAATAATTAGAGTTAGCTTCTAATAATTTATGAAAATATTCGATATGATCGTCTGCTAACCATTCGCCTTTAATGATAATTGGCATGTTATGGAAACTGAGTGGTAAGATATTAATAATATTATTAATTATAGACATGACGTATTATACTTTTATTATATATATGGGGTATATATTTCTAGTTTTCTAGTATACACTATTCTATTGTATACGATATAATATATATTAATAATATATATTCTAGTTTTCGAGTATACACTATTCTATTGTATACGACATAATAAAGCGCGATGCAGCCAATAAAGCTTACTCGCAAAAGCGCAAAGCAGCCACGCGAGTGTACTTTATTATTTTTTTTTAATACTCCAACCTGTAAAAAACGAAAAATTTGTAATAAACACTAAACTAATATCATACGTATTATTTTATATATAAATAAATGTAAACGTCACTTACCAGATATAATATTTTCTCTGTTGCTTCTCCTACTGATAAGAAGAATTGGATTTCCTTCCAAGGGACTTGATACTGAAAAGATACACATTTCAATAAAGAAATAGATTAGCAAAAAATAGGTTATAGAATATTATTTTACACGTGTAATGAAACAACAATAACCTATTCGTTGAAAATATGTTCGTTTCATTATGCGTACACCTTAATTAATAATCATGAAGCACACTTACATGCAAGGAAATCAGCAAGAACTTTCGGACGCCGCCGTGGCATTCGTGAGCTCCGGTCGCCCGCTTTGTTTTTTTATTGACGTGCGCGTCGGTCAGAGCGACCCGTCCTCGTAACGAGAAAATGTGCCACCGGTCACGTCCCGCCGCGATCGGGCCATATTTCTTCTTTACCCTCGCCTTTTGGTTACGCTTTCAGCCTTATTTATTCGGTCTGGATCTTACATACAGTTAAATACTCACATGTAGTATGAAAATACCATTTTGGCTTTTTGTCGAATGGGCCTTCGTTTTCGAGATATTGTAATAATTTAAAGTTTTTAACGTACGTAGTAATCCAGATATATACCATCTATAGTAACCTATACCCAAGAAGGTTCCGTGGACACAACGGTACGCGGGCTCCATATCAAAACTACACAGTACAAAACTACACATGCAATTTAGGACACATCAGAACAGTGCACAGAAAGTAGTGCACATGCAATTTAAAGCACATTAAAATTATAGTGTACATACAATTTAGGACACATGCGATTTAGGACACATATAATTGAGGACACATGCGATTTAGGACACATACAATTTAGGACACATACAATTTAGGACACATACAATTTAGAACACATGCGACTTAGGACACATGCGATTTAGGACACATACAATTAAGGACACATGCGATTTATCATGGGCATAGCTAGGATTGCATTCGGGGACGGGGGCCTAAAGCCCCTCTCATTTGGGGTGGGAGGGGGGGGGGGGGGGGGGGGGAATAAAAGACTCCTTCGGCTTCCAATTCGGCCATTTGTGCACTGAATTTTGAATTTATGTACTTATGTAGGAACCAATATAACCGGGGTCGTGTAATGCGGAATTAGGTCACAATTGAATTTATTTCTATTTTATAATAAACTAATTTAATTTTGGATGAACGTTTAAGTTATTTTTTTTCCGGAAAAACCAATATGACCGGGGTCGTGTAATGCGGAATTAGGTCACAATTGAATTTATTTCTATTTTATAATAAACTAATTTAATTTTGGATAAACGTTTAAGTTATTTTTTTCCGAAAAAAAAAATTAATTTTGGATGAACGTTTAAGTTATTTTTTCCGGAAAAAAAATATCTTAAACGTTCGTCCAAAATTAAATTAGTTTATTATAAAATAGAAATAAATTCAATTGTGACCTGATTCCACATTACACGACCCCGGTTATATTGGTTCCTACATAAGTACATAAATTCAAAATTCAGTGCACAAATGGCCGAATTGGAAGCCGAAGGAGTCTTTTATTCCCCCCCCCCCCCCCTCCCACCCCAAATGAGAGGGGCTTTAGGCCCCCCGTCCCCGAATGCAATCCTAGCTATGCCCATGATAAATCGCATGTGTCCTTAATTGTATGTGTCCTAAATCGCATGTGTCCTAAGTCGCATGTGTTCTAAATTGTATGTGTCCTAAATTGTATGTGTCCTAAATTGTATGTGTCCTAAATCGCATGTGTCCTAAGTCGCATGTGTTTTAAATTGTATGTGCACTATAAATCGCATGTGTTTTAAATCGCATGTGTCCTAAATTGTATGTGCACTACAAATCGAATGTGTTTTAAATCGCATGTGTTCTAAATTGTATGTGTCCTAAATTGTATGTGTCCTAAGTTGTATGTGTCCTAAATCGCATGTGTCCTAAGTAGTAAGGCAAAGCCGATTCTAACCCAGGTCCTCTGAGGGGAGCGCGGGGGCGGGAGGAAGTGAGGGCGCGCGGGGGAGCGCGGTGGAGAGAACTATGGGCGCGGGGAGAGTGGGGAGTGGAAGACCGGTTGCGCGCGCACGAGCCGCGGAGTGGGGGAAGCCGCAATCGTGGTGGGGATCAGTCCGGGCCGAGCCGCCGCGGAGACCTCTCCAGACCTGACCCGCTGTTGGAAACTTTTCAGAGGGTTGCCCCCTCCCTCTAAAAATTTCTGGGGCCGGGTCTTGTATGAAAAAAAATCTTTTTTCAGACTCGATCCAGCCCCAGAAATTTTTTTCCCCCAAATATTGTTTCTAAATCAGATCTACCGCCAGAATATTTTTTTCCAAACCAACCGAGCAAACAAATATGCATCATACATTCTAAAGCTACCAATTTTTTCAAACTGTAGCAAACAAATATGCAGCATGCATTCATAGCACTGTGAAGAAATGGTATCATCTCGCGCGATAACGCGTGTAATTTGACTCTTCTGGCGCAGTCGCGCGAGACGATACCATTTCTTCACAGTGTGAAGAATGCACGAATGAAATATAATCCTTTTTTTATAAAACGTCGAATCTTAAAATTATGTGAAGAGGAAAGAAGGAGGATGGATGATGAGTAAATAAAATTGAGAAGTAATGTATGTTTATGATATATATATTGTAAATAAATTTTTTTTTTCAAACAAATATGCAACATTTTAAAGCGTTCCGATTTAACATCACAGCGTATCGCGCGATTACGCGTAATTTGACTCCTCTGAAGCAGTCGTGCAGGATGTTATTTTCGCGACGCGAAGAACGTACGAATAATAGATAGAATTATGCGGCGTTGACATAAATGTTTGTTCCACATATATACATATATATATATATATATATATATATATGATAGAAATTTTTTTCCCAAACGCAGAGAAATAATACTTTTTAGAAACATTGAATGTTAAAATTAGGTGGTGAGAGAAGGAGGAAGGTGGGTAAATAAAATGTAGAGGAAAGAAGGAGGATTAGGTGGTGAGAGAAGGAGGAAGGTGGGTAAATAAAATGTAGAGGAAAGAAGGAGGATGGATGGTGAGTAAATAAAATTGAGAAGTAATGTATGTTCAAGAAATTATATATATTGTTACGTAACAAATAAATAAAAGGAAAAATATATATTGTTACAAAGAATAATTGTACAATTTAACATTTTGCTGCAAGAGACATCGATAATATCATTCATGACATACACACACCAGCAGTTCGCAATCAACAAGAGAATTGTTACAAAGAATAATTGTACAATTTAACATTTTGCTACAAGAGACATCGATAATATCATTCAAGACATACACACACCAGCAGTTCGCAATCAACAAGAGATTTACCATCGAAATATTCGCTATCGCGTATAGCTTTAGCAGCACAGCATGAGTCTAAAGTTTCATCGATGACATCGCACCGCTGTAACACGCTCACAAAATTTGAAAACTTCGCATCCACATGATGCATAGTTTCATAAAGAGCGATGGAGAAAAGTCAACAATAAAAAATAGGATTCTGGAATATCCGTGGGCCAGTAAAGAAAGATACACAATTCTTCACAGAATTCGAGGAATTCGTAAAACAACTGGATATCATTGGGCTAACAGAGACATGGGTGGAGGAAAAAAACTGAGAGCAACTAAAACACAAGCTATCAAACAAATTTCACTGGAAATTCAAAGACTGAGAGCAGCTAAAACACAAGCTATCAAACAAATGTCACTAGAAATTCCAGTTTGTATAGAGATAGTGTCCCCTCAATAACAAATCTTATACGTGCGCGATGTATGAGTCTACAGTTTCATCGATGGCATCGCACCGCTGTAACACGCTCACAAAATTTGAAAACGTCGTATCGATTTGCTGCGAGCGACATCGATAATATCCTTCAAGGCACACGCCAGCAGTTCGCAATCAACAAGAGATTTATCATCAAAATATTCACTATCGCATATAGCTTTAGCAGCGCAGCATGAGTCTAAAGTTTCATCGACGGTATCACACCGCTGTAACACGCTCACAAAATTTGAAAACTTCGTATCGACATAATGTATAGTTTCATAAAGCTGCATATATACATGATTGATACAGCGCTCGAGATTAAATAAACAGATTAATGTAGCAGGTTTGAAATATAGCGACTTATCATATCGCATCATCTTTACCATTTGCGAATTTTACATTACACAAAATTCCACCGCCAAATCATTAATCCGTAGTGATGATCCGCTTGACCGCATGCGCTGCTCGATGTCGGTACGTTTTTCAATTAATCCTTTCCATGTTGGAATCGACAATACCAACTGATTCCCTCGATTGTCGCCGAGAACGATTTCTACTTGTGTTATAGGCCGCACACTGATTCCGATTTCCAGGTACTTATATGTTGTAGATGTTAGCGCATATCTTCTAACCATGATGCGAGCTGTGTAATGGGAGCTAAAAAAGAACAATAAAAGCTATGAAAATGATCACTACTATCGAGAAAACACAACTAAAAATCATGAGAGGATATGAAAAAAATTATATCATACCTGTTAGATGTAGTCGTAATGTTTGAACATGCATTATCGTCTGCGATTATTGGAGTGTAATAATTCCCAACACTAGCGTTATACATTTTTGGAGCACTGTGTTTGTATATGTCGAACGTCACTGGAGAGCTACTGAGCGATTAATGTAATACCGCACGAGGAGCTGGATTAAATAGAGGTGCACCGCACCATCCCCTCCATAGAATACTGGGATGGATCATCAGTTTTTTGCATGCAATGCATTCGAGGGAGAACATCATAGCATATCACATGATTGCAATTTCAGTTCCCATCCTCAAGATTGAAAGTTTCGACACGTGTTGAATGTAACAGCATCAGCAGAAACTAGGATAATGGAAGAATTCGCGCAAGTAGAACGCAAAATGTTGGAACAATCTGAACGATTGTTTTTTGCAACATCAGCAGAAATATTTTTTTCCATACATATATGTGATGGAAATGAGGAAAGAAGGAGGATGGAAGACTTGACACGTGTCGAATGTAATATAATACTTTTGGAAGCGTCAAATCTTAGAATTATGCGATGTTGGTAGAAACTGTATCGGATGATTTTTGCACACTAATTCGTCATACATGTGTCACAGAAGGAGGATGGAAGACTTGACACGTGTCGAATGTAATATAATACTTTGGAAGCGTCGAATCTTAGAATTATGCGGTGTTGGTAGAAACTGTGTCAGATGATTTTTGCACACTAATTCGTCATACGTGTGTCACATGGAATCTTCGTTTTTGCATGCAATGCATTCGAGGGAGAAACACTGAAAGAGTTCAACAGAGATGCCAAATCGCTGCACAAGCTATAAAAGCATGCTCTACTCTGCACAAAGCCCCAAATCGGTGCATCGTGTTGCATAGAAAAAGACATTACATTTACACTCTATCAATGACCATGGAAGAATTCGCGCAAGTAGAACGCCAATTGTCAGATCAATCTGAACGATTGATTTCACGGGAAGAATACCTCACGTGGGAAGAACGGTGCAACGAGTGTATCGCATCGTTGGAAGAACACAGCCGAGTAAAACGTCCTCGATTATCGATTGGTGTTCGGCAATCATTGGTTGCTCGAATCGCGCGACTCGAAGGACTGAAGCTATCGTTGCGTGGACGTTTCATGCATGAAGGTGCCGGGCATTCGAGCACAGGACTTTCATGGTGTGAAATAGACACTGCATTCGAAAGCCGCATATTAACTGGTGTCGTGCTAAATTCCAACTACATCGAACCGCGCAACTTCCTCAAGGATGCGGAGATCATTGTGTTGGAACATGTACGAGATGCTTTGAGGAAACATCTGAACCTCAAAGTGAATACAATGTTCAACGGTGAATTTGTTGCGGGGGACAAGCATGCTTGTAAAAGCATCAATACCCGAAACTGTGAACTCTTCGATACATCTGATCTACATGAGTGGTACCAGCGATGTGTCATCGAACCCACCCTGTCATCGCTGGAAGAGTTCCAGGAACGCGATAGTGGGTGGGCATTGACGAGAATCCTCAATCTGACTGTCAATGTCAACAAGTATAATCCACTGCATGCGGGGTGTCACCACAAGTTGCCACGAGAATTATTGCTGAAGAAAGCGACGATTAGCATACAATCCTCAGACAACGCCTGTTTCGCGTGGGCAGTGGTTGCCGCACTACATCCTGTCGAAAGACATGTTGACCGTCCAAGTTCATACCCCAATTATGACACAATATTAAATCTCCATGGCATTGAGTTTCCAATGTCCTTGAAACAGATTGGGAAATTTGAACAGCTGAACAACATCTCGATCAATGTGTACAGCTTCGAGGAGCGATTGGAGAAGAAGACCGAGAAGATAATTGTCGCAGTGTTTCCACTGCATCTCACTAGCTGCAAGAGGGATCGACATGTCAATCTGCTCTACACACCAAATAAAGAGCATGGGGATGTAGGGCACTTTGTACTAATCAAGGACTTGTCCAGGCTGGTGAGCATGCAGCTGAGCAAGCATGGGAAAAAGAAATTCATCTGTGATCGGTATGTATATAAACTTGCGAAATGTTGAAATGTTGAAATGTCTCGCGAAAAAATTAAAGAAAAAATTTTGGCTTTTGCAGATGTCTGCATTACTTTGGATCCGCCGAGAAGTTGGAGATGCATTCGCTAGACTGTGGAAAAATGAATGATTGTGCAATTCTGCTGCCCAGCGAAGACAACAACTTGCTCTGTTTTAAGAACCACTGCATGAAGGAGCGGCTCCCTTTCGTGGTTTATGCAGATCTCGAATGCATCATCGAGAAAACGGGGGACAATCGAATGGGTGATGATAAATTACACACATATCAACACCATAAAGTGCATAGCATTGCATATTATATGCATTGTTCTTATGATACATCACTGTCGATATATCGATGTCGCCGCGATGCGAATTGTATTTCATGGTTCGTCGGCGAATTAAAAAATTTTTCAAATTTTGCCAAACCCATTCTAGCCAATAATGCTTCCATGGAAAAGTTGACGAAAGACCAGTGGGCGACATTTCGCAATGCGTCACATTGTCATATTTGCGAAGAGCCATTTGAGGCTGGTGATAAACGAGTTCGCGATCATTGCCATTTATCCGGACGGTTTAGAGGACCTGCACATTCGGAGTGCAATTTAAAATATAAAAATGCGTTTTACATCCCCATAGTTTTTCATAATTTATCCGGCTATGATTCACATTTCATTATCGAAGAAATATCTACCGCTTTCAAAGGTTGTGTTGACGTATTGCCTATAACTAAGGAAAAGTATATTTCTTTCACAAAAAATGTCGAAGATCATGTTGAATCAGACCCGCGAAATTGTATTAAATTGCGATTCATCGATTCATACAAATTTCTCAACACCAGTCTCGACAAATTAGCATCTTTTCTTAGCACAAATAAATTAAAAATTTTACGATCCCAATTTGAAACATTGTCCATTGAAGATTTTAATTTATTAACGCGAAAGGGTGTCTTTCCATACGAATATCTTGATTGTGTGGGCAAGCTGCAGGATCCATGCTTACCACCGCGCGAGTCATTCCACAGTTCGTTAACGGGTGAGACTGTATCCGAGAGTGATTACGCGCACGCTGAGACTGTTTGGCAACGTTTTGGGATTAAAACCTTGGGCGAATACAGCGACTTGTATTTGAAAACAGATGTCTTGTTGTTGGCAGATATTTTTGAAAATTTTCGTGAAAGTTGTATCAAGAGTTATGGATTAGATTCAGCGCATTATTATACATTACCTGGTTTCACATGGGATGCCATGCTAAAACATACCAAAATTACATTCGAATTGCTCACTGATGTTGATATGGTCATGTTTATCGAACGCGGTATACGCGGGGGTTTAAGTCAATGTTCTGGAAGATATGCACATGCTAATAACAAGTACATGTCATCTTACGATGCATCGGAACAATCATCATACATGATGTACTTTGACGTAAACAATTTGTATGGATGGGCAATGTGTCAGGCCCTACCATATGCCCAATTTCAATGGGTCGAAGATGTCGCAAATTTCGATGTGTCTTCAATCGCTGTCGATTCGCCCACAGGATACATTCTCGAGGTAGATCTAGAATATCCGCAACGTCTGCATGATGCTCATGCTGATCTACCATTCTGCCCGACGCGTGCCAAACCGCCAGGTAGTAGACAGGAAAAGTTACTCGCAACATTATACGATAAGCAGCGTTATATTATCCATTATCGCAACCTGCAGCAGTGTACGCGTCACGGTCTTCGTATTACAAAGATACACCGCATGCTTCAATTCGCGCAATCTCCCTGGCTCCGCGATTACATCGAACTAAATACACGGTTCAGAACAGGTGCGACAAACGATTTTGAAAAAAATTTATACAAATTGATGAACAATGCTGTATTTGGTAAAACTATGGAAAACGTGCGAAATCATGTGGATGTAAAACTTTTAACACAATGGGATGGACGATATGGCGCGGAGGCAATGATCGCTAAACCGAATTTCCACAGCAGAAGTGTATTTTCGGAAAATTTAATAGCTGTTGAATTGCGAAAAGTCGAGGTGAAATTCAACAAACCGATATATGTGGGTATGTGCATTCTGGACATATCAAAAATTTGTTTGTATGAATTTCATCATGAGTACATGTCTCCCCTGCACAAACAAAATTGTAAAATTCTATACACAGACACAGACAGCCTCATTTATCATATTCAGTGTGAAGATATCTATGAAACTATGAAATACAATATCGATAGATTTGACACATCCGATTATCCTATCAACAATCCATATAATATGCCGCGCTTAAATAAGAAGGTTCCAGGGTTGATGAAGGATGAAAATAATGGTGCGATAATGACTGAATTCGTAGGTCTTAGAGCGAAAATGTATGCACTTCGCGTAGACGGTAAAAAAGATACAAAAAAGGCGAAAGGCGTCAAGACCAACGTCATAGCCAGAACGATAACTTTCGACGACTACGCGCAGTGTTTGCAAAGGGAGATCGAAATGGTTCGCAGACAATCATGCATACGGTCTAAATTGCACAAAGTGTACACCATTTCGGAATCCAAAATCGCTCTAAGTCCACACGATGACAAGCGGTATATCGTACCTGATTCGATCGACACTCTGCCCTGGGGACATTACAAAATTCCATTGTAAAAATATCGATGTAAAATAGAAAATTATTTTGTATTTATTGTATAATATAACATGCTTCACACATGTATGGAAATTATTATAAATAGTGGAATTCTTGCATATGTATCATTGTATATATATATATATATATATATATATATATTAACTGGATTATAAATGGTGGAAATAATGTGTAAAAAATAAAAATTGTATGCACATTTACATATGTATATGTATATCATTGTATTTATTGAACCATGTATTATTATTTTACAATACATTATTTTTCATTATCCATGAATTGTGTGATTTATCAAACCCCAACCACTTAACGTATACCTTATCCCCCTTCCTACGCAACACTATTCATAGATTCCTCCAGCAACAGGTTTTCCACAGGAATCGATGAGCAGATACATCGCAGGATTAGTTGTCTGTACTTTCGCTATCTTGAACACCTCCGTTGTCCAATTTGGTGTATAGCCTTTATCGAAGATGGTTTTGAACTCGCGTGATGTTGTCGACAGTTTCGAGGCAGTCACTCTAAGGCAATGATACCTCCATGTATATATGCTCTAAGATGATACCACTCTGAACGTGAATTGAATGTGAATCGTACCACTCTGAACATGAATCGAACGTGAATCGTACCACTCTGAACGTGAATCGAACGTGTATCGAACCACTTTGAACATCTATCGAACGTGTATCGAACCACTTTGAACATCTGTCGAACGTGTATGGTACCACTTTGAACATCTATCGAACGTGTATCGAACCACTTCGAACATCTATCGAACGTATATCGAACCGCTCTAAACGTGAATTGAACGTGAATCGTACCACTCTGAACGTGAATCGAACGTGTATCGAACCACTTTGAACATCTATCGAACGTGTATGGTACCACTTTGAACGTGTATCGAACATGAATCGTACCACTATGAACGCTTATCGAACGTGAATTGTACCACTCTGAACGTGAATTGAACGTGTATGATACCACTCTGAACGTGAATTGAACGTGAATCGTGCCACTCTGAACATCTATCGAAGCTGTCAATAAATTATACATGGAAAAGAGACATCGCGCACGTATAAGATTTGTTATTGAGGGGACACTATCTCTCTACAAACTGGAATTTCTAGTGACCTAAATGTAGTTAATACTCTGCGATGTTGTAGACACACAAAGCATTGTGCTTTGCAAAATGTATTTAAAATATTCAACTGGCGGTCTAAACACCAGACGGAAATTCATAAATAAAATCATTTTTTTAATGCATAAATGTTTTTTCTTCACCCTTCACCCTTCTCAAACCCAACCTCCTTAATATGATGTATGCTAGATTAAGACGATGGCTGTAATTATTTAGAAGTGGTACGATACATGTTCGATACACGTTCAGAGTGGTATCATACACGTTCAATACATGTTCAGAGTGGTGTCATACACGTTCGGAGTGGTACCATTCATGTTCAGAGTGGCTCGATAGATGTTCAATGTGGTGTGATAGATGTTCAGAGTGGTACCATACACGTTCGATACACATTCAGAGTGATACCATGCACGTTTGATACACGTTCAGAGTGGTATGATCTAGTCGAATAATGTGTCCAAAGAAAAATTCGAAGATACCATACACGTTCAATTCACGTTCGATAGATGTTCAAAGTGGTACCATACACGTTCGATAGATGTTCAAAGTGGTTCGATACACGTTCGATTCACGTTCAGAGTGGTACGATTCACGTTCGATTCATGTTCAGAGTGGTACGATTCACGTTCAATTCACGTTCAGAGTGGTATCATACACGTTCAATTCACGTTCAGAGTGGTACAATTCATGTTCGATTAGCGTTGAAAGTGGTACGATAGATGTTCGATAGATGTTCAAAGTGGTTCGATACACGTTCGATACATGTTGAAAGTGGTACGATACATGTTCGATATAATCGAATGATGCAAACGAAGAAGCAGTAATTGGGACATCTACCCTATGTATGGAAAAAACATTTCTGCTGACGCCGCATAATCATATTTCGTTCGTTCCTTCTTCGCACCGTGAAAATGACATCATCCTGCACGACTGCTCCAGAGGAGTCAAATTACGCGTAATCGCGCGATACGCTGCGATGTTAAATTGGAACGCTTTAGAATGCTGCATATTTGTTTGAAAAAATATGTGTGTTTTCTACATAATGGTTCGCTGAATCATTGATTAAAAATTATTATTCCTCTGCGTTTAGGGAGAAAGTATCTGTTGGTTTGGAAAAAATATTCTGGCGGTAGATCTGGTTTAAAAAAAATATTTGGGGAAAAAAATTTCTGTGGTTGGATCGAGTCTGAAAAAAGATTTTTTTCATACAAGACCCGACCCCAGAAATTTTTTAGAGGATCCGATAAAGTATTAAACAATTTCAGCTTTATAATGGTTTGAAAAAAAATTTTTGGGGGTCGTCCGCTTAAAACAAGAATTTTTGTATGGATCCGGTTGTTGATTTTTGTTCCTCTGAATTTGTAATGTCATGCAGGGGATTCTTCGTTAACAATTGACTAGAACATTCTCCTATCTCTTCCTTGGAAGTATCCTTCCTTGATTGCTTGTTGCATGTCAGATCAAGGGGTTCTAACGAAGAAGGGGCTATCTGGTCATCCTCCGCTAGTATGACAATATTATTTAAAACCTGTTCGTTAGAAATATTTGTAATTACATCTAAATCTAAATTTTCTGAAAATTTTCCAACAGCGGGTCGGGTCTGGAGAGGTCTCCGCGGCGGCTCGGCCCGGACTGATCCCCACCACGATTGCGGCTTCCCCCACTCCGCGGCTCGTGCGCGCGCAACCGGTCTTCCACTCCCCACTCTCCCCGCGCCCATAGTTCTCTCCACCGCGCTCCCCCGCGCGCCCTCACTTCCTCCCGCCCCCGCGCTCCCCTCAGAGGACCTGGGTTAGAATCGGCTTTGCCTTACTACTGTCCTAAATTGTATGTGCACTGCAAATCGCATGTGTTTTAAATCGCATGTGTCCTAAATTGCATGTGTCCTAAATTGTATGTGTCCTAAATTGTATGTGTCCTAAATCGCATGTATCCTAAATTGTATGTGTCCTAAATCGCATGTGTCCTGAATTGTATGTACACAATAATTTTAATGTGCTTTAAATTGCATGTGTACTACTTTCTGTGCACTGTTCTGGTGTGTCCTAAATTGCATGTGTAGTTTTGTACTGTGTAGTTTTGATATGGAGCCCAATCTGACGCGCTACGGTTCCATATCAAAACTACACAGTACAATAATACACATGCAATTTAGGACACATCAGAATAGTGCACAGTAGATAGTGCACATACAATTTAGAACACATGCGATTAAGGACACATGCAGTTTAACGCACAACAAGATTTTACACACAAGATAGTACACAGAAAATAGTGCACATACAATTTAGATCACATACGATTTATAGTGCACATACAATTTAGGACACATGCTATTTAGGACACATACAATTTAGGACACATGCGATTTTGGACACATACAATTTAGGACACATGCCATTTAGAACACATGCGATTTATAGTGCACATACAATTTAGGACACATGCGATTTAGGACACATTCAATTTAGGACACATGCAATTTAGAACACATGCAGTTTAACGCACATTTTTTTAGTGCACATCAGGATAGCGCACAGCAAGATTTCACGCATAACCATTGTCTCGTCGCCGTCGACAGTTTCACAGCCGACGGTATTAGTATTGGTCGGGGTTAGATTAGGGAGGGGGGCGCGCGCCCGCTCGCGGGCGCGTAAAGCATGATAGCGAACCGATGTGGGTATGTGTTAAACTCGGTAATTCTAATGTTAAGTTATGTTTTTTGCGAATATCTCGTAAACCAAAGCCGGCCACCAAAAAGTTCAGAATGATGACCTTGACAATAATAGCGATATTGACCCCATCGCGCGATACTTGTAACCGCAGTCTCATTTTGAACATCCCCAAAATCACATCGTTTCGCTACCATGCTTTACGCGCCCGCGAGCGGGCGCGAGCCCCACGCCCTAAACTAGCCCCAACCAATACTAATACCGTCGGCTGTGAAACAATCGACGGCGACGAGAAGATGGTTGTGCGTGAAATCTTGCTGTGCGCTATCCTGATGTGCACTAAAAAAATGTGCGTTAAACTGCATGTGTTCTAAATCGCATGTGTCCTAAATTGAATGTGTCCTAAATCGCTTGTGTCCTAAATTGTATGTGCACTATAAATCGCATGTGTTCTAAATCGCATGTATCCTAAATTGTATGTGTTCTAAATTGTATGTGCACTATAAATCGCATGTGTTCTAAATTGTATGTGCACTATAAATCGCATGTGTTCTAAATTGTATGTACACTATCTGCTGTGCACTATTCTGATGTGTCCTACATTGTGTGTGTATTATTGTACTGTGTAGTTTTGATATGGAGCCCAAGATTACTCTCAGCCTATTTCGGAAAAGGTTGGTTTTCGGCACAGCGTGACGATGGTCGACGCGTGCACACCTCACGGTTATCAAAAAGAGCGTCTTGGGTGTATGGTCCGGCAGCGAAAGCCACTAACACATGCGGTACAAGAGCTGTCAGTTTCGCTCACCGCGGCCTTTATATTGGGAGGCCGTAAATCTTCGCTCGCGAGACAGTTCGCGGTTTCGCGGCTGCCTAGCGGCCGCGGCGCGAACTTGGCTTATCGGCTCGGCGCCGTACGCTTGCGCGGCGCGTGACGTGACTTCGTCACAGCATATTTATTCTTATTCGTTAGTTTTATTCGTGATTCGTGAGATTTTTTCGTCACTTACAAGCAGCGTGTGATAGAAGTAAGTAATACATCTACCGCAAGAATACGTATGTAATGTTAAAAATTACATTACATTACCATACAAAAAACTGTAACGTATTATAACATTATTTTGTGATTCGCAGTTGTAACTAGTAGCAAAACAAGAAGATATTGCATACGTTGAAGCATATTCTAATAACTTATAACGCCAACGAGTAGAAATATATCAATCATATCTTATCTGAGTTGAACGTAAACGAACATGTAAAGTACTACATTTTGAAAGTCTTTGGTAGGCACTTTGCCTACGTTAACTATCAATGGAAGTAGATCGTAACTGTATAGCAAGTAATACAACAAACAAGAAGATAGACACGTTGAAGCATATTCTAAAGGCTCGTATAGACCGGGCAACAATCGGCGGCAACTTTGTCGCCAGCGACTCCTGGCGACTCGCTGGGATGCATCGGCTTGTCTCCAGCGACTTTTACCGAGCGGCTGGTATCCAGCGACTTGTGTCCGGCGACTCGGCAACTTGTGTCCCCCACCTTATGACCAAGACCCTTCGGCGTCCATTCCAAACTCTATTTAGTAGCCATGGATCCGTCAATAGCTATGGGTGTTGGCGCCGCGTTCATTGTAATAGCATCGACCAAAAGAAAAAGAAAAACGCGTTGGTGGAAAAAGGCGTTTTTGAGAAATGGAGAACATTACGGTGATGATTTAATGTCACAGTTTCTATTAAACGACGGAGGTAGTTTTATCAATATTGTGCCGAAAGACAAAATCTGATTTTGAAGAGCTCCTGGATTTAGTGGCTCTAAAAATTGCAAAGAAAGACTCAAATTATCGTCTTGCAATTCCGCCCACCATACGATTAGCTGTCACGCTTAGATACTTGGCTACAGGTGATTCTTATGCCAGTTTAATGTATCTATTCAAAATATCGAAACAAGAATATCGAATTCAGTTATCTTTTACAGCTGGCAATTTAGTATTTTTGAAGCGAAATTTCTTCATTTCTTTACGACTAGGCAATAGCTTGTTCTCGAAGCGTTCGTTGGGAAACATTTGTCTTCCAGATGTCGATAATGGGTGGTATACATGGTGACTTCGGACGCGCAGGTAGCGTCGTCAACTGCTGGCTCACGGGACAATACAGTCATAAACCGGGACCCTGTCGAAACACTCTGGCCGATCAGCTTGATTAATTTTTGAGAACCAGATGTGGTATACAAGTCAGCCCCTTCAGTTTTTATCTAAATGTGCCAGATATAGCAGTTAAAAAGTATTATCCAACATCTATACGCCTTGCGGACAGAGAGAGACACAAGAAGAAAAAATGGTAGCCCGCTGACTGCGCGTGGTCCCGCCTGCGCCGTCTTCGCTGCAAATTCGAGACGGATCCCTTATCTCTCGAGTAAAAACACGCGCATCAATTCCAAAACAGAAGCACGCGTTGACCTATTCCGTGCGAAAGATGATGGGCCTCGGAGAGGAGATATTGCTCTGAAGAGGGCCTCTTCAAGAGAGTGGCCGTTTGGGAGGGATGCACGGCAGATTGGTTAGGTTATGACCGATCGGACTTCCAGCCCACCTTCTCTCGTACGGAATACGTCAACGCGTGCTTTTGTTTTGATATTCGAGCGCGTGTTTATACTCAAGCGATAAGAGACCCGTTTCCAATTCGAAGGGAAACCGACGCACGCGGGGCCACGCGCAATCAGAATCAGAGGACTACCCCTTTTGTTCCTGTGTCCTTCAGTCAAGTGTATTGGCGCTCGTCGCGGGTAAGCCCTAGGGATTTTCGATATACATCGATGCACCGAAAATATTCGGTGTTTACTATTCGATACATCGAATCTATCGGATATATCACATTGCTAAAAAGAGTGACCCAAGAAGTAGCCTCTTCTTGGGCCCACGATTTTGGAACTGAATTTTGTGCCAAATGATAGCTTATGATGAGACATCAATCACAACAATTTTTCAAGTTGAGGTGACAATTAGTTTCTGAGATATGGGAGGTGAAAGAAGTGAAAATTCATTAACGCGTCAGCCCATACGCTTCGATGTATGGACTTTTATGTCATTCCGATAATTTAAACAAATATTTCCAGGGGTTTTGCTGACTGCTAATGTCACGTCCTGGGTGGCGGGATTTAGGACTGAGACACGTTGGGGAAGTATAGGAAGTTTTAGGTTCGAAGACTAGCTTCGTACCGCGAGGTAAATGGAATTTGGGGCTCGAAGACCAGCTTCGTACCGCGAGGTAAATGGAAATTTGGGCTTCGAAGACCAGCTTCGTACCGCAAGGTAAATGGAATTTGGGCCTCGAAGACCAGCTTCGTACCGCAAGGTAAATGGGAATTTGGGCCTCGAAGACCAGCTTCGTAGCATAAATCAACCAGGGAGGGTTAAGCAATGATCGCTCACCAGAGTGACACCCGTTGGAGCACTGGTGGTTTTTATTAGGCTAGGTAATTGGATTTACTACTGCATAGAGATAAGGAGCCAAACTTTGTATTTCTTTCTAATAGGAGTGCGAGACGGTAAGCGAAACTAAGCCTTGTAAACACTGTAAGAGCTCCCGGTGCTCGCGACGCAATATCTGCCGTTGCGATGGTTTGTTATAATTTGGTTATAAATAGTGGGAATGAATAGTTCTCTTTGCCGCCGCACGCTCGATCACCGCAGCAGCTCCTGCGCAGCGGAAGTCACGGTCGATACGCAATCAATCGACCAATCAGGTCCCGTCTTGTCGATCGACGCTCGAGAATGTTCGAGACGACGCCAAGGCGGAAATGCGCATCCATCTTGAATTCATTCTGTTCACAACCGTGTGCAAAGTACAACGCGTTTTGTGCATTGTTTTCAAGCTTTGCTCAACAAGCAAGTTCAGTGTTCAAATCACCTTCTAATCACCAGTAGACTCAGTCACGGAGTTCACGACACAATTAGCGTGTATAAAGTCAGTGGATTGCGTATTCGCGTTGTGCGTGTTCGCGTGTCCACGTGTTCAACCGGTTCATTATTGTACGATAGAGTGTACGGGGGCTCAACCTCATTGTTATCTTGTGCATCACGGTAAAACCGTTCGTGCATTCTTAAATAAAGACCGTTTTATTGTTCACCGCAGTGTTTTGGTGGCGCATCGTCGATCATAACCTTTCCAGCAACCTCGTGCGCAGAGTATATTGCGAATATTTTACACCCTGACTTATCACCTAATGACTTCTTCCTATTCCCTCGGGTGAAAAAAAACTGCTTGGTCAGCGTTTTACAACTTCTGAAGAAGCTGTGGAAGCATACAGGGTGTCCCAAAAATGTCGCGTTTCCTTGAAAGGGGTGACTCAGGGGGTGATTTGAAACAACTTTTTCCTTAGCGAAAATATTGTCCGAAGCTTCGTTAAGGAGATATTAAGCAAAAACCCCGACCAATCAGAGCGCGCGCCTTCCGCCTGAGTTCCCGCGGTAGCGTTGGCTACGAGGTAGGCGACCGCGCTTGTGCTACGAACGTACGAACAAGCAAGTCGGCATGCATCGAAGGAAACCGCGTTACACATTTTTTTTTTTAAAGCAGAATCTTAAATAAGAATAATTTGAAGTGAGAGGACAAGAAGTACGTAATTTCGTTTTTAAATAAGGCATAAACGAAAAGCTAACGTAACAGAAAATGTACGACAAGTGATCGTAATTTGTTATTGAGGTAAAAATCCGTAGTTTAAGAACGGCCAACACAACTAAATTTAAAAAATAATATTAGGTGTATGAATAAATTCTTTCCGACTGGAATTTCTATCGCGGTGGTATTCAGAAGCTGCCAGAAAAATGGCAAAAGGTAATAAACAATAATGGAAATTATTGCGATGATCGAGTTGTTTTCATATTTTTTAAATCGAACTGTTATTGTACCCTAAAATCGGAAAGAATTTATTTTCACACCTAATAATCACCAATAAATTAAAGAAAACTCACCCTTTCGGACATTCCTTTCCTTGCTTCCCTTCCCTTTCCGGAAACCTGTGTCACTGGGTCACTGTACCGATCCTGGTTATCGGTGGACGAAAAGATTTATGGTTGGGTAGCGCCCGGTGCTCAGCTGATCACACTGCGTCCGGGTTAATGTACCGAATATTCACTTCACTGCACGGCTACTAACACTGATCACTGAATTTATTTTTCACGGAACGTGTCGTTCCTACGTTATAAAAATTGGTGGCTGCGAAAGGGGCCGATTACTGTTAATTACTGGGACGAGATTACTACTATTACCCGGCGAAAAGAAAACTCGTGGCAGACTGTCTCGGGCTGTGCAGTCCGCTGCTGTGACGATTGGTCGAGTCACCTATTTGGGCACACTTTTAAAGACGGGGCACACGTATTTTGGTTATTGGCAGAAGTTGCCACATACATTGTCACACCGCGCGACGAAGAGATCGAACGAAACACGAGGTCGAGTGGGATAGAGCGATTTGACCAAGCGTAGCCTACGCTTTTGTTTTGACGATCGTCGGTCGGATCCGTATCTGATCGCTGCACAGCAGCGGACTGCACAGCCCGAGACAGTCTGCCACGAGTTTTCTTTTCGCCGGGTAATAGTAGTAATCTCGTCCCAGTAATTAACAGTAATCGGCCCCTTTCGCAGCCACCAATTTTTATAACGTAGGAACAACACGTTCCGTGAAAAATAAATTCAGTGATCAGTGTTAGTAGCCGTGCAGTGAAGTGAATATTCGGTACATTAACCCGGACGCAGTGTGATCAGCTGAGCACTGGGCGCTACCCAACAATAAATCTTTTCGTCCACCGATAACCAGGATCGGTACAGTGACCCAGTGACACAGGTTTCCGGAAAGGGAAGGGAAGCAAGGAAAGGAATGTCCGAAAGGGTGAGTTTTCTTTAATTTATTGGTGATTATTAGGTGTGAAAATAAATTCTTTCCGATTTTAGGGTACAATAACAGTTCGATTTAAAAAATATGAAAACAACTCGATCATCGCAATAATTTCCATTATTGTTTATTACCTTTTGCCATTTTTCTGGCAGCTTCTGAATACCACCGCGATAGAAATTCCAGTCGGAAAGAATTTATTCATACACCTAATATTATTTTTTAAATTTAGTTGTGTTGGCCGTTCTTAAACTACGGATTTTTACCTCAATAACAAATTACGATCACTTGTCGTACATTTTCTGTTACGTTAGCTTTTCGTTTATGCCTTATTTAAAAACGAAATTACGTACTTCTTGTCCTCTCACTTCAAATTATTCTTATTTAAGATTCTGCTTTAAAAAAAAAATGTGTAACGCGGTTTCCTTCGATGCATGCCGACTTGCTTGTTCGTACGTTCGTAGCACAAGCGCGGTCGCCTACCTCGTAGCCAACGCTACCGCGGGAACTCAGGCGGAAGGCGCGCGCTCTGATTGGTCGGGGTTTTTGCTTAATATCTCCTTAACGAAGCTTCGGACAATATTTTCGCTAAGGAAAAAGTTGTTTCAAATCACCCCCTGAGTCACCCCATTCAAGGAAACGCGACATTTTTGGGACACCCTGTATAACTCGCATGTTTTACAAATACCACCTTCAGAATGGAAAAAGTGTATCAAAAACTGGTTTGAGCGTATGCAGAAGTGCATAAATCTTAAAAGAGAATATTTTGAAAAACAATAAAACCACTTATTCAAATTTCTCTGTGTCTTTTCTTATACTTTACCGAAACTTTTGCAGCTACCCACGTATACCTAGAGGATGTCATAAATGTAGTCACTTTATTCCCTTTGGGTTAGGACCTCTCACAAACTTTGCTAGAACGACACTCGTTACTCTGACGTCGAGGTGGAAACATCGCGAGAGAACAAAATCGTAGTGTGGTGATAATTTGTTTGTGCTGTGAAGTGAATCGGAAATTGCTGCTTGCCCTTGTGTTGCAAGAAGAAGAAGATGATGACGCACTTCTGATTGCCCATTTTGAAGGAAGAAATAGGAAGAGGAAGAGGAAGCAAGTGAAGGCCATGTACAAGGCTCGCTACACCAAGAGCTATTCCAGCATATTAAGAGCGAATCATCTATTGGAAGATGACAAAGCCTTCAGACAATTCTTTAGGCTAAGCAAAGAGTAGGTCGATTTGGTGTTAAATATGGTTGGGAACGATTTAACAAAACAACCGTGTAGGAGAGTGAAATCTCCACCCCCCCCCCCCCCCCCAGGAAAAGTTGCTCCTCACATTAAGGCAAGTTAATTTTTCCAAAACGTATTTTATTTTTTCGTAACGTAATTATAATATGGTACCTGTTGTATAATTTGACTATAGTTAATACAAAGTATCTAAGATCTGGGTTAAGGTAGTAGCTACCAAGCGGCGAGGGGGTTCCTCCCTCCGTAAGACCTGTACCTGGGGACTTTCATCGTATCGTTTTACATTCCAGATACAAGTGGAGCTTAAATAGGAGGCTAGGTGACATGGAGAGAGTGAGGGTGCGGCCAGGCTCACCCTCGCGCACGACTGAAAAGGAGCCCCCGGGGCAGGCGGTGAGGGGGATCCCCCTCTTGAAGACCTGTAACCGGGGACTGTCACGTGAACCCGAGGTACGGGCAACAACACATCTCTAAGCGGGCTCACCGATCGCTTCCTCCCTGACCTCAGCATGGAGGACGGCTGGGGGCTACGATGGGTCTCGGGCGCGGTGGTGCGCGCTCAAAAAGCCACCGTGCCTCGCGGCCAGACCTCACATACCGGGGAAGCGGGGAAAGGGGAAACATACACCCAATACGGGCGAAGAGGGAGGGCTCACGAGCGAGTTGGTGCGGTTGAGGATAGGATGGGCGGGGGATGGGGGAAATTAGCTCCGAATGGTGGGGGATGGGGGTGGAATAGCACAGCATAGGAACGAGCGATAGGACGGCTCCTTGGAGCCCAGGTTACAAATCGATAGAGGATTCGAGGGTGTCTAATCAGTAGCGGGGGAGCGGGTGCCTGCGGCCGTCCCATCGCGGGGGTGCGTGCCAAGTCGCTCGAGAGGGGTAGGCGGGGCGGGTTCCCCAATGCGGTGGTGATCGGCGGGGTTTCGTCTCTCAGGGGTCCCCCCGGGTAGAGGGATGGGCGGTCGAGGCATTAAATCGTGGGGCGGGGGACGCGCGCGGGGATGTTCCCGCCGTGAGGGCTTAGCGGGTCCGCTTCCCTGTGGGATGGCCGAGAGCCGGGATACTAGTGGAAGGGATGGAAATGGGAGACCGGTATGGTAGGTCGGGGCCCGTGAGCAAGGGAGGGGGGAATGCTAGGGATAACAATAAACTGGGGTGGGATATGGGGGGCGGGGGGAGGTAACTCGTCAAGCTGGGAAGTAATCCGTCCCCCTGTGAACGCCTCGTTCGCTCTGCCGGGTACGAGGATGACATCCGAGTATCGTACGTCAGGACGGTTTTACGTAGGGGGTGTTTAGGAGGTCTGCACGAGTGAGGCACGGATGAAGACAGGGCAACAAGGGAAGGGCGGGCTGGTACCGCCGGGGACTTGCACGAAGGGAGGGATCGCCCATCGATGTAACTCTAAAGAAAGCACAAACTCTTTAAAAGCCCGGGCGATTATATAGGCAGCTTTTGGCTTCTCCCCGGATCCCACCCCCTGAAGGCGGGATCTCCTACCTGCGACTGGTCGCAGTATACTGGTGCAATGGGCAAGCATGCATCTGTTCTCCTACAAGCGTCTGCGATCGTCGGATATGCGCCAGACGTAGGAGCCTGACGCGAGTCTGTTTGAGTACCAGCCTAGGCTACTCGAGACGCAACACAATGCGATAGGGTCTGTTTCCCATTATACCTAGTCGCAGACTGAACACTGCGATCACCGGTCGCGAGACTGCTCCCGAAGGGAGTCTAGCGACCAGTCGCACTGCGACCCATTGCCACAGTGTTGCAGAATCCCAAGAAATAAGGCAAGAAGTCAGAATTCAAAAGATATGGGAGTATGTATTTTTATGTTACCTGTAGACTACTAATATGAGCACCTAAAAGCGGTAAAAATATCATGACGCATACTTCTGATCTGTGTGCAAACACGTGTCTATGATTGTATGTATATTTCGTGCAGAATTTTAAATCGCGTCTTTTAATTTTTGGTGATATAAAAGAAAACAATTTTTGGGGCCCCAAATGAGTAGTGTCGATTCTGTTAAGTAATAGCAAATAATTAGTTACATACATTTTTTTTTCCATACGAAACCAATTGAAAAATTGTCAGCAATCATCCCCTTTTTAGTTACACTTCCGGGAACTTCTGAACAAATTTTTTGTGTGTTTTCTAATCAACATAAGCTAGGCCTTGCTACTGCGGAAAAAGCATTCGCGAATATTTGGCAGTTATGGATTAAGTACGTTCTATATCGCACAGTGGGGGTAAATCCCAAAAATGGGAAAAAATGCAACATCCTGTATTTTATATTTAGAAATGCCGAATATTATTAAGGAAATTGATACTAAAAGTGTTAATATATAAGTTTGGCGTTATTTAAGAAAATAATGTCAATTCGTCATGAATTAGCGTCAATAGTTCCAATAAAACTACAATAATTTGATAAATATGCCATGGAAAGTGCAGTGTTCCCATCGACACACGCGCGAAGTTCCATGATGTAGCGTGATGAGTGATGCCCTGAACGGATTGTTAGCGGGCCACGGTTTACTACAGCTTTATGACACTAGACCTTTGGCCCCCTACACGATATAAAGTAATTAGGAAACATCTGCCAAGTAACATGCAGAACAGCGGAACAATTTTTGGGATAAATCCCCAATTGCTACAAGCTAATTCCTCTACGTTCGGCAGGCAATAAACCATGTTTCGCTACAGTCTAAAAGAATAATAAGTATGGTCGGAACGTTGACCGTGACGAAACTTAATTTTTAGGTCCGCACAATTACCAAAAGAAGAAGATGTTCTTATGTTAGATCGATGAATGTTTCCTTGGCAATGGTGTAGGAAACGAAATTATTCTGCAGAAAGACCAGTACGCCTCGTGGAGAGTCACAGGATGAAAAGGGGTGGTCCGCTGACTGCGCGTGATGCCTTATCTCTCGAATATAAACACGCGTTGGAATATCAAAACAAAAGCACGCGCTGACGTATTCAGATGTGAGAGAAGGTGGGCCATTGGGAGGATAGTATATTTTTAGCTACAATTTTTTCTATAATTTTTAAAATCTTTATATCTGGCATCTTTTTGGGTCTTCTTTCTGGGTTTTTACCTTTTTTAGGAGCTCATATTAGTAGCTTACAAGAAATATTCGGGTCAGGCATGAATAACAGCGACGCTAAGCCTCGCCCATTCTGTACTTTGCATTTCTAACTCCACTTCGTTGTATCAAATATTATAAAAGAATAAACACGATTTATTATTATTATTATCATAAATATATAAAAAATACATAATCCTCCCACAACTTTTGAATTCTGACTCGTTTCCTTGTTTCTTGGGATTCTACCCCACTGTGGCAATGGACTTGGTCGCAGGTAGGAGTGTGCGGATCATCCCGAAGCTTGGGGTCCTGACCCTCGGGACGGGTCGGGAAATTTCGGGTGGGGTTGGGCGGAGTCGCGATACTTTCGTATTGCTCGAGATCCCGAAGTTTTCGGGATCCCGAGACTCGTTTCGGGCTACAAGCAAAGAGGAGATATAATAAGAGGCGTCACTCGACAAGGACCGAAATAAACTAGGGAAATCACTACACAACCAATTTAAATGCCCATTCGGCAATGATTGGTAAACTTCGGCAATAATCAGCAAACTGCGGTAAGGTACATTTAGTCGATTTGAATATCCCGCTCGAATAGACAACCAGTTTAAACGTCCGAGTTTTGCCGAGTCGACCTGAAATCAAATTGCCCGCTCATGGCGGCTATGCTTGTAGCCCGAATCGAGTCTCGGGATCACGAAACCGTCGGGATCTCGAGCAATACGAAAGTATCGGGACCCTGCCCGATCCCGCCCGAAAGTTTCCGGCCCGTCCCGACCCCGAAAAGTCGGGTATCCGCAGAGATGTAAGATGCGAAGATTTCCGACTGCAGCGCCGCCTGCGGTGGAGTAAGGAATCTCAGCTTGTGATATCTCCGCTCTATAGAATAATATTCTTTGGTAGTTTCGTGCTATGCAAGATGCGAAGAATTGAAGATTTTCTACTTCAGCGCTCCGCTTGTACATTGTTGGTACTACATTACGCGGGTTTTTTTGGCGGGATACCGTAACGGACATATAGTCCAGTGAAATTAGGATTTGTCTTTGGAATAAATCCCAGCAAGCTAAATTTTGGTACGGGCCTTTATTTGGTCGTTTTAAACAATATGTCAAAAGTCCCCATCGATCCGAGTGCCGCTAAAAATTTTACAGAGGGTTGAAAAAAAAAATAACAGTTTTTCGCGAATATCTCGTTATCTAGCAGTGTTGCGACAAAAATAGGTCTTACACAATTTATAACCTAGGAAATTCTCTACAAAAAAGGTTGTATGAGTTTTTTTCGTAGGAGTAACCATTTTCATGTGTGCCGGGTTACCAAGTTTCAACCCCCATACTTTTGACAAGGGAAGATCCCGAACCCGGAAATTCAGAAAATTATGAAACTCTGTAAATATGTAGCGGAAGTCCTGCTGAGTACAACGCAATTTCGTTTGCTGCCCAAATTCACTCCAAGAGGGTGCAATTGACCCCTGAAATTTTTTTTATTTTGTATTATTACTCGCGAACTGTAGGAGATAGAAAAAAAGTGTTCAGGAAAAAGTTACTTCTCTTAATTAGGACTAACATTTGGTAAATTATAGTTCTTACAGTTCTTACGGTTCGTGAGTTATAACAAAAAATCGGAAAATAGCCGGATTTTCAGGGGTCAATTTCACCCCCCTCGAGTGAACAAATTCAAACTTTAATCTTTGGGGATAAGTAGAGGATATATAGGTATGTATTACTCAATTTTTGTTGCTGCCCAAATTCACTCTAAGAGGGTGAAATTGACCCCTGAAAATCCGTTTTTTTTTTAGATTTTGTGTTATAACTCACGCACCGTAAGAACTGTAAGAACTATAATTTACCAAATGTTAGTCCTAATTAAGAGAAGTAACTTTTTCCTGAACACTTTTTTTCTATCTCCTACAGTTCGCGAGTAATAATACAAAATAAAAAAAATTTCAGGGGTCAATTGCACCCTCTTGGAGTGAATTTGGGCTGCAAACGAAATTGCGTTGTACTCAGCAGGACTTCCGCTACATATTTACAGAGTTTCATAATTTTCTGAATTTCCGGGTTCGGGATCTTCCCTTGTCAAAAGTATGGGGGTTGAAACTTGGTAACCCGGCACACATGAAAATGGTTACTCCTACGAAAAAAACTCATACAACCTTTTTTTGTAGAGAATTTCCTAGGTTATAAATTGTGTGATACCTATTTTGCCAAAACTGCTAGATAACGAGATATTCGCGAAAAACTGTTATTTTTTTTTCAACCCTCTGTAAAATTTTTAGCGGCACTCGGATCGATGGGGACTTTTGACATATTGTTTAAAACGACCAAATAAAGGCCCGTACCAAAATTTAGCTTGCTGGGATTTATTCCAAAGACAAATCCTAATTTCACTGGACTACATTGCGTGTGGTTTATGAAGGCATCAACTAAACAATAAAGTATTTTTTTTTTCATTAATTTATATACTTCCCTCTTCTTTTTTTTATTTATCTTTTTCCTCTGTCTGTTTTTCCCGGGTTTTTGTCATGAATTCTCCTACAGCGAAACGCAAATATATTCCGAGAACTTTTCTTCGACAATGGTTAGAGCGCGATGATTTTAAACCTTGGCTACAACGCGTTTTTAACGACGACTCCAAATTTCATTGTTCCGCGTGTTGTAAAAATTATATGATTAGTAGCGGGTTATCAGAAATAAAAAATCATTTTGGTACAAAATCAAACGCTTAGAACGTTTCTAAATTATCCGAACGTAACAGTGCTGCTTTTGATGATTTTGATGTGAGTGATAGTCCCGAAAATATTCTCGAGAAGATTCAGATTGCTGAAATTGCTTTGTGCGCTTTTTTTGTCGAGCACAATATTCCATTTCACATTAGTGCTTATTTAATTGGACTTCTGAAGGTTATATTTCCAGATTCATATATAGCCAGTAAATTAACCTTGAGCCGCTTAAAATGCAACAAAATTATTACAAACGTGCTTTCTAAAGTAGAAGTAAGTAGAATTATTGAAAGTGCTCGACATCATAAATTTTCTATATTTGTTGACGAAAGCACAGATATTTCTAACGCTCACTTTTTTAATTAAATACGTAAATTCGGAAACTTCTGCAGCTTTTACAGAATTATTAGAATTATTAAAATTAGACGCCATAGATTGCTCTGCAGAAGGTTTATTTTCAGCATTTGAGAAAGCATTGCACAAAAAGTAAATTCCTGTGCAGAATATAATTGGACTCACATGTGACAATGCATCAGTGATGATCGGGCGCTTTTCCTCATTTTGTTCAAAACTTAAAACGAGGTGTCCTTCATTAATAACAGTCAATTGTATTTGCCATTCCGCGGCATTAGTATCTAGTAAAGCATGTTCAGAAATCCCAAGTTATATTGAAAAATTTATTCGAAATTTAACAGTTTATATTAATATTAGCGCCAAACGGTCGGCGAATTTTGCTAATTTTCAAGAATTTGTTAATAATAAGTCAAAAAAGTTTTTAAAATTGTGCGATACGCGTTGGCTAGCCATGCACGCTTGCGTAGCACGCATTCTGGAATGTTGGGATGCGTTAAATCTTTTTTTAATTTCGGAAGTATTTGAAAATCAAAAAAACGATACGGCTGATAATCTACTTTGTGATATAAAAAAAATAGAAACAAAAGCTTATCTTTTGTTTCTTAAATATATTTTAAATTATTTCAATTCCTTCAACGCGTTTTTTCAAACCCGCAGGACAGCCGTTCATTTATTATATTCTAAATCTAGACTTTTATTTCAAGATTTGCGCGGACATATTTTAAAACCAGAATATTCAACAATAAACGACTCGATGTTTCACATAGATTTTTTTTCCGGTAACAATTTGTTAGACTTGAAGGACATTTGCCTCGGTTTTGAGTGTGAACATTATTTGAAGGATCATGTCGATGATAATACTTTGCCCCAGGAAACGTTTCTTGAAATTAAAAAATTTTGCTTAGCTTTTTACATTAGAGCCATTACCGAGATAATAAAACGTTTCCCTTTAAAAGATACATTTTTAGGCAGTTTGCAAGTTTTTGATTTGAAATTAGCACTTTTTGATAGTAATAGAGACGATACCTTGAAAAATTTAATTTACGTTGCACAAAAATTAGGATCTTTTGACCACTTAAAATTAAAAGAAGAATGGAACAAGTTGTATTATACTTTCGACAATAAAGTGCAATGTCAAGAATTGTCACAGCTGTGCTTTGATGACATATAGGTCCAAATTAATTCTGCGAGTGATAAAGATAACAATCTTCTGTTCCCAGTCTTGAAACAACTCGTGAATGTTGCAAGGAGTCTTCCTCACTCAAATGCAGAAGCAGAAAGAATTTTCTCTATTCTGACCGATGTCAAAACTTGTAAAAGGAATAAACTTAGTCATGATTCTGTAAATTCCATTGCCGTGATTAAAACAGCTTTTAAAGAAAGGAAACAAAAAACAACACAGATGTGCATTAATTATTAATTATGTCAATTATTTTATACGAAAATTATAAGAAAATAAATTTTATTCAATTTTAATAAATTGTTCTCTGTAATAATTGTAACTGTACAAGTAAGTATCGGTGCCCATAGCGTAAGCTAAAGCGTCTATCGTCAATGTCAACGGTTTATTGCAATTCGGATATTGCAAAATCCTACGTGTATCGTGAACGAAAATCCTTTATGAGCGAAAATAGGGAAAAAATTTATTTAACTTTTTTACGTAGTATTTAATTCCCTGTGAGATTCATTTAGAGAATCTTTTTAATTTTTACGAATAACGAATATTTATACTAAATAATACGAAAAATTATAGAACTATAAGAGGTAACTATCATTATTCATGAACCGATTGGGTTAAAAAATTAATCAGATTTTAAAACGAAAATATGAAATCTAAATATAAAGTTTTATTAAAATCTATTGAGCCATTTAAACGCAATTGTGTTAACAAACATTCGAGATTTTGAAAAATCTATTTTTTTAATAGTCTCAGTGTGACCAGGAGATCCTAAAACGTGTATTTCCGCAATAAAAATTTTTTCGAAATTTTTTTTCATTACAAGAATATCTGAGTCGGAAAGTGAAAATATCCGGGAAGCCAAAATCGCATTACGGTGGCTCGTGCCGCTTGCCAGCGACCAGGGTTGCCGTTTACCGTCCGAGGCCTGTAAGAGTGAAGGAGTCCGTGATAGGTACAGCATGAGTAAGTAAGACGAAAGATCCCCGAACGGCAACCTTGCCGGCATTAGAATCTCAACGTTTCAAGAGCGAGAGAGAAAGGCTCATATTCACCGTCCCTCTCAACTCCCGAAATTGTCCGAAGTCATCCGAAGCGCTGGGCTCACGTACGCGCGGATCGTGGAGTTGTGTATGTGCATGGTGGGGGAAATTCTCGATACTCCGGCCATTAACTTTAGCATCACTGAATAGAGTACGGACCGAATGAGAACTATCAAAACTTCCTCACTCTACCGCAAGCGGCGCTGCAGTCGGAAATCTTCGCATCTTACACCTCTGGGTATCCGCACACACCAGGTCGCAGGCAAGGAGATTGAGCCTAGGGCCAGTCACTGGGTCAAATCGCTGCGACCAGTCGCAGGTAGGAGATCCCGCCTTTAGTAAGGCCGTGATCAGAAGCTGGCCGGCCTATGAAAAAGGATCGCTTGCGCGAAAAGGGGTAGCCGTGCCGTTGCGGCGGGAAATAGGCCCTTGCGATTCGCGCCCCCGTAGGTGCACTGCTGGCGCCCTTCCTCCTCTAGGCAGCGTAAGAGGGAAAGATACACCGCCAGAGGTGAGCACACAGACTAGCTCCGGGGGTTTCCACCTTTGTGTGGCCGATAAGCCATGTGAAATCACGGGACCCCATGGCTTCCAAGATAGCATTCAGGAGGTGGAGCCGAACCATCTCCCCCGCATAGCTGAATAAAAAAAAATAGGGTAGTAGCTACCCTAGTAGCATTTTTGGTAGGCCAACGGTAGCCAACAGTTGGGAATTAGTTGGAATATAGTTAGTGTTTCTGCCTACAAATTCACAACGTAGGGCCTACAGCAAAAAAGTTACGACAGTTTGCCTGCGAATATTCAATGTTGAGCCTACAATTATTATGGTTGGTTAATTAACCAATAGTTACGACAGTTTGCCTGCGAATATTCAATATTGGGCCTACAATTACTATGGTTGGTTAATTATCAAAAAATTTACAACAATTATTAAATGTCGTCTTATAAACGTTAGAAAATTTGCTACATTCAAAAACCTGTTATTATTAGAGATGTACCGACTAGGGTTTTGGCCGACTAGCCGACTAGCTGATTAATCGGCCGCAAGAAGCCGACTAGTCGCCGACTAGTCGCCGATTGTAAAAGTGGCCGAATAGTCGGCTTAACCGACTAGTCGGCCACTATTCAGTACATCTCTAATAGCAAAGTTACAAAACTTGTTAGAAAAGGAGAACGAAAAATGGGCAAATATTCACAAAAAGGAGCCAATCAATCGGCCTTTTTTGCCGACTATTCGCCGACTAGTCGCCGACTACAAAAGTGGCCGGATAGTCGGCTTAACCGACTGGTCGGCCACTAGTCGGTACATCTCTAGTTATTATATTCCAAGTTGTGATTTTTCTTTTCTTATTTATGTGGGGATCAGGAACCCCCATAACATAAGAGGCGGATACGGAATACCCAAGAGAGGGAAGTCGGCGGTAGCCGAGTAGGCTAAGGCGGCTGATCAGTGCGCAACGAATCTAAAGATCGCAGGTTCGAGTCCCGCGTCCGAGGCTTCCTTTTTCCGTTTCCTACATATGGGGGCTCGTCCGGGATGGGGGGAGCACCGATCGTCACACGGAGCCGTCCACCTAAGGTCGTTGTCTGCGACGCGAAAAATAATAGACACCACGGTCGTTGTCCGCGACGCGAAAAATAACGTGACACACGGTCGTTGTCCGCGACGCGCAAAATAATGTGACGCAAGTGCGACGAATGACATTCGTGGGCGAATGTCGTCACAGGAGGGCCGAGTGTGGGGATCAGGAACCCCCATAACATAAGAGGCGGATACGGAATACCCAAGAGAGGGAAGTCGGCGGTAGCCGAGTAGGCTAAGGCGGCTGATCAGTGCGCAACGAATCTAAAGATCGCGGGTTCGAGTCCCGCGTCCGAGGCTTCCTTTTTCCGTTTCCTACATTTATAAATACGTAATGAGTACGTCTGCCTTGAGACCAATGTGAAATTTTAAGGAATGAGCTAAAGGTCGAATGATGATATTTTGTAGAATATTTCGCGTTACTGCACAGTTTCTATAAACAATTAATACTAGTTATGTAACTAGAAATTAGAAGTGTTTACAAGGAAATGTGTTGGGTAAGTGCGAACAGCGGTTGCTTCGTGGTTCCCGTCTGTCCGCGGTAGAGCACTGGTGTCGCAAACATAACCTACAGGACAGGATATAAAGACAACCGGAAAAGTGTAGAAGGTGAAACAAAAGAAAGCATAGTGTGCAGGGTAATTAAAACAAAAGAAGAAGAATCAATAGTAAGAAGTTATCAACCAGAAGAACCTGGGAGGAGACAAAGAACAAAATGAAGAGCGCCCACGTGTTGGGCTGGCCATGGAGGGAGTAATGGAAGACGCAAATTTCAGCAAATTGATAAACTATAAAAGGAAAGCAAGTCCCATGGAAGGGCCAAGAACAAAAAAAGAGGTAAAAGAAGCTATTCCGCTTAGGAATATATTCGATGTACTCAGTGTCAACGAAGATGGGGTTATCTCAGAAGGGAAGAAACAAAATATAGCTGGCAGTGTAACGGCTAAAAAAACAACCCCACCACCAATAGTAATACATGGCAATGCTGTTTCACATAAAGGGCTTACAGAAAAAATAAAAAGACATACAAAAGGAAAATTCTACATAAAATATAGTAGTAACAGGATAAGCATCTATACAAGCTGCGTCAGTATAATTAAATAATAATATAATTAAAAAATAATATTAGGTGTATGAATAAATTCTTTCCGATTTTAGGGTACAATAACAGTTCAATTTAAAAAATATGAAAACAACTCAATCATCGAAATAATTTCCATTATTGTTTATTACTTTTGTCATTATTCTGGCAGCTTATGAATACCACCGCGATAGAAATTCGGTAGATTTGTACTTATTATGTAAATCCAGTCGGAAAGAATTTATTCATACACCTAATATTATTTTTTAAATTTAGTTGTGTTGGCTGTTATTAAACTACGGATTTTTACCTCAATAACGAATTACGATCACTTGAACATTTTCTGTTACATTACCTTTTCGTTTATGCCTTATTTAAAAACGAAATTTACGTACTTCTTGTCCTCTCACTTCAAAAAATTATTATTTAAGATTCTGCTTTAAAAAAAAAATGTGTAACGCGGTTTCCGTCGATGCATGCCGACTTGCTTGTTCGTACGTTCGTAGCACAAGCGCGGTCGCCTACCGCGTAGCCAACGCTACCGCGGGAGCTCGTGCGGAAGGTCGCGCGCTCTGATTGGTCGGGGTTTTTTGTTAATATCTCCTTAACGAAGCTTCGGACAATATTTTCGCTAAGGAAAAAGTTGTTTCAAATCACCCCCTGAGTCACCCCTGTCAAGGAAATCCGACATTTTTGGACACCCTGTATGCGGAAACACTGCGACAACAGTCCGAATGCATTTCCGATACCCTTCGTGCTCTGCACAAATGATAGTTAAAAAATTTTTGTCACATCTTCCGCAGCTTGATTCTTCGGATATGACTTCATCATGTGCTTCGTGAATTTGAAGGCTTCGTCACCCACGATGACGTGTAGCACCACTATGCCAGATCCTGGCACTGCCTTCTCAGTGGGAAAATTGAAAGTTCCCGTCTGAATCTGTCGATCCGTCACCCATTTTTCTAATATCCCACTGTCCCCTTCTTTTCCATAGGCCCCAACGCAATTATAATAAATTTATAGTCGGTATTGACTAATGCTAATAGCACGAACGAGAAATAATCCTTGTAATTGAAATACAACGATCCGCTAGTTTTGGGACACACTACCCTAACGTGCTTCCCATCGATTGCTACGATGCGATTTGAAAAATTCCATTTTGCAGAGAATTGCTGTGCAATTTTTCTAAAATTCGAACCACTGGGCTGCGGCAGAAATGTTGGTACTAATCTGCGGCATAGATGTTTCAGAGCATCTTTTACAATTTTGCCGATATACCCTAGCGAAATTCTGAATGCAAATGACAGGGATTGGAATGAGTCCCCAGTAGTAAGGAACCTGCAAAAAATATAGCCAACCGCAGCGGGTATGTAACCGTCACAACCAAATTCTATATTGTAAACTAATTTTTGAATCTCCATTTGTAATTATTCAATTGCTAACAATTGCATAACATCATTGATCTTTTTGTTTATAACTTTTTTCTAATTGTTTAAACAATTGTTTAACTTTTACTGTTTGATAGATCTAATTAAAAGAAGTAACTTTCGTCTGGAGATTTTTTTTCTATCTCTTGCAGATTGCGAGTTAGAAAATAAAATCCGAAAATAGCCGAATTTGCAGGGGTTAATTTCACCCCCTTAGAGCGATTTTGGGCAGTAAAAAAAATTGCGTTGTAATCAGGAGGAAATTCCCTACATATCCACAAAGTTTCAGAATATTTTGAATTTCCGGGATCTTCCCTTGTAAGTTACTATTAGTTTTTATAAATTAAGTTTTTCATATTTTAAATAATGTTTTAGATTTTTCGCCACTGGAATGTCTTTTCGAACATTGGACACTATATAATTTTGTGTTGTGTGAAGATAGCAGCAATGACAATGGCATATATACGCAAAATATTTCATCAGGAAATGGTCTGCTAAAAGAAGTTGTAGCGATCGGCAGTGAAGGCGTTATGCAAGACCGAATAAACAAGTTATGGACATTTGCAACGCATTCGTAGACTGGTTCATTTCGCCTGCGGGAGAAGTTCCTTGGCAATATGAAGCCATAATAAAATAATATTTTATTATTTGTTATATGTATATATTTATATTATGTTTTATATTATGTATAATAATAAATTGATTATAATTTCGACCGTATATATGAGATAATTCAAAATTCAATTAGTTTCGGCGCACTGGTTCGGTCAATTTAAAAAAAAAAAAAGAAAATTAATATAAAGGCTGTTTTGCGATTTTTTTTTTAATATATTTCCGACGTTTCGGTCATTGATTGTGACCCTTATCAAGGAAAGAAGAATAGAAAAGAAAAATGCGTTTGCCTTTAGGTGAGAATTTTTCGCTTAGCCAAAGACGTGCGTCGAGCGCGTCAGCTAGAACACGACTGAGGTAAACAGCAAAAGCAAACCAGGAGACTCTAGAGGTTGAATATAATACGGTACCGACTAAATTCGAAAATTTCTGAAAGAAACGGTATCTCAAACCTCTCCAAGGGTCACAATCAATGACCGAAACGTCGGAAATACAGGGTGTCCCAAAAATGCTGCGGTTCCTTAAAGGGGGTGATTCGGGGGGATATTGCAAACAACTTTTTCCTTTGCGAAAATGCCCTCCGAGGTTTCGTTAACGAGATATTAATAAAAAGCACCGACCAATCAGAACGCGAGCCTTCCGCTGGAGGTCCCGCGCTAGCGTGGCCGCGCGCCGGGCCGCGCTGTGACTACGAACAAGCAAGGCGGCATGCATCGAAGGAAATTGCGTAGAATGGCAAATGAAAAAGACGTAACAAAAAATCGAACCTTTTGCCATGCTTTGTTTGCCATTTAAAGTGAATAATGAATAAAGGATAAATGGATGAAAATCACGTTTAACGTAAAAAGACGAATACACCTTTTTTTTAGAAGATTCGAAAATAATAATTATTTGAAGTCGGAGGATAAGGAATACGTAAAATTCCTTGTGTTAATAACATATCCACGAAAAGGTAATGTAACAGGAAATTAACGAAAAGTGATCGTAGTTCGTTATTGTGATAAAAATCCGTAACTCAATAACGGCCAGCACTGTTGCTGATAACGAATAAGTCTGTTTAAAAAGCCCGAATAAATATTTTCGTACGAGAATTTTGAGAATTATCGCCGGAAATAAGCCATAGCTTGCGTTAAATTTAAAAATGAATGATCACCATTAAAGGAACTAAAACTCACCCTTGTAGAAAATTCACCTGCAACTTGAAAACTTGTGTCACTGGGTCACTGAACCGATCCTGGTCATCGATGGACGAGCCCAGTGCACAGCTGATCCCAGGTATACGACACTACCCAAAGTTAAGGTTCGCAATGTCAGGTGCGTTCAGATCATCCTACCGAATATTCACTTCACTGCACGGCTACTAACACTGATCACTTAATTTACTTTTCATGGAACGTGTTGTTGCTACGTTATAAAAATTGGTGGAAATGAATTTTTACTTGGCGTTCGGAGGCGTGGGTAATTCCCGCGCAAATTCTCACGCTGCAGCACTTGCGTCCTCGTTGTTCGGGGGGTACACACAGAACATCGCGTAATACTCTCGAGCAGAGAACATTTGTCTGCGACGCGATTGCTGACTGCTGACTGACAAGATTTTTTCCAAGCGACTTTTTCTATCCCCAAATAGTTTCTCTCGTTCCATTATGAGTTGACCCCCACCAGGCCAAGAGGCTTCAGGTAAAAAGAAGCCAGCACATTTTCGGAACACACGTGTTTTGCAGAAGTGCAACGAAAACTTTCACAAAAGCCCGCGCTCCGTCCTTCTACTGCCATTGTACCCATTGCTTCGAGATAGAAAACAGACACCACGTGTATCGGTTCGAAAGGGTCCGAAGGGAAGAGACGCAGAAAGTCTTCGAGTTGCTATAAAGAAGAAAATGCATACCATTCCTGTTTCCCCTTTCTGACACCCTGAGTTCGCGTCTGCTACGAGGCGGAACCAAGTAAGTCATAAATTATCCGAAATAGTAGGAAACCGTTCTCTACCGCCGACTTGCGGGACAATACGGTCATAAACCGCGACCCTGGCGAAATGCTCTGGCTGATCAGCCTGATTAATTTGGGAGAACTAGAAATTACAGAGTATTATCCAGCATCAATACGTCTCGCGGAGAGACACAGGAAAAGAAGGGATAGTGCGCTGACTGCGCGTAGTCCCTCCTGCTTCGTCCTACCCTCAAATTAAAGACGGATCCCTTATCTCTCGAGTATAAACAAGTGCTCGAATTTCAAAACACAAGCACGCGTCGACGTATTCGGTGCGAGAGACTGTGGGCTTGAGGTCCGATTGGCCCCAAACTAACCAATCTGCCCTGCATCCCTCCCAAATGGCCACTGTCCTGAAGAGGCCCTCTTCACAGCAATATCTCCTCCCCAAGGCCCACCTTCTCTCGCACGGAATACGTCGACGCATGCTTTTGTTTTGAAATTCGAGCGCGTGTTTAGACACGAGAGATAAGCAGGCCCGATTGGTTAGTTCAGGACCAATCTCCTCCCCAAGGCCCACCTTCTCTCGAACGGAATACGTCGACGCATGCTTTTGTTTTGAAATTCGAGCGCGTGTTTAGACACGAGAGATAAGTAGGCCCAAATGGTTAGTTCAGGACCAATCGAAGTTCAAGCCCGCCTTCTCTCGCACGGAATACGTCAACGCGTATTGTCCCTGAATTTATACTCGAGAGATAAGGGATCCGTCTTTAATTTGAGGGTAGGACGAAGCAGGCGGGACTACGCGCAGTCAGCGCACTATCCCTTCTTTTCCTGTGTCTCTCCGCGAGACGTATTGATGCTGGGTAATACTCTGTAATTTCTAGTTCTCCAAAATTAATCAGGCTGATCAGCCAGAGCATTTCGCCAGGGTCGCGGTTTATGACCGTATTGTCCCGCAAGTCGGCGGTAGAGAACGGTTTCCTACAGTTTCGGATAATTTATGACTTACTTGGTTCCGCCTCGTAGCAGACGCGAACTCAGGGTGTCAGAAAGGGGAAACAGGAATGGTATGCATTTTCTTCTTTATAGCAACTCGAAGACTTTCTGCGTCTCTTCCCTTCGGACCCTTTCGAACCGATACACGTGGTGTCTGTTTTCTATCTCGAAGCAATGGGTACATTGGCAGTAGAAGGACGGAGCGCGGGCTTTTGTGAAAGTTTTCGTTGCACTTCTGCAAAACACGTGTGTTCCGAAAATGTGCTGGCTTCTTTTTACCTGAAACCTCTTGGCCTGGTGGAGGTCAACTCATAATGGAACGAGAGAAACTATTTGGGGGTAGAAGAAGTCGCTTGGAAAAAATCTTGTCAGTCAGCAGTCAGCAATCGCGTCGCAGACAAATGTTCTCTGCTCGAGAGTATTACGCGATGTTCTGTGTGTACCCCCCGAACAACGAGGACGCAAGTGCTGCAGCGTGAGAATGTGCGCGGGAATTACCCACGGCTCCGAACGCCAAGTAAAAATTCATTTCCACCAATTTTTATAACGTAGCAACAACACGTTCCATGAAAAGTAATTAAGTGATCAGTGTTAGTAGCCGTGCCGTGAAGTGAATATTCGGTACGTTGACCTGGACGCACCTGACATTGCGACCCTTAACTTTGGGTAGTGTCGTATACCTGGGATCAGCTGTGCACTGGGCTCGTCCATCGATGACCAGGATCAGTTCAGTGACCCAGTGACACAAGTTTTCAAGTTGCAGGTGAATTTTCTACAAGGGTGAGTTTTAGTTACTTTAATGGTGATCATTCATTTTTAAATTTAACGCAAGCTGTGGCTTATTTCCGGCGATAATTCTCGTACGAAAATATTTATTCGGGCTTTTTAAACAGACTTATTCGTTATCAGCAACAGTGCTGGCCGTTATTGAGTTACGGATTATTATCACAATAACGAACTACGATCACTTTTCGTTAATTTCCTGTTACATTACCTTTTCGTGGATATGTTATTAACATAAGGAATTTTACGTATTCCTTATCCTCCCACTTCAAATAATTATTATTTTCGAATCTTCTAAAAAAAATGTGTATTCGTCTTTTTACGTTACACGTGATTTTCATCCATTTATCCTTTATTCATTATTCACTTTAAATGGCAAACAAAGCATGGCAAAAGGTTCGATTTTTTTGTTACGTCTTTTTCATTTGCCATTCTACGCAATTTCCTTCGATGCATGCCGCCTTGCTTGTTCGTAGTCGCAGCGCGGCTCGGCGCGCGGCCACGCTAGCGCGGGACCTCCAGCGGAAGGCTCGCGCTCTGATTGGTCGGTGCTTTTTATTAATATCTCGTTAACGAAACCTCGGAGGGCATTTTCGCAAAGGAAAAAGTTGTTTGCAATAACCCCCCGAATCACCCCCTTTAAGGAACCGCAGCATTTTTGGGACACCCTGTATATTAAAAAAAAAATCGCAAAACAGCCTTTATATTAATTTTCTTTTTTTTTTTTAAATTGACCGAACCAGTGCGCCGAAACTAATTGAATTTTGAATTATTATGTATAATACCTTCTGATTTTTAAAGTGTAAAGTTTTAAAGTGCATTTCCACTTTTATCACCGGCTCTTCTTATATCGTATATAATAGGATGATTTTGAACGCCACAAATCAATTGTTCTTGTAAATCCATCTTATATATAGAATTATATGACGTACGAAAACGCGTTCCGACTAATAACTGTTTTATTTCGTCCGACGAAACGCGGCAACGTACCGCATTGCTGTTTAATACAGAAATAATGCCATAATAATATATATTCATTCGGCCGACAGGTGGCTTTACGTTCGTGCATAGATAATTATCGCTCTCCGTTACTTCTTTAATTTTTCGGGCAAATCGCTTTTCCGTGAGTGTGTATGTAGTTCATCCCATAGTCAGAGTGCAAGTGATTGTTGATCATAATCCGCGGAGCCGGTTCTCGTCGCTATTGCCGTATATTTCTGGAAAGAATATCGCCAATTCTGGGAAGTCGTTAGTCGTGAGCCATTGTGATCAGCCGTTGAGGTTTTTGTATTTCTAGTCTGTTTACATACAATACGCAGATTACCTCACTAGGTCAGTGGGCCAGTGCTGAACGTTGCACAGGTGTCAGGTGCCATCTATATTTGGGATAACGAGTTCCCAATTAATAACGCTAATTCTACCTTATCGGCGACGTTGGACCATGCCTACTTGTGCACAATGTTCGAAATTCTTACCGAAGTCAGGCCTGTGCACCGGTTGCAACCTAGACAACAATCGCAGGATGATTAATCCAACTACTGCAACATCAGCCTCTGTCTCCCAACGTAATACTAACTATTCGGCTCGTATGTCGCATATCCCGTATGATCTGCCCAATATAAACGCTGCTCTTTCTGACATACGGGGTCAACTTCACTGTCTTAGCGATATAAAACAGAGTTTATCCAAGCTCGATGACATCACTGCTACAGAGGGAATGCATGGAGCGCGTCGAAAACTTGCAGCGGTCATTTTATGACGTTCCTCGACGTGTTGATGGTTTATCCTCGGCCCAACATCAACTAACAACACGATGTGACAATCTTGAGCGGCCCATTGCTACGCGCGTTGATGCCTGCCTACCGCCTACAACGGATACGGCGCCAACAGGGACGATTTCATCTATCTCGCGGAGACTTCAGCGACTGGAGGAAGTTAACTGGCACCCTGAACTTGCCGTCACGGGACTACCAGACTTCCCAAATACTTCTATAATAGATGTTATTTCCTCTCTTGCTATTATTCTCAATAGCAAGAAATCCAAAAATAAAACGTTGATAGTGGGATTCACGTCTGCTATCATTCGGGATTCTTGGCTAAATAAGAAGAGAGCTAAAAAAGGTCTCGAAGCTGTTGAAGTCTTCCCAAATTGGCCGGAAACCAGGATCTATATAAATGAGAGATCATCTGCTGAGGAGCGCCGAATCTTTGCTGAGGCGAAGGAATTTGCAAAAACTCACAACTTCCTGTACGTCTGGATGAGAAGAGGAGTCACATACATTCGCAAGGACAGCAGCGTAAAGGCTACACGGTTTCTCCTGTGTCAGGCTTCCCAAGTTGGGAATGAGCTTCTCAGCGCAGAGGGACCACCTGGACCACATGCTGGAACGTCTGTGCCGAACTTCCCTGCGCCGCGCGGTTCTCCAAGCGCCACTAATTCACTACCGCATAATATTTCACCTCAGTCCTATCCTCATAGCAATATGCATTATACTCCGTTAAATTCTCCTCTTACTCGGACCGTCTTGGACGTTGATGTGCGCACTCCGCTCAACGCTATTTTACTCTGACCGACTCGGATACTCATGGATCACCTGCAGCTTTGGACCGCGCCTCTCCTAGGGCATCTCATCCCTTCACTCCCAACTCCGCCTCTTCAAGATCTGCTACGATCTTCTCACCGTCAACCTGTTCGTCTTCTTTGTATTATACCGCCAACGCATCCGCTTCTAGCTCTAGTTTAGTAAATAATACGTTAGTACTTAATACCAAGAATTTTTCTGTCGCTCACATAAATATCAGGTCGCTTGTTGCGCATTTCTCCGATATAATTGATTTGCTCTCTAGCCTTAATTTTGACGTTCTAACTATTAGTGAAACATGGCTTCCCGATGCTATACCTTCGTCCTCATTTGCTATTCCGACCTACACCTTCTTTCGGTCTGACCGTAAATCTTGCCTTAAACACCGCGGAGGAGGTGTGGCTGTCTACGTTAAACGTGACATTTATTGTACATCCATCACTAACAATTTATTATTAAAATAGGTAGCAGGATGGTGCCGACGAGTCTGGACCGTTCGAAACCCGCGTACTTACTTAGCGACGCCGAGCGGGAGCGCGTAACCGAGCCGACGCGGATCCCGACGTCGACGGCGGGCGCGGACGATTCTCCGAGAACGCCCGCGCCGAAAGCCGGCAGCGAGAAGACAACGAGATCGGGCCGACAGGTGCGATTTCCCGGTAGATACCTTGCCGGTATTGGAAGCGTTGGCGTCGGCAAGCGGGTGTGTAAGACAAACTCTATTTAACCAGACTCTAGCATATAAGACATAGCATACAACTGACTTTAAGACGTGGCGTGCATTGTATTCGAACGTATATCGATCATACCCTCGATTACTGCTGGGGGGGGGGGGGGGGGGGGGCATGTGGCGAGCGAAACCCGTTAACAGAACGTAGGTTCGTGGAAAGAGCGCGGACCCAAACAAACAAACGACGCGAGGCACGACCTCTCCTCATCCTTAGGAGAGCCGTTAGAGTCTCGGGTAGAGAGGCGAAGCGTATCTCGCAAGTTCGACGTGAGCTAGCACAGCGAGCGACAGCGAGCGAAGCAATCTAATAAACCAGTCATTATTTCACCTAAAAGTCTCACTCATTTATTACGGTACCCCTACACTAATTAAAACAAAATTAATTAATTAACCTTCAGAGGCCACAGTGTCAGCGCCACCCGATTCATCCACATATGGGTTAGCGCTACCCTGTGCGTTCTGTTGCCTATATCTCTGGATGTGCTGCATCGTTCTTGATGTTTTTGCTTTTAATCAATTCGTAAGACAATAAGGAAAAAGAATATATATAGGAGATTTAGTCATAAATCAATTGGTACTCAAAATATCTTGAAACTAATGAGATCAAGTGTGTGAAAGTTTTGAAGAATTTGTTATTCTTTCTTTTAATCACAGTTTCTTTCAGAAAAAGATACGAGAGTTTAATTATACAGCAATCGAAAGGGCTCGCGTCATATTTTGAGGAAAAAATACTATAAACGAATTGGTGTTGCTAAACTGAATAAATTAGTATAAATTGCATTAAAATCTTTTTCTCTCTTTCTTGTCTCAGTGGTGTCTTGTCTTGTTTTATTTATTAACAAAGACAATTAACATTTTTGTCGGAGAGCAGCGCTAAGTATTTTGAACAAAATATTTATTCGTATTAAAATATTTATTGGTATCAAAATATATCTGCTTAAAATTACTTAATACATTTTTTGTTTGTATAAATAGCCATTTGTGATAATTGGCGCAATTTTTGTATATCATTACTTTTGTAAAGTTAAATATAGCATATTAATAAATTTGTATTAATTTACGACAATGTTTTTAAATGGGATTCTTTTTTATGGGATTATACATATACTCGGCGCTCTTTTTTATTCCTTTTTTTTAAAAACGTAATTTTGTGGGGATTTCACACATTTTGTAGTGTTTATTGATAACTGGATAATTTTTTCACCCCCTCGGGATTATTTTTTTTAACAATATATTATATTGTCATCCAAACTACGCACGCCTGCAAAGCTACAAGACAATTGGATTGGTGGAATTGGTTTAAATTTGTATTTTCTGATATGAAGCAAACATACAAGAAGCATACAGAGGAACGAAGCTGTATAAAATCGTTTAATTAATATAATACTATGTCATAATAAATTTTTTTCTCTGACATAGATCACACTGCATCATCTTCGTCTTTGATTACCTGTAAATATATAAAATCCACATTTTAGTTACAACTTAACGTAGAACTTATATAGAAATAGAGTGGCCCTTTGCTATAGTAAGTGTAGAGATTACAAAATGTGTCCGAAGGAGGTGAGAGCGTATGGCAGAATGTCTTGTCGCAGGAAATTTAAATGTTAATGGTAATTTGGCGAAAATGAATGAACTGTTCCAATATATTTTTAACGCACAATGGCTATAATAAAATTAATAATATTAATAAAATTAATTTATGTTTATTGGTGTATTGAAATAAATATATTGTTAATGGGAAACTAATATAATTAATGAATAGCATGGGAACTACTGTGGATTTTAAAGTATTACGAATATCTTTCACAAAAGATTCAAAAGTATCAAGGGAGATATGTTTTCAGCGTATTTTATTCACTAATGTGGCTTGCTCTACATTGCAAGCAGTCCGCCATAATTTTCTTAATAATTCTCAATGTTATGTCTTTTGACAAATTTTGTCGATTTACCTTATTTGGCAAATTTCCAGAAACTTGTGCGAAAGAAGATGCTTCTCTGTCTATTTAACCTTCACCGGACAAACGCCAAGCCTGTGCATTCCCTTCATTTCTATCCAAGGCTGTGCGTCCCCTTCATTTATATCCAAGCCTGTGCGTCCCCTTCATTGATATTGTAGGATCTGAGAAAGAATGAGAGTGAGTGCGTATGTACGTGTTTGAATTTGGCGCTCTGGCACATGTGACGTCAGAGCGATAGCGAGGAGCGATCCTGTAATCAGCCAGGAAACCGCGAGGCAGTTCGGCATGAGACTTCGATCCGTGTAAATCTATTCTGTACTTTCTTTTGACGCGCTGTTATACAGCTATTATACTTTTCTTCTACTAATTACGAGTTTAACCGTTTATTCCAATACCGTGTCCACCGTCAATCCCTACAATATCCAAGCCTGTGCGTCCCCTTCATTTCTATAAGCTTTATATAGTAGTAGTAGTAGTTTATTTTTGTTTCCCCTTGGGGATTACAATCCGACCCATTACAATTTCCTCTTATACCTACATTTCTCTTAACCTATTCCTCCCATCCATTCCTTATACCTATTCATTAGCCTATTCCTTATCTCTACTCCTTACACCTAGTCCTTACATCTACGCTTTACATCTATTTACTTAACCTATTCGCCTCTTATTCTACGCTCTCTTATCCTACACGCCAGCTTTCCGCTCGCCCGCTCGCCACTCGCCCGCTCGCTCGTTCGCCCTCTCTCCCGCTCGCCCACACGCTCGCTCGGGCCCTCCTCTCCTCCACGCCTGCTACCCACTCCTCCCTACCTTCCCTTCCTTACCCCTTGACCCCCGCTTCCGCACGCCACCACTCACTCTCATTCCTTCCTCCCTCACTCCCCTATTCCCCCTTCCCCTCTCCTCTCCTCCACTCTCCTCATCCACTCCTCCCCTCCTCCCTCGTCATCCATTACTTCCCCCACTCTCTCCTGCCACCCCCCTTCCTCCCAACCCATGCACTCCTCCCACACATGCTCCCACGTTTCCTCTCTCCACCCACATATCCTACACTTCCTCCTTTCCTCCTCCTCCCAATATCTCCCTCCCCTCATCTCATTGCCCAGCCTAAACCTCGCCATCCTTTGCCACCTGCTTTCCCCCATCCCTTCTTTAGGTACCCTGGTACCCCCACCCCCTTCACCACCTTATACCACCTATTATACTCCGATTCTCTTATCCTATCCCACCTCTCCTCCTCCTGCATTCTTCTCTCCCTACCCACCAACTCCTCTCCCCTCAGCTCCCCTCTTCCCCTCATTCCTTCTATCCCCTCTATTGTCCACCCTCTCCCTTCATAGTATTCCTTCCTTTCCTCCTCCCATCCCCCCAGTGCTTTTCCCCTCCTTGCCCTCCCTTTAATCTCCTCCCAACACCTCCTTGCTATCTCCCCCCCACCCCCCTCATCCAGCTTCCTTTCGTACTCCCATGCCCTCATCCCCGCCTTCCCTCTCACCATCTCCCTCTGCATCTCCTCCCTTACCAAGTACCCTGGAGTGCATCTCTCCACTCCCAGCACCCATCTCATATACCTTTCCTCCAGTTTCTCCACTCTGCTCCTTTCCTTCCATCCCCATACCTCCACCCCATAACTCACTATAGCCCACACTAGTTTGTCGAATAGCCATATTCTCCTCCCCCAGTCTTTCCCAAACCTCCTCTTTTCTATCCCCCACACCTGTCCCATTACCGCTGCCCCCTTCCTCACTCTCTCCTCTATGTGCGCCTCCTGCCCCCCATTTCTCATCAGCACATACCCCAAATATTTAAATCTTTTCACGTCACCTTCTTCCATCTCCCCCCCCCCACTTTTCTACATCTCATAATCTTTGTCTTTCCCTCATTCAACTGCAATCCTTTCTTATCCAGGTACCTTTCCAATTTTCCCATTATCCCTCTCATTCCTTCTTCCTCTTCCGCCAGCACCGCAATATCGTCCGCGTATGCCATTGTAAAAATTTTCTTCCCCCCCACCTTCACCCCTCCCCCCCACCTTCACCCCTCCCCACCCTCCTTTCTCCATTTCCTCATCAATATCCGCCATCAATATCGTGAATAGGCTGGGGCTCAGTGGGCACCCCTGCCTCACCCCCCTTGCCGTCCAAAATCCTTTCCCTCCTCTTCCCCCACCCTCACTCTACATATCGTCTCTCCTAACACTTCATCACATCTCCTCACCAGCCCCTCCCTCACTCCTCTCTCCCTCATTGCCCTCACCAGTACCTCCCTATCGACCGAATCAAAAGCCGCCTTCATGTCCACGAAAAGCACTATCAGTCTACCTCCTTTTCTCTCCACCTGCCTGTTAATCAGGTAGTTCAACACATACACGCTATCCACGCATCCCATCCCCCTCCTAAAACCCGCCTGACTCGGTGGCAAAATCCCCTTTTCCTCCACCTCCTTCCTCAGCCTCTCCGCTAGCACCGACGCGTACACCTTATATGCCGTTTGCGTCAGTGTTACCCCTCTATAATCATCCACCCTTTTTCCCACCCCTTTTTTCACCACCGGCACCACCACTCCTACCTTCCACTCTTCCGGCCATCCCTCCCCTTTCCATACCCTGTTACATATCTCCCACAGCCATTCCTCCACTTCCTCCCCTCCGTACTTCCATACCTCATTCGGTATTCCGTCCCCTCCCATCGCCTTTCCGTCTTTCACACCCCTCAGCACCCTTCTTATCTCCTCTTTCTCTATATCTCCCTCCTCATCATCTCCCCTCCTTCCTTCTATCCCCCTTCTTACCCTCCACTCTACTCCCCCCAACAACTCCTTAAAATACTCTTCCCACTCCTCCAGCTTTATCTCTTCATTTACCCCCCTTCTCTTCTTCCTTTCTCTATTTACCACCTTCCATACTTGTCCCTCATTCCTTACTCCCTCCAGCTCCTTCTCCCATATTTCCATCTCCTTTTTTTTCCTCTCCTCACACAGCCTCCTATACTCCTTTCTACTCTCTGCATACATTTTTCCATCCCCTCCTTCCCTTCTCCACTTTCTCAGCTCTTGCTTCACCCTCCCTTTCTTCTCTCTACACTTTTCCTATTTTCCCCATTGCCCCTTTTACTCTTTTCTTCAACTCCGCCCATTCCTCCTCTATTCCTCTTTCTCTCCCCTCTCTTTTTCCAAACTTCTCCACAAATGCCTCCTTGCCTTCCACTGTCCAATTTCCTCTCCCCTCTCTCCTTGTCCCCCCTCTCTTCAACCCTTCCTCCTGACCCCCCTCTTCCCCCCTCAGCCAAACTATTACCGGGTGGTGATCCGAATCTATTCACTCCCCTACCTCCATCCTGTCTACCCCCTCCCTCATTTCTTCATTTCCCAACACGTAATCTATTACCGACTTCCCCCTCCCCCCTGTGTATGTCCATTCGCCCTCCTCGTCCCCCTCTTCGTTTCCGTTAAGAATCCCCCACCCCCTCTCCCCCAAGTACCTGCATAACCTCCTCCCATCTCCATTCACCACCTTATCCTTCGGCCTCCTGCTTCCCAATTCTCCTCCCCCCTCCTCCACCTCTTCTCCCATCCTTCCCCCTTCCTCTCCCGTCCTCGCATTAAAGTCCCCCCCAATCACCACTCTCACCCCCTCCTCTCTCTCCTCTGTCCACCGCTCCAATTCCTCCAGCTTCCTTTGCAAGTCCTTGTTTACATACACCCCTACAACTCTCCACCACCTCCCCCCCCCCCCAATTTCACCTTCCTCATCATTATCCCTTCACTTTCCTTTTCCTCTCCCTGCCCTACTTCCAATCCCTTTCTCACACCCATCATCATCCCTCCCATCGCCCTTCCCTTTTTACTCTCCCTCGTGGCCCATTGCTTTTCCCACACGTAACCCTTCGGTATTCTCCCCCTTACATACTCCCACTCCCTTTCCTCCATCCATGTTTCGCTCAATACTATTACATCCCACTCCTCCAGACCTCTCCAAAAATCTTCGTCCTTGTTCCTCACTCCAGCCACGTTCCAGAACGCTATCTTATACCTTCTTTTTCCTCCTAGTTCTCTCCCCCCCTTACCCTCCAACCCCTTCCCCCTTTCCCTTACCCCTCGTTTCCCTGCTCCTCCAACCACCTTTCCCCTAACTCATCCCACCTTCTCATCTTTCCGTTAACCCACATTTTCATGTATCCTGTCTGTACTTTTTTCCCCGTCTCCCTTTCCCTCTCCGCCTCTCTTTCCACCTTCCACCTCGCCCTCCTTTCCTCCTCCGTTAAATCGTCATCTACTCTTTCCCTCCTCCCTTTCAGTTTTCTCCTCGCCTCCATCACCTTCCTCTTCTCCTCCCTCCCCTCCAGTTTCACCAGCACCATCTCGTTCCCTGTCTTCCCTGTTCTCCCTACCCTTCTCACTTCCTTTATCCCTCCCTCATCCAGCCCCATCCTTGCCCACAACTCATTCACCTCCTTCTCCACCTCCTCCCCTTCTATCTTCATCCCCCTTACCACCACATTGTTTCTTCTCTTCTCCCTCTCCTTCCTATCCTGTCTCAGCTCCATCCTTCTCAGCCTTAGCCTACACTCCTCCATCCCTCCTCCGCCCTCCGACTCCCTTTCTCCCGTCCCCTCCTTCTCTTTTTCCCACCTCTCCATCTTCTTTATCATCACCTCCATCCTCTCTTCCCTCTCTCCCATTCTCTCCACCTTTTCTTCCACCTTTTCCCTCCTCTTTTTCTCCTCTTTCCTTTCCTCCTCCCACCTCCTCCTCTCCTCCCTCCATTCCTCCATCACCTTTCTTCTCTCCTCCCTCCATTCCTCCATCACCTTTCTTCTCTCCTCCCTTTCCCTCCTCATCTCCTTCTTCATCTCCTCCTTCTCCTCCCTCATTTCCTTCATCATCTCCCTTATCATACTCACCACACTTCCCAAATCCTCTTTCCCTTCACTTCCCTCCCATTTCCCCCCTCCCTCGGGTGACCTCTTCGTCTTCACACTTTTCTTGAACCCAGCCCCCTTTACCTCCTCCTCCACTCCCTCTTCCCCCTCCCTCTCCTTCCTCTTTTTCCCCCAGTACAGGTCTAAACTCCCCGCCCCGCTGCCCACGCTACTCGCACTACTTATACTGTAACTCCTTCGCCTTTCCTCCCCTTTCATCTTTCCTTTCTCCTTCATTGCCTTCTCACCATTCCCCTTCCCTCCTTCCGTTCCCTTGCCTTCCTCCATTTATTCTCCTCCTCTCGTTACCCTCCCTCTGCCCTCTTCTCTTTTCCCTTTTACCCTTTTCCCTCTTCCGTTACTTTCTTCCTCTTCCTTTCTACTCCTTTTCAAATCTCCCGCCTCTCTGACACCTCTTTCCTCGTTCCTCTCCTGTCCACTGGAACTCTTTCTACACCTTTTCAAATCTCCCGCCTCTCCGACAACTCTTTCTTCGTTCCTCTCCTGCCCACCAGATCCCTCTACCTGCTCCTCTACCTTTCTTTTCCCGCCACCCAGCACCTATCTTTCTACCTAACCTCCAAATCTCTCACTTCCCTCCTCTTGCCTCAACACCCACACTCCCTGTCCTTCTACCTTCACCCTTCACAACCCCACACCTCTCCCCCACCTTCTCCACTCACTCTCTATCCACCCCCACACCACTTTCACACACTTTTCCGTCTCTCAGCCAGCACTCCAAACACACACTTCTACCACGCTCGCGTCCGGAAACGGAAGTCCTATAAGCTTTATATAGAAACTCTAAATTAAAAATGGCTTACTGGTATAAAAATATCTAGCAATTTAAATGCAATTTGTTACAATATATTATTATTTTGTACACGCATGGTACAAATTTTCAGAAAGTTATGCGAAAGAAGATGCTTCTCTGTCGGATCGAACCTTTTGCGGACAACTTCCAAGTCTGCGACTCTACATAAAAAGTCTGATAAAAAATTTTGGCGACATACCTTGATAATTGAGATAATAATTCAGTGTCCTATATGGTGTAAAAACTCGTGACATTTGAAAAATGTTGACTACTTACCTTATTTGACACTTGGCAGGTTATGATGGTTTGACGCTAGCTAGGTTACGTTTACCTTGACAGATGTGCTTTCTGTCTGGCTGTCACGTGACAACAATTTGTTACGAAACCTTCAACCAATGAACGACGTGCCTGAGAGACATTTCCTCTCCCTTTCATGTTCCACTCCTGCCCACACTTGACTACGGAGAAAAATCTCTTCCAAAATTCCAACTTTGCATTGAAATATCTCAGCTCATAAGGCACGTAGGAACAAAACGAAGACACTTTCCTTATGTAAATCAAACCCAAGCTATCCATTAAGACCATTCAAAGTCTAATCGGATCAGCAATTTTGAGATTCGATAATCTCAGGGTTCTTGATAGCGGGTCGTGGCATTATAGAGCACAGAGTGCCTCGCGCTGCGGATATACCTATATATACTTGGCGCGAGACACTACCGTGTATCTTGATATCTACGTTTCTATCTTTCAAAAGGCATGTATTTCACTTTTGATAACTCACAAATACTGTACATATAATAAATTGACGAAGAAAAAAGACATTCCTAGCGTTATAGTGACACTGAGTGGCTGAACCCACAGACTACATTTACAATGAGTTTACTCGGCTGCTTCTGGAGTACTAGCGATCCTCGGGAGGGCGGGGGGGGGGGGGGGGAGGACTTGTAGCAGAGGTATCAAACTTTTTTCCCCGAAAGCCCTAACTCCCCATACTTTACCGTTCAGAAATGCCAGGTGTTTTCAGGGCGGACTGGATTAGCGTAACCCACTGTGGTCTCCGAGGGTTAATGAATTACTAATAAAATATGATTTTTATCGCAAATGAATGATCATTAATTTAAACAAAACGATATTCGGCTACTTCCCTTACTATTCGACTTTTCCTTATAAGTTCGAAACGAAAAGTTTCCCCAACATGCGACTTAAACAATTTAAAACGGCATTAAATAAAGTATCAAATAAACAGTTTTCAATTTTTTATCACGATTGAGTTAACAAATAGAAAAAGTAAATAAATAGATGAAAAAAATATTAAATTATACATCATTAGAAAGGAATAGTGTTATCCCATACTGGTAACGTGTATTTTACGCTAATACATTTGAACTGACTGTCAATTCGAAACATTTGAACTGATTGTTTCACCATTGTTGCCGATACGATAGAGATAACCAAACATTGTTGCCAATATCGTAGCATTATTAGTTGGCTCTATCATTTTGGGACATATTTCTGTTTTATTTTTAAATTTTATACCAGAAAAAGTTTTTTGTTTTGTGTTATTTATGCAAAAATACATATTAAATAAACATACGAATAACGTGGTATTATATTTTTTTCTAACCTAACCCGAATTTTTAGAACTGCTATTTTCTAAGGTGGCTCTATCATTCTGGGACGCACCTTAAATGGGCGAATATCGGACGGAGGCGTTTTGGGTTACACGGCATTTGGAAAAGCATTGTCAGACAAGTTACTTTAAATCCCAGAACCTGCTATATTGCCAAATATTGCCAACTACCATTTGTTTTTCTTGGTGATTCTTTCGCTCTCACAGATAATTTTATGAAACCTTACAGCCAAACAGGATTAACTTTGAAAGAACGAATCTTTAATTATCGACTGAGTCGTGCCCGTCGTGTGGTAGAAAATGCGTTTGGGATTTTAGTTAGCAGATTCGGTGTATTTCAGCGATCTATTGCGCTATCTCCTGAGAAAACTCGAATAATTGTCTTAGCATGTTGCTATCTACACAATTATTTAAGTAGAAACCGGGCACAAGCGTACATTTCAAGGGGCTCTGTAGATACTGAAGACTTGGAGTTAGGCCATATCAGGGAAGGAACATGTAGAACAAGCGATAAGTCAACAGCACTGCAAATTTCTCACTCCAAAAATTCATCCACAAATGCAAAAGCCATCCGAGATAGGTACCGCGATTTCTTTAATAATGAGGGCCACATTCCATGGCAAGATAATTTTGTATAATAAAAACGGAATAAATAAATAACTAATATGAATGAATGATAACTACTGTGAGGTGAATGAATAAATAAATAAGTACTTACACAGGTGGCATTAATCGGTGCAGTACTCTCTAACTCCTCCTTACCTTCCTTATCGCATTCTGCGATTTCCATCGTATTCTGCGATATCGATGGCTCTTCCTCAGGCAATAGAAATTGAAATTCATTGTAATACCACAGTGAGGGTTCTATGGGCTTCTCTGTTCCCGCACCACTTCTGGTGCATTCCTTCAATCGCTTAACCTCCTTTCTAAAATTGGTCCTTAAAGAATTTATATTTTTCACTAATTCGTCTTTATCCGCCGTCGGACATCTTTCCCTATATTTGGCCAGCAGCTGCTTGTACTGTTTATTTATTGTGTCCTTGTTGTTGTAAGGTTTGCTGCTGACCTTCCACAATGTGGGTAGGGAACGGTATACTTCAATTACCTCTAATAAAAATTTTCATTCTTCCTCTTTTGTTCTCATAGACATCTTTGATAATGGAACACATAATATCTATGTTAATAACAGTTAATCAAATAAATAGGGATGTTAATCTTCAAAATATAATTTGATTTGTTGGGTGCCAGATACAAATATGTCGGACCAAAGTATTGGGGCGCTTTTAAAACAAAATGACTTGTTTAAAATTGGTCCAAACGACCTGAGTTTTCTTGAGAAACTGGAAGGATTAATTTGCCACGTGATGTGTTTCGTCCCCTACAGCACATTGGTTGCCGAAATGTCTCAGTTACGTTGCGGTTTGATATCTGAAACATTGCACGGAATATTGCCGAAAAGTTGCAAGTAAATTGCTATGTCCGCCGTGTGCAACATTGCAGGATATATTTCTGCAACATTTCTGAGTTTTTACAGCAATGTTCGCGCAACATTTCTGAGATTTTACAGCAATGGTCGCGCAACATTTCTGAGATTTTACAGCAATGTTCGCGCAACATTTCTGAGATTTTACAGCAATGTTCGCGCAACATTTCTGAGATTTTACAGCAATGTTCGCGCAACATTTCTGAGATTTTATAGCAATGTCCGTGCAACATTTCTGAGATTTTACAAAAATAAAAATAACGGTATTTTATTTAATCATATACTAGGTGCGCAACTAAGTTTCCGGGTTTTTTCGATCAATTAAAATCATAAAATTTCAAAACAAATACAAAAAATGATTTATTCAAAATATCGTCCCTCGCTAGCTACACAGTTTTGCCATCTCTCTGGCAATAGGCGAATACCGCGACGATAAAACGACGCATCTTTGTGCCGAAACCAATCATCTAACCAATTTTGCACTTCTTCGAAATTGGCCAAGTGTAGCCCAGCCAAGCCATGCGCCATCAACCGGAACAAGTGATAATCTGAAGGTGCCAGGTCTGGCGAATACGGCGGGTGTGGTAGCAGATCCCATTTCAGCGTTTTTATGGTGTCCTTGACGATGGAACTGCGATGGCACGGAGCGTTATCGTGATGCAATATCACTCGTTCGTGTCTCGTGTTCCATTTCGGCCGATTTTCGAGCAATGCCTGTTTCAAATTCAGCAGTTGTTGTCGGTGGAGATACTTTGACGAGTCACGTTTAATGCTTCCGCAAGTTGATCTTGTGTTTGCGTATCATCTTCATCCAATAACGCTTGCAGATCGACGTCCTCAATTGTTTTTGGTCTTCCGGAGCGGTCCTTGTCTTTAATATCGAAATCGCCACTTCTGAAGCGTTTAAACCAATCTTCACAGGTAGTTTTCGATGGTGCATGTTCGCCGTAGGCTTCCTCGAGCAAACGACATGCTTAAGCTGCATTGCGTTTTAGATTAAAATAGAAAAGCAAAACTTCCCGCAAATGCTGTTTATTTGGTACAAAACTCGACATCTTTGTTATTAGAAAAAAATACTTTTGCGTAGCGATATTTTTTAATGAAGACTAGTTATTGTTCACAGATGTGTACACCATGAAAACAATACAATTTCATACATATATGTCAACTACATGTGTCGTTAGCGCCATCCATATGTGAAACCCGGAAACTTAGTTGCACACCTAGTATATCGGACGTGTCTCCGAGGGGGGCGAGGACATGAATGTGTGCAGAATCATAGTAGTATAACGTCCGTGTATCTTTATTAAATAGAAAATTATTTTACCCCAGGGAGATTCGAACCCGCGACCCGTAACACCGTAGACGAACACTATACCGCTGCAGCTAGAACTGTTGATTGAGAACATTACTTACGTATTCCAACTTATACTCCTACCGTGCAACACTTTAAACTCAAATTATTTAACAACAATGATTCGTTTTGACAAACTCCATTACATCTCCCTAATCGCGGAGTCGGATATTTCACAACAAATTCATTTCGACGCTTGATATTGTATTAAGTTGATGCATATTCTGTTATGAAATATCCTGCGTAGTACAAGAAAATAATGTTTTTTTTTTTTAGTTTTAGCGCATTTTTAATACAATCGTTTAACATCATTTTTTTTATATATTTTAGGGACACACGTGTCCCTACCATTGACATTTAATTTATTATGCGTAATGAAAAAGTTCGGTATTGTCGAGTGAAAATTTCTATGTCCGGATTTATTGCGGATTCATTGCCGAACGTTGCTGATAAGTTGCGAGACCTCGCAATGTATGAGCAAGATTTCGGCAATGAATCCGCAATAAATCCGGAATTACGCGGAACGATCCTGAAATGTCGACACGCAGAATACAGTCTAAGATTCCACAGGCTATCGCCGAGGGAATATATGCGAACGTGGACAATATCTGACATAAATAATTAATACAATTATTTAATTAACACTATAGAGTTTAAACAAATTCATTAACTATATACAGCAACAAAGGATATTTGTAAAAAAAGTGTTACACGTGCCAATTACTGCCAGTGCCCCTACCATTGACATTTAATTTATTATGCGCAATGAAAAAGTTCGGTATTGTCGGGTGAAAATTTCTAAGTCCCCATTTATTGCGGATTCATTGCCGAAATCTGGCTCATACGTTGCGAGCGCAATATCGCACGGCAATGTGTGTGCAATATTGCCGAAATATTGCTCATACGTTGGGAGCACAATGTTGCACGGTAATGTTTCCATAATGTTGCAGGAATATTGCAATGCAACGTGAAACCAAACGGCAACATTGTAATGTACTGCAACGTGTGTGCAACGTTCCTGCAACAAAGTGTGCTGTAGGGGGTACGTTTTGAAAAAATACAATTTGTCGGAATAGCTAAGAAATTAGTGAAGGTCGCTTATTCAACTGTTTTATCTGCGCCTGTAATGAAAATTTAAAAATCCCGTTTGTACATTTAAATAAGTTCTTTACCTACATGCTGAACAGTTTATCGAAATCGGTTGATGCGGAAAGATGCGACAGATATCGAAATATGTAAAATCTTTAGGTTTATTACATTTATAGGCCGCAAACTGTCATTTCCATTACTTTGATTTGTTTGTGGCTCATAGCTATGTTACCAGGTTACGCCACCCTGGGGCGCTCAAAACAGCACCAAATTTCACGGTTTTAATTTAATGATACTATGAGTTTGAAAATTATTTCTATACTTCTTATGTTCAAATGTATTAATCAATGTATTGAATAAATATTGTACGGAAATTTTATAAAGTGGCCGAGTTATATGTTGGGCCGCGTAGCGCCTCCGCGTGAGCGGTGTATCAAATTATGACGCCCAGGGTCGTTTGAAATTGGAAAGACCATGATCTTATTGTTCATTGATAAAATATCTAAATTATAGCATACCGATTTTTTGGTTGCGACAACCTATTTGTTTGTAATAAATGTTTTGCCGTCGCTTTATTATGTGAAAAATTAATATTAATTTTCATCTTGCTCTCATTTGTGCAATAATTTTTTTCCCCTCAAATCGGTTTGCTAGGATTAAAATCGTCGCCAGTCGCACATTGGAACTGGCACCTATATGAGTTTGTTAATTAGGGGCGCGGACGAACCTGATTCGTAATCAGGGAGCCGCTAGGATTATTGACGGCGAGGACGAATCTGATGCGAAATCAGGGAGCCTCTAGGAATGGAGTCAAGCGCGGAAAAACCTGACTTTAATAATCAGGGAGCCGCAGGAGGGTGAAACGTCGTGAACGAACTCGATGCGAAATCGGGGAGTCACTAGGAAGAAATTCACAGACGAACTCGACGCGTAGTCGAGGAGCTGTTAGGAGGTTGGATTATTCACAAACGAACCTGGTGCGAAACCAGGGAGCTGCTCGGAGGGTGGTAGATTTACAGACGAACCTGATGCGAAACCATAGGAGGGTGAGGTTTCGTGAACGAACCCGATACGAAATCGGGGAGCCACTGGGTTGGAGAAGATTCCTTGTTTTGGTGAGATGTGCGAACGAACCTGATGCGAAATCAGGGGTCGCGGTAAATGTTAGTGATGCCTCGTAACTCTTAATTAAAGTTTGATACAACTCGAGCGGTAAAATTGGATCCCCTCAAAAACTTCAAAAAAGTAAAAAAATTACGCCAAGTACATCAAATCAAGTAAATCACAAAACATAGAAGATACTAATAAATACAAAATTGAAAAAAGAAGTGAAATCAAAATGAGCTGCCAGTACATAAAGATGCTTTCCAACTGCACTTTAGATGACACAACTACATATGCACAGCTAAAATTCCATTACTCATAATGGCTATTTATACAAAGAAAAAATGTATTAAATAATATTAAGCAGATATATTTTTATACAAATAAATATTTCAATACGAATAAATATTTTATTCAAAATACTTGGCGCTGCGAAACCGAAAAAATGTTAATTGTCTTATTAACAGTAAATTAATAATTTACAATAACTCCCTTACAATCTAAAATACATAAATATATACATATTAGAAACGCAGTCAGATTTATTCTACATATATTTAATTTTAATATCATACGTAGCATATGCACACGCACACATACACACATTCACGAATGCACGCACAAGAAAGAAAGAAAAAGATTAATGCAATTTATACATATGTATTCAGTTTAGCAACACCAATGCGGTGAGCAGCGCCAAGTAATTTGAATAAAATATTTATTCGTATTAAAATATTTATTTGTATAAAAATATATCTGCTTAATATTATTTAATACATTTTTTCTTTGTATAAATAGCCATTATGAGTAATGGAATTTTAGCTGTGCATATGTAGTTGTGTCATCTAAAGTGCAGTTGGAAAGCATCTTTATGTACTGGCAGCTCATTTTGATTTCACTTCTTTTTTTAATTTTGTATTTATTAGTATCTTCTATGTTTTGTGATTTACTTGATTTGATGTACTTGGCGTAATTTTTTTACTTTTTTGAAGTTTTTGAGGGGATATCACTTCTTTTTTAGAGTGATTTTTAAAGAGCAACCGCGTCTCTAGATAAAGGTAAAGGGTGCAAGGGTAAAGGGTGCAAGGGTAAAGGGTGCAAGGGTAAAGGGTGCAAGGGTAAAGGGTGCAAGGGTAAAGGGTGCAAGGGTAAAGGGTGCAAGGGTAAAGGGTGCAAGGGTAAAGGGTGCAAGGGTAAAGGGTGCAAGGGTAAAGGGTGCAAGGGTAAAGGGTGCAAGGGTAAAGGGTGCAAGGGTAAAGGGTGCAAGGGTAAAGGGTGCAAGGGTAAAGGGTGCAAGGGTAAAGGGTGCAAGGGTAAAGGGTGCAAGGGTAAAGGGTGCAAGGGTAAAGGGTGCAAGGGTAAAGGGTGCAAGGGTAAAGGGTGCAAGGGTAAAGGGTGCAAGGGTAAAGGGTGCAAGGGTAAAGGGTGCAAGGGTAAAGGGTGCAAGGGTAAAGGGTGCAAGGGTAAAGGGTGCAAGGGTAAAGGGTGCAAGGGTAAAGGGTGCAAGGGTAAAGGGTGCAAGGGTAAAGGGTGCAAGGGTAAAGGGTGCAAGGGTAAAGGGTGCAAGGGTAAAGGGTGCAAGGGTAAAGGGTGCAAGGGTAAAGGGTGCAAGGGTAAAGGGTGCAAGGGTAAAGGGTGCAAGGGTAAAGGGTGCAAGGGTAAAGGGTGCAAGGGTAAAGGGTGCAAGGGTAAAGGGAGCAAGGGTATAGGGTGCAAGGGTAAAGGGTGCAAGGGTAAAGGGTGCAAGGGTAAAGGGTGCAAGGGTAAAGGGTGTAAGGGTAAAGGGTGTAAGGGTAAAGGGTGTAAGGGTAAAGGGTGCAAGGGTAAAGGGTATAAGGGTATAAGGGTAAAGGGTGTAAGGGTAAAGGGTGTAAGGGTAAAGGGTGTAAGGGTAAAGGGTGTAAGGGTAAAGGGTGTAAGGGTAAAGGGTGTAAGGGTAAAGGGTGTAAGGGTAAAGGGTATAAGGGTAAATGGTAAAAGGTGTAACGGTATATAAGGGTATATAAAGGTATAAGGGTATAAGGGTATACGGGTATGTAAGGGTGTAAGGGCATAAGGATGTAAGGATATAAGGGTATATAAGAGTATAAGGGTATACAGGGTGTCCCAAAAATGTCGCGTTTCCTTAAAAGGGGTGACTCAGGGGGTGATTTGAAACAACTTTTTCCTTAGCGAAAATATTGTCCGAAGCTTCGTTAAGGAGATATTAACCAAAAAACCCGACCAATCAGAGCGCGCGCCTTCCGCACGAGCTCCCGCGGTAGCGTTGGCTACGCGGTAGGCGACCGCGCTTGTGCTACGAACGTACGAACAAGCAAGTCGGCATGCATCGACGGAAACCGCGTTACACAGTTTTTTTTTAAAGCAGAATCTTAAATAATAATTTTTTGAAGTGAGAGGACAAGAAGTACGTAAATTTCGTTTTTAAATAAGGCATAAACGAAAAGGTAATGTAACAGAAAATGTACGACAAGTGATCGTAATTCGTTATTGAAGTAAAAATCCGTAGTTAAATAACTGCCAACACAACTAAAATTAAAAAATAATATTAGGTGTATGAATAAATTCTTTCCGACTGGAATTTCTATCGCGGTGGTATTCAGAAGCTGCCAGAAAAATGGCAAAAGGTAATTAACAATAATGGAAATTGTTTCGATTATCGAGTTGTTTTCATATTTTTTAAATTGAACTGTTATTGTACCCTAAAATCGGAAAGAATTTATTTTCACACCTAATAATCACCAATAAATTAAATAAAACTCACCCTTTCGGACATTCCTTTCCTTGCTTTCCTTCCCTTTTCGGAAACCTGTGTCACTGGGTCACTGTACCGATCCTGGTTTTCGGTGGACGAAAAGATTTATGGTTGGGTAGCGCCCAGTGCTCAGCTGATCACACTGCGTCCGGGTTAATGTACCGAATATTCACTTCACTGCACGGCTACTAACACTGATCACTGAATTTATTTTTCACGGAACGTGTTGTTCCTACGTTATAAAAATTGGTGGCTGCGAAAGGGGCCGATTACTGTTAATTACTGGGACGAGATTACTACTATTACCCGGCGAAAAGATAACTCGTGGCAGACTGTCTCGGGCTGTGCAGTCCGCTCCTGTGACGATTGGTCGAGTCACCTATTTGGGCACACTTTTAAAGACGGGGCACACGTATTTTGGTTATTGGCTGAAGTTGCCACATACATTGTCGCACCGCGCGACGAAGAGATCGAACGAAACACGAGATCGAGTGGGATAGAGCGATTTGACCAAGCGTAGCCTATGCTTTTGTTTTGATGATCGTCGGTCGGATCCGTATCTGATCGCTGCACAGCAGCGGACTGCACAGCCCGAGACAGTCTGCCACGAGTTTTCTTTTCGCCGGGTAATATTCGAAAGCTTATATGCGGTTTACATTAGAAAAATGCCTTTAAATTTAAAAAATATTGCAGGGGTGATGAGATATTAATGAAATAAGTTTCAGAATAGCCTGGCGACGAATAAAGGATAGCGGTAGCGACAGTCGACATATATATGCAGGGTCTCGGAACATGGATAAACGGCAGGGGCAGTCCATCGACATTTATACAGGGTGTTTTATACAGGGTGTCTTTCATGTATACAGGGTGTCTTTCTTGTACTTGGCGTCGAGACGCTACCGCGTCTCTAGATCCGTGGGTATGTGCCACTAATATTATAAGGATCGCTAGGTAAAAGATGGGTTTAACGAATCTACTCAATTTACACGTGAACACCATTCGTATATTCGCGGCTTGGGAATTAAGTGAACTTGTTGGCCGATTATCAGAGGCAACGCCCCCTTTCTCCCGCCGCGCGTCTTGGCCCCCGCGGCGGCCTAGGTGCTTGGAGCGCCTCAGGCCCATACCATATGAACCGCGAGTTGCGCATTAGGGCGACATTGTATCAATAGGTTTCCACATCGTCCCAGAGAGCACGATTGTCGATGCGTTTTTGTTTTGTCAACGCGCCAAGCGCGGTTCACATGGTACGCGCCTGAGGTCGCTCGAGGATTACGGCCGCCGCGGGGGCCAAGACGCGCGGCGTGAGAAAGGAGGCGTTGCCTCTGAAAATCGGCCGCCAAGTTCACTTAATTCCCAAGCCTGGTACATTCAATAATTAATTATTGTACAAATGTAAGTGTCGCGATTAATTAATTAAGTAAATTGTGCAAGTTACCACTAGTTTTCACGGCGTTGACGCACTGGCGATGCGGGGCGTAAGAGTGGCTATTTCAATATGCCAAATAGAATATAAACCGGACTCGCGGATTCTATGAGATTAATTGTGATTCTGACGGGGACTCGAGCCCGATCTTACTGGATATAACTAACTCTGTACGAGAGTGGCACTACGTGACGCTACGCGTGACTGTGTGGCTTTGAACCGAAGAGGTTTGAAACCAAAGGGTTCATATAGTCATAAAATGAGTGGGGACTCGCTAGAAATCTCCATATAAGGAAATCCTAGGCGTTGTCGTCGTGTCACTCCCGTTCCCATGGTCGCGATCCAGCTGGCTGAGATCATGATCCCTATTACTCGTATGTGATAATCGAAAGGCATTTACGGCGTTTTCCCTTCGCAGACGCGAGCTCGAAAAAAACGGTTGAGAGCAGCGTATGGGAAATTTCCACATACGTGACAGATCGCGCGTTGAGTCAATAAATTTAGGAGGGCCCGGGTTAACTGTATCTTTAATTTTATCAATACACAGAGATTCAAAATAAAGTACACGAAGTGGGTAATTTACAACGATAATACTAGCAACGCGAAAGCCGGCGTTTATTCACCCAAGTAGGAAGGGCGCCAAACGTTTTAGCGGTCCTAGCCCAAAGCAGATAGGGTTAGGTTAGCGGTAAACTTGTTTAAGCGTGTCCGCGGTACAGCACGCGAGGGCGAACGAACTAGTTTAGATGTAAATGCGTAGAGAAGCGTAAGCTGCGTAGAGAGGCGTAAGATGCGTAGAGAAGCGTAAGATGCGTAGAGAAGCGTATGATGCGTAGGCCAAGACTTTTAGAGCGAGAGTGAGCTGGTGCCGATTTCCTGGTAGCAAGCGGATCGATGCTCCACATGAGCAATTAGACCGTGTCGCGAAGTAGCTTGTGTCAACACGCAATTATTCGGGAGATGGCGTTAGCTAGCCTATCTCCCGAACAATATACATTCTTTACATTTGGTGATAGTGACAGCATGCTCATCGCAGACTGGTTTAGCGAACACGATGCAATATTTTCTAGTTTTCCTGCGTTTTCTTATCGTTCCTCTATAACATAGATGACATGAGCCTGTTATAACCTTTCTTCCGGAGTTATCTAAAGTATGCGAAGTCTCAGGCTGAGTGTCCGAAAGACTAGTCAGTCGGCCAAGAACACTCTCGACACCAAGTTTAATTGTAATGCCTCATAATTTGATTGATCCCAAATGTTGCGCGGTAAAGAGGATACGATGAAGCTTTCCATATATCAGTTGTGTGGTCAGTGTTTGAATTGTTAGCACCTGCACATATCAGAACTCCCAAGAGGGCATACATTTCGCTAGACGTCACGGTTATCCATGTTAGCGTCTTTCCTGGATTTTGGGCGTTGTATTATTGATATACTGCTGTTCGCGTTATGGGTTAATTGCCGCCATCTTTTGCTGCCAAATGGCGCGACCTATATTAGTTTGACGCGCGGCCTACTTACCTATGTGGAGCATCGATCACGGCTCCCGACCGCACATCGATGGAAGGGGGCATCGATATCGCTTCGTGAAAATCGATGGCGATTTCCAAGTCCCAGTCGCTGTACATCATGCTACCGATACGCTCTAAACTGCTTTGTGCTTCACTAACCTTCTCGAATTCGAGGGACGCATTGCTTCACTTATGCTTTGCTTCGATGACGCTTTTCCGCTTCGCTTAAGTGCTTTAAGAATATCTTGCGTATTTGCTGTCGCGAGATAATTCGACGCTTAGTACTCGCGCCAATACGAGGGTCTTAACGCTTTACTGCAAAAGTTCGTCGCGTACAGCTATTGTAATTCGCTTTATTGTACATAGTGTAAATATAATAGTTCAGTTTAAATTTAGTGTCCGTTCACAGGCGTCCCCTTCACTACGCGCCTGCCCTCGCTTAAATCTATATTCCGAACAACTGCCGATGCCTTTTTGTTGGTGTGACGAACTATGATAGCAATTATTTCAATGGTGAGTATCTTCTTGAATGTATCACAAATTGATAAAGTTTCTGTGCTTCTGTGTGGGCCAGCAACCCGCGTTTCACCTTCTTCACTTTGCTCTGTTACAAATAATAGAATATGAATATAAAGACAGTAATAAAATAAGTATAATTACATAGTAGTGTTGAAACTTACGATTATCATTAGTTCCTTCGCTGTCGGCAGACTGTATGATTTGCAACTGCCTTGTTGCACGCAGCGCAGAACACCAGTCGTCGTCATCGCTGTCTGAAGGCACGCCACTCTATGCATCTGATTCACCGAGTAACTCTTTCAAATACAAATCCTGTTCTTTACGATTTAATCTATAAAACAAATGTACAATATAAACAATGCTATGAATGACATCCTTTTGTAAAATGTCAAACTAAGACTTCCATTTCCGGTGTGAAAGAGTCGAGAAGTGAGAGCGAGCAAAGAAGTAGAAAATGTGTTAAAAGGGGGAGTAGGGAGTGAAAATGGGAGTGGAGGGAAAAGGGGCAGCAGCGAGTGAAGGGAGAGAAGGGCGAGGAAAATGGGCATGCGAGAAAAGAGAAAAACAGGCAAGAGGCGCAGAGTTTTGAGGTTAGGATAAGGAAGGAAAGGATTGAGCAGGAGAGGAACAGGCGGCAGGGCAGAGAGAGAGGAAGATAGCGACATCGGCCGGTAGAGATAGGCAGTAAGGAGATGGCGGAACAGCAGATGAAGAAGGGAGCGGAGGAACACAAAATAAACAAGAGGGCGAGGAAGAAAGGATGGGGGAAAGAGGAGGAAAAGGGGAATGAAAGCGTGACAGGAGAGAAGAAGGGAGAGGAAAGGAAGGAAGAGGAGCCGAAAAAGAGAGGGAGGAAAACGAACGTGGCGGTAAAGGGGGTAGGCAGGGCGGAAACGGCGATGCAGAGAGCAAAAGGAGTACTAGCGATAGTACGAATACAGGGAGAGGATAGAGGGAGTGAAGGAGCTGGGAGGATGAAGGCAGGACAGGAAGGATGTGATGCTGGAGGTGAGGATGAAGAGTGTGGAGGCCTTAACCAAGTTCCAAGGGAGGTAATGAGGAGCAAAGGAAAATTAAGGGGAGAAAAGAGATGATAGAAAACGATTTGACATGGAAAGAGTTGCAATGACGGTTAAGGAGGATAGGAGAGGAGGTGGAAGCGAAGGAAAATAGAGCAAGCTATGGGAAGACAGCAATAGAGGGAGTAACGTGGTTCTGGGATGAGCGGAGGGAGGTACTAAGAGACGGGCGGGCGAGGGAAAAGGGATGGGAAGACAGGGAAGTATGGGAGGGGAAAAGGGAGGGAAGGAGGAGGGGGGCATAGAAAGATGGAGCCAGGACAGAGAAGGGACAAAAAACTGAGCAGGTAAGAAGATGCAGAGGGAGGAAGAAGCAGGGAGAGAAAAGGAAAAACTGAAGGATAACGTTTTGGAACGTAGCGGCGGTGACAAATAAGGATGAGGTATTCTGGAAGGGGGTAGAGGAAGGGAGATTGTAATGATGATGGAAACAAGAAAAAAGATGGAGCAGCATCAAATGCAGGCTGCCCGCGGGATACGGGGAGAGAGCGATGGGAGGCATGATGATAGGAGTGAGGGAAGAGATGATGGGAAAAGAGGAGCGTGGACAGGAAGAGGAGGGGGGGGGGGGATAATGGTGGAAAGAATAAAGGCGGGGGAGGAGGAATGGACAGTAGTAGCGGTTTACGTGAACGGGGACATGGAGGGGTTACTGGGAAGGATCTGAGGGTGGATTGAGGAGAGAAAGAGGAGGGAGGGGAAAGGAAACGAGGCGGTACGCGGAAGGGTGATGGGACAGAGAAAGTAGGGATAAGAAGAGGCAGGTGAGAAGGTAGTTAAGGAAATGGAGATTGGGGAAGGGAAGGAGGAAGGATTACAAGACAAGGAGGAGAGAATACAAAGAGATGTGCGATTGGAAAAAAGAGAATGAAGGGAGAGGTTGATGAGGGAGGTGGCAGAAGCAAAAACTGAAAGTAATGTATGGGAGATAGTAAACAGGGGAAGAAAGAGAAGGAAGAGGGTGGACGAAAGGATAAAGAAAGAGGAGTGGAAGAAGCATTTTATGCGACTGCTAGGAGAAGTGGAAAATAGGATAAGGATGGGAGGGGATGTATGTAGGGGAAAAGGAGCGGGAGAGGGAATAAGCAAAGAGGAAATAAGAAGGGTAGTGAGGAAACTGAAGGAAGGGAAGGCGATGGGAGGGAACGAAATCCCGAATGAGGCTTGGAAGCATGGGGGAGAGAAGGGGATAGAGATACCGTGGGAGATCTGGGGAAGAGTGTGAGAGGGAGAAGGATTGACCACAAGGATGGAAAGAGGGGATCACAGTTTCGCTGGCGAAGAATGGAGGAGGGATATGTGTACAGGAGTACAGAGGAGTAACGCTCATGCCGACGTTATACAAGGTGTACGCAGCGGTCCTGGTAGAGAGGCTGGAACAGGAGGAGGAAGGGAAGGGGATGATCCCAGAAAACCAGGCGAGGTTCAAGGGGGGGGGGGGGAGGAACGGTAGACCACATATACGTATTAAACCACGTGATAGGGAAGCAGACGCGAAAGAGTAAAGACAACTTGGTGGTGCCATGTATTGACTTGAGGGCGGCTTTCGACACGGTGGACAGAGCGAAATTATGGGAGGAGATGGAAAAGAGAGGGGTGACGGAGGGACTGAGAGAGAGGGTAAAGGAAATGTATAGGGAGACGATGAGCAAGGTGGGGGGAGATAGGGGAGAGCTTCTGGACGGCGAAAGGTCTGAGGTAAGGGTGCTCCCCGAGCTCGATCTTGTTTAACTTGTTGATAGCAGACATGGAGGAGGAGCTCCGGAAAGAAAAATGGGGTGGGGTAAAAGTAGGAGGAAGGAGGATATGCACTTTGGCCTACGCCAGCGAAGGCCAGTTGGAGTCATTTGGGAGCCCAGGCTCCATGATGTTTACAGTGCTGCGAGGAAGGGGAGCTCGAAAGCCAATGATAACACGAGCGCGCAACGGATAGGGAAAACTGTAAGAGTGTAAGTAGCAGCGTGCGGTGCAGACTCGTACTCATAGGCTGAAATAACTGGCCCTCTTAGGAGCCCCAGTGGCAGCGATCACTGGGGCCCCCATGAATCCCAGTCATTCCAGCCAATCGTACGTGTATGAGGCTGCACCGCACACTACAACAGTTTTCCCTATCCGTTGCGCGCCCACGTTGTCATTGCCTTTCGAGCTCCCCTTCCGCGCGGCTCTGGTAAACATCATGGAGCCCGGGCTCCCAAATGACTCCAACTGGCCTTCGCTGGCCTACGCGGACGGCCTAGTGTTACTGGCGGAAAAAGAAGAAGAGATGGAAAGTATAATCAGGCGGCAGGAAAGGTACTTAGGGGGAAAAGGTTGGAGGTAAATGTGGGGAAAACGAAAGTAGTGAGGTTCAGGAAAGGGGGAGGGAGAGAAATAAAGGTGGATTGGAAGTGGAAAGGAAAGAGAATAAAGGTGGTAAAGGAATTTAAATACCTGAAGCTGCAGGAAGGGTATGGATGTATGAAGAGAAGCTGGGCAAGCGAGAGGGAGGGGAGTTGGCCAGGTTGTGTCTGGAAGAGGTACGGGAAATGGAAAAGGAAGCGGGGGCGGAGATGTCCGCATGGGAAAGAGAGAGGAAGGAGTGCAGGATGGAGACAGGGGGGAGGGAAGCCCCCCCCCCCCCGGGGAGCAGTCGACCATCTGGCGCCGTTTTTAGCGCGCTCCCGAGGAAGGCGATCGAGCCGGTAAAGGGTGAGTGCGGCGGTTAATTGACCATATGACCTAGTGCCGCCTCCCCGCCCGGCCGTGACCCTTCGGGCCGCGTCCGGGTCACTGCTTGACCGCGGGGGTCGCGGGATGAGGGTGCCGGGGGGCACGCTCACCCCTCCACAACATCATGCGACCCCCCCCCCCCCCCCCAGAAGTGGCGACACGGACCCGTGGTCCGTCTCGCGTCGCCGGAGTTTTGGGAAGACCCCGCGCGTTGCCGCGCGGGGCTGTTGAACGCGGAGTTTGCACTGCGCTGAGGGGGAGGTAGCGGATGAATTGCTAGTTTGCTCCCGCAGAAAGTCCCCCCCCCCCCCTCGAGCGCGCGACTCCGCGCCCGAGGACGACCGCCGTGGAGTTATAGTGGGTGCAAGTCCGACATAACCCCGTCCCTCCCCCGGGGGGCGGGGTCTCCGTTAGGGATTTCTCCACGTCAAAAAAAAAAAAAAAAAAAGTGGGGAGGGAAGAAAGGCAAGGGGTAAGGGGACCAGAGGGGTTCGAGGAGGTGGAGAAGGAACACAGCAGGAGGCAGGTAGAGGAGAGAAGAGACAGGATACAGTAGCCCAGATACAACAGGTGGTACAGGAAGATAGCAACCAGGGAGACTCCGCAATAACTGATAGCAGGATGGCGCGAAAGGAGATACAGCAGAGTAGCAAAGTTTAGGCTGGGGAACGAAATGAGGGGGGGGGGGAGGTATTGGGAGAAGGAGGAGGAGAGAAGATGCAGGGTATGTAGAGGGTATGAGGGAGGGATGAAGGAAGGAACGAACGAAGGAAGGAATGGAGTGCAAGAGAGGAAATGGAGGTCGAGGGCGGAAGGAAAGAGCGGAAGTAAGAGCGAAGAGGCGATTATAAGACTAAAGTCGGGTTCAGATATAGTATTGGCCGGTGGATTCGTTTTCGCGAGCAGCGCTTGAGGAGTAATCGGCCACCACTACCTGACGATCCTGGATTGGCAGTTGGAGTTACTGGGCCCCCCAAGGGTATGATGGGGTAACGGGAACGCTGCTCGGCTCCGCCTGAACGTAGTCGTGTGGCTGTTGTTTATTCTTACCGCAATAGTTGTGTGCGTTACGAAGCTATGCATAAACCAATACGAGATGAAGTTATCGAGAAAGAATCAATGTTCTGACCAATAAAACTTCTGAATTTTTTCGGACCGGACGCACACCTATTCCAATGTGTGTACTTCTACACTAAGAACTCGGTTTGGCCTACACGTCAGGAGCTGGGCGCTATCCCCACCACTTCTGGCCCACTCTTGTTCTGCGAAGGCGAGAACGAGATGGAACGAAAGCAAGTCAGAGGGACTAAAAGGAAGCGAGGAACGGTACGAGACAGATGATGCGTTGATACATATTATTATTGCGCGGAAAGAAGACTCATGGCGGGCGATCACGGGCGATGCAGTCCGCCGCTGTGACGATTTTTTGTCGCCGATTGGTGCACACTCATAAAGAGAGGGTACACGTATTTTTGTTATTGGCGAAATCGGCCACATCTACTTACTACAATGTAACAGACGGAGGTTTAGGCGGAACTAGCTGCGGACTGCAGCCAGCGATGCGCCCGCCAGGAGTCTTCATTCCGCGCTGTAACAGTACTTTGTCTCGCTCCGTTTTTTCTACGCCTGATACTCCGTCCTTTGCGTGCGCGACGGGCATGTGCGATTAGACACGGTTTCATTCCATCTCGCTCTCGCCTTCGGCAAGAAAGACGCGAGAAACAACTGCTCGGAATCGTGCCCCTCTATGTACTCAAAGTGGTGGAGATGCTTCGCTGCGTGTGCACGTACCTCACGGACCCCAATCCCCACCGCGCGGCGACCAGGCGTAGCCCGAGAGAGAGTGAGAACGTAGAGAAAAGGAGTACCGAGGCAGGCAAGCGGTGTGGTAGGAGAATACTACTCACGAAACTCACCGGCCAATATAACTGAACACGACCTTAGGTTAAGATCAGGGCTTGAAACGGTTCCGAAAATAACTGTTTAAAACTGTTATATAAATGTTCTGATTGAAACGGTTATGGAGAACCTCTACTCCAAATACTGTTATGAAGAATCGAAATTTCCAACTATTATCTGTTTTGGATACGGTTCCTATTTCCCTCCTCATATCGGTTCCATAACCGTTATTTGTTCGGTTCTGCGGGGGCTCGACCCCAATTCGTTACGTTCGGCCCAGGATTCGTACCTTATTCCGGAAAAAGGCATAAAATTCGATGGGCACTGCGGGGTGTGTTCCTCGCCACGGGGTGACGGGCGTAGCTCCAGAATTATCTGTTTAAGAAATAAAATAATTCTTTATTCTTTATCGTATGGATATGGAAGTGTCGCCGATAGATTCCTTGGGGTTTTCTGATGAATATCATTACAAATGTCGTGTAAATCGGACAACTTTTACATAGGGAATACAAATAGTGTTTGGGAATGCACAAGTTCCCAAAACCTCAACGCTTACGCTCACCGCAGCACCTCCTGGTCAGCAGACCACGCGAGCGTTCCGCCAATCAGTGACGATCGATCCACCAATCAGCACCGATCGATCAGCGAATCAGCGCGCCTCATCGATGCTCCAGAGGAATCGATGCGACGCGCGGACGGAAGTCCTTTCTCCTTTTCTCTCTCACCTTTGTTCTCGCGCTTAAATGTAACGCTCGCGGATCCACAATCAATCAACCAATGAGATCTCCCCACGTCGATCGATACTCGAGAACGTTCGAGACGACGCCGTAACGGAAGTGATCATTCTTCTTCGATCCTTTCTTGTTCACGTAGAGTGTAGTGAAACACGTGTCGTGCGCGATTACTGTTTCTTGCTCATCTCGTGAGCTCTCAATGCTCAGTTTAATCAGATCGTGCTTTTCTCTATTCTAGTGCAATCGTGCGTTTACACAAGTACTCGAGCTGAGAGGACTTCCATTTCCGGTGTGAAAGTGTCGACACGGCTGAGTGAGTGGTGCGAGTGGAAGCAACGGAAAAAGAGTTAGCAGGGCAAGTAGGGAGTGGAAAGTGGGTGCGCAGCGAGAGGGGGTGCAGGGAGTGAAGGGAGAGAAAGGGCGAGGAAAAGGGGAGTGAGGGAGATAGGGAAAGGCAGATAGGGAGAGAGCGAATTGAGGTTAGGGACAGACGAGAGAGGACAGAGCAGGAAAAGAAAAGGCGGCAAAGCGAGGAGAGAGAAAGGAAGGTAGCGACACCGGACGGCAGGGAGGGAAAGGAAGAGAGGAGCAGGAGATAAGGTAGGGAGCGGAGGTATCGAGAATAGGTAAGAGGGTGAGGAAAATAAAAATGACAGGAGGGAAAGAGGGTGCAAAGGATGAGGAAAAGGGAAAGATCAGGGAAGTAGGAGAGAAGGAGGTAGAGGAAAAGGGGGAAGAAGAGGCGAAAAAGAGAAGCGGAAGGACGACCGCGGAGAAAATGGGGAGAGAAAGGAGTTGGAGTACGAGTGGAGGAAATATGCTGGAGTTAACGGAAATGTGGAAGAGGAAAAGAGAGAAGGAGGGGGACAGACGGGAGGAAGGGGGAGAGGGGGAAGAGGCTTTCAGAAAGAGTAGGAAAGTGCAGAGGTCGCCAGAGAAGAAAAAGGAGAAAGAGGACGGGGCACTAGAGATTTTGATCAGGGAAATGAGAGAAGAAATGAGGAAGGGCCTAAAGGAGGTGAAGGTGCAGGGGAGGGAGGCAAAGGAGGAGATGGAAAAAGTGAGAGGGAAGATGGAGGAATGGGAGGAGAGGTGGAGAAAAGAAAGGGAGGAGATGGAGGACAGAATGACAAGGTTGGAGAAAAGGGTGAGGGAGGCGGATTTGGAGGAGGAAAGGCTAGTAAAAGTGGAGGAGAGAATAAAGGCAATGGAGTCTTGGAGGGAGCGGGAGGGGGTAGAAAGAGAGATGGGAGAGCGAAGAGAAAGAACAGGGCGGGAGAGAGAAGGGGAAGAATGGGAGGAAAGGGTACAAGAGCTGGAAAGGAAACTGGAAATGAAAGAAAGGGAAGAGAAAAGAAGGAACGTAATAATAAAGGGAGTAGGCAGGGAGGGAACAGCGATGCAGAGGGCAAAGGAAATCCTGGCGGTAGTAGGAGTACAGGGGGGAATAGTGGAAGCGAAGGAGATAGGAGGAAGAAAGCAGGAGAGGAAAGAGGCGATGCTGGAGGTGAAGTTGGAGTCGGTGGAGACAAAGAGAGAGGTAATGAGGAACAAGGGAAAACTAAGGGGGAGGAAGGAGAAGGTGGAAGACGATCTGACGTGGAAGGAGAGAAAGACACAGTGGCAATTAAGGAGAATAGGAGAGGAGGAGGAAGCGAAAGGAAAAAGAGTAAGGGTAATGTACGGGAAGATAGTGGTGGACGGAACAACGTGGTTCTGGGACGAGCGGAAGGAGGTGCTGAGAGAGTGGAGGGGGAGAGAGAAAGGAGGAGTAGAGAGGAAAATAACGGAGGGGAGTATAGAGGGAGGGCGGATCGAGGAGGGACATGAAGTAAGAAGGAGGGAAGTAAGAGATGAGACAAAAAACTAAGAAGGAAGAATGAGGAGAGGGGGAGGGTGAAACAGGGAGAGGAAAGGAAAAGCTGGAGGATAGCTTTTTGGAATATAGCGGGGGCGACGAATAAGGACGAGGATTTCTGGAAAGGGCTGGAGGAATGGGAGGTTGTAGTGATGCTGGAAACTTGGGTGGAGGAAAAGAGATGGGATAGTGTTAGGCGCAGGCTTCCGGAAGGGTACAAGTGGAGAGCCCAATGGGCGAAGAGGAAGAATAGAAAGGGGAGAGCAATGGGAGGTATGATAATAGGGGTGAGGGAAGAGCTGGTAGGAAAAGAAGAGGACGGGCAAGGGGAGGAGGAAGGGCTGATGGTGGAGAGGGTAAAGGCGGGGGTGCAGGAATGGACGGTAGTGGCGGTTTATGTGAACGGGGATATGGAGAAGAAGCTGGGAAGGATCAGGGGATGGATGGAGGGGCAAGAAGAGGGAGGTAAGGTGATTATAGGAGGGGACTTCAACGCGAGGACAGGCATGCAGGGGGGCAGGGTGGAAGGAGGGGAGGAGGAAGAGGAGGGAGGGGGAAGAAAATCAAAGGATAGGAAGGTAAATGGGGAGGGAAGGAAATTAATCAAACTGGTGGAAGAGACAGGGTGGGAGATAATGAATGGAAACATAGCGGGGGACGAAGAGGGGGAATTTACGTACACGGGAGGGAGAGGGGAGACTGTAATAGATTACGTGCTGGGGGATGAGAGGACAAGAGAGGGTGTGGAAAGATTGGAAGTAGGGGAGAGAGTGGAATCGGACCACCACCCGATGGTGGTGACGATGTGGGAGGGGGGAGTGGGGGAGAGAGGTAAGAAAAGGAGGGAAAGGAAAGTGGGAGGAGGGCGATGGACGGGAAGAATGAAGGAGGAATTCGAGAAAGGGATGGGAGGAATGACCATAGAAGGGGAAGGAATACAGGAGGTGGTGTGTAAGGCGACAGAGGCGATAAAGGAGGTGATGAGGAAGGGGGAGGAGTTGGGGGGAAGGGAGAGGGGGCGGAAAGGGGAAGGGTGGTGGGACAGCGAATGTAGGGAGAAGAAGAAGGAGGTGAGAAGGGAGTTAAGGAGGTGGAGAGGTGGAAAGGGGAGCAGGGAGGTTTACAAGAACAAGAGGGGAGAGTACAAGGAGCTGTGCGATAGGAAAAAAGAGGACGAGAGGGAGAGGCTGACAAGGGAGGTGGCGGAGGCAAAAACCGAAAACAGGGTGTGGGAGATAGTTAATAGGGGAAGGAAGAAAAGAAGAGGGGTGGACGAAAGGATAAGGAAGGAAGAATGGAGAGAACATTTTATGGGGCTACTAGGAGGAGTGGAAAATAGGGTAAGGATGGGAGGAGAGGATAGTGGGAGAAAGGGGGAGGAAGAGGGGATAAGCATAGAGGAAGTAAGGAGGGTAGTGAGGAGGCTGAAAGAAGGGAAGGCAATGGGAGGGGACGAGATCCCAAATGAAGCATGGAAGTACGGGGGAGAGAGGGGACTAGAGATGGCGGGGGAGATTTGCAGAAGGGTATGGGACGGGGAGGGGTGGCCGCAGGGTTGGAGAGAAGGCATTATCGTACCGATGGTGAAGAAAGGAGGGGGGGCAAGGGTTCAAGACTACAGGGGGGTGACACTGATGCCGACCCTGTATAAGATATACGCGTCCATCCTAGTAGGAAGGTTGGAACAGGAGGTGGAGGGGAAAGGAATGATACCGGATAACCAGGCAGGGTTTAGGAGAGGGAGAGGCACGGTGGTTCACATCTATGTGTTGAACCACTTAATAGGGAAGCGGGTACATAGGAAGAAGGGGAAATTGGTGGCGCTCTTCGTCGATCTGAGGGCGGCTTTCGACACAGTAGATAGGAGGAAGCTCTGGGCGGCCATGGAGAAGAGAGGGGTGAGGGAGGGGTTAAGAGAAAGAGTTAAGGAGATATATAGGGAGACAACAAGCAGGGTAAAGGTGGGAGGGGAGCTAGGGGAGGGATTTTGGACGGCGAAGGGCTTGAGACAAGGATGCCCCCTGAGTCCGATCCTCTTCAACCTGCTAATAGCAGACGTGGAAGAGGAGCTCAGGAAAGGAGGATGGGGAGGGGTAGAAGTAAGAGGAAGAAGAATATGTTCATTGGCGTATGCGGACGATTTAGTGCTGCTAGCGAAGAACGAGGAAGAGATGGGGAGCATGATCGGGCGGCTGGAAAGGTACCTAGAAGGAAAGAGTTTGGAGGTAAACGTAGAGAAGACGAAGGTGTTAAGATTCAAGAAAGGGGGAGGAAGGGAAAGAAAGGTGGATTGGAGATGGAAAGGAAAGGAGATAGAGGAGGTAAAGGAATTTAAATACTTGGGATACGTATTTAAGAAGAACGGGGGACAGGAAGCACAGGTCAGGGACAGAGTGAGAAAGGCGGGGGTGGTAATGCGGCAGGCATGGGGAATCGGGAAAAGGAAATTCGAGAAGGACTGGGGAAAGAGATTATGGCTATACGACACATTGGTGTGGACGGTGGCGGGATACGGGGCAGAGGTTTGGGGGTGGAAGGAAAGGGAAGAAATGGAGAGGATGCAGGAAAGGTTTTTAAGGTGGACACTGGGGGTGGATTGGAGGACGCCAGGATACATGGTGAGGGAGGAGACGAAGAGGAAAAAACTGAGGACATGGGCGGGAGGAAGGGCATGGAGATATGAGGAGAAATTGAGCAGAGGTGAGGGAGGGGAGCTGGCCAGGTGGTGCCTGGAAGATGTAAGGGAAAGAGAAAGAGGAGGGGGAGCGGAACTGTCGGCGTGGGAGAAAGACAGGATAGAATACAGAAAGAAGAGAGGGGTGATGGAAGGAGGGGAAGGGGTAAGGGGTCGAGAGGGACGGGAGGGGTGGGAGGAGGAATACAGTAGGAGGCAGGAGGAGGAGAGAAGAGGAAAAATTATAAAATCGGAGTACAATAAATGGTACAGGGAGATAGTGGTAGGGGAAGTGCCAAAATACCTGAAGGCAGGTTGGGGAGAAGCGAGGTACGGGAGAATAGCCAGATTCAGGCTGGGAAATGAAATGAGGGGGGGGAGGTATTGGGAGGAGGAGGAGATGAGGAAATGCAGGGTGTGTGGAGGGGAAGAAGAGACGTGGGAGCACGCTCTGGAGCGATGCTCAGGGGAGGAGGAAAAGGGAAAGGGGATCGGGGAAAAGGTCAGGGAAATTTTGGACGAAGGAGGGAAAGGAGAAGAATGGATGAAGAGGTGGGAGGGAAAGAGGAGAGAGAGAGAGGAAGAAAGGGGGGAAAGGGGGGCATGAAGAAAGGAGGCAGGAAGGAGCGAAAGAAGGAATGGAGTGAAAGAACGGAAATGGAAGTCAAAGGCGAGGGAAGCGAGCAATAGTAGAGGGTAGAAATAGTTTTAAGAAGCGAATCGAGTAGACTAAGGATAGTTTAAGAATAGGTTAAGAGAGAGGGAGACGGCGGAGGCGAGCGAGCGTGGGCGAGCGAGCGGAAGAAAGAGGGGAGGAGAGCGTGCGGAGGAGTAGGATAAGGATTAGAATTAATTAATTAAGTAGGATAAGTAGGATAAGGACTCATGTAACCCTTAGGGGAATCATTAAAGTTATACATACACAAGTACTCGAGCTAAGACTCATGCTCCTTTGATTGAGGAAGCCGCGGGAATGTGTGCGCGACCACGTGGCTGCAAACGTACTCGTTTATTCATTACAAACTATGTGCAAGATCACACGTGTTGCTCTCAGATCATTTCTTTGCAAATCACGATTAGTATAGTGCTCAATCCTTGTTTTGCAAACTAGAATCACGCTCGCGGAGGTGTCCAGTGTGAGGACAAGTGATTGATTGTGCATTCATTTATTGACTCAGTCACGGAGTGCACGACACTAATTGCGCGTATAAAGTCGATTCATTGCGTATTCGCGATTGTGCGTGTTCGCGTGTTCACGTGTTTGATACGTGTTTAATCATTGTAATTTAAGAGCGTTTGGGGGCTCATTTAACCGTTAATGTGCATCGCGGCTAAACCGTTTGTGCACTTTTATAATAAAGACCTCATTCTCTTTTAATCGCTGTGATTGAGTGTGCACCTTTTCACCGTCGATCTTAACCACAAAATCCTACCAGCACCCACCAAACTATATCCCGAACAAATAGCTTGTGTCAAAGTAGTCCGATTTGCGTGATATTTGGTATGGTTTTCATCAGAAAAACATAAGGAATCCATTGGCGTCACTTCCCTTTCGACACGATGAAGAAAAGGAAGTAAATACACTGTAATGGATATTTCACCCTCGACTGCGGGGGCTCGACCCCAATTCGTTACGTTCGGCCCAGGATTCGTACCTTTTTCCGAAAAAAGCCATAAAAATCGGGCGAGGCATTCCGACGGGGCGTCATCGCCACGGGGTACCAGGCCGCATCTCCTTGACGGGCGTTGCTCCAGAATTGTTGCCCTGTATCATTTGTGCAGTGTGTGACACCCGACTACCCTCCGCGTAATCGGTCTGCGCGAAGTGGGGCGCAAGTTCGATCATTATCAGTACTCCTGCTCGAAAGGAATACGATTTACTTTAATTATAGTACATGTGTGTTTTGTAATAAAGTGTTTCTATCGTCTCCTGAATTCAATAACTGGCATCCCGACATCTACGCTCCTACAATCCACCGGCAATACTCCTCGTGGAGAGACACAGGAAGAAAAGGGGTAGCCCGCTGTCGACGCGTGGTCCTCTCGAGTATAAACACGAGCTTCAATAACAAAACCTAAAGCATGCGTTGACGTATTCCGCGCGAGAGAAGGTGGGCATTGGGGAGGGGATATTGCCGTGAAGAGGGCCTCTACAAGACAGCAGCCGTTTGTGAGGGATGCAAATCTGATTGGTTCTAATACAATCTGCTCCCTATGGTTGAAATTTAGTCTAGCAACTTTCACACCTCCTAACCTATCCAATCGAACTTGCATCCCTCCCAAAATAACCGGACATCCGAGCGTAGAAGCAAGTGGGAAATAAAAGTAACGGTGCGCTTCTCGATACCGCAGATGTACCTACCTAAGTAGCATTTCTGACGGAAAAGAATTGTCCAGCCTGGGTCTGCGTAGACCTTTGGCAGGTAGGTATCTGTTACAACAGGCAATGCCACCCGTGGGGCCAGCAAGACCGTCCCCGGTCCTTGCTGTTCCAGCGGGTTTTCTTTAAGTAAAAATCAGTAAATTTGCAAGCGCAATATCTCAAAAACCAGTGGAAATCAAGTGTATACATTAAAGCTTATTGAATTCGTCTTGGAACGCACTATCAACTCAGGCCTTCAAAAAAAATAGTTCCATTTGAAAAACCGAACTTGACCATCGTATCTTATAAAATAATAATCGAAAAAAAAATTCGTCGCGGCTAATAAATTAGCCCCCTCGAACCATTTAATTACGTATTTTTTTTGTTTTTTTATCTCCAATAGTTTAGGAGATATCCAGCTGCTCAGTCTACGCGCGGACACCCTGTATATCGGTTCGAAACGGTTCTAAAATCAATTCTTGTATCTAGAGACGCGGCAGCGTCTCGACGCCAAGTACAGGAAAGACACGCTGTATATGTCGACTGTCGCTACCGCTATCATTTACTCGAGAAACGGCTATTCCAACATAATCTGAAACTTATTTCATTAATATCTCATCACGCCTGCAATATTTTCTAAATTTAAAGGCATTTTTCTTATGTAAACCGCATATAAGCTTTCGAATAAGACCAAATTTCAATAAAATCGGCGCACGCATGACAGAGATATCGTAATATCGTCTCATGGATCAGTCGGAAACGGTAAGATTTTCTTCTCCTTCTCCTTCTTCTTCTCCAAGCGAAATTTTCGTCAACATAATACGATACGGGTTACACGCACACCTTCAGCCAAAAGAAACTAGTATATGTTTCGTTCGTCGACTCTCGGAATCATTCGGCAGGGATCGTCGTCCGTCATTGTACGTAGGATAAGGAATACGTAAAATTCCTTGTGTTAATAACATATCCACGAAAAGGTAATGTAACAGGAAATTAACGAAAAGTGATCGTAGTTCGTTATTGTGATAAAAATCCGTAACTCAATAACGGCCAGCACTGTTGCTGATAACGAATAAGTCTGTTTAAAAAGCCCGAATAAATATTTTCGTACGAGAATTTTGAGAATTATCGCCGGAAATAAGCCATAGCTTGCGTTAAATTTAAAAATGAATGATCACCATTAAAGTAACTAAAACTCACCCTTGTAGAAAATTCACCTGCAACTTGAAAACTTGTGTCACTGGGTCACTGAACCGATCCTGATCATCGATGGACGAGCCCAGTGCACAGCTGATCCCAGGTATACGACACTACCCAAAGTTAAGGGTCGCAATGTCAGGTGCGTCCAGGTCAACGTACCGATTATTCACTTCACTGCACGGCTACTAACACTGGTCACTTAATTTATTTTTCATGGAACGTGTTGTTGCTACGTTCTAAAAATTGGTGGAAATGAATTTTTACTTGGCGTTCGGAGCCGTGGGTAATTCCCGCGCAAATTCTCACGCTGCAGCACTTGCGTCCTCGTTGTTCGGGGGGTACACACAGAACATCGCGTAATACTCTTGAGCAGAGAACATTTGTCTGCGACGCGATTGCTGACTGCTGACTGACAAGATTTTTTCCAAGCGACTTCTTCTACCCCCAAATAGTTTCTCTCGTTCCATTATGAGTTGACCCCCACCAGGCCAAGAGGCTTCAGGTAAAAAGAAGCCAGCACATTTTCGGAACACACGTGTTTTGCAGAAGTGCAACGAAATCTTTCACAAAAGCCCGCGCTCCGTCCTTCTACTGCCAATGTACCCATTGCTTCGAGATAGAAAACAGACACCACGTGTATCGGTTCGAAAGGGTCCGAAGGGAAGAGACGCAGAAAGTCTTCGAGTTGCTATAAAGAAGAAAATGCATACCATTCCTGTTTCCCCTTTCTGACACCCTGAGTTCATGTCTGCTACGAGGCGGAAACAATTAAGTCATAAATTATCCGAAACTGTAGGAAACCGTTCTCTACCGCCGACTTGCGGGACAATACGGTCATAAACCGCGACCCTGGCGAAATGCTCTGGCTGATCAGCCTGATTAATTTTGGAGAACTAGAAATTACAGAGTATTATCCAGCATCAATACGTCTCGCGGAGAAACACAGGAAAAGAAGGGATAGTGCGCTGACTGCGCGTAGTCCCGCCTGCTTCGTCCTACCCTCAAATTAAAGACGGATCCCTTATCTCTCGAGTATAAACAAGTGCTCGAATTTCAAAACACAAGCACGCGTCGACGTATTCGGTGCGAGAGACTGTGGGCTTGAGGTCCGATTGGCCCCAAACTAACCAATCTGCCCTGCATCCATCCAAAATGGCCGCTGTCCTGAAGAGGCCCTCTTCACAGCAATATCTCCTCCCAAAGGTAACCAATCGGGCCTGCTTATCTCTCGTGTCTAAACACGCGCTCGAATTTCAAAACAGAAGCATGCGTCGACGTATTCGGTGCGAGAGAAGGTGGGCCTTGGGGAGGAGATATTGCTGTGAAGAGGGCCTCTTCAGGACAGCGGCCATTTGGGAGGGATGCAGGGCAGTTTGGTTAGTTTGTGGCCAATCGGACCTCAAGCCCACAGTCTCTCGCACCGAATACGTCGACGCGTGCTTGTGTTTTGAAATTCGAGCACTTGTTTATACTCGAGAGATAAGGGATCCGTCTTTAATTTGAGGGTAGGACGAAGCAGGCGGGACTACGCGCAGTCAGCGCACTATCCCTTCTTTTCCTGTGTCTCTCCGCGAGACGTATTGATGCTGGATAATACTCTGTAATTTCTAGTTCTCCAAAATTAATCAGGCTGATCAGCCAGAGCATTTCGCCAGGGTCGCGGTTTATGACCGTATTGTCCCGCAAGTCGGCGGTAGAGAACGGTTTCCTACAGTTTCGGATAATTTATGACTTAATTGGTTCCGCCTCGTAGCAGACATGAACTCAGGGTGTCAGAAAGGGGAAACAGGAATGGTATGCATTTTCTTCTTTATAGCAACTCGAAGACTTTCTGCGTCTCTTCCCTTCGGACCCTTTCGAACCGATACACGTGGTGTCTGTTTTCTATCTCGAAGCAATGGGTACATTGGCAGTAGAAGGACGGAGCGCGGGCTTTTGTGAAAGTTTTCGTTGCACTTCTGCAAAACACGTGTGTTCCGAAAATGTGCTGGCTTCTTTTTACCTGAAGCCTCTTGGCCTGGTGGGGGTCAACTCATAATGGAACGAGAGAAACTATTTGGGGGTAGAAGAAGTCGCTTGGAAAAAATCTTGTCAGTCAGCAGTCAGCAATCGCGTCGCAGACAAATGTTCTCAGCTCAAGAGTATTACGCGATGTTCTGTGTGTACCCCCCGAACAACGAGGACGCAAGTGCTGCAGCGTGAGAATTTGCGCGGGAATTACCCACGGCTCCGAACGCCAAGTAAAAATTCATTTCCACCAATTTTTAGAACGTAGCAACAACACGTTCCATGAAAAATAAATTAAGTGACCAGTGTTAGTAGCCGTGCAGTGAAGTGAATAATCGGTACGTTGACCTGGACGCACCTGACATTGCGACCCTTAACTTTGGGTAGTGTCGTATACCTGGGATCAGCTGTGCACTGGGCTCGTCCATCGATGACCAGGATCGGTTCAGTGACCCAGTGACACAAGTTTTCAAGTTGCAGGTGAATTTTCTACAAGGGTGAGTTTTAGTTACTTTAATGGTGATCATTCATTTTTAAATTTAACGCAAGCTATGGCTTATTTCCGGCGATAATTCTCAAAATTCTCGTACGAAAATATTTATTCGGGCTTTTTAAACAGACTTATTCGTTATCAGCAACAGTGCTGGCCGTTATTGAGTTACGGATTTTTATCACAATAACGAACTACGATCACTTTTCGTTAATTTCCTGTTACATTACCTTTTCGTGGATATGTTATTAACACAAGGAATTTTACGTATTCCTTATCCTCCCACTTCAAATAATTATTATTTTCGAATCTTCTAAAAAAAATGTGTATTCGTCTTTTTACGTTACACGTGATTTTCATCCATTTATCCTTTATTCATTATTCACTTTAAATGGCAAACAAAGCATGGCAAAAGGTTCGATTTTTTTGTTACGTCTTTTTCATTTGCCATTCTACGCAATTTCCTTCGATGCATGCCGCCTTGCTTGTTCGTAGTCGCAGCGCGGCCCGGCGCGCGGCCACGCTAGCGCGGGACCTCCAGCGGAAGGCTCGCGCTCTGATTGGTCGGTGCTTTTTATTAATATCTCGTTAACGAAACCTCGGAGGGCATTTTCGCAAAGGAAACAGTTGTTTGCAATCACCCCCCGAATCACCCCCTTTAAGGAACCGCAGCATTTTTGGGACACCCTGTATACTCTCATAGTAGTTTGCAGCTACAATAATAAAACGTAACGTAACACCTACACCACGTGGAAAGAGGTTATCTTCCCGGGGGGCGTTACAAACAGAGATATCTCTCCATGCACTGAGCGGATTTTAAAGCTTATTATCAGAAGCTGCAGCGGTGCGTGCAGTACACCTCGACGTATAGTATTTCCCGATGGCAATTGTACTGTTATCCACATATTTCGGATTTCACAGTACGGGACACGACTCGGCTTTACACTCTGCGAGAGGGGGAGAGGGAGAGGGAGAGCAGTAGGATAAGATATACAAATATGTATAGGTTAAGGTAGGATGTAAGACTGGAGAGAGAGATGGAAAGAGAATTCTTGTAACCCTCAGGGGAGACAACAAATCAATATATACATACATTGTAAAAGACCAAAGTAACATCCCATAATCAGTTATCTTACCTCGTAAACTCTGCCTTCCATAATTCCTCCATGACACTTCGGTCTGATTTTGTTCAGTTAAAAAAGTAGCGTACACAGTTTGCCCTGTTGTGACCAGGCAACGCCCAAGCATACGCGTGATACACACTATTATATATTATACATATCATAGTACTCGAGAACTTTCGAGACGTTCCTAAGCGACAGGGGCCTCCAGACGCTGATACATGTTGCAGTGAAACATTGACACGTGCTTCATGATACAGGTCTCATGACACTTCCATCTTTCTCACGCACCTAGCTGGTGAGCAAGATGCCAGTTCCGCTTCTGATGTTGAGATACGCAAATCGATCTACACACGTAGTAACATGTATCATGAAACCTGGGAGTCGATGCATGTTTCAGTTATATTTCATTCGCCTCGTTCTCGAGATTACCAGTGTAGTTTTCCCCTTGCCTGCCGTAAGTCACAACGTTCAGAGTTCAAAAAGAGAGGCGGTCTTCACGGTCCTCTTCTATTGTTTCGTTCTCATATTTTTCCGTTGTGCGTTAGAAGAAACACGTAGTCAGAGTTCTCGCGTTATAAAAGTGTGATAAAAACGATGGGAAAAAGGAAAGGTGAAGATTTGGATATGGCGGCGTTGCGCAAGAAGTTCAAGGCCTTGCAGGAGCAGATGGAAAATCTGCAGGCCAAGAAGAGCGAGGAAAGTGAATCTGAGGAAGAGGTTAAAGAGACCAGCGAGGGTAGCCCCCGACAAGGGGAGGATTCAAGCCCAGGCGATTCACAGGAGGAGAATGGAGAGGACAAGGAAGAAGAGAAAGGTATATTAGACCAAATTTCCTTCCCTCTCGGTTCGCCCCTTCTTGTATAAAAGGGACAAGAAAGAGAGTCTATCGCGCATGCATAGACAATTTTAGATTTTTCAAACAGCGGCGTCATCGGCACTTGTTACTCTTATGTACTCATACAAACATTGTACACGCACGCTCGCAGGACGTGTGTGTACGTAAGAGTCAAAGAATGCTCGGACATCTTATATTTCTAGAAATGCTCTGATACAGCCAGCAGGCGTGTAAGGAGGCGAGAGTTGTAGTCCAGACTACCAGAATACTCGCACGCTCGCACGACGTGCGAATAGTAAAGCAATTAATGAATTACAAGCGAGGCATAGACAGGTACTCGTCTACCCCGGCAACTCGATTTCGTACTCACTCTCTCTCTCTCCCTCCAATTTTTCTCTCTCCCTATAGACTATAGGGTAGAGACACACTTACTCTCGCACGAAGTTTGTGTAATTGCAGACTGTTATCCCGCTTTGTCCTCGATAACACAGATAGGTTTTCATAAGAAATCTTGGTATTATAGAGAACCGACAGATTGTGCAACAAGGAAAATCAGTTGAGAAGGAACCAGAGGAGGAAATACCGCTAGATGATGAACTTGCGGAAGTCTTTGGACAGGATCCCTTAACTTCCAAAGCATTGAACATCAAATTACATTCCTCGATTCTCAATAGATGGAAATATTGGTTTGAGAAGGGCATTAAAAAAGAAGAGAATGACAACTTGCTCGAAAGATATGTAAGTCCGGTCGGATTGGAGGTCCTAAAATTGAATCAGGAGACAGCATTAAAATTACCGAGCCATTCAAAAGCGAGGGACTTGCATATGTGTAAGACACAGCAATTGGCAGTTTCTGCCTTAAATTCCATTGGAGCTGTCATGACTAACATAATTGAGGAGAAGGAAAGCATCGACAGAGTACTCCTTATGGAAAAGCTGCACGATGCTGGCAAGCTCATTGTCGAGCTAATGCACAGTCAGACAAAATCTCGAATGGCTTTCATCTTGGCAGGTGTAGATAAAGACACAAAAGCGATGCTTGAAAATACCAAGGCAGACGAATATCTGTTTGGTAAAAATTTGGCGGAGAAGTTTAAGGAGGCCAGGACCATGGAAAAGGTGGCAAATTCCATAAGGAAGCAGTCGGGCCACAGAAATCAGTCGCTGCTAGCACTTAAGTGTTTAAACAGCCTTTAAACTCCAACAGCCTGCAGGGAAGAAGGCCGTTTCCCAATCAGGCAGGCAATCGAGGCCATCAGTCAGGCCAGTACAGACCACGTCTCACCTTCAAAAACAGGCCACGGAATCAGCCCTTCAACCAGCGAGTACAGTATCAGGGACAGTTCAGATCAGGGAGTCGGAACCGAACGAAATATTAAATGTAGATAAACCTGCAGAGAGGTTAAAGTTCTATGTAGATAATTGGAAAGATTACCTCAGATAGATTTATTTTAGACTGTGTGGAAGGTTATAAAATCAAATTTTATAAGAAGGTTAAACAGGGAAAAATCCCAGTTTCAGAATTTACTTCAACTAAGGAAATTAAAAAATTTCAGAAGGTAATTGATACCCTATTAGCTAAGGGTGCAATAGAACGGTGTATGCCAGCGAAAGGTAAATTCTTATCAGGCTATTTCCTAGTTCCAAAGCCAGATGGATCTGACCGTTTTATCTTAAATTTAAAAAGATTAAATAATTTTATTCAGGCCCCTCATTTTAAATTGGAAGATGTTAGAACTGCAGCAAGATTGATCTTCCCGGGGTTTTTTATGTGCACGATTGATTTACAGGATGCATACTATTTAGTATCAATGCATAAAAGGAGTCGAAAATTTTTAAGGTTCGAATTTCTAGGTCAATTGTTTCAATTTACGTGCCTACCTTTCGGTTTGAGTCTAAGTCCGTTTATCTTTACCAAATTATTGAAGCCAGTTGTCAGTTTTTTAAGATCTAGAGGGTGTACCTCTGTGGTATACTTAGATGACTTCTTATGCATTGGTAAGAATTATGCAACATGTAAGGAAAATGTTGAGAACACAATCAAATTACTGGAATATTTAGGATTTTTAATAAATAAGCGTAAAAGTTGCACGGTCCCGTCAACTGTATGTAAATTTCTAGGTGTCGTAATAGACTCAGATCAGTATACGCCCGAATTACCTAAAAATAAGAAAGAAAATATAATTAATTCTATACAAAAATTAATTACTAAGAAGACATGCGCAATAAAAGACTTTGCAAGGGTAATAGGTAAACTAATTGCAGCTTGTCCGGCGGTAGAATACGGCTTTATGTACACAAAATCACTTGAAAGGAAAAAGACATTGGCATTGAGCGCGAATAGTTTTGACTATAATAGGAAAATCACCATTCCCAATTCTGTCTTGCTTGATTTGACCTGGTGGATAAATAATTTACCACATGCAAGGAATAGTTTTAAGACAGCTGACTTCACAGTCGAAATACATTCCGACGCCTCAAACACAGGTTGGGGGGCTACAAACGGTTTAGTTGATTCTTACGGCTTTTGGGATAATGATCAGAAAAGGTACCACATTAATTACAAGGAGCTCTTGGCTGTTAAATTAGCCTTAGACTCTTTGGCAGGAAACCTGATCCAGAAGCCCTTCAGGTTGATGCATTTACAGTGAGCTGGACAGGGTTAAAATTCTACGCTTTCCCCCCTTTTAGCGTAATTCTGAAAGTTTTGGTTAAAATCAGGCAAGATAGAGCAACGGGAGTTGTGGTCGTACCCGATTGGCCAGGCCAACCCTGGTATCCCTTATTCGAAGAGATGCTTGTGAAAGAAGCCCTTACTTTTGGTCCAGACCCTAAGTTACTGTTATCTTCCTGCAGGACAAGGGCACACCCACAAGCGAGTCGCCTAAGTTTGTTGGTCGGCAGAGTATCAGGGAAGCCTTCTTAAGAAGAGACGTACCCCAGGAAGCGATACAGATTTTAGTTGCGTCTTTAGCTCCAGCGACAGTAAAACAGTATGAAACAGCCCTGCGAAAGTGGTGGCAATTTTGCATTAAAAACAAGATTGATTTTTATACACCTAGTATCAGTAATCTCCTTACTTTCTTAACAGAAAGTTTTAAAGCAGGCGCCTCATATGGCACCCTGAATACACATAGATCGGCTATTTCCCTTATCTCGCGGTGATAAGATAGGCGAAGACGGACAATATCCAGATTTTTAAAGGGCGTTTATAGGCTGAAGCCATCTCTCCCAAAATACACACATACCTGGGATGTAGCGATTGTCCTAAATTATTTAAGAAAATTATACCCGTTAGAAAAGCTACGCCTTCGAGACTTAGCACACAAAGCAATAGCTCTATTAGCTTTGGGTACAGCCCATAGGGCACAGACCTTTGCAAGTATTAAGTTAACTAATATTTATGCTACACCAAAGGGGGTAGAAATTAAGATTTCAGATGCAATTAAAACATCTGGACCAGGACGTTTCCAACCTCTTTTAGCACTGCCTAGATTTAGCGAGGACCCAAGCTTATGTGGGGCCTCGGTTATACTAAAATATATAGATGTCACGAAGTCACTAAGAGGTGATGTAGACAATTTATTTATAACATTAAGTTCTATCAAGAAGTGGAGTTGATATGTCAGTGTTCTCTGCACATTCAACAAGACATGCAGCCTCTTCGGCAGCACTAGCTAATGGCGTAGATATTAATACGATCAGACGAACGGCAGGGTGGTCAGGGACCTCGCAGACTTTCGCTAAATTTTATAATAGACCCATATCAACAGATAGTTACGAATTTGCCTTGAGAGTCATACATAAATAATTATTAATTAGAAGTAAGGTTTTAAAAGTCGGACGGAAAGCAAGGTTTGTACCGAAATTGTGAAAGTGCTACATGAATAGAATCATTTGAAATTAAAATTGCCTTTTCTCTGAATAACTACACTGGTAATCTCGAGAACGAGGCGAATGAAATATAATTGAACGATTAAACGAACTTACCTGTAAGTGAAGTTCAATCGCAATTATATGAAGAGCCTCGTTCGAAGAGATTACATTCCCACCCAAAAAAAAACCCTAATCTCTAGACTAAAAAGCAATTTTAAACACTCTAAAAATATGAGAGCGAAACAATAGAAGAGGAACGTGAAGACCGTCTCTCTTTTTGAACTCTGAACGTTATGACTTACGGCGGGCAAGGGGAAAACTACACTGGTAATCTCTTGGAACGAGGCTCTTCATATAATGGCGATTGAACTTCACTTACAGGTAAGTTCGTTTAATCATTCAATTCAACATGTATCAGCGTCGGGAAGCCCCTTAAGACATTCGCGAGGCAACCGCGAATTTCCGAAATCGGCACAAATGCAAGTGCGTCGCCGCGACTGTATATGGTAACGCAAAGCGACGGTACCACGCCCAACAGCAAAACAAAACAGATGTGACTCCGCAAATCGGCAGACTCGAGATCCGACCCTCGACCGGATAACACAGCAAAAACCTACTTGTATACCTCAGTCTTCTTTACTTGTTTTTGAATAAAGACTTGTTTTGAATAAAGACTTGTTTTGAATAAAGACTTATGAGTGTTTTGTTGAAGCACAAACTTTACACTTATTCGTGGGAATACGCTAAGTCTTCTCTTCTGTGAACACGTCTGTTCTTGTACACATATTGCTAGATACTGAGCAAGGGCCCTTTATATTACGTGGCAGGGTCTTTCTGGCTAGCCGAGGCCTTGAAAACTTGGATCAAGGTAGCAGGTGTCGAATACAAATGTAGAAAACCGAAAGACACGCGATGGAAAGTGTTTATTTAAAAAAAAAACGGAGGTGGGTGCCAGGGTACCCTGGTTATAGACATAAGGGTTAAACAAATTGACGTATTACGAATCTGATTACGTGGCTGAATTTGTTGTAAAAAATACACCATTTTCGTCGAAAAGATTTTTCTCTATAGTGCATACTTTCCGCGATATTGGGGAAAACGTGTTTTCCACCTCCAGCTTTAAGAGCTGATTTCAACCTTTAGATATGGGTCATTGCCGATAAAAAAATAGGTGTCAAATATTTTTTCAAGAACTGTAATCTACGTAAACCTCATCAAAATCGGCGTGTAACAGTTCCGGAATGTCCCTTGTTAGTGAACATTATGAACGTAAAATTAATCTAATTTTAAATAATGCATTTATTTCTGATAAATATGATTACAATTTTTCAAATACATCATACAATTGAAATCCTCATACATGAGTTAAATGTATCTTTAAGTTTTAAATAAGGTATGTGCATGTAATACAGTTATTTACTCATATACCCCTACTTAGAAAATTTTTCTAAAATATTGATTCGCCACAGACGTTTTTAATTTGGTTTTATATTCGTTCCATTTTATCTAACTTAAATTGCGTGAACTTAATTGTATAAGACTAGATTCGCTTATTTCTTCTTTTATTCCGTTAAAAATCGACAAAACACTTGTGACCGTCTTCGGTTTGTGAGACGGTTGCCGGTGGGACGGAGAAGGAGTTTATTGCCGACTCAGTCGGTAAGGCCGGGTTCGTCAAATGAGTAAAGGCGTTTTAAACAATAACAATGTTTATTATCCTGTAAGATTTTGTTTACATTGATTTCCGCGTAACGGTTGCGGGTGCGGAGACTCGACTCGGTAAAATCGCGGCGGCGTGGTTCTCGCGGCGGCGGCGCTGGCGACGAGCTGGGGGATCAAGGATGTGGAGTTTTGTGGAACGTTCTGCTCGGAAGGGCCTTAACAGGCACGATCGTACGAGAGTCGTATAGTGGCGTTCCCGTGTACAATAGGGCTCTGGCCGATAGCGGCGCGGAGACACCTTACAGGCGAGGTAAAGCACAAGATTTCTCTCGGCCTATTTAGGAGAGAGGCTGGTTAATGGCACAGCGTGACGATCGGTCGACGCGTGCACACCTCACGGAATCCAAAAATATGAGCGTCTTGGCGTACGGTACGGCAGCGGTAACGGCTAATTCGTGCGGAACAAGAGCTGTCAGTTTCGCTCGCCGCGGTCCTTATATCGCGAGCCTGTACATCTTCGCCCGCGAGACAGCTTCTCGACGCGGCGCCGTACGCCTGCGCGGCGCGTGACTTGACTTCGTCACACACTTCCACATTTTCTACGAAACAACCGGTTGCGTATTTGAGTATCAATAACTACTTCGCCTGCGTTTGCTGCATTTATACATTCTACGAATTTTCTGGATATCCTTCTTGCTGAAGCCTTGTCTCTGACCTAATTGAACTTTGGATGTACCCTGAAATATATTGCCAAATAACTTTAGAACCCCACCAGGTTTTGATAGATGTGTTTTTCTTTAAGGGGGTATAGGACTATTGAACGACTGAAATCGGCGGTTTCTTGTCGGTTGGATTGCTTAGATACCAAATAATCACCATACTGGCACTTTTCACAGTTTTTTATTTACGCATTAACGAGTAATGTAAAATAAAAAAATTGTCAGAATGTTGAAAATTATTGAATTTATTTGACGCTAAAGATGATCCCGCGTAGCGCGCAACTGTAATCGGTGTACATAGTCCCAGGTGAACCAATCATCTAAAAGCAAAATGCCTTGGGGTGAGTAATTTCTACACTAATAGTTATCGTGTAAAACTTTGCTAGGCGAATTTAAACAAAAGTTGTAAAAGTTACACACGGATCAATTTTTTCCCCACATTTTTTTGGGAAAAAAATGTGTTTAATCAGTTATAAAATGTTTTACAAACATCCAATGTTGATGCGCAACTTCTACACGATAGAGAAAGGAATTCTACAGCTCCAGTTAAAATTTTAAGTGAAAATATTCATTCGTTCAAGAGTTATGATGTACACCGTGTTTGAAAATGTAGTTTTGAGATAAACGGCTTCAAAGTTAAGTCCCATACGCCAATACCGCTCTGGGAGGCCGTTACTCGACGGTGCACTCAATTACGTTCAGCACTATAATTTCCGTAATTATTCGAATTTCCTCACGATACATTGTTGTAAATGTTCACAAAGCATGGCACTTTCAGAATTAATAATAATAAAAAAATCGATTTTTCGAGATTTCAATAGTCCTATACCCCCTTAAGAAGGCGCGTAAACGCAATTACAGTAGGTATGCAATTACATCTTGCAGCGCAACAATTATAATAATCATTACCGAATCATCAAACGTTTGCAGTTGCCTGCGAAAATTATATAAGGAATGTCTCATTTTTACAGGTGTTTTGTACTTCAAATTCTGGGTACATTTGTAAAAATCTGAACAACTTTTTAATTTTAAAGAAACAGAAAGATAGGTCGGCTTTGGTACGAGTATAAGTGAGAAGAAGCGGGAGCTAGGAAAACGGAGAACTATAAAAACTATGCGCGGCTTATGAGACAGCGAAACATCTGAAATAGACAAAAGATGGCTATTTCGCTTTCTCTGTCATGTGTCTAAACTGTTCTTGAGAATCGTTATAGAACTAGGTATAATTTTATAGCATTTTTTCCTCCACACACACCGCAATAATTTTACTCGCAATTATGTCGCGCATCGCATATTGTTGATGTTTGTTGTTCCAAACCATTCAGTCGAGAACGCTGAGTCTGTCGCTACTCTCGTATCATCGGTCGAAGTCAATGGCACCAGATGCGCAATTTTCATTCATCTGTAGACTCTAGTTTTACACTTTTGAATTTAGTAAACAGTTTCACTTGTATCTAACTCGTAGAATGTGAAATTAACACGCATGAACGGGACAATCGTCGTGCATGTACACATGACACTTGCGAGTAAAATAATCACGGTCCTTGTGTGTGTTTTAGTTCGCGGACGGAACAATCGCGGTGCGTGTAATACACATGGACACTCGCGAATCGGACAATCGCGGGGCGTGTGTATGTCATTTTTGAGGACAAAATTGTGAAATGGAAGTGGCATTCACCCTCCCCACTTGTAAATCCTGTCGGGCTGGATTTGATATGCCCTTATGGATTTTCGCAAGTAGATAGGTTTAATGTCATACAACGTGACATGTGTTTTTTCATAAATTGTTGCACGAACATAGTGCCGTATTGCAGAGTACGATGTGGAGACGATGTTCGAATGGGGAGGCCATGGACGAATATTCGTAAAAGTTAGCGAATGTGCGTCACCGAATGTGTGAAGCCGGCGAAATAGATAGCCTTGCCGCGCTCATCCCGTGACATTGTTTTGTTCACTCTCTTCTAAGACATCACGTAGCCTAAGTCCCTGTCATAAATTATCCGAAGACAGTAGGCTATCTGCCTTCTGTCCCTTAGCCCCGTTACGCACTTGCGACAAGTTGCCGGCCAACAGGTCGTCGACGACCACGAGGTGCACTGGGATATATGAGTTCGTACGCACTTGGTCACGGCGAACAACAAAGGTTTTAAGTTGCCGGCAACTTCGTCGACAAGAGACCAAAAATTGGGCAACTAAACGAAGCGACCAGACCGGGCGACTTGATACCTATCACTTTCGTAGGGACCGCCAAACAGAATGGACATCGAGGAGATTGTTCTAATTGTGAAGTGCATTGAAAAGAAATAAAAAAAGAAGGGGCAACATTCGGTGCATTCTTTATTGTAAGAACGCCGTAAGAAAGGAATGTTTACTGGCTTTCTCATTCCCAAATAATGCACCATTTCTTCTTATTGTTCTTTTTTAATGTCACGATTGGAGTATTCATTATACGATAAGTCTCAAATTGCCTTTCGAGATTCAATTTGCAAAACAAATTTCTGCGTATCGAAACTCATTTCGTTACTTGCAGGTGTCTGGTCGCCACCAAAGTCGCTCGTCGTGTGAACGCGTGCATTAGAATCAAGGCACCTTGTTGGTCGCGGCGACCACTTGCTCTCCCGTGCGTCACTCACGTTTTCGTGGTTGCCGACGACCAAGTGCGTACGAACTCATAGTCCCCGTGTAGCTTGTGGTCGTCAGCGACCTGATTGCCGGCAACTTGGTCGACAAGAGACTAGAAACCTTTGTTGTTCACCGCGACCAGCGAGTCGGGCACCATTACATTTACATGAAACAATAACACGAAATTTGATGCCTGGTTCAGTTTGAATCCCTATTAACTATCCTATTATATATATAATGCGCATTTTAAAGGACGTTATTTTTCTTAGAGCAGTAAAGAATTACTTTTTCGATTTCTGAAGTTTTCCCTATTATTATTATAACATACTTTGAAACGTTCCATTTGGGTCCAAGAAGATCCAGCATCGCCGGCTGAGGGATAATGATATTTTAAGCTCAGAAACCGGGCGGTCTCGAATTTTTCGGTAAAAGCGAGCGGCAGCCATGCGGCAGAGTGTGAACGATTTCATTTGATTCTATAGAACTAGAGAACGCGCAGTTTAAACCGCTGTGGCTTAACAAGACCTAAGGGGCAGATTTCTGAGCGCTGGCTTCTTGCTTCTGCCTTACCGAAAGCGAGAGCCAGATAAATGTAGAGCGTGTTAGAGGAACTGAAAGCGAGCGAGAAACGGTACATGGCAGATGAAGTATGATATTTTGTCTTACTCTGTTCTTCGCGCGACTGATACTCTGTCCCGGCGTGTCGGTCATCCGCAGGACAAGATGAAACAAAGTATCATGCTTCATCTGTCTCGTACCATTCAATCATCAATCCCTCTGACTCGCTCCCATTTATGTCGCTCTCGTGTTCGCAAGTTCTCCCACTCCTGTCCGCATTGTCGGAGATATACGTGACGCTAAGGCGGCGACCATGACAAACTAGCGGATATCCGTGCGCAGTGATTCCAGAATCATGGGACGTGGGACCCCCACTATGGCCCACCGTCATCACTGGTCGGGCGTATTGCGTAGCGTCTGTGCTTGATTGACGACGGAGATGCCAGTCTGTTATGGTCGCCTTTTTATCGTCACGTAATTTCTTTGACGACGAGAACACGCCGCGCCAAAGAATAGTTGGAAGAGGATGCAGGCACGTGAGGGATCCCTACGCTGGACAGCGCTGGCGTAGAGGCCTAACAAAGTTCTTAGCACGAGAATACCGTATTGCTAGAAAAAAATTACTGTCGTTTGCTGAGAAGAAGAACAGCGAACAGTACAAAGGGCAAGGGGGCTCGCATTGACTCCCATCGGCTGTGTCCCGTTTGCTCTCTTTGTATTCGTCGATGATGCCGCGTCGGCCAATAGCGGCAATACGTGTGCCCTACCGCTACGATTGTGTTAGAGAACGTGGGCCTATGGGGATATACCAATCGAACCACCAAACTTCTGCCGGCAACATCTCAGCGAATGACAATACCTAACCTTTTTGCTAATAAGGGTGGCTATAGTCAGCCACTGCCGAGCGCTCCTTGTTTTGTCGGAATGACGATAGCCACCCATCAAAATTACGCATAGCTGTCAAAGCTGGTAGACAGAATAATTTAAGCGATTGTAAGTAATAACTTGAAGAAACTCTACTACTACCCGTAGCAATGCAACAACACATGATTTTCATTGTTTCTTTTTGTGGTTCCCATTTTTGCTCTGAACAGAATATGAAAGCAACAGATGTTTTGTAAAAAAAACCTAAAAATTTGGGAAAATATATGTACTTACAAGTAATATTGACAAATGACACGTCAAATAATAGAAAATGCTATCGCTTACTAAACGACGATTACTACACGCAACATATTCTCACAAATCGTGCAGTTATTAATAACTCCTTCAAATGTGTAGAATCTCCTTGAATTGCAAAATTTTCTGGGCTTCAAAAGCCTCGATAATTTTTCAACTTAATGTATAATACTCACTTTTGGTACGATGGTGGATTGACCATTCCTGGAAAATGCATTTGCCGAATAGTGCATCACACTACCATAATCATATCCAACGCCAAATGCGTCGGTTGTCTGCTTCGAGGCTTTTTCAAAATTTGCAGCATGACCTAGATAGATAACGTATGTAGTGGTCGATATCTTCTCAGGTGAATTTTGTAATTTTTTTACGTTTGAAACATGTGCGAAAGACAAAGTTTGAGGTAGATAAAGTTGAAGACGTATCCATTGAATATCTGTTTATTATTACTATTTACTTTGTAACTACTAAGCTAATCTGTATATGGTGATTCGACAGTGCTATCACAAAATTGACTAAATATATTCTACGCTTGGAAGAAAATTCTATTCAACATGGGTGTGTAAAATTCTGAGTCACGTAGTGGTGACAGTCTTGATAAATAAGTATCGTGTTGAAATATTCATATACATACGTAATAAGATGAGTGTTTTAATCAAGAACTAGAACAGAAGTGCATTTAAAGAGAAATATATGTACTGTGCTTTGCTAAGAAGATGGCAAGTGGAAGGAATGCGGGTTTGATTGCTTATATCCCCATAATATCGTCGGTTATTGGCCGACGCGACGTGATAACATCGACGAATCGAATCACAAAGCACCGCGGGCTGAAAAATACCCCGCTTGTCCCCGTGCCGCCCCGTTAGACTTCTTCTTAGCAAAGCACAGTATGTACATACATCAGTGAACTATAAAATCTATACTATCAACCTATAGTTCATGCACACAATATAAAAATAAATATACAGATAAAATTCTTTTTCAATTGTAGCCACATATATTAAATTGTCAAAATTGAAAACTGAAAAATCTACGTGGATGCATGATTTAAAATGTTGTTTTAATTTCTTGGAAATACCTTAATTTTCTTTTATTATATTAAACTCATATGTAAATGACACGTACATCCAATTCCGTTACAAACACCACCTTTGTGACGAAACTTCTTTATACAGGGTGTTCGGTTACTGCTGGGAAAAAAAATTAAGGGGTGATCGTAGACATCAAAATAAGACGAAAATCAAGAATAACTTGCCTAATTCTAAAGGGTCTAACCGGATAAGCTTAAGGAAAACACATGAATGTTTCGTCGTATAGCAACGCGATGCTCATCTCATAGCAAAGCGCTGCTCATCTCATAACAACGCGGTGCTCATCTCATAGCACTGTGTTGTTCATCTGATATATTCTCTGTTCAATAGAAGTGTCAGACGTATCTTTGTTATTAAACCAATTGTCGAGCAAAGTGGATTTACCATTGCATGACAACATTGGCGAAGAACAATTAAATACTTTCACTGGTCTTAACTTGGAAAACATTATAGAACTGCGGCAAATGTTCACCAGTATGCGAAACAGCGGGTCACGGACAGGAACACAAGCTCTAGTTGTATTTTTATTTAAGTATAGAAGCGGTAGCTGCAACAAAATTATTCATCAGATACTCGGCCTAGAATATGAACAGAACAAATGGCTACGTTGTTGATATAGCAGGTCCATTTAATGGTACAATGAACGATGCCAGTATAATCAAAATTCTGTTAGAAGATCCTACTGGATTGAAATCAATTTTACGGCCAGGTGATTTTTGTATTGTCGACCGTGGATTCCGGGATGCTGTACAGAACATGCAGGATCAAGGATATAATATTTTAATGCCGGCGTTTAAAGGGAAGCGAGCACAATTAACCACGGAAGAAGCGAATGCCTCCCGATTTGTGACAAAAGTACGTTGGGTGGTAGAAGCAGTACACGGTGCTATAGGGCAAAAGTATCGTTTATTGCACCACAGCATGGACAATAAGATGCTACCAGGTCTGAAATCGTTATGCCGAATAGCTGGATTCCTACATAACATGTTTGGGAAGAGATTAAATTCTGACCCAGAACTCGCTGACACGATAATTGAATATATGAAAGAACGTCAAACTCAACGAAACACACTTCAGGAATTAGTGGAAACAGAACATTTAAATCGACGTAAAAAACCCTTTACGACAATGTCTGCAACTTCGCTCATAGATTTTCCAGAACTTACGGAAAATGAACTGAAGCTGGTATTTACGGGTACATATCAGTTGCCACAAGCGGTATGCTACCTCGCCGAGCTAATGAATACTGGGATGTTTTAAACGTAGACTATTATAAAGAAAATAGCAATATTATAAAAATGAAAGTCCGTTCAAGGCACATAAACAGCAAAACATACCAGTGCTATATTCAGTACGAACCAAATTCGAACACCTCTACAGGTATACAACGCTATACCTGTGATTGTGCAAATGGCAATAGGACTGTGGGATGCTGTTCCCATGTTGCTGCCATAATTTATTATTTAGCACATGGGCGTTACAAATCAAAAATTATTAAGCCAGCGGAAATATTAACCGAATTATTCGATATAACCACCGTAACTGCTGTTATTGACGAAGACAGCGACGAAGATTAGAACCAGAAGTCGATAACGTGTTAGTTACAAAATTATTTTTTTATTAATGTGTAAACTACACACAAAACCTTAAACGCGTTCTCCTTTTAGAAATATTCAACACATTATCTAAAAATGTCCGAATTGTTTCTTTCAGGCGATCCATTTTCAATCAGCGGCAGTCGTCGCAAAGCGCTTGATTAATAATTGCCAAAACTGGTTAAATATGTAAGTTTTACAACGTAATGGCATTTATGAATATACATTTTCCTAAGCTTTCCTGAAAAAGATCCTAAACATGCACGATTTTTTGCCTCCCTATTGGTCATGCAGCCGGCCTATTTAGTACAATATGCCAACAGATTTTATATACGTTTTATTTTTTTTTACTATGTTCCACCAATCCGACCCCTCTGTAACTTAAATAGATAATACTTAAGTAATGACGCTTTACTCCTGATTTTTTTCGTAGGTGTCACCCCAAAAATGAATTCCTTTATTTCCACCCTTAACAATTGATCTACAATTTCAAAAAAAATATATGTGGTAGAGCTAAAAAGTACCTACTATTTGCATTTTTAAACATTCAAATATCTTAAGTAGTTCCTGAGAGAAAAAATAGTAAAGTTTAGGGTTGTTATCCCCATATCACCCTAACGAGAGGGGGTAGAGATCTGAAATTTTTCTCAGTGGTTTTTTAGGCAAAGAGCATTATTTAGAACACATAAATATTAAAATTGGTGCTGGGGCCGTTTTCCTTAAGCTTATCCGGCTAGACCCTTTGTTAGTCACAAGCGTTTAAAGATATGCTTGTATAACAACAGGCACCCCGCGTGTAGCGTGCACAACTCAGGCGAGGGGTCAAGCAGTGGTAGCCACTATCGCACGGGTTCACTTACCTCAATGAAACTGCATCGAAATTTACTTCAATCGGCATCACCACACGATTCAGCGACACTTGATCCAAAATTAAAGGGCATCGTTGAAGTATACCACACCTGCCTATTCGCTAAAATTTATTGTTTCCATTATATCCACTGTAGTCCATTGTGTTATTGAGACACACGCGCAAGAATCACCCCAAACACAGAATTACACCCCTCCCCTGAAACAAATCCTGCACTAACACGTGTATAAAAAATTTATAAAAGAACACAAATTTATCGCACTGAAACACTCAAAAGAATAAAATACAATACATCAAAATTTACCCACACTAAACCTCGCCACGTAAGCAACAGGTTCACACGCACTCAGCCAATTGAAACTAATTTCTCTTAATAAATAAACTTGAAGTAAGTTTCCAACGTCAATTCGTGGGTCGTCTGAATGTTTGTCTACTTCGCGATGTGCCGATGCTCGTTCAGGTAACTTAACATCGGCGCAGCTATGTTGACAATGAGAACCACCAAAACAAAATGCGTGTTTATAAAGTGAGCGCGGCTAACCTGAACGAGCCGTACCGCGGGCAGGTAGGCCCAAATTACTTTAATACCCCAGACGTGTCAGAAGGTTCGGAGTTGTTTTCTTTCCCGCTTATTACAGTTTGAAAATGCTTAAACTTTCTCTGCATCAGTTTATGGGATCTCTCTTGGGTTGACAGACGAAGACATCAGTCTCGCCAAATTCTTCGAACGCAGTACATCATCAAAGCAAGCATACAAATAAATTCATTCAACTCCTTTCATTTTGGTGATCCTCGTATTCAACCTAGCTCCGCCGATAACAATTTATTTCAACGAGCATCGACCTATCGCGAAGTAGACAATCATTATAAGAATTTTCAGTTACAGTTGTCTGACAAGGGAAGTTAGGCAACCCGAAAATTCAGAAAATTATGCAACTTTGTGTGTAAGTAGAGTAATTCATGCGTAAGACAAACCTATATTTTGTTGGTGCCATAATGCGATTAGGGGGGGGGGGGGGGGTTGAAATCACCTCTTGAGAAAAATGCAGAATTTTCTTTTTCGTGGAATATCTAGAGAACGATGAGAGATCGTTGCATCGATTTTATATATCTACAAAAGTTGTGAAAAATAATTATCGAAAGATACATACTTTTCAAGTTACCCCCACCACCAATCGGTAATTCGATAATTACTTTTACTCAATTTTGTGGATATAAAAAAACCATGCGACTTTTGTTTATACTTCTTTTCGATATCTCTCATCATTTTCGAGATATTCCACGAAAAATAAAATTCTGTATTTTTTTCAAAGTGATTTCAATCCCAAAAACTGCAATATGACAAAAATAGGTTCGTCTAATCCAGGGTAAAACACGTGCAACAGCACACATTGCATTGATCAAAATCACGTCCACACGTTTCATACGTCACGCGGTCCCTCGTTGCCTCGTTGTGTCGGCGCATTAAAATCGACCCTTTCACGTGTGTTGCAGGCGCGCATTACACATGTTTAACCGTGCGTTTACGCATGAACTACGCTACTTGCACACAAAGTTGCATAATTTTCTGAATTTCCGGGTTGCCTAACGTCCCTTGTGAGTGCGTGTAAATCTGTTTTTTCGTGTTCAGTGCGAGTAAATCTGTGTTTTTTGTTTACTTTTTTATACGTTTCAGTGCAGGAGATCTGATATTTTTTTTTGTAATGTACATAATTCTGTGTTTTGTGTGATTTCTGCACGCGTGTGTCTTGATAATACAATGGACTACAGTGGATATAATGGAAAGAATGGATTTTTGCGAGTAGGCAGATCTGGTGTAATTCAGCGATACCCTTCAATTTTGGGTACAAAGTGATAAATTTCATCGCAGCTTCTCTGAGGTGAGTGACCCCGTGCGACAGTGGCTTTGAATACTTGAAGTGTTGAATACTTGCAGTTTAACCACTGCTCGACACCTCGCCCGAGTTTCACTGCGCGCGGGTTGCCTGCATTCAGGTATATCTTTAAATGCTTATAACTAACAAATGAAGCCTCAACCGCAATTGCGTTATTCTTGATTTTCGTCTTATTTCGGTGTTTAGAACCACCCCTTAAATTTTCTCCCGGCCGTAGTGGAACACCCAGTATAAATACAATTCTACAGTTCAATTTATAGGATGTATTAAAGCACAACTTTCTTAAACACTTATTATATTTAATAGAGTATTATGCCTGTCACAATCTCCAGTAGAACATCACAGTACATCACTTACCGCCCAAGATGTTATTCCACTGAATCATGACGTACTCATCCCGCTCGTATCTGCTTTGTTCATGTAAGAATCCGATGGCGTGCATTAGTTCATGTATCACCGTGCCCTTTTTCACCAAACAACCTGGAGTCTGTAGATTTACGTCTTGCCGTCCACCGATTCTTCCCACACTACTCCAGCAACCACTACTGCCGGCCGTGAGTCTTATATAATCGCTTTCTTCACCGGTATAGGGTTTGAACTTAATGCAAGTGTATTTGTGATAATCATTCATGGCATCGAAAATCAATTTTCGTTGCTCGGAATCTGCAATTTGATTTGATATCACATAGAGTGTTTCGTATTCGGGGGTAGAAGCGAAAGGCTGGTGATCTAGAGACGCGATAGCGTCTCGACGCCAAGTACATGTTTCGACACCCTGTATACAGGGTGATTCTGGAGCTCCGCCGGACAATGGATGCCTCCAGGTACCCCGTGGCGAGGACAAGCCCCCGCAGTGCCGCGCCGAATTTTATGGGTTTCGACCCTCGAAGGGGTTGAAGTGCCTATTAAGAAGTTAGAAATCTTCGATTTCCGCATTTCTCATCAGATCTTTGCGAAAACGACGCCAATTGATTCCTTATGTTTCGCCGATGAAACTGACCCCAAGAACGACGTAATTCGGAAAATAATTAAGGAAATTGCATGAAAAATTAATTTCCATAACCTCAAGCTAATTTCGTTAATAATAGTCTGATTTACATGAAACTTGGTATGATTTTCATCGGAAAAACATAAGGAATCCATCGGCATCACTTCCATATCGATACGATAAAGAATCAAGAATTATTTTTTTCCGAAACAGGTATGAATCCTCGGTCGAGCCCGGCAAATCGTGGTCTACCCCCCGCAGTCAAGGGGTGAAAATGTGAAATATCCATTTCAGCTTATTAAGAAATTCTTCATTCTTTATCGTATCGATATGAAAGTGGCACCAATGGATCCCTAGCGTTCTCCCGATTAAAATCATACCAAATATCGTGGAAATCGGATTACTTTTACACAAGCAATACAATTCATAAAAGGAGTAGGCATTTATTACCACGCTATCTTATTTTTAGCGAGCAGGGAAAGGGTTAAATAAACACAAAACTGTTGCGGGGATGATTTTGTTTCATTTATTCAGGCTTCGATCCGTTTCAATAATTGAACAGCGTCGAAATGGTAAATTCGTGTGCGGCTGCAGCAATTGACCGTCCAACGTTTTCTTTGATTTACTATTGCAATTGTCTCTACGTGCCTTACAGTAACTTTCTTGGATTAACAGGTAGTCTGTTTCAGCTGCACATCTGCATGCCAGACCTCCGCCCGTAACGTACGCACCTCCAAAAAACCACAAACTCATAAAATTATAAACGACCTTTAGGCCAGTCGGTCATTCCTTTTCGGGAATTTCCCAGCATTTCTTTCATTATCCTTACCACTTCTCTTCATCCGTTTCTTTACCCCACCAACAATTTTTACAAGAAAACTACCAATCAGGGACTTACTCCCTCGGCGACATAAATGACAACGAACGCTAGGATCAGATTTGCATTGCACTCTGCAACGATAACGTGACAAACATTCTACACATTCCGGAAAAGCTAGAAGTAGACATGTATACAACTCAACACCGTGTGTTTCTTGTGCGTGCGTATTATATGGAAGGTTCAGCACCGGATTGCCAAGCAGCATTTCGTAAGACTTTCGCTGAAATAAGAGTGCCGGACGAAAGAACCATATGTAGATTGGTAAAGAAATTTGAGACCACAGGGAGTGTGCAGTATAACCGTAAAGGTGGAAAAAAGATGTCTGAGAATACGATACAGGATGTACGAAGACGATTAGTCGCATCACCTTCAAAATCATTAAGACGACTTCAGCAAGAAACCGGACTTGCATACTCATCGTGTCAGAAAGCTGCGAAATATGCGAAGCTGCACCCCTATCGGGTGTCTAAAGTGCAAGAACTGCTTCCAACGGACTATATAAGACGTGTGAAATTTTGTATGTGGTTCCAACGTTTGGTGCAACAACGCCCAAATATTTTGGATATTACTTGGTTCACCGATGAAGCGTGGTTTCATCTAAGTGGGTACATGAATTCACAAAACACGCGTATATGGGCAGAAAACAACCCATATGAAGTTTTTTCATCGCTGTTACATTCTGCAAAAATTGGAGTGTGGTGTGCCGTGTCCCGCAGACGAATTATCGGGCCCATATTTTTCGACACAACAGTTAACACGCCAGTGTATCTCTCACTATTTAATGAGTTCATCAATCAATTGACAGATGCCGAATTAACAGACGGATATTTCCAACAAGACGGAGCACCGTCTATACATTAGTATACGGCAGTACAACCCGCACGTCCGAACGCTATGGCGTTCGGTACAAGACAGTCTTCTTGTCGGCCTTCCGATCGTCCTCTTGAAAGGGGCCGACCTTCGTTCCTCATCGGCTGCGAGCACTAGCAGGCCATGCACAGGCCTATATACCCGGTGCTCGCAACAATACGTATACGCGTTACACGAACACCTTCAGTCAAAAGAAACTAACAAATGTTTCGTTCGTCGACTCTAGGGATCATTCGGCAGCGATTGTCGTCCGTCATTGTACATATACCTATGCCAAGTGTCAATCAATCATAACTTGCCAAGTGTCAAATAAGGAAAGTTGTTCAAATTTTTTTAAATGTCACCAGTTTTTACACCACATAGGACACTGAATTATTGTCTCAATTAACAAGGTAAGTCGCCACAATTTTTTAATATACATTTTATGTAGAGCTAATAGAAATGAAGGGGACCAGAGATGGTTCGACAGACAAGCATCTTCTTTCGCATAAGTTTCTAGAAATTTGTACCATGCATGTACAAAATAATATATTGTAACAAACTGCATGCATTTAAATTGCCAGATATTTTTATACCAGCAAACTATTTTTAATTTAGAATTTGTATGTAAAGCTTATAGAAATGAAGGGGCGTACAGGCTTGGATAGAAATGAAGGGGATGCACAGGCTTGGAGGATGTCCAGAGAAGATTAGATATAGCATCATCTTTCGCACAAGTTCCTAGAAATTTGTCAAATAAGGTAAATCGACAAAATTTGTCAAAAGACAAAGCATTAAGAATTAAGAAAAATATGGCGGACTGCTTGCAATGAAGAGCAAGTCACATTAGTGAAGAAAGTACGCTAAAAATACATCTCCCTTGATACTTTTCAATCTTTTGTGAAAGATATTCTTAATACATTAAAATCCACAGTGTTTCCTACGCTATTCATTAATTTTATTAGTTTTCCAGAAACAATATTTATTTCCAAACACCAATAAACTTACTAAATTAATTTTATTAATATTTTTAATTTTATTATAGCCATTGTGCGTTAAAAATATATTAGATCTCTTCGTTCATTTTCGCTAAATTACCATTAGCATTTAAATTTCCTGCAATAAGACCTTCTGCCATACGCTCTCACCTGCTTCGGACACATTATGTAGTCTCTACACTTACTATAGCAAAAGGCCACTTGAAAATGTGGTTTTTATATATGTACAGATAATCGAAGCAGAGGAGAAAGAAGAAGTAACACTGCTGCACGAGCAAATGAAATAAGCACATTTTCATGTATAATTTTAGTTTAGAGTTTTAAGAAATATGTATATACAATCAAAATCGAAATTTATTATGAATGTGGAAAAATGTATCATTTCGTAGAGAGAAAAAATTAATTGGGACATACTATTATATTTATTAAACGATTTTAGTAAACGATTTTATTCAGCTTCGATCCTCTGTTTGCTTTTTATATGTTCGGTTCATATCTGAAAAATCAAATTTAAACCAATTCCACCAATTCAATTGTCTTGAAACTTTGCAGGCGTGCGTAGTTTGGATGACAATACAATATTTTAAAAACAAAATAACCCCGAGGGGATGAAAGAATTACCCAGTCATCAATAATCAATAAATATAACCCGTTATAACCACAAATCAAAATGACTTGAAATCAGCCACTCACGTTCTTTACGAAAACGACAGAAAGCCGCTGCGTTCGGGTCGCTAGCCGCAGCGCGATTTCCGTAAATACACAATTTATATCGAGAAATGATTCGTTACGTACGAATAGAAAATAAATAAATAAAACATTAAAGGCGTTCTCAAACAGAAAAGGATCACTTTCGGCAGCATAAAAGATTGCAGTGGAAAAATGTATAATTTAGAGGAGAAAAAAAGTTATTGGGACATAGTATTATATTATCTTTGTAAAAAGAAGTGAGATCCCCATAAAAAATCTTCAAAAAAGTAAAAAAGTTACGCCAAGTACATGAAAAAGTCGAGGGACGATAAAGAGTATTATCAAATAAATCAGAAAAAAATAGAAGAAAATAATATTACAATATAAAAAAAGATGTGAAATCAAAATGAGCTGCAAGTACATAAAGGTGCTTGTGGGGACCACGTGACGTGCGTGAGAGAATAACGTGTGTCTGCAGACAGGCGAAAGAAATAGACGAGAAGTGAGGCAAATGTGCGCAGAAAATTACGAGGTCGGGTGGAAAACGAGGGGATTAGACAAGGTTCCGGTAGACAGTATAATCGACAGTTAATAAAGGGCCGAAGGGTGAGATAAAAGGTGAAGAAGAGAAGGTGTGGAACGAGTGCAGGAACTATAAGATCATGGACATAGGAATGTAGGGGCGGAGTAATAGTTGAGGGGGGGGGGGGGGGGAAGCAGCTTCGGGAAGCCGAAAATTATGGTCACGTGGTACTCTGGTCACAGAGTCTGGTGCCGCATTGGCGATTGGTTGTGATAGCGCAAGCGCATTCTTATTCTCATCGAGTAAGAGTGAGTCAGAAGCAGTGTGAAAGGCAGTGAATGAGTAGACTGCGAATTACCGTGATTAGCAGGAGCGTCAGTGGATTATAGCTTTTTTTAGAAAAAAGAGATATATATTTGTTTTTACAATGCCACTGTGCATTGTAAAAAGTTGTAAAAATCGTACGGCAAGTCGTCCCGTTTTGGGACAAAAGAAAGAAAGGAATATTATGAATCTCTCATATCACCGGTAAGTAAAGGTTATATTGTATTATCAAAATTGGGCAACTGATATAAAGTTACATATTTAATTACTTGTTTTATAGATTTCCAAAGAATGAAAAATTAAAATTGCTTTGGTTAGACATATTAGAGCCAAATGCATATAGACATATTAGACACAAGATGCCTTCTATATTTTACATGGTATTAAGAGACTTCGACCAAATGAACTACCATCTATAGGTATTAAATAGTGTTATTATTATTAGGATTGGGAAGTAATATATTATTTGTAATGCTGTAAATGCTTGATACATATATATTTTGTTTACTTTTTTAGAACCTGTGATTGAGGATATAATTATTGCATCACATTCCACAGAATCTAATTCTTGTAAAATAGATAGAGCTACATCTCCTATCCCTGGATGCAGTCACTGTACGAAATATTTAATCTTATTTAATACAATTTGTATATTAATTTTCTACAAAATTGTAATTTTTTATACGTTATATTTTTAAAACTTTTTAGTTGTGTATAAGTCAACAAGCATGTCACCGAAGAGACAAGCATATCAGGAAGAACGCTTCAATAAAAAAATTCAGTACATGAAGAAACATTATTTAAAAAGAATCAAACTTTGGCAACAGAACGTTCGACTAAAGAATGCAAAATTATCTCATTTAAGGCAATTTTTGACGCACTGAAGGAGAAGAATATGTTACAGGCCGAGGAATTGCAAGTATTACAAGATATAGGTGGGCCAAATTCTAAGATATTAGAGAGGCAATTGCAGAAAAATACAGGAAAATGTGTAAAGAAACAATTTAATAATCAACTTAAATCATTCGCTCTGACCTTACACTATTATTCTCCAAAAGCTTATGAATATGTACGTAAAGAGTTTGATAATTGTTTACCACAGTACAAAACCATTTCGAAATGGTATCAAAGCATTGAAGGAAAACCTGGCATTGTGCTAGAATCTGTAAGTGCTATCAAGCAAAGAGCAAATAAAGTCGATTATCAGTTGTTTGGATCGTTAGTATTTGATGAGATGGCCATCCGCCAACATATTGAGTATGATGGTACAAAATTTAATGGGTATGTGGATGTGGGTGATAACATAGCTGCCGCTGATACGTCAATTGCAAAGGAGGTGTTAGTTTTTATGGTAGTATGCATTAATGGTGCATGGAAAATTCCAGTAGCTTATTTTTTAATTGGCAAAATGACTGCAGATCAAAAAAAAATTTGACTCTGCAATGCATTGCTTCTTTGCATGGTGCAGGCATGCAGATTGTGTGTGTGACGTGTGATGGGACAGTTACTAACTTTGCCATGATGCAACAGTTGGGATGTAATTTTAAAAACACTTTATCGTTGCAGTCGACATTTCAACATCCAGTGAATAATGAACCAATAGTGGTATTCCCAGATACGTGTCATATGTTAAAATTAATAAGAAATATATTTGGTGACTTCAAAAGTTTCACCGACGAACATAAACAAATCGTCAAATGGGAGTAACTAGAAAATTTGCACAAATTACTGTACTGCAAAGATGAACTAAAACTGGATGATTTTCAAACTGCTGGCGCCACAATTAAATTTTTAAATATTTTTAATGACTTATTCGACATATTAAATTCAAAAAGTTTGAAGCAAACAGGTTTTAAACAAGCACTATGCTTGAAAAATATCTCAATGTTCAAAAATAAATTAGAAACGTGTAAAACGTATATCACAGCTTTAAAAACAAGTCAAGCAGAACCTTTGCATGTTGGTCGCAGAAAAACTGGATTTCTTGGCTTTCTAATATGTATTAATAGTGCACAAGTGTTATACAAAATTTGGTGCGAAGACAAAGATCTATTGAAGTATATTCCTTGTTATAAGTTGAACGAAGACCATATAGAACTGTTGTTTGGTTGCATAAGATCAAGGGGAGGTGGGAATAATAATCCGACGTCTCGACAATTTCAAGCCACAATGAAAGAACTATTAGTTCATTGCCAATTAAGGAATGTGACAAATGGAAATTGCGTAGCGTTGGAAGAAATTTCAATTCTACATGTCTCATCGTTAAATTAGACTGTGAATTCAAAACACGTTATTCGGTGGTCCAGTGGGTTGCATCGTCTTGAAGATGTTGCAATTATAACGGATGTAATAAATGACCACGATTATGTTCAGCATATAAGGAATATAACTGAGTTTGCAAAAGAAGTCACCATTTATATTGCTGGTCATGTAGTGATGCAATTGCAAAAAAGCATTTTATGCCCCGAATGTATCGCAGAATTGAAAGCCAGTAAAAGTACGCATACTGACAGTTTGATTGCATATAAAGATAGAGGTGGATTAACATATCCAGCCAAGGACGTAATCACAATTTGCCACGAATGCGAGAAAATTATTAGAAACGCGTTACGCGAAAGTGGCAGCACATTTATGAATCCAAAATTTATCTCTGCCTACTTGACAGTCCAAGTTTTAAAAAAATTTATTGGACATAAATTATTTATAAATTTAAAAGATCATACGTCCGAACAAAGTCCACTGGATAATCATATTGTACATTTACTACGATCAATATGTAATAGATCCATTGAAATAAGATTGCATTACATTACGCAACAAGATATTAATACGTCAATGAGAATGCGACAGGTATTTAATAAGCTCATCTTATTTAAGGGCCAATGAATGTGCGTGTAATACATAATAAAATTGAAAAAAGAAATTGTGTTATGAAAATTATTGATAATACACCCTAATCTCTTTATGCAATCAAAAGACACGGTAGTGTCTCGCGCCAAGTATATATAGGTATATGCGCAGCGCGAGACACTCTGTGGCTATATTACGCCGAGACCCGCTATCAAGAACCCTGAGATTATCGAATCTCAATAACGGCTGATCCGATTAGATTTTGAATGGTCTTAATGGATAGCTTGGGTTTGATTTACATAAGAAAAGTGTCTTCGTTTTGTTTCTACGTGCCTTATGAGCTGAGCTATATCAATGCAAAGTTGGAATTTGCCGAATTTTATGTTAAGAGATTTTTCTCCATCGTTAAGTGTGGGCAAGAGGGGAAAATGAAAGGGAGAGGAAATGTCTCCAATATGCACGTTGTTCATTCGATGAAGGTTTCGGCACTTTCGGCCAATCACGTAACAAACACGATTTGTTGTCGCGTTACAGCCAGACAGAGAGCACATCTGTCAAGGTAAACGTAACCTAGCTAGTGTCAATCTATCATAACCTGCCAAGTGTCAAATAAGGTAAGTAGTCGACATTTTTCACATGTCACGGGTTTTTACACCATATATGACACAGAAATATTGTCTCAAGTAACAAGGTAAGTCGCCAAAATTTTTTAATACATTTTTTATGTAGAGCTTCTAGAAACGAAGGGGACGCACACACTTGGAAGTTGCCCGGAGAAGGTTCGACAGAGAAATATCTTCTTTCGCACAAGTTTCTAGAAATTTATACCAGGCATGTACAAAATAATAATATATTGTAACAAATTGCATTTAAATTGCCAGATATTTTTATACCAGTAAGCCATTTTTAATTTAGAGTCTCTACAGGGTGATTCTGGAGCTCCGCCCGACAATGGATGCGTCCTGGTACCCCGTGGGGAGGTCAAGCCCCCGCAGTGCCCCACCGAATTTTAGGGCTTTCTACCCTCGAAGGGGTTGGAGTGCCTATTAAGAAGTGAGAAATCTTCAACTTCCGCATTTCTCATCAGATCTTTGCGAAAACGACGCCAATTGATTCCTTATGTTTCGCCGATGAAACTGACACCAAGAACGACGTAATTTGGAAAATAATGAAAGAAATTTCATGATAAATTAATTACCATAACCTCAAGCTAACTTCGTTAATAATAGTCGGATTTATAAGAAATTTTGTATGATTTTCATCGGAAAACATGGAATCCATCGGCATCACTTCCATATCGATACGAGAAAGAATAAAGAATTATTTTTTTCTGAAACAGGTATGAAATCCTCGGTCGACCCCGGTAAATCGTGGTCTACCCCCCGCAGTTGAAGGTGAAAACGTGAAATATTCATTTCAGCGCATTAAAAAATTATTTATTCTTTATCGTATCGAAATGGAAGTTACACCAATAGATTCCGTATGTTTTTCTGATGAAAATCATACCAAATGTCATGAAAATCGGACTACTTTTACATTAGGAATACAAATTGCTTGTGTAAAAGTAGTCCGATTTACATGATTTTGGTATGATTTTCATCACATTGGCATGAATCGGATAACGGATCATGTGAACAGTGTACAGGAAATTATATTATGTTTAAGAATGAATTAATATTGACGAAAGATATAGTTATTAATCGTTTACTATTATTTTCATTGCAAGGTGATAAAATAGTCAAAGCAATACGTAAATTTAATATATGTACTATTCCCACAACCAAAGTATTGATAGCTAGACAATCATATAAAGTTATGAATGCTATATTTCATAGTGGTTCATGTATTGAGGATGGTCATTACACCAGCATATGTAAAGAAGAAGGAATGACTAGTAGTTGGATTGAAGCTGATGACATGCAAATTAAAAAAAGGCAATGGCCCAGAGGCGCTAAAGATCTTTATATTTTGTTCTTACAAAAAATGATAGTAAATAAATAAGCCAATTGGGCCAATTAGATAATTGGTCATCAATAAAACTACAAAATGTGTGAAATCCCCACAAAATTACCTTTTTTAAAAAAAGGTACAAAAAAGAGCGCCAAGTATATTCAAAAAGAATCGCATTTAAAAACATTGTCGTAAATTAATATAAATTTATTAATGTGCTATATTTTTTAACTTTACAAAAGTAACGATATACTATAATTGCGCCAATTATCACAATGACTATTTATACAAAGACAAAATGTATTAAATAATATTAAGCAGATATATTTTTATACAAATAAATATTTTAATGCGAATAAATATTTTATTCAAAATACTTGGCGCTGCTCTCCGAAAAAAATGTTAATTGTCTTGGTTAATAAATATAAAACAAGACAAGACACCACTGAGACAAGAAAGAAAGAAAAAGATTTTAATGCAATTTATACATATTTATTCAGTTTAGCAACATCAATTCGGAGAGCAGCGCCAAGTATTTTGAATAAAATATTTATTCGTATTAAAATATTTATTTGTATAAAAATATATCTGCTTAATATTATTTAATACATTTTGTCTTTGTATAAATAGTCATTGTGATAATTGGCGCAATTATAGTATATCGTTACTTTTGTAAAGTTAAAAAATATAGCACATTAATAAATTTATATTAATTTACGACAATGTTTTTAAATGCGATTCTTTTTGAATATACTTGGCGCTCTTTTTTGTACCTTTTTTAAAAAAGGTAGATATTAACAGTTATATAATTTATTAAAGGATGAATTACCAATATTTAGGTAATTATATTAACATTTTATAATAAAAATTTTAATATTGCATTATAAAGCTATGACCAATATTTAACTCTACAATGGCAAATTATATGTTGTTGCAAAATTCGTTAAATCACATTCTTAAGTCCAGAAAAGTGAAAGATAACCTTGTAGTTATATCTACCTGTTCCTAAATAGTCATGTTTTATTTATTCACATGTCACGTCCCGGGTGAAGGTCTTTGGGGAAGATGACTTGTGGGGTTTTATTCGTAGGGAATGCAGGCGCGAATGCAAGATTCGTGGCGCTGCGGAGAGTAGGATGCAGGCGCGAATGCCAGATTCGTGGCGCTGCGGAGAGTGGGATTCAGGCGCGAATACGTGATTCGTGGCACTGAATGTTCGGAAGGATGCAGGCGCGAATGCCAGATTCGTGGCGCTGCGGAGAGTTGGATGCAGGCGCGAATGCCAGATTCGTGGCACTGCGGAGAGTAGGAATTCAGGCGCGAATGCCAGATTCGTGGCGCTGAATGTTCGGAGGGATGCAGGCGCGAATGCCAGATTCGTGGCGCTGCGGAGATTAGGAATTTTAGGCGCGAATACGTGATTCGTGGCACTATGGTGTGTAGGATTCAGGCGCGAATGCCAGATTCGTAGCACTGAACGACCAGGGAAGGTTTAGACTGTAATCCCTCCGGTAATGACACCCGTTAGAACACTTTGTTTTGGTTTCACTGATTGGATTTACCGTTGCATAGGCGAAAGAAGTTACACGTAATATTTCTTAGAAATAGGTCTAGACATATGGCTGTACGCGGTCTATGTACGCCGTGTAAACACTATAAGAAACTCTATGCTCGGGTATCGCGAGCCAAAATCAGCTGTTGCACCGATTTGTTTTGGTTTGGTGGCTTTCGTAGCTGGAGGATCTTTATAATGATTTGAAACGTTATTTTAGAAACAAGAGCGGTTGTTTATTTTTAAAGCATTTAAACTAGTATTTATACGGATGCGTTGGACATTTAGCATCAGCACAGAGACATTTATATAAATGGTTATCAAATACGTAATATGAATATGAAACATATGAATGTTAGCAATAGAAGATTATAATGTATACGATATGAGACTAGCGATAATAGTTTGTAAAAGCAATGAGTATAAGATAATAAAGCAAAACAATAAGATAATAACACAATAAACATAAGCAAAATTATGGTATGAGAATGATATACAGTAGATAAGTAATAAATGTCGCTTACAATAGATGTTTGTAGATATAGAATAATTCGTTGAACACTGAATTTAACGTCGTGGTAAGTTAACACTTGTTAAATGTTGCAAGATCAACGAGGCACTTCGCGGGAGTGATTTCCGTAGAAGAGAGCCTCTGGCCGTTTTGGGCCTTGTATTTATACTATTGTCGGGATTGTTAGGGGTGAAGAGTATGCGCGGTATGCACCTTGACTGATCTTTGAAGATGCGTCGTAATTACTTATTAATAGAGTCGGTGTTTAGGGGTTTTATGTGGCCTTGTCTTGTACTGGTAATGTTTGAAGGGTATGTGCGATGTGTTCCATGGCACGTACGCCAAATCTGCGTCGCGGTAACGATCACGTGTTGATCACGTTCGTAAATTTGTGTCGCAGTAACATTTCTGGGGTTTTTGCATGGGGCTTTGAAGCGGAATACTCAACCCATTTGGTGGAGTTTAGGAGATCGTATCGGAAAGGGGTAAACGGGGTACTGACTTCTTTGGTCATGGTAAGGGCGTGAGACGTAGTCTCGATTTAAGAGAGGATTTTAAGGACGAGGGATTTGTTTGAAGTAGATTTGGAGATCGTAGTTGACCATCTTGAGATGGGGACCGCTAAGGTACATCGTCAAGGTAATCAGGAATCTGGATTGATCGTTTAGAGATAGGGACCACTAAGGTGTATCGTCTAAACGATCGGTTGGGTTTGAAAAAAGGGGTAAGGCTTAAGTATGAGGGTTTTTGATGGAGTTGTGGATGGATTTGTGAGGAAGTGGTGTTAAAATACCGCGCGAAAAATAGTGGGACGTCACACACAGATCTCATCAAATAATAATGCAAACCGTAATGAATTCATTGCGTAGTTGCAAATTTAAATATCAAACGAAAACAATAAAGATTTTTCATATCTATAGATTCAAACTTATAACCATTTAATTCTGACATCTCAAGCACCATTAACATGTCAGTATGTTGATTTATAAATAAATCATTTTGTTTCCCTGTTTTACTGAAAATATTCTATCGTACATTTATAATTGTAAAGAAACTAAAGGTTTCATCTTGAAATTTCGCGCATTTAGGCTAGAACCAATCACCAATGCGGCACCAGAGTACCACGTGACCATATTTTCAGCTCCCCAAAGCTGCTTCACTCCCCTCGCCTAAAGTCGCAACTATTACTACGTCCCTATATTCCTATGTCCATGAGAAGAGCGGACAGCGAAGGCTCGATGCTGGACTCATTCAAGAGGAAACGGGTGGGTGAGGAGGAGCAGGAGAGGTTAAGGGTCGAAAAGGAAATAGAAGAAGAATTCTTAGAAGCGAGGAAAGCAGGGAGGTCGCCTCCGCTGAAGAAACCTGAGATAGCTATAGGAACTACGGAAACGCCGGACAGCCAGAAGACAGAGCAGGAAAAATAAATGCATGCAAAAGTAGACAAATTGATGGAAGCTGTGCTGGCAGTTAACGAAAACATCGAAGAGTTGAGAAAAGATAATAAAGATCTGAGGCAGGGAATGCAGGATCTGAAGGACGTGTGGCATAGTGAAAAGTATCTTGCTGTACGCGTCAGAAATTTGGGGATGGATGGAAGCAGAAAAGGTAGAGAAAATACAGGAGAAATACATAAGGTGGACTTTAGGTTTGGACTTCAATACACCAGCATATCTAATTTTGGCGGAAACAAAAACGGACAAAGTAAGGATAGAAGCGGGGAAAAGAGCAATAAAATATGAGGAGAAAGCGAAACGGCTGAATAAGAATAAAATAGTACTTGATTCCAGGCCGTGGACATCTAGGCAAATGTCTAGATGCTACATTTTATCTTCACATTATTAAAATATCCGCGATATGAGTAATGGAATGTATGAACACAGCATTTTAGCTGTGTATATGTAGTTGTGTCATTTTAAGCGCAGTTGGAAAGCACCGAATCTTACATTGCATTACACAGTGTCGCCTTTGTACGCTGCTGGAAAGCACCTTATGTACTTGCAGCTCATTTTGATTTCACATCTTTTTTTATATTGTAATATTATTTTCTTCTATTTTTCTGATTTATTTGATAATACTCTTTTTCATAGTAATTTTTTTATTTTTTTAAGTTTTTTATGGGTTCTATATACAAGACAAAATAAGTCAAATATATAGAATAAAATTTTTTATAAATAGCTTAGTCTTCGAGAAAAATGAAGTACAACTTTTGGCCACCAAGGGGAATGTCAAAATAAGAGGAACGCTGCCACTGTGTAAGCAAGCACCAGAACCCATAGTAAGAAGCGTTTCCCTTACCTCAGCGTACCCCTTGGGGGTGTGAAACTGTACTCTGATGCTCGCCTATCCAGTCGAAATTGAAAGTCAATTGTCTCGAAAACTAAGCGAATTACGACAAAATTTTATTTTAAATTTTTTACTTATTTTTTCATGTAGAATCACCAGCTTTCTGCTTGTGCACCGAATGAAAATGAATCCCGGACAGCTTCGCATTCACATATGAAAAAGCTACGGAACGCGGCATTCCCATCTAGGACACGAGGTTCTGTGGCCCGGACCACAGCGCCAGGCGCGTCATCCTAGCATAGATATTCAACTCGTTTTAATTTCTAACTTCTGTTCTAAAAAAATTCTTCGACTTTTACGCGGATAGTAATGCTAATGCGAAGATGATCCTAACGCGAATATAATATTATGAACAATATTTATAAACTACAAATAAATAGCGCTATAGAATGGGTTTTTCAGCGTGCAAAATATGTTGCATAGTCCCTTTTAGATAATGTGTTTAATGTAAAATATGTTTATATTTACACGCAAAATCACTCTCAATAGATACATGCAGAATATATGTATTTAATATGTCAAAGTAATATAAATGTTTACAAAAAAGTGTAGAAAATACATTGAAAACGAACTAAATTTCATTTCCACTATTTTTTCGTTATTTTATTAGGGAGTCGAGACCGATATAATTTCGGTTACAGTCAGTGAGACGACTAAAGTGGCATTTACTGTCGTCCCAACCGGAATTCGTCAACGACAATCGGTCAAAAGATTCCTCGCAACCGAAATTCAAGAGAGAATATCTCAGAATTACGGTCAACCAAAATTCTTGAAAGATACAAATACGGTCGACTAGACTTCATCAGTTCATGAGAAATAGGTAGAAATACGGTCGATTAAAATTTGTGAAACAATTTATTATTATCCCGGTCGCGATTTGCAACGTGTAACTACAATTATTTAGTACATTATTTGAATTATTTTTATCGCGTTAATAACCGGACCTTCAATCTTTTTAAATCCATGGCAAAGAACATAGCGCAAATGAAATAAATTTATAATAAAAATTAAAATTAATTAATTTAATTTGCAATAAAATTTTAAAAATGAATTTATTTCTTTTTATAAATAATGTTATAAATTCTTGAAATATTTTTATAAATGAAATATTAATATTTCTAGATTATTTCTAATACTATTATTTTCATAAATCAATATTTTTATAAATAATTTTCAGAATTAGTAATTTATATTTTTATGAATACAATATTTATTCATAAATACACAAAGTTAATTACAGATAAATTGTAACGATTCAGCATTTAGGAATTTTTAGCAGTTTCGGATCGACAGTATCAGAGTAACAAATAACTGCATAGGTCTGCTTTCAGTAAGCCCGTCAGGAGAGTGACAAACTATGTGAGCGACAGGAACAGCATATCTTTCCGGTCTATTCAGCTGTCGGACGAACCGAACCCAAGAGCCGAGCGACCCGTTTCCCCGTTTCTCTTGAATGTTAGGTCAGAATTTCGCTTATTTCTTCTTACGGTTAGCGGTCATTGAGAGATATGTAACCAGGCATGAATTTAGGTTACTGATTCGGTCTGGACTCCCTGTATTTTATTCTACACAAATTTCCTTCGTACATGTACATCCGTTATTGGACATATTGTATATGGAAATTATATGTAACTGTATGATATTCAGAGAAAGTATTTTTATTATTGTGATAAAGGTTTGAATGAGTGCTGGAAAAATTATTTTGTAGCACTATTTATTTGTTGTTTATGAATATCGTTCATAATATTATATTCGCATGCATATCATTTTTGCATTAGCATTATTAATAGTGTAAAAGTCGCAGACATGTTGTTAGATCAGAAGTCAGAAATTGAAAAGAGTCTTCTGGTTCTGTGGCGTTTGTGGCACTGTGATCTGCGCCACAGAACCTCGTATCATAGTTGGGAATACCGCCTGTCGTGGCTCTATACATACAGGGTGTCCCAAAAATGTCGCGTTTCCTTGAAAAGGGTGACTCAGGGGGTGATTTGAAACAACTTTTTCCTTAGCGAAAATATTGTCCGAAGCTTCGTTAAGGAGATATTAAGCAAAAACCCCGACCAATCAGAGCGCTCGCCTTCCGCCTGAGTTCCCGCGGTAGCGTTGGCTACGAGGTAGGCGACCGCGCTTGTACTACGAACGTACGAACAAGCAAGTCGGCATGCATCGAAGGAAACCGCGTTACACATTTTTTTTTTAAAGCAGAATCTTAAATAAGAATAATTTGAAGTGAGAGGACAAGAAGTACGTAAATTTCGTTTTTAAATAAGGCATAAACGAAAAGCTAACGTAACAGAAAATGTACGACAAGTGATCGTAATTCGTTATTGAGGTAAAAATCCGTAGTTTAAGAACGGCCAACACAACTAAATTTAAAAAATAATATTAGGTGTATGAATAAATTCTTTCCGACTGGAATTTCTATCGCGGTGGTATTCAGAAGCTGCCAGAAAAATGGCAAAAGGTAATGAACAATAATGGAAATTATTGCGATGATCGAGTTGTTTTCATATTTTTTAAATCGAACTGTTATTGTACCCTAAAATCGGAAAGAATTTATTTTCACACTTAATAATCACCAATAAATTAAAGAAAACTCACCCTTTCGGACATTCCTTTCCTTGCTTTCCTTCCCTTTCCGGAAACCTGTGTCACTGGGTCACTGTACCGATCCTGGTTATCGGTGGACGAAAAGATTTATGGTTGGGTAGCGCCCAGTGCTCAGCTGATCACACTGCGTCCGGGTTAATGTACCGAATATTCAATTCACTGCACGGCTACTAACACTGATCACTGAATTTATTTTTCACGGAACGTGTTGTTCCTACGTTATAAAAATTGGTGGCTGCGAAAGGGGCCGATTACTGTTAATTACTGGGACGAGATTACTACTATTACCCGGCGAAAAGGAAACTCGTGGCAGACTGTCTCGGGCTGTGCAGTCCGCTGCTGTGACGATTGGTCGAGTCACCTATTTGGGCACACTTTTAAAGACGGGGCACACGTATTTTGGTTATTGGCTGAAGTTGCCACATACATTGTCACACCGCGCGACGAAGAGATCGAACGAAACACGAGATCGAGTGGGATAGAGCGATTTGACCAAGCGTAGCCTACGCTTTTGTTTTGACGATTGTCGGTCGGATCCGTATCTGATCGCTGCACAGCAGCGGACTGCACAGCCCGAGACAGTCTGCCACGAGTTTTCTTTTCGCCGGGTAATAGTAGTAATCTCGTCCCAGTAATTAACAGTAATCGGCCCCTTTCGCGGCCACCAATTTTTATAACGTAGGAACAACACGTTCCATGAAAAATAAATTCAGTGATCAGTGTTAGTAGCCGTGCAGTGAAGTGAATATTCGGTACATTGACCCTGCGATCAGCTGAGCACTGGACGCCGATGACCAGGATCGGTACAGTGGCCTAGTGACACAGGTTTCCGAAAAGGGAAGGAAAGCAAGGAAAGGAATGTCCGAAAGGGTGAGTTTTCTTTAATTTATTGGTGATTATTAGGTGTGAAAATAAATTCTTTCCGATTTTAGGGTACAATAACAGTTCGATTTAAAAAATATGAAAACAACTCGATCATCGCAATAATTTCCATTATTGTTCTTTACCTTTTGCCATTTTTCTGGCAGCTTCTGAATACCACCGCGATAGAAATTCCAGTCGGAAAGAATTTATTCATACACCTAATATTATTTTTTAAATTTAGTTGTGCTGGCCGTTCTTAAACTACGGATTTTTACCTCAATAACGAATTACGATCACTTGTCGTACATTTTCTGTTACGTTAGCTTTTCGTTTATGCCTTATTTAAAAACGAAATTTACGTACTTCTTGTCCTCTCACTTCAAATTATTCTTATTTAAGATTCTGCTTTAAAAAAAAAATGTGTAACGCGGTTTCCTTCGATGCATGCCGACTTGCTTGTTCGTACGTTCGTAGCACAAGCGCGGTCGCCTACCTCGTAGCCAACGCTACCGCGGGAACTCAGGCGGAAGGCGCGCGCTCTGATTGGTCGGGGTTTTTGCTTAATATCTCCTTAACGAAGCTTCGGACAATATTTTCGCTAAGGAAAAAGCTGTTTCAAATCACCCCCTGAGTCACCTCTTTCAAGGAAACCCGACATTTTTGGGACACCCTGTATACATACAAGACGAAACATTAACTGGGAAGAGGGCGGGGGGAGTAAGATTTGCGGTAAGGGGGCGAGTATGCATATATCGGGTAACTCCGTTCCTCTTCGGTGGAGAAAATGGCATAGTCGTGGACAAAAATCGTTTCCCACGCCAAATCGATATGAAAATCAACGAAACTTGCTATACTGGGGTATTAGGTATCGCTGATTACGAATCCATTGCGGGATTTTTTGTAAAAGAAGATGGCGGATGGAATATCGCCGCCCAAATTCGACAAATTCTAAGTGGTAAAATAGGGATCATACGGACGAAAAACGTTATTTCTTGAAGTCCTAAAGCTATAACATTATATTTTAGGAGTCTAGAAAGTAATATTATACTGTATATCAGGCTTGGGAATTAAGAGCTCTTCGGCCGATTTTAAGAGGCAACGCCCTCTTTCTCCCGCCGCGCGTCTTGGCCACCGCGGCTGCCGTAATACTCGGAGCTCCTCACGCCCGTAACACGTGAATCGCGCGTGGCGCATTAGGGCGACATTATATCAATAGGTATCCACATCGTCCCAGAGAGCACGATTGCCGATGTGTTTTTGTTTCGTTAACGCGCCACGCGCGGTTCACGTCTTAAGGTGGCCGTTCCAATGGGCGGCTGCAGCCGCCAGCGACCGCGGCTGGCGACTGCGGCTGTAGCCGCGTACACTGGTACAATGGAAAGCATTCATCTCAACTCCTATGGGCGGCTGCGACTGCTGCGGCCGCGCCAGGATTGCTATAGCCTATGTGCGCCTGGTTCATGAGCAGCCTAGGCTACTCGAGACACAACACAATGCTACGAGTGTCTGTTTTCCGCCATAACGGCAGAATCTCCTAGTCGCACAGCGGCTGCCGCTCTACTCCTCCAGAAGCAGTCTAGCGACTCTAGCCGCTCTGCTGCGATTTTAAAAAGAATTAAATTGCTATACACAGAAACAAGATCAAAGCTACAAGATGAATTTAATACTGAGCCAATTGTATCTTTGACGACAGATTGTTGGACATTGTTGCGGCCGCGAGCAACGCGTCGCGCCGCGCGATTCGAATTTGTGCCCGGTGACTCATCACAACAGCTGACGAGTCAGCCGCGGCACCTTTGTAACGTTTTTGACCGCTAACGATCATCGCGAATCGCGCTCGCCCGGCGACCGTTAGTTCTGAGAACAGCACCATCGTGACAACAACACCAGTACGAGAGAGACAGTTTTGCTCACGCCCCTTGCGCTTTGTTAAGATTTCGTGGAGTTGTCCACCAGCGACCTGTTCGTCACCTCGCGCCCACACGCCAACGAATTTGTGTACCGTCTTCGTCTCCGCCGGTGTAAATTGTATTGTCCGACGTGTTTGTAAAGTGTACTGTTCGACCTCCGTGGAATCACGAAGTGACAATTAAAGAAGACGTGTCGTCCATCTGCGAGAGTTTTCGTCACCCGTCATTCTTCCCTCGAGTCCACCAGCACCGGCAATTTAACAACGCTCTTGGCGGAAACAGACATCTCGGTCTCAAGATTCATACTTGACCATTACGATTCATTTCATTAATAAAAATTGGATATATAAAGCATTTACTTTAACCACAGAAGAAATGGAAGAAAATCACACTACCGAGAATCTGGCGAGGAGACTTGAAAGTTGTATAGACGATTGGGGTTTGAAAAATAAAGTTGTAGGAATCATTCACGACAATGCTCGTAACATAATTAAGGCTGCCGTCTCGGCGGGCCTTGAATGTGTGCGTACGCTCACACAAGCTAGGAAAAGCGTGTACGTATACGCGAAACCTTTTCAACCGTTATTCGTCCTGGAATCGGCAAGAATTATGTTTTTGCGGGTATAGTTGCCTCCAGTAGACATTAGTGCAGGGTGGAACGGTGCGTTTGAGTGCTAATAAGCATCGCACGTTGAAATAATAATGAATTTATGACTCGAAAACTGACAGAATGAGGCTTCAAGGCTTCTCCGTTGGTGGCGCCACTGGTATAGTCGAGCCACGTAGCACCAGCGTGACGTGTACGCAGGGCCGACGCGAGGTTAGCTGGCGGCTGTATACAAGAAAATTTTTGGCGCCCCCAAATTTTTGCACCTGTTTGCACGGGATGCAATAAAAAAAGAAATATATTTACATTTTGTTTATGTGGGAGTTGGATTCCTTTATTATAAGCGTGTGATATAGTTTTTAAGCACCACTTTCGGCTGGCGCCCTTATGCGGCGTATAACTTGCACAGTGGTTTCGCCGACCCTGCGTATACGCGATGCAGTAAACAAACCGTTTCAACCGTCTTTCGTCCTGGAATCGGCAAGAAGAAAGTTTTTGCGGGTATAGTTGCCTCCAGTAGACATCAGTGCAGGGTGGTACGGTGCGTTTGAATGCTAATAAGCACCGTACGTTGAAATAATAATGAATTTATGAATCGTGTACTCAGGACAGCCCGAAAAATGACAGAATGAAGCTTCAAGGTTCCTCCGTCACCGGCGCTGATGGTATATTCGTGCCATGTACCACCAGAACCGGTGGAAGTTCAAGCTAGCCGATAAATGTAGGAAAGACATAGTTGCCGATACGTATCGAGAGTCAGATCGCGCTGTTGCCGCATTTCCCCTATTATTATTTTGTCGTCAAGAAGGCTTGAATGAATCACGGCGAAGCGGCTAGAGAACAGAGATGTGCAAAGATAATATCTAGATAAATTAGAATAAAAGTTCGGTTCGAGAGGCATAGAGTGTTGCTGCGGTGGATTATGTATTGATAAAATGTAAAACGTAATGTTTCTGGTAACATACTGCTGAGATTTTCCAGATTAAATTGAGTTGAAACACGGTATAAATCAGTTTATTTTTAGAACTGTACTAGATAATTGACTATAAATGTAACATTGCTAACCTAATAATGCTAAAAATAATCCGATTTATACTGTGTTTAAATTTATTTTCAATTGGAAAGTCTCAGGAGTATGTTATTGAAACGTTCATGCCGATACGATAGCGAATATGGATGTTTTACATTCTATCAAAACAAACAACGTAAACAATCATTTTAATATATTTTTTTTAGTAAATATAAATATTGTTCCCCACGGTTATTTCCTCCACGTCGCCCTGGAGATTTTGTTCAAATTGAAATATGTTACAGTCCATGTGAAAATAAGGAGGATTTATATAATCATTTTGCCAAATTCGAAAGGGAATTTTCAAAAAATCGATGAAGGTTGTGTACTTTGAGGGTCTGTATGTATAAAATAATTTTGAATGTGGCAAAGTGTGACAACTTGAACCCCTCTTATTTTCACATGCCCTATAACGTGCTTCAATTTGAATAAAATCTCAGACATTGCGTGTTCAAAGTGATGCGCTTGGCATGGAATGAACCGTATATACGACATTGTCCATTCCAACCGAAATGGATCCTAACCCACTTCCAACTATCGCGTTCTTTACGAAAACGATAAAAAGCAGCTGCGTTCGGGACACTATAGTGGCATCGCGATTACCGAAAATACACAATTTATCGAGAAATAATTCGTCACCTATGTACGAATAGTAAAACTAAAAGTGAATTTGTTGTGAGATATCATGCTCCACGATTTTATTTAAGGTGAAAAAACACCATCGAAATTGTAGTACAAGAAAATAATTATTTTTTAGTGACTTTAGCACTATAGCGTTTAAGCAAACTGTTAAACTGCATACAGCAATAAAAGATATTTCTAAAAAAGTTTGAGCTGTGAAATATAAATCCAAAAACACTAAAAACTAGAAAATATAAAAATATATAAAAAAAAATTTATTAAAAATACACTAAAAACTAAAAAATAATTATTTTCTTGTACTACAATTTCGATGGTGTTTTTTCACTTTAAATAAAATCGTGGAGCATGATATCTCACAACAAATTCACTTCGAATTTGCCATGTGTTTCATTTAGAAAATATATATAAAAAAAAAATTTATGGTGTTAATATCACATAATTCACTTTAAATAAAATCATAGGGCACGATATTTCATAACACGATATGAATCACTTTAATACTTCAACTTCTGGTTGCACATGGTGCCCCACGATTTTATTTAAAGTGAATTATTTCAAGTGATATTAACACCATCAAAATTGTAGTATGTACAAGAAAATAATTATTTTTTAGTTTTTAGTGCATTTTTAATAAATTTTTTTTATATATTTTTTTATTTTCTAGTTTTTAGTGTTTGTGGATTTACATTACACAGCTCAAACTTTTTTAGAAATATCTTTTATTGCTGTATACAGTTTAACAGTTTGCTTAAACGCTATAGTGCTAAAGTCACTAAAAAATAATTATTTTCTTGTACGGCAGTTGCGATGGTGATATACTACGAACGCCTGCAAAGTTTTAGTTTTACTATTCGTACATAGGTGACGGATTATTTCTCGATAAATTGTGTATTTTCGTTAATCGCGATGCCACTATAGTCTCCCGGACGCAGCTGCTTTTTGTCGTTTTCGTAAAGAACGCGAGTGGCTGATTTCAAGTCGTTAGGATTTGTGGTTATGGGTTATATTTATTGATGATTGAGTTATTTTCTCACCCCTTCGGGGTTATTTTTTTTTTTAAATATTGTATTGTTATTCAATCTATGCACGCCTGCAAAGTTTCAAGACAATTGGATAGTTGGAAGTGGTTTAGATTTGAGTTGCCAGATTTGAACCATACAAACATAAAAACAAACAGAGGATCGAAGCTGAATAATGAATACGTTATTAAATTTGTATTTAAACAGCAGACAATTCTTGTTGATTAAATAGATAATTTTATGTATAGCTAGATAAAAAAGAAAGTGTCATGTTTTTCGAAGAATTAGGTATAGCATTCATAAACTTCATTACGATCGGTGTGTTACACTTCGGTGATGTACCTTATTCAAATTGTATGGTTTGAAATCACACATTGATTATACAAAATATTACATCTCTCTAGGTATAAATGAAAAATATTGATGCGCAAATTAGTATTGTTTTATTGACATGTTTCCTAACTTCACTACCCAACCTCTCTATCATTCATTATTGCTACGTTCGGCGAGGCTCTGACGCTAGACGCAGCTCTCGTGCCGTATTTCTTCAAGACTTCTCGATAGACAGAGAGAACCGAAGATATGGCAACTATGCGTCAAAAATTCGTCTACACAGAGTACCTGGAGATGTCACTACTGTATAAGTTCTTTTTATCGACCGCAGTAGTTTCATTAGGGTCCGTCTATTTACTGGGGATACTCCGATCGATTCGGACCATAACAAAAATGAGACGGCAGCCTTAATGCAGTAGGTTTATTGGAACAGGATATTGAAGGTGTATGTTGTGCTGCTCACACAATACAATTAAGTGTTAAGAAGGGACTTAATATACCAGAAATTGAAGAAGTTTGTACAAAATGCAGTAAAATAGTCGGTCATTTTCGGCATTCTGCTTTAGATACAAGTGCACTCGAAAAAAAACAAGATCAATTAGAGCTTCCTCGATTGCAACTAATACAGAAGTATCCAACTCGATGGAATTCCACTTTCTATATGTGTGAAAGACTGCTTAAAAATAGGTCCGCAATTACTTCTGTTCTTTCTGATCGAAACACGACGAAAGTAGATATCGCTAGAAAATTAGAAATGAGTGAAAATGATTGGTCTCTTCTTGAAGATATAATAAAGATTTTGAAGCCTATGGAGGTTGCTACAGTGATATTTTGTTCTGAAGAAAATGTGACCATATCGATAATTCGTCCCATTATTCATAGCCTCATTGATAAACATCTAATAATAGACCCAGATGATAGCAATACAATCATTCAACTGAAAACAATACTAGCTGTTGATTTATCCACAAGATTTCAATTGCAACCTAATATTGAGACATCTCAAATTAGTATTCTTCAGTTGACTTCATTCTTGGATCCTCGACACAAGGATCTTGATTTCGAGTCAGAAAACGACAAAAAATCCATTCATGAAGCAGTAAAAACCATATTACGTGATATGATAGCTGACGATATAGGGTCCCAGAATATACAAACCATAAAAGAAACTGCTTTAGATTTTTTATTTGCTAAAAATAGTACCGAAGAACATTCAGTTACTGAATTTGATATGTATTTGAGGGAACAGCAAATTGGACACAACGTTGATCAAATAAGTTGGTGGAAATTACGGGAACCTAAATTTCCAAAAATGGCTTTTTTAGCAAAAAAATACCTCTGCATACCTGCTTCATCAGCAAGTTCAGAGAGGGTCTTTTCTACAGCAGGTAATATTGTAACCGCCAAAAGATCGTGTTTGTCACCGGAAAATGTAAACAAACTTGTTTTTTTATACCAAAATTGGGAGTTATTATCGTAGTGTATATGTATAACTGTAAATAAAATATTAATATAATACTCTTCCCATTTCTTGTTTTAATCACTATAGTTAAACCTGGCCCTCTTTAATTAGAATCCAAATAAACAGGGCTTTATTGAGTCATTATGATAAAATATTCGAAACCGGATACCGAAATCCTATCCCGGATTTCGAGTTATACTGAGTAGTTCAAGTACTCGGATATATCCTGATACTCGGGTACTCGAATCTAAAGTAAATAAGTATCCGGATATCCGGATATCCGAATATACATTTTGTGGGTATCCGAGTACTCGGATACTCAAGACTCGGATACTCAAGCCTCGGATACCCAAGACTCGGATATCCGTAAATCCGAGAAATAGTAAGAGCCCTAGTGTAAACACATGTCAAATTTTTTGTTTTGTGCAGAATTTTAAATCGTGTCTTTTAAAGTTTGTTAAAGTAAAGTTAAAGGGGTCAGAAATGATTAGTATCGATTCTGCAAAGTAATAGCAAATAATTCGTTATATACAGTTATTTTTCCATAAGAAACCCATTGAAAAAATATCAGTAATTTTCGGCTTTTTAGTTACCTTCCGCGAACTTGTGTAATCAACATATATTTGTTCTTGCAACTGCGAAAACAAGATTTGACAATATTTTCCAATAATGGAGTAATCACCTGTATTCTATATCATACAGGGGTCCTGAATCCCAAGAAATAGGGGAAAAATGCAACATTCCATCTTTCGCGTTGAAAATGCTGAATATTATTGAGCAAGTTCATAAAAAAAGTGTTAATATACAACTCATAACAAAGTTTGCCGTTATTTAAAAAAATAACGTCAACAATTTCAATAAAAATAAAAAAATTTGATAAATTACTATGGAAAGTGCAGAAATATCTGCAAACCTGTATCCATGTTATTCTGGTACCAATGTAATAGATAGGTACTGTTCACAAAGTGTTAATACATTCTTACGAAATTATACAATATTTGGGTAACCTTCCAATCGGCTAATTGGGTGAAGCAACCCAAGAAGCCAGAAATAAAGATTTTAATAAATATACAGGGTGTCCCAAAAATGTCGCGTTTCCTTGAAAGGGGTGACTCAGGGGGTGATTTGAAACAACTTTTTCCTTAGCGAAAATATTGTCCGAAGCTTCGTTAAGGAGATATTAAGCAAAAACCCCGACCAATCAGAGCGCGCGCCTTCCGCCTGAGTTCCCGCGGTAGCGTTGGCTACGAGGTAGGCGACCGCGCTTGTGCTACGAACGTACGAACAAGCAAGTCGGCATGCATCGAAGGAAACCGCGTTACACATTTTTTTTTTTAAAGCAGAATCTCAAATAAGAATAATTTGAAGTGAGAGGACAAGAAGTACGTAAATTTCGTTTTTAAATAAGGCATAAACGAAAAGCTAACGTAACAGAAAATGTACGACAAGTGATCGTAATTCGTTATTGAGGTAAAAATCCGTAGTTTAAGAACGGCCAACACATCTAAATTTAAAAAATAATATTAGGTGTATGAATAAATTCTTTCCGACTGGAATTTCTATCGCGGTGGTATTCAGAAGCTGCCAGAAAAATGGCAAAAGGTAATAAACAATAATGGAAATTATTGCGATGATCGAGTTGTTTTCATATTTTTTAAATCGAACTGTTATTGTACCCTAAAATCGGAAAGAATTTATTTTCACACCTAATAATCACCAATAAATTAAAGAAAACTCACCCTTTCGGACATTCCTTTCCTTGCTTTCCTTCCCTTTTCGGAAACCTGTGTCACTAGGCCACTGTACCGATCCTGGTCATCGGCGTCCAGTGCTCAGCTGATCGCAGGGTCAATGTACCGAATATTCACTTCACTGCACGGCTACTAACACTGATCACTGAATTTATTTTTCACGGAACGTGTTGTTCCTACGTTATAAAAATTGGTGGCCGCGAAAGGGGCCGATTACTGTTAATTACTGGGACGAGATTACTACTATTACCCGGCGAAAAGAAAACTCGTGGCAGACTGTCTCGGGCTGTGCAGTCCGCTGCTGTGCAGCGATCAGATACGGATCCGACCGACGATCGTCAAAACAAAAGCGTAGCCTACGCTTGGTCAAATCGCTCTATCCCACTCGATCTCGTGTTTCTTTCGATCTCTTCGTCGCGCGGTGCGACAATGTATGTGGCAACTTCAGCCAATAACCAAAATACGTGTGTCCCGTCTTTAAAAGTGTGCCCAAATAGGTGACTCGACCAATCGTCACAGCAGCGGACTGCACAGCCCGAGACAGTCTGCCACGCAATTTCTTTTCGCCGGGTAATAGTAGTAATCTCGTCCCAGTAATTAACAGTAATCGGCCCCTTTCGCGGCCACCAATTTTTATAACGTAGGAACAACACGTTCCGTGAAAAATAAATTCAGTGATCAGTGTTAGTAGCCGTGCAGTGAAGTGAATATTCGGTACATTAACCCGGACGCAGTGTGATCAGCTGAGCACTGGGCGCTACTTAACCATAAATCTTTTCGTCCACCGATAACCAGGATCGGTACAGTGACCCAGTGACACAGGTTTCCGAAAAGGGAAGGAAAGCAAGGAAAGGAATGTCCGAAAGGGTGAGTTTTATTTAATTTATTGGTGATTATTAGGTGTGAAAATAAATTCTTTCCGATTTTAGGGTACAATAACGGTTCGATTTAAAAAATATGAAAACAACTCGATCATCGAAATAATTTCCATTATTGTTAATTACCTTTTGCCATTTTTCTGGCAGCTTCTGAATACCACCGCGATAGAAATTCCAGTCGGAAAGAATTTATTCATACACCTAATATTATTTTTTAAATTTAGTTGTGTTGGCCGTTGTTAAACTACGGATTTTTACCTCAATAACGAATAACGATCACTTGTCGTACATTTTCTGTTACGTTAGCTTTTCGTTTATGCCTTATTTAAAAACGAAATTTACGTACTTCTTGTCCTCTCACTTCAAATTATTCTTATTTAAGATTCTGCTTTAAAAAAAAAATGTGTAACGCGGTTTCCTTCGATGCATGCCGACTTGCTTGTTCGTACGTTCGTAGCACAAGCGCGGTCGCCTACCTCGTAGCCAACGCTACCGCGGGAACTCAGGCGGAAGGCGCGCGCTCTGATTGGTCGGGGTTTTTGCTTAATATCTCCTTAACGAAGCTTCGGACAATATTTTCGCTAAGGAAAAAGTTGTTTCAAATCACCCCCTGAGTCACCCCTTTCAAGGAAACGCGACATTTTTGGGACACCCTGTATGAAGAATTGTAAGCTCAAAATATTCTCATTGCAATATAATCTCATTTTATGTATACAGAAACGGAGTTTCTTTATTTTTCATCGTATCAATATGAAAATGATACCAATGGATTCCTTGCATTCTCCCGATTAAATTGACAAAAAAATATTTAAATCCCACTACTTTTAACGAAACGGGCTTACAGTCCATGCGAATTAATTAATTGAGGCAGAGAGCAAACAACGGACTAGACCACATTCTTTTCGAAATTGAGTTGGTACCAATAGCGTATTCCAATAGGCTCTACTAATCATATAAAATAGGCATTATTAGGTCGGTGCATACGTTCGTTCGCTTTATTGATAGAAAGTGTTTATTACAAATATAAATATATTTCATACTTTTCAAGGCTGGCGTTCCAATGTGCGGCCGGCGACTGCGACCGGCGACGGTCCCACTAGTGCAAGGGAGAAACAGATGCATACTTCTCCCTTGCACAAGTGGGACCGTCGCCGGCCGTAGTCGCCGGCCGCACATTGGAACGCCAGCCTTGAAAGGAAAACATTTTTCGTCAATGTTTATATTTTTTTGGTCACTTTTCTGGCACCTAGATGAACTGGTAAATTTGCCAATTATAACAAAGCGTGTACTATTACCGGGCGAAAAGAAGACTGGTAGCAGGCGGGCTCAGGCTGTGCCGTCCGCCGCTGTGACGATTGGTCGATTCACCTATTTGGGCACACTTTTAAAGACGCGGCTCACGTATTTTGTTTATTGGCTGAAGTAGGCACAAACATTGTCGCACCGCGCGACGAAGAGAGCGAACGAAACACATCGAGACCGAGTGGGATAGAGCGATCTGACCGACGATCGCCAAAGCAATAGCGTAGGCATCTCACAAGGAGAGTATTTTAGGTGTCCGCCTCCGATCATTTTGATTTTCGGATATGTTATAGAGGACCGAAAAATAAGAAATACGTGTTTTTTTATTTTTCCCCGTTTTCATATTTGGGGGGTGAAAACTGCGTTCAAAGTTAGGGGTGAAGAATCATTTTTGTGGACTTTTTGAAAATCTGGTGAGTCAGTCATATTTCGCATTCAAAGACACAAAATTCGTCCATTGACACTATTCCCCTATCTCTAATAGTTCTCGAGATATTCCACAAAAATGAGTTTTTAACCCTAACATTGAACGCAGTTTTCACCCCCCAAATATGAAAACGGGGAAAAATAAAAAAAACACGTCTTTCTTATTTTTCGGTCCTCTATAACATATCCGAAAATCAAAATGATCGGAGGCGGACACCTAAAATACTCTCCTTGTGAGATGCCTACGCTATTGCTTTGGCGATCGTCGGTCAGATCGCTCTATCCCACTCGGTCTCGATGTGTTTCGTTCGCTCTCTTCGTCGCGCGGTGCGACAATGTTTGTGCCTACTTCAGCCAATAAACAAAATACGTGTGCCGCGTCTTTAAAAGTGTGCCCAAATAGGTGAATCGACCAATCGTCACAGCGGCGGACGGCACAGCCCGAGCCCGCCTGCTACCAGTCTTCTTTTCGCCCGGTAATAGTATCAATATATTGATACAAAGTGTTTTCTAAAAATATTGTATAAATATATTTCCAATTATAACAAACCATGTTTTGGAAACACATTCATTTCTTTTACTTTGTGTTTTTTTTAATCCGGTACGTCAATGAATACATTTAAAATTATTTTAACATCAGATACTTCAAATGATAAATTCTGTTATTGTTATTCAATTCGCCTTTTTATGTAGTATAAAAATACAGTAATTCGTCGATATAAACCCGACGATCGGGGCTGGCGGCGGGCGTACGTCGCGATGTGGATACGATTCCGTCCGGCCGAGAAATTCGAAGAATGAGCGAGAGGTAACGAAACGGTTGCCGTCGACTCTTTCGTTCTCTCACTCTCGACTGAAGGATTCCAATAAATGGTGGGGATAGTGAGCGGGACTATTACGCATGGTAAAAACGGGACAATAACGACGAATTACTGTATATGGAAATTCTTCAAAGGATTGCTTGTTGGAATGAAGAAAGAGTTTTGATACAGCAAGCGGCCTGACGCCCGTATTGCCAAAGAATAGGAACTCTCTTATACCTGTAATAAACACTTTGTATCAATAAAGCGAACGAACGTATGCGCCGACCTGATGATCACTTATCTCTCGAGTGTAACGTTCGGCTGTCCGGGGACAACTGAGCGTCGACAGATCCTCGAGCGGAGAGCGGCGTCCCCTCGAGTGTAGGAAAGGTGGGGTTCTATTTCTACGGTTAAGGAGTAAAATCCACGGCTTAACGTCGCAATGTCTGTTTTATTCAAACACACTTATTCTATTAACAATAACAAATAATTAATATTTCCTATAGTCTACGATTAAATATCTTATTTTTGGTTTTTATGGGTTTTTTGTGTTAAATATTGTATATATATATGTACAGAGGTATGTTGCAGTGTGTGACCCGCTTTCACGGGGCACGGGGAGACCAGAGGAAAGGTCCTTTTGCCGACTCAGTCGGGTGTGTCGAGGGTCCGTCAAATGAATACTCCCGCGTGTGCTGGTATGAACGTTCTCGTTTATTTGATGCCTCGCGGTTCTCCTAACGCGCGGTATCGCGCGTCGCGGCGGCTTACTTCCTAATTCTTATTGGCTAGGCGGCTCATTGATAGTGCTACTAACTAGGCGGCTTACAGGCTAAGTCTTAGGGTCTAGTCGCTAGACGGTGTCTTATGAACTATGCTCGGCGAGCGTCAGCTCGGATCGGTCGCGTTGGTCGGTTGGTGACCACGGCGGTAGCAACGCCTATTCGGCGTTGGTCGGCGGTACTCGGCGGTATTCGGCCGTCGAGGGGACAGGTTGGAGTCGACTGCCGGACGAGTGAGAACCTCGGCCCCGCGCAGTCTACATAGAAGGCCTTTGTGCAGTGGGCCAGCTATCAAATGACCGCTGGTTGACCACCACGGCCGGACGGTCCAGCGGGAATCGAGATTCGGCTGATGTAACGGCCAAGGAACGGGCTACTAGCGGTCAGGCACTCGGCGCGCTAGAATTCCCTCGGAGGAGGAATGATACCAAAAAGGAGCTTCTCGCGTAACAGTCGCGCATGTATGGCGTAACCACGGAGCAAGCTCTCGTCTGGCGCTCGCGGCCCCAGTCTTATGCTCCGCGGCGCGAAAAGTAGCCGCGAGAACGTTATCGTCCTCGCGGCCGCCTATCGGCCGCGGCGCGAGTTCGATTCGCGGCTTGTCGGGCGTGGTGGGGCGCGCGCTCGCGTGACGCGGTCCGGCTTCCGCGGTGTCGCTCGGGAGGGGGGAACGGCCGTAGTGACGTTCGTCACAAGTGTACTGCCGCTGCCGTCTCCGGGGCGAGCTAGTACTTTTGGCAACGTCTGCTGCAAGAAGGCCGCTGCCGTTTCCGGGGCGAGCACACTTCTCTCGGCAGAATTTTACTCTTACTCGTGGTTAATGTTAATTAATGAATATGAATATTTATATATTGAGTTATGTTACAGTGTATGGCCGCTGCCGTTTCCGGGGCGAGCTCGTACTCTTGGTAACGTCTGCTGCAAGAAGGCCGCTGCCGTTTCCGGCGCGAGCACACTTCTCTCGGCAGAGTTTTACTCTTACTTTGATTCGTGTATTATAGTGCAAGGCCGCTGCCGTCTACGGGGCGAGCTCGATTCTCTTTGCTAAGTCTGCTGCTAGAAGGCCGCTGCCGTTTCCGGGGCGAGCACACTTCTGTAGGCAGAGCATTCGAATGAACCGCTTAGCTGCGTGCGCCTCTTTTATACTCGAGATTTGGTCAGTTGGCGCATGCGCAGTGAGTCGCAGTTTGTTATTTTGAATTTTATTCGCTTATTATATCGTATTTTGTTTTGTTCTTTTACTAATACTTATAATTAATTGTCCCTAACATTCTTACAATAATTATTCTTCTAATATTCGATTGAATTGCTAATTATATACAAAAGTAATAATAATTTAGTTTGCGCAGTATGTTTGACGGTCCACATAGTAGTACAAGTCGGTTCCTACTTTACCGACAGTAGAGTTTATTGGTTTGAGTCCCCGTGGGACGTTACACGAGTATACACACACGATGCAATATCAAAACAGAAGCACCCGCTGACGTATTGGGTACTAGAAAAGGTGGGCCATAAGGTGCGTATCGACTTTGCGAGGATTCCTCGCGAGGCACGCCTCGCGGAGTTGGATATCTGGAAATTGCATACCGCGATTATGATCACTTTGCGAAACAGCCTCGCGCTAGGCCGAATTTCCTAGCCGCGCAGCGTTCGGGATCCCACTTGGTTTCGAGCACGTGAAATGGTCTATGTGTGTAGTAGTAGAGCAAAATACAACCTGCTATAATATGCAACTAAGTAAATTTCATACCAAGAAGGATGTAACTATTATCAAGTCAAAAGGCAATTCCACAAATTATTGAAACATTGAATATTTGACACGTATTTTCTTTTATCCGCAATCATCCATATCTGGGGGTGAAAAACACGTTTGCCCCTTTATCTCGGAAAATATGCACCATATAGAATAATCTGTTAGGCGAAACTGATGTACTTTTTTATAACGAATCCAGTCACGCAATCAGATTCGTAATATATCAAATGTTATATATTAAAAATTACTTTTTATGAGTATTTTTTACTCTTTAACAATAAGTGGTTTCGGCGCACTGGTTCGGTCAGTTAAACCGTTACGCCGAAACCACTTATTGTTATATTCTAAAAATACGGTCGATAACTCAACTACTTTATTTTTTACTCCTTATAAATTGTTGGTCCATTTTGGCGTAAATTTGTCAACGTAAACTAAAGACCAAACCGTGAAATACGGATACGTAGAATTCTTCAATTTCGACTTTTTAGTAAAAACTAAATACACTATATTGAACTCGCTACGCGTAGGGAACCTCAGGTGTAAAATTTTAGTATATTTCGGGCCTAATGGAACCAGATGTTTCCAAAGAACTAGCCAGGTTAATCGGCCAGAGCGTCTCATTAGAGTCGCGGTTTATGATCGTATTGTCCCGCACTTCGACGACGGACAATAGTGCTTACGGACCATTTACCTGTACCTGCCATCCGCTGACAGAGCAATATACGGATTAACGAAAAGGCCGCTTTTTATTATATTTTCAAATTTTATTATATTTTGGACCTTTATATTGTGTTCTGCATTTTGCCTTTATGTTGTGTCCTCAATTATCCGAAAGGAAGCAGCCTCTGGAAGGAGCAGTTGTGAGCGGAGCGAAAATTCATTTATCGTTTATGGCCGGCAATTTGGTATTTTCAAAGACGGCTTCGACAACATCTGGTTGCCAGATATTCAAAGGATAATCAAGAACGTAACTTTGCCGTCTTTAAGGGGGTAGACACGTCACGTGACCTGGCCGATTCGGCCGGTCGGTATTACAGCAGATTTTTCTGCACAGAAATGGTAATACCCATAGATACGCGGCTGCTGGTGCACGCGAGAGGGAGCTGTTTGCTATTTCCGTATTCTCTTCTGAATAAGGAAATAAATTCTCAGCTGTTGCGTTGTACATGTAAATATTTAAATGGAATGTCTGCTGATAGAGCAAACGTAGAAAATTCATTGTACATACATTTTAATTACTTAAAATGTGCTTATGCTACAATATGCTACGTTGGCAGTAAGGAATTATATAAGTGAAAAGGAAAAATAGATGAGGGGATATCCCCAGAAAATGAAGTATATAAGGTTAGACATTTTTTTTATTAGCAAAACACTGAAACAGATCATGAAATACGCTTATTACAAGATAATTAAACGTCTTATGCAGAAAGCAGTTATGAACAAACATTATAGAATAAAATTGTGTTGGATGTTGAATTGGGGCTACTGAAAATGCGCAGGCTGGATGCGCGTGAATATTATATGGTTGGCCCCTCAAAGTGACAGAAAATATAACCTATGTATCTGTTATACAGGGTGTTCCGAAAATGGTGCGGTATATTAAAGGGGGTGATTCGGGGGGTGATTGCAAACAACTTTTTCCTTTGCGAAAATGCCCTCCGAGGTTTCGTTAACGAGATATTAATAAAAAGCACCAACCAATCAGAGCGCGAGCCTTCCGCTGGAGGTCCCGCGCTAGCGTGGCCGCGCGCCGGGTCGCGCTGCGACTACGAACAAGCAAGGCGGCATGCATCGAAGGAAATTGCGTAGAATGGCAAATGAAAAAGACGTAACAAAAAAATCGAACCTTTTGCCATGGTTTGTTTGCCATTTAAAGTGAATAATGAATAAAGAATAAATGGATGAAAATCACGTGTAACGTAAAAAGACGAATACACATTTTTTTTAGAAGATTCGAAAATAATAATTATTTGAAGTGGGAGGATAAGGAATACGTAAAATTCCTTGTGTTAATAACATATCCACGAAAAGGTAATGTAACAGGAAATTAACGAAAAGTGATCGTAGTTCGTTATTATGATAAAAATCCGTAACTCAATAACGGCCAGCACTGTTGCTGATAACGAATAAGTCTGTTTAAAAACTCCGAATAAATATTTTCGTACGAGAATTTTGAGAATTATCGCCGGAAATAAGCCATAGCTTGCGTTAAATTTAAAAATGAATGATCACCATTAAAGTAACTAAAACTCACCCTTGTCGAAAATTCACCTGCAACTTGAAAACTTGTGTCACTGGGTCACTGAACCGATCCTGGTCATCGATGGACGAGCCCAGTGCACAGCTGATCCCAGGTATACGAGACTACCCAAAGTTAAGGGTCGCAATGTCAGGTGCGTCCAGGTCAACGTACCGAATATTCACTTCACTGCACGGCTACTAACACTGATCACTTAATTTATTTTTCATGGAACGTGTTGTTGCTACGTTATAAAAATTGGTGGAAATGAATTTTTACTTGGCGTTCGGAGCCGTGGGCAATTCCCGCGCAAATTCTCACGCTGCAGCACTTGCGTCCTCGTTGTTCGGGGGGTACACACAGAACATCGCGTAATACTCTCGAGCAGAGAACATTTGTCTGCGACGCGTTTGCTGACTGCTGACTGACAAGATTTTTTCCAAGCGACTTCTTCTACCCCCAAAAGTTTCTCTCGTTCCATTCTGAGTTGACCCCCACCAGGCCAAGAGGCTTCAGGTAAAAAGAAGCCAGCACTTTTTCGGAACACACGTGTTTTGCAGAAGTGCAACGAAAACTTTCACAAAAGCCCGCGCTCCGTCCTTCTACTGCCAATGTACCCATTGCTTCGAGATAGAAAACAGACACCACGTGTATCGGTTCGAAAGGGTCCGAAGGGTAGAGACGCAGAAAGACTTCGAGTTGCTATAAAGAAGAAAATGCATACCATTCCCGTTTCCCCTTTCTGACACCCTGAGTTCATGTCTGCTACGAGGCGGAACCAATTAAGTCATAAATTATCCGAAACTGTAGGAAACCGTTCTCTACCGCCGACTTGCGGGACAATACGGTCATAAACCGCGACCCTGGCGAAATGCTCTGGCTGATCAGCCTGATTAATTCTGGAGAACTAGAAATTACAGAGTATTATCCAGCATCAATACGTCTCGCGGAGAGACACAGGAAAAGAAGGGTAGTCCGCTGACTGTGCGTAGTCCCGCCTGCTTCGTCCTACCCTCAAATTAAAGACGGATCCCTTATCTCTCGAGTATAAACACGTGCTCGAATTTCAAAACACAAGCACGCATCGACGAATTCGTTGCGAGAGACTGTGGGCTTGAGGTCCGATTGGCCCCAAACTAACCAATCTGCCCTGCATCCCTCCCAAACGGCCACTGTCCTGAAGAGGCCCTCTTCACAGCGATATCATCTCCACAAGGCCCACCTTCTCTCGCACGGAATACGTCGACGCATGCTTTTGTTTGGAAATTCGAGCGCGTGTTTAGACACGAGAGATAAGCAGGCCCGATTGGTTAGTTCAGGACCAATCTCCTCCCCAAGGCCCACCTTCTCTCGAACGGAATACGTCGACGCATGCTTTTGTTTGGAAATTCGAGCGCGTGTTTAGACACGAGAGATAAGTAGGCCCAAATGGCTAGTTCAGGACCAATCGAACTTCAAGCCCGCCTTCTCTCGCACGGAATACGTCAACGCGTATCGTACCTGAATTGGGGGACTCCCAGATTTTTTTGTTACGTCTTTTTCATTTACCATTCTACGCAATTTCCTTCGATGCATGCCGCCTTGCTTGTTCGTAGTCGCAGCGCGGCCCGGCGCGCGGCCACGCTAGCGCGGGACCTCCAGCGGAAGGCGCGCGCTCTGATTGGTCGGGGTTTTTTGTTAATATCTCGAAAACGAAACCCCGGATCCCAAAACGGCTAAGGACTTTTCGATGTCTTTTTGCATCAGGATATTGCATGTTCCGGGATGTCCCTCAATTCTGGGACACCCTGTATATTAAAATATCCAACATTAGGACTACAATAAGAGGGCTGGAAATAAGAATTCCAGACCTTATTAAAACGTCAGGACCAGGTCGTTATCAACCATTATTAAGTTTACCGATGCTTATTGAAGAGCCTAGTTTGTGTGTGGCGTCGGTTATCACCGAATATATGGAGGCTACCAAAGTATTAAGAGGAGAGACTGATATTTTATTTATCGCAATAAAAAAGCCGCACAAGCCTATAGGATCGCAGACCATTGGCCGTTGGATAAAGAATGTTTTGTCAAAAAGTGGCATAGATACAAAAACATTCTCAGCTCATTCAACGAGACATCCCAGTCAGCCACGTCCATTTGAGCAGATTTTGCTCAACGCCTGACTACAAATGTTTGTGACAGAAAGACTACAGATTTGATACAGGATTTGTTATATTCGATGATGAAAGCAGACTGACAGCAGAAAGCCGACAGATTGTGCTGCCTTAACCTGCGAGCAGATTGGCGGCAGGGTCTGCAGTACAATTTAATGTCAGAAATCGAGCAGACCCTGCGTACCGCAATCTGACGGCAGATAGGCAGCAGGAATTGGGCAGATTCTGCTGACATAGTTCACGACGCGAACACGTCAGGCGGCGATCGGGCGAGTGCTTCTCGCTTGCGAAATAGCACCGTGGCGGGAATAAGTGGCCGAGGGCTCAATCATTCAGGGCTCTCGAGTACCACTCGCATTTGCCGGCATTTCACTGCGGAGTATATATTTGGTATACCCGTCTCCAAGGGCGGTATTATCAGTCGTTGCTTAAGACTAATATCGTCTTAAGCAACCGGCATCCTTTACTAATCTACTAGACTAGTAGAGGATGCCGCGTGCTAAAAACTAAAAAACGATTGATGATAATACCGCCCTAAGGTGACTGAATGAATAGTAGTTATCATTAATTCTTTTATATTTGGAAGAACTGCCTTTAAAAGTTTAAATAATTATTTTGAGCCTCCCTGGCATTCAATTGACTAACAACCTGCTAAGTAAAATATTAAAAATGTTATAATACTCGTCTAAATACATGGTTTTCCAACTTTTCTTTTTCCATAAAATATGGTAGGAATCAGATCTTTCAAGTCGGTCTTATAAACGTGTTCTATATATTATTTACGCTTAAGACTTTCGCACTGTTTTCAAATCTATACTATTATATAAAATTGCCTACTATGTCCGCATTAAATTATGGTTTTGCGGTCAGATTCTCACATCAGGATCTGCTTGATTTCTGCCGCCAATCTGCGGGCGGTTTTTGTCAGCAAGATCTGATTGAAATCTGACATCAATTTGCGGTCAAATCCTGATGTCAGGCTCTGACCGCAGAACCATAGTTTAATGCGGACATAGTAGGCATCGAATCTGACGTCAGGATCTGCTCGCTATCTGCCGCCAATCTGCCGTCAGATCGCGCTGCGCAGAATCTGCTCGGTATCTGCCGCCAATCTGCCGTCAGATCGCGCTGCGCAGGATCTGCTCGATTTCTGCTCCCAATCTGCGGTCAGACCACGGCAGCAGGATCTGCTCGGTATCTGCCGTCAGTCTGATGTCAGATCCTGACCTCAGGCTCTGACCACAAAACCATAGTCAAATGCGGACATAGTAGGTCCCGAATCTGACGTCAGGATTTCCTCGAATCTGACACCAATCTGCTGGCATACTGCGGTCAGTTTGTTTACTGGGATGCTGCTACATCAACGGCATTACTTAGAGCAGGCATCGGAATTAAGTGATCTTTTCGGCCGAGTTTCAGAGGCGACGCCTCCTTTCTCCCGCCGCGCGTCTTGGCCCCCGCGGCGGCCCAGAAGCCTCGAGCGCCTCAGGCCCGTGCCGTATGAACCGCGCGTGGCGCATTGGGGCGACACCCGTATCAATAGGTTTCCACATACCCATGGGGTACTATTATCCATGCGTTTTATTTTGTCAGTGGTATCCCCTGTAGGCCTATTCCACTGTGCCGCGTGATAAACAATAGAGTGGAAAAGCGCGTTTCATTATCAAAATTTTAAACATGTTTGGGAAAACTAGATTTTCGCGCACGTTTCGACGTTAAATTTTAGATTTACCCAGCACGTCGAAACGTGCGCGAAAATCTAGTTTTCCCAAACATGTTTAAAATTTTGATAATAAAACGCGCTTTTCCACTCTATTTTTTATCACGCGGCACAGTGGAATAGGCCTAAAGGGGATACCACTGACAAAAAAAAACGCATCGATAATAGTACCCCATGGGTATGTGGAAACCTATTGATACGGGTGTCGCCCCAATGCGCCACGCGCGGTTCATACGGCACGGGCCTGAGGCGCTCGAGGCTTCTGGGCCGCCGCGGGGGCCATGACGCGCGGCGGGAGAAAGGAGGCGTCGCCTCTGAAACTCGGCCGAAAAGATCACTTAATTCCGATGCCTGACTTAGAGGCGTTGATCTAGCTACAATAAGAAGAACAGCGGGGTGGTCGAATAATTCGAAGGTGTTTGCAACTTTCTACAATAGACCTATACTGCCAGATAATTATAAGTTTGCGAATACGATTCTACCTCCTTCAGAGTAACTAAGTCAAATTATATTCGGGTATAAGAAAGATGGTTTATAAAATCTCTATGTAAACAAGTTTTATATTTGAAAACAATATATAAAAAAAAAATAAAAAAAAAAAACCACAAGTGTAATTATTAAAGTAAAAATTGCTATCCGCTCTAAATAACTACAATTGTAATCGAACGAACGAGGCGAATGAAATATAATTGAACGATCAAACGAACTTACCTGTAAGTGAAGTTCGATCGCAATTATATGAAGAAGCCTCGTTCGAGAGATTACAACCCCACCCTAAGAGAAAAAGGTAGTTTTTTCTCCGATCTCCCTAACCCCTCATTATTAATTAGCAATTTTTAGCTACTCTAAAGATATGAAGGTAGAGCGGAACAACGAGAAGCGTTAAGGGAATCTCGGTGGTTGTTTTTCTTTACTCTAAACGTAGTGACCTCTGGCGGGCATCGAAAGGACTACTACAATTGTAATCTCTCGAACGAGGCTTCTTCATATAATTGCGATCGAACTTCACTTACAGGTAAGTTCGTTTGATCGTTCAATTTATTCTTCGAAAAACATATGACACTTTCTTTTTTATATAGCTATACATCAAATTATCTTTTTTATCAATAAGAATTATCTGTTGTTTAAATACAATTTTAATAACATAATCATTTTTTGAACGATTTTATTCAGCTTTTATCCTCTGTTTGTTCTATGTTTGTTTGTCTGGTTCAAATCTGGTAACTCATATTTAACCCACTTCCAACTATCCAATTGTCTTGAAACTTTGCAGACGTATATCGATGACAATACAATAATTTAAAAAAAAAATTAACCCCGAAAGGGTGAAAAAATTACCCAGTCATCAATAAATATAACCCATAACCACAAATCCAAACGACTTACAATAAACAATAATTATTTTCTTTTACTACAATTTCGATGGTGATATAGGTACTACGAACGCCTGCAAAGTTTTTGTTTTACTATTCGTACATACGTGACGGATCATTTCTCGACAAATTGTGTATTTTCGGTAATAGCGATGCGACTAGCGTCCCGAACGCAGAAGCTTTTTGTCGTTTTCGTAAAGAACGCGAGTGGCTGACTTCAAGCCGTTTGGATTTGTGGTTATGGGTTATATTTATTGATGACTGTGTAATTTTTTCACCACTTCGGGTTAATATTTTTAAAAATTATTGTATTGTCATCCAAACTACGCACGCATGCAAAGTTTCAAGACAATTGGAAAGTTGGAAGTGGGTTGGGATCCATTCCGCTTGGAATGGGCTATGTCGTATATACGGTTCATTCTATGCCATGCGGATCACTTTGAACACTTAATGTCTGAGATTTTGTTCAAATTGAAACACATTATAGTGCATGTGACAATAAGAGGGGTTCAAGTTGTCACATTTTGCCACATTCAAAATTGTTTTATAAATACATACAGACCCTCAAAGTACACAACTTTCATCGATTTTTTGAAAATTACCTTTCGAATTTGGCAAAATGATTATTTAAATCCTCCTTATTTTCACATAGATTCTAACATATTTCAATTTGAACAAAATCCCAGGAGTTTATCGAGATATTATCTTTGCCCACCTCTGTTCTCCAGCCGCTTCGCCGTGATTCATTCAAGTCTACCTGACGACAAAATAGTAATAGGGGAACTGCGGCAACAGTGCGATGCGACTCTCCATACGTATCGGCAACTATGTCTTTCCTACAATTATCGGCTAGCTTGGACTTCCACCGGTTGTGATGCTACATGGCGCGAATATACCATCAGCGCCGGTGACGGAGAATCCTTGAACCCTCACGCAGTCATTTCTCGAGTCTGTCTCATTGTCAGTACACGATTCATAAATTCATTATTATTTCAACGTACGGTGCTTATTAGCATTCAAACGCACCAGACCACTGATGTCTACTGGAGGCAACTATACCCTCCAAAGCTTCCTTCTTGCCGATTCCAGGACGAAAGTTGGTTGAAACGGTTTGTTTACTACATCGCGTATACGTACACGCTTTTCCTAACTTGTGTGAGCGTACGCACACATTCAAGGCCCGATGACACGGCAGCCTTAAATTCTGACGGCCGGCGCATAATCAACACCAGAGGTGGGTCACGCGTCGAGCCATTTCGAGGTTCGGCTGAATTTTCTTTTTGAAGAAAATTTTTAGGGGTATTCTTCTAATATGTTTAAAAAAATATATCTCAACGTGCAAATGCGGCCAAGAATAACACTTAACTGAGATAAAGGCCGGTATTCACAAACGTGTCTTAAGATTAACCAAATGCTTAAGCATGCGGCATCCTCTACTAACCCTAGTAGCTAATAAAGGATGCCGAATGTTTAAGCATTTGCTTAATCTTAAGACACGTTTGTGAATACCGGCCAAAAAGACTACGGCGAAAAGTATCCACGAACATGACCCGTGTTGTTTACGTTGAGCCCTATCTACAAGCCACGAGCCTGACACGAGTTGTGTACGTTTGGCCCGAACGACGTACCGCGGCTCTCGCCCGTGATTTTCATGTTTGGCCTGATCGACGTACCACGGCTCTCACACGATATTGTAGGCGAAATGGCTAATCTGCTTCGCTTTAAATTCCGATGTTTCCCTCAAAGCATACTCCCAACAAAAGGAAAATGTCATCTGACAAGACGTTGTTTATTGTGCAAAGTAAATAATTTACATAAAAAAAGTAGCTTTTATTCCTCAAATTGTAATATAGCATTATGTGTTACTCCTAGTGGTGTATTTAGTGTAAACAGTGCCTAGGGCAAGCGTAGAATTTGCGCTCCACCCCCCCCCCCCCCGTGCATATCAGTCCAATTCCATCTTTTCTGTTCTACTTCTTTGTTAAAAGTGTTCATCACAGAAAATATTTTATTTAGAATTTAGATAATCCTTTTAAAGAAAGTGGGGCTGAAGGGCGGAAGAGGCGAAAGTTGGAGGCAATTGAAGCCGAATAGTGCAGCAAGTTTTTTCGAAGCTTCTCTAAAGAAGTATGCAAAGCACACGAATAATAAGCGTAAACTACTAACATTAACCATCCAAATAAATTTATTCAAGAAACACTATTTCTTTCGGCTTTTTTGCGCCCTCGGCATTAGCGCCCAGGGCACGAGCCCTACTTGCCCCATCCTAGATACGCCTCTGAGTAACTTACTCCATGCTTCGAATTCTATCACGTACAAAGAAGAAGAAAAAACATACGGGTCGAATCTATAACCTCCTCCTTTTTGAAGTCGGTTAAAAATAAACCAAATTGTTCCTAAATACAATATGTCTTTCATCCGCTATGAGATTTCGTGAATTGATACTTTTTCGAATTAGAACTCTCATCCTACACGCGGGATATTTCGTCCGTGGCGTAGCACGAACGATATTGCGTCGAGGGATAACTCGTCCGTGGCATCGTACGAACGATATTATGTCGCAGAATAACTCGTGCTTGGCATCGTACTAACAATATTATGTCGCGAAATATGTCGGCCACGGTTGCGAAGTGGGTAAGGAGTCCGAGAAAATATATTTTACCCCTTTACACCCCCTTGGAGATGGAATTTTCAAAAATCCTTTCTTAGTGGCGGCACACGCCATAAAACAATGTACTTTCCAAATTTCACTTATCGTTATTGAATATTACTGAAATCTATGATAAATCTATTAATAACAATCAATTGTTTACATTAATTTTACAACAAACTAGGATCAATTTCATTGTATGAAGTGGATTTTACTGTCACTTTGTTAAAAAAAATATTTAAACAAATTTTTTATGAACAATCCTAACATTTTTTTATGCTAATAATCTTTATTTTCGTCTCCGATAGATATGCAATGATTAGTTTAATGATGTATTTGCAGGATTGGCAGCGGATTTTAATAAATTAGTAAATAATCTTGGTTTCTTACTGTTATCCGCCATTTTCTAGCAATTATTCCGTAGTATCGCATTTTATGCAGTACAATGTTACTTTCTAGACTCGTAAAATATAAATTTATAGCTTTAGGTCTGCAAGAAACAACGTTTTTCGTCCGTATGATCCCTATTTTACCAGAATTTGTCGAGCTTAGGCGGCCATATTGGATCCGCCATCGACTTTTTAAAAAATCCCGCAACGAATTCGTAATCAACGATTCCTAATACCGCAGTATAGCAAATTTCGTTGATTTTCATTTCGATTTGACGTGGGAATCGATTTTCGTCCACTACTATGCCATTTTCTCCCACTGTGCGACGTGCCCGTACTGAACCTTTGCCTATTCCCCTCCAATCCTACGCCCCCCTTGCCTAAAATGGCAGTTTACGCTCCGTTTATATTTATTTTCACTTACAATCAGTGTACATTCCACTGAATACGAAACCCCCCGTTTATTTATTAATTAATGAACCTTTTGCAGACGGTTTAACTCACTTTAATTTTAAAAATAGGTAATCAAATATTAGATACATAAATGCGAATCGGAAACCTTAAAGAGCAAGTATATTTGATTCAACTTGAAATCATAACAACGAGTACTACGTATAAGAATTTTGGGTGTTTATGGATATAAGTATAATCAAACATCTTCTGAATAGTAAAGATAAATTGGGCAATTACGTATTCTCTTCATTTATTACAATTGTCAAAATTTGTGAAACCGAATACATTTTTTTTAATACTTTAAGACTATCAAATTGGCTAATTTTTTGCATTAATTTCTGAGTATGGAGAGAACCAGACATAAGTTGTACTTCGAAACATCGATATATGTTCTGGTTTTTGACAGACTATACAATTTTCATAAACTAACTCGTTCGTGATTAAACGATGACTTTAAACCGATCTTACATAATATGATAATAGAATATCAAGAGTACAGTGTTACTTACTGAAGTAAGGGCTAATCATATAAGGAACAACACCACCCGGCCATCGAGCGGAGTCCGCTTTGAGTCCATTCTTCTCCAGTTGACTTGGAAACAGTATGTCACCCTCAGCATAGTTACCCAACTCTTCAGGATTGCGGTCCCAACCCTCGTTCCAGTTTGCTACGATTTCTCCAGTTTCGTTGTCCGGGAACCGATACAATATCTCTCCAAAATGTTGAAGATGAGCGATCACTCCTTCCGGACTATCTACCGAATCGTCTAGGACGTCACGGCGTTGGAATTGCCAAGTCTTCGCAGAAGTCAGAAGGATAAGCGTAAAGGAACAAGTGATTGCCCAACGTGTCATGGCGAGGTTCTTCAGGAAGCAAGACTTCCACAAAAATAGATCTTCGCTGGTATTCAAAGCGATTCCACTGACGAAACATGGTCAGCTCTTCTTGATTTTATACGCACGCGAGAAACCCCACCCTCCGTCCTGTTTGATACTTCCGTGCGGAAGCGATCGGGGACAGTGGCTGATAACCGTGGACTTTGGGTAACAGGAAGTTAAAATTCGCCGGTTTGATTTCTCGAGCACTCCCATGTCAAGCCAGATAATGTTTATTGCTATCGTATAAGTTAATGCCCATTAAAATGCATATTACGAGGAGCGCGTTACATGACTTGTTTAAGGTATAAGTAAAATTTACTTTACTCTCGATTATTTTTTTAGTCCAATTTTGTATAGCTTGGGAACACGGTTTATGAAGATTTGCATGTACCTAATATGAAAGAAGTGGACCTACTATGAAGTAAGACAACCTTCTAAGGAAGACATTCGGAGTTTAATGCTAACACATTTCTGTGAATATTTTTCAATTTTTATGAAAGCATTGACATGCTTCGAAATGCAATAAAAAAAATGTTGTGATGACCTTTAGAAATTTATTATTAGAGTATTTAGCCGCCGCTATTAAGTCGCTATTTTTCATTTTATCTGTCGTATGAAACGAAGAGACTAGGGCGAAGCAGTATCCGAACTTTATTTTTTCCCTGATTTTACATTATTAAAAAAAAAAGTCATACGAATCCAATAGAGACTAATAGAATCTAATATAATCAATTCACTCCTAACTAAAAGAATAAAAATATTAACAGATGCAAAAAAGCAATTGTGTCTAACTTAATACTGTCACTGGTTCACGTTACAGCGTGAAGTATCAAAGTATTATTTACACATCGTTACAGAAGGTCTTTCACACCGCTTGAAATTACCATCCTCCTTCGCACTTTATTCACATGCAAATGTCACTGAGCAAATCTCTATCATCGATACTGTACATTTCCTGAAAACCTTGCCTGAAGATCCTTCACAGCGATGACTGTGACTACCCAAGGTAAGTAATAAATTCTATCAATCATATTCCTTTCTACTTGTCATGGATTATGATATCTTTTATTGAGAAATTTACGTAAAAATCTCTTTATATATGTTGGAGACCTCGTGGTTCGTGGAAATAAATATTCTCGAATGTTCTAATTATATGTAATATATAATATATTCAGCTGATTGGTACAAAACAGATAGATGTATATATCTTGAACGTATACATAGAAATAAACTTTGTTCTTTTTACTTTTAACTAATCTCAACGCACGGTACTTTACTTTTACTGAATACTCAGATCTAAACCGCTCAACCGGAAGTAACCGGATACACTTCTCCTACAACGACTGCAAAGGCGCGTGTTGCCAACATAAGCAGAGTTATAACAAAACTCTCAACAATATATAACGACGGCCATTCATAACATCTGTCACATTTTCTCGTTTTTCCTTCGAATATGTAATAGGCGGTAATATATTATATAGGATAGGAAATATTGATAAAGTTAATTAGTTTCATACCAATTATTTCTTTACAACCTCATTTTTTTCTTAAGTACACTATGCACTGAAGAAGTGTAGTTGTACGCTTTTTTAAATGGAGTCATGTCTGTTTTTTTTTGCATAAATCGATTCTTTTGGACAGGTAATGTTGGTCGAAGAATGAATAATTCACAAAGTAGGTATTTGAAATTTTTTACTGACAAAGATATATACTTTGTTACACACTTTTAAATATTCCAGCGTCACACAATAAACATTTCTTATCTCTGTTTATTATAACTGTTTTCACACGATCAACGTACTCTTTTCTGATGTTGAAATTTGAAACAGTTAGTCCTAAATTGGTCTTCTAACCGATCCACTATCCATGTCCTGTATGTGGGTCACACTCAACTCCCCTGACACGCTAAAATACATGCCCCGGTGTAGATTCACCTCTGAAAGCAGTGACCATCACTTTTTTAACACCCTGTACATAGTTTGGGTTGGGTTGCCAACTTTTTTCGGGAAAATATAGCATTTTACAGCCAAATGTGATAAAAAATATAGTACATTGTGAAAAAATATAGTACTTTTCGAAGGAAAGTGGTTCAAAATAAAACTACAATAACACAACGACATCTTATTTTTCAAAATGTATATTTTTGTGCATTTTGCATTATTAATTAATTTATTGTGTTTAACAAATATGTCAAAATGATTGCATTGAAAGTCCAAAATAACATACCTATATGAGAAGCTCATTTTTTACGAGAGTGTTCATTAAAGAAAAAATCCTCTCTGTAAAAGTTGAAGTGGCGGGGGTAGAGAGAAAGCATGAAATTATTTTATATATATTTTGACAAACAGATCATAAACAACACTTTTTTTAAGTTACGTTCAAAAGTTTAAAGTTTCAAGTCCCAAATTAAAGTTTTGATGGTGCTATAGAATAAAAAATAAGTAAAAATTTTAGAATTTTCTCGATGTATCGAAAATATAGTATTTTAACGTACTATATCTTTCTCTAACAGTATATAGTACACTTTATATAGACAAAAATATACACTCCGCGTCAAAATTAAAGGAACACTATAATTTCCCGTAAGTTTTTGTCATTTTCAAATGGCTGTATCTCTGTGAAAAATTGCCGAAAAAATATTTAAAATACGCATTTTAACGCTTGAAGTTTCTAGTTTTTAAATCAAGGACTTAATTTTTTTTTCATTCATTATGATACTGTCTCAACAAGATGAAGCGCAGGAAACGAAGTTTCAGAAATTTTTGCCTAGTTTGAACGTATGCACGGACCAAAACAATTTGTTTCCCGTAAATCCAACGAAGAGTTCTTATAGAGCAAACATTTATCTTTCATTCCCGATTTTTGGTTTTGTTGTATGATTTTTATTCACCGAGTAATTCGCGATCAAAGCAAAAAAGGTACTTTTCACTTTGAATACCTATAACTTGCGAACTCATGATCGTAGACAAATTTTGATGGTTGTTTTGTAAAGCTAAGAAAGTTTTCTTTCAGAACCTTTAGATACCAATTTAATGAGATTTTTTTAATCGTATTAAATACATTTGAAAATGACTCCAAAAATGGCATACTTACCATTTTTTTAGAAAACGTGATGCCACTTCAAGGAAAATCATGGAATCATTCAAGTCTTCGCGTTTTTTTGCGAGTTAAAACTACCCCTAAACACTGTGCAAAAGGCCGGATTGATCAGATTTTTTTTCCGTATGTCCTCGATGAACATAGATATGATATGGTCTGAAAAATTGAACGGTCATCTGTTTTACGTTATGTGTTTTTTCAAAACCCTTGTTTTTGTTCTCGCAGCTTTTGAACGATTGTTGCACGTTTTTTTTTGTTAGTTCAATGTCATTTTAGTACAAAGACTCGTAAAACTCGTGATTGCGCATTTGGGTGGTGCTAATGCCAGTTATTGGAGTACAACTTTTGTCATTGCGATGGGTTTAGATAAAAATGTTTTTTCAAAATTTTTAAATCTTTTCTTTTAAAAGTTTACTGCGCTTCATCTTGATAAAACGGGTATAATGGATGAAAACAAAAATTTGAGTGCCTGATTCCAAATCTAGAAACTTCAAGCATTAAAATGCGTTTTTTAAATATTTTCTGCCACCTTTTTACGCAAAGATATAGCCATTTGAAATTGACCAAAATTTTCGGGAAATTATAGTGTTCCTTTAATTTTGACGCGGAGTGTAGTACAATACTATATGTATATTATAGTACGGTTGGCAACCGTAATTTCGAGGCACGAGTTTTTGGCTAAAATTCAAACTCAATTTTCTAGAAAAAAAGCGCGATATTAACTATTATTTAGTCTTATTTGGGCCTGTAGAAGCACCTCCCAAACGGGTTGCCACCAGTAGTCGAATACTCTGTACGTACATACTTTTTCGCTTTTTGTGAAAGACAACGCCATTATGATACGTCATAAGTAAATTCACATTCCACTGTGAATAATGGAGAGTTATTACTTGTATGTCTGGGATAGTTGATGTAAAGTGTTCACAAGTATTTATAAACAGAAGCAGTAAGAGCTTATAACTCGCAAGGGAACTTTGATAACCCGAGAATTCCGATTTTTTTTAAACTTTGCAGACTTGTAGGGAACCTTAACCCTCAAAGACCACACTTGGTTACGCTTTTTTTTTTTTTTTTTTTTTTGACGTGGAGAAATCCCTAACGGATACGGACGGGGGAGGGACGGGGTTATGTGGGGCTTGCACCCACTAAAACTCCACGGTGGTCGTCCCCGGGCGCGGAGTCGCGCGCTCGAGGGGGGGGGGGGGGGGGGACTTTTTGCGGGAGCAAACTAGCGATTCATCCGCTACCTCCCCCTCAGCGTAGTGCGGACTGCGCGCTTAACAACCCCGCGCGGCAACGCGCGGGATCTTCCCAAAACTCCGGCGACGCGAGACGGACCACGCGTCCGCGTCGCCACTTCTAGGGGAGGGGGGGGGGGGGGGGTCGCATGATGTTGTGGAGGGGTGAGCGTGCCCCCCGGCACCCCCACCCCGCGACCCCACCGCGGTCGAACAGTGACCCGGACGCGGCCCGAAGGGTCACGGCCGGGCGGGGAGGCGGCACAAGGTCATATGGTTCGGGGATCGCTCTTCTGCCGCCGTACTCGGGGGGGGGGGGGGGGGGCAAGCGGCAACCGGACCCAGACGCCCGGCGGACACCCCGAGCCGCGACAGAGTGCAATGAGGGATCCCCATTGACCGCCGCACTCACCATTTAACTGTTCGACCGCCTGCCGCGGGAGCCCGTAAAAACTAGCGCTTATAGCGCGGCTTCCGGGGGAGCAGCGGATGGTCGGTTGCTCCCCACACTTGGTTACGCTAACCCAGACCTTCCGGAAAACACCTGGCATTTCTGAACGGTAAGGTGTGGGGAGTTTGAGCTTTAGGAGGAAAAGTTTGATACTTCTTCTACAAATCCCCACCACAGGATTGCTAGTATGGCTGAAGCAGCCGAGTAACATCATTGCAAATGTAGTCCGTGGTTTACATTCACCCAGTGTGACTTTATCGTTAGGAAATCATATGGAATTACAGGCGATCTCCCGGCAGCGTTTTTTATTTAAGCACTTTATGGTGACCACTGTAGCTTTGTCCTGGTTCATCAGATATAAAAAAATTCGACAAAATTTAGTTAGTATATTATATTATCTAGTCCTTAATCGTGGCTTTTTCATTTCCGTTGCGTAGTTTTTATTTTACAGATGAAAATATTTACAAAAAAATTAAAACCGACTTCAATAAAATAAAAATGCGCTAAGAAGTAAAAAATAATTTGGTTCTTTATTTAATCTACGACTCTCCATTTTTTTATGTCGGCGCCTCATCATTTGCACTGTGTAAATCTAGCGCCGACTTAAAAAAAGTCGTAGATTAAATTAGAAACAAAATTATTTTTTACTCTTTAGCGCATTTTTATATTATTGATTAGGGGGCTACGCCCCCTCGCTTCACTCGCCCCCTTCGTTACCGATTCCCTTTTTTGCAAAATTCACTGTTTCGTTCAGCAGGTGTTTTTGTTTGCTGTTTAATTCTTGAGATTTGTTTGATTTACAGTATTCCCTCGCTGAGGGCTCGCTGGTCGAGACCGGCGTTGAGCCCGTATCGTGAACGGAGCCCTAATTGCCTAATTCCGAGTGTTCGTTTCTCGCTTCTTTCTGGCCGAAGGGGGAAGCGAGATGGTACGCTTTGCGTGCGCGACGGGCGCGAGCGCTCAGATGAAATCGTGAGTGCTCGACGCATGCGCGCCACGGTCAGATAGGCACGGCACGAGCCTTTTTTGCGCCTTAGTGCAACTTAGTGGTATTTGTCCAATTGAGCCCTTTATTATAATATATTTATTTGAGATTATTGATGACCTTACTTTGAATTTTTATTCGTAGTTTAAAACAGTTGCAGTACAATTTGTTGTATTTCATTTAAAAGTTTATTTTCAACAATGCCAACAATGAAAATACCATTTTAGGTCTGGTGGGGCTTAACGCTTTGGCTAGGCCACTCCGTTTCAGACGTCTTTTTCATACAGGTTTCTTTAGATCGAACCTGGGTGAAATTGACCCGTTGAACAGAGCCTGTAATACAGCTAACCGGCTGGCGAGTAATGCCGATATTTTTGCCGACTCCCTACACACTTTCAAAGTTAGAAATTTGTTCATGTTAAGAGAGTCTACATGGTCTTTTTCGGAGATACATTGATTAGCGTGTCGTGGTGAAACACCCTCGATGACTACCATTTATATTTATGGCTTTATTGTTTATCGCTTTATTGCCATTTTTCTCTGTATAAGTGGATTTTATGTCCGTCAAATAAACTATTATTATTATTATTATTATTTTGCGCCCCTTGTCAACGTTACGCCCTAGGCAGTTGCCTAATTTTTCACTGTAAGGTCATAAATAATCTCAAATAAATGTATTATAATAAAGGGCGCAATTTGACAAGTTCGCCTAGGGCGCGAAAAAGACTTGAGCCGGGCCTGCGTCAAGCTTTCGTAGAAGCTGTTTTCGGGTTCACGGTGAGTGCTCACGACCATCGCGCACGCCCGTCACGCACGCAAAGGACGGAGTGTCTGGCGTCAGAAAGACGGAGCGAGACAAAATATCAACGCGTCGTCTGTCTCGTACCGTCCTCGCTCGATTTCAGTGCCTCTCACTCGCTCTCGTTCCATCTCGCTCTCACCTTCGCCGGACACGAGTGAGACAGAAGTGGTGGGGATAGCGAAAAGTCCACACCGTGTACCCCAAATCGAGCCCTCAGCGAGGGAGTACTGTATATAGACAAAAGATATAAGCTGTCTTAAATTCAGAACATCTTTATTTACAATACTTCTTTCCACGCAATATTTTCAATAACTTTCGAACTTTGAATTTTTATACCATTTTCTGAGCGGCATCTTGACAATGCCACATATAACTGTCCATGGCTGAATAAAGGTCTGTTGACGTATATTCCAACGTGATCAAAACTCTGTCCTTGAGACTCATTAATGGTTATAGCAAATGCTAAGACTATGTGAAATTGTCTTCTGTGTAGCACGAATGGTAACTTGCTTGCATATGCAGATTTTTTCGAAGACGGATTCGATACCAAACAACTGTCTTCATTATCACATATTCTTCTTTTCCGAAGAGGAATTGTTACGTTCAAATCTACAAATGTGCAAAAGGAGGCTCTAAGATGGCTTTATCAAAGAAAATGTGTAAAGTCTATCGTCGTTCCCTGAATTTTCTCATACGTTCTGTAGATGTTGTCGCATGCAGTTTGAATGTCGATGCAACCCGTTCTTCTTGCATTTGTCGTTGCCGTTCCCTACTTTCTCTTTTTCGTACAGCAGGTGTTTTCGCTGGCTGCTTAGATGACGAAGGTCCCTGTTCTTCGTGTAGCTGACGTTGTCGTTTCCGAAAATCTCTGACACGTTGAGCAGATTTTTTCAAAGGCGTATACGATACCGTGCCACTCTCTTCATTGTCAGTTATTCTTCTTTTTCGAAGAGGCATTATTACGTTCAAATCTACAAATGTGCCAAAACAGGCTCTATTACAATAATTTTTGGGTAATTTAGTTGCGAAATATCATTGTCGTTCCCTACATTCTCTTTTATATTCCACTGCTGTTTCCGCTGGCTGTTTAAATGTAGATGTTCCCTGTTCTTCTTGTTGCTGTCGTTGCCGTTCCCTAAATTGTCTAACGCGTTCTGCAGATTTTTTCGCTGCCTGATTAGTTACCGAGCAACTGTCTTCATCTTCATTACCAATACTTTCTCTCATTTTTCTTTTTTGACGCGGCAGTGTAATTTTAAAATCTACAAATATATACAAAAGAAGCAGTAATCACTTATTTAGTGTAATCTAAATCACAAAATGTAAATGAAATATTTATCTTTTAAGTAGCTCTTGTGTTTCCGCGAACGTGTAAAGTCTACAATGTTCGATGAATATTTAGTACAAAGGACACCGAACACATATCATGTACACTTCACTTTGAATTGCAGGTTATTAATGCAGATTTGTTTGTAACAAAAAGTTGGCAAACAAATAAAGTCTTTTATTAAACAAATATTTATTTAATATTATTATTATTTTATATTTATTTAATAATATATATTTAATAAATATTTTATTAAACCCTGCAAATTAATCATCACGGTGTAACGTCCGATTGCCAGGGACAACTGAGCGTTACTTGTTCTCGAGAGGAGAGCGGCGTCCCCTCGAGTATAGGATAGGTGGGGTTTCGTTATAGTAGAGTAAAGGGGTAAAATCCAACTTAAACATTAACAATGGCTTGTTTATTCAACAAATAATTATACTTTAAGTAACAAATTAATATCAATTACAACTATGATTACAATATTTTTGGTTTTCTTATATTTTATGTATATATGTGTCGTTTTATGTACAAGTTGTGTATGTGTGTTGCAGTGTACAGCCGCTACCGTCTCCGGAGCGAGCTTATACTCTTGGCAACGTCTGCAGTAAGAACAGCCGCTACCGTTTCCGGAGCGAGCTTATTACTCGTGGCAGAGTTTGAGTTCTATACTCTTACGACCTTGCTTTTACCAAGTGCACCAGCCGCTACCGTTTCCGGAGCGAGCTTAATGCCTTTGCAAGAGCGAGGTTCTATAACCTTTGAATACACAATCAATAAAGGAGCACCTGTATCTATCCACTGAAGACCAGCCGCTACCGTCTCCGGAGCGAGCTTAATCTTACTGGTCAGACCTTAGCTACCTCTATGCTTGTGCATTCGCAAGCAGAGTCTTGACTGAACCACTGTGCTACGTACACCTCCTTTTATACCATGATTTTGGCGGGTTAGCGCACGCGCAGTGGTTTTCTCGCTTATTAACTTATATTTTATCTTATATTCTTAACAATGCTTATAATCAACTATTCCCAATGTGTTTCGTAATATTCGTCTTTTTTATATTCGCTTAATTATAATTTTATATGTAATAATATGTACAGTGATTCTACGCGTGTTATAATGTATTGCTGTTTTACCGACTGTCGGTAAAACCGGGTTCGAGTCCGCGTGGGACGTTACACCTCCCCCTAGGCGATCTTTCGCCCTCGAAAGATTTGAATAATTATAGGTTATGTAGAATATTTATTAAAGTTTATACATAATATTTATATTATATATATTTATTTTTTCCCTTGCGATGGGTCATATTTTTCTGCTGCTCCGGTTCCGCATTTCTTCAAGACCTTCCAGATCCATTGTCTGGGGTCTGTTCCGGGCAGGGCCTGATATGCCTTCCAATCTGGCGGAGGAATGTCGATGGGGATGAGGGGTGGGAACTCCCTCTTCTTCCGCGGTGCGGGTTTTGTGGGAATTTTGAACTCCGGGTCCTTTCCTGATGTGGAGGGAAGGGATTCCGGAGGAGCTTGGGAGGTCGTCTTAAAAAATTTTAGGAAGTTTGTATAAATGGAGATGGTATTTTAGAAGGATGATTTTTACCATTTCTCCTGGAGGTTCCGGGAGTGGAGTGATTATCGGTGGGGTCTCTATCATCTCCTTCAAGATTTCTTCTAGTTTTCCTCTGTCCTTCTGGGTTTTAGTGAGTCGCGTCCCGGCTCTTCGCGGCATTTTCGAAGTTGTATAAGTGAAGTTTGGTGCAAGCGCGGTTTTGACAGTGATGTCTGAAGTTTGATACTAATGTTTGGTTGTAATATTTTTCGGCGCGAATTTTAAATAGTTCGTTTTCGTAAACTCGTAAAATTGCTGTGTTTCTTCGTAGTTATGTTTATAATTTGGGGTATGAATTTTTGTTTCATTTTTCGGGATTATGTATATATATTTCTCAGTAGTATTTTATAAAAATGCTTAAAACTAGGTGTGAGTGTTAATTACAATGAGTGCGTGTGTGTATGTGTATCTGTGAGTGTGGTGTGTATAAGAAATATAGTAGATAAAGGAACATATTTACAAGTTGATTAGGGTAATTTCTTCCTGTTTCTGTAAATAAGGAAATAAGGAAATAAGGAAAGTAAGAAATATATGTTTAAGGAAAATGACATATTTACATGTCTGTAGATCTTCGAGGATCATGTCCCTAATCACGGGGTAACTGCCTCCAATTCTTAGTATGGCTAAGTATGTGGGGTGTATTTGTGGGATTAACATTGTGCATAATCCACATTGGTTGGCCGGCTTCGCTACATATAGTATTCGGCGGCATCTGTGGCATATCCGGTAGCTCCGTCTGTTTTCCCACACGATTAGATGGGGGTATCCCACTTTATCTTCTTCCATCTCCGAAAATTGTGCACACTGTACGCATAGCAGTTTTGTCATTTTGTAGTAGTATGTATTATAGTCGTAGACTTTCTTTAAACAGGTGAAGCTTTCCATTTTAAAAAAAAAATTTCCTTTGTGTAAAAATTTTGCATTCGTTTAATTTTGCCTTCGAATGACTTATGCATTGTTGCAACCTCTCCTTCTTCTATTGTCCCTAGGGTTTCCTTAGGTTGCTTCATTCCTATTGGTTTGGAGGTTTCTTATTATTTCCTCTCGAATGACGGGATATACATATCCCAATTGCATATTATTTATTGATATTGCCGTTATTTGAAACGTTAATAAGGTGCATAGAGTGCACTTAATTGTATTTCTTCTTATATAAAGCACCCGTCGACAAATAAGGCATTGCTCGTTATTTTGTCTAGTGACCAATGTAAGAAGGTGTTCTGACGCTGGCTGTCTATGTATTTCCCCTAGTCTGTGTGCACAATCCTCGCACAGAATATGTTTGCCGTAGTAATATACGTCTCGCTTATAAATTTTCTCGAGGCATATAAATTTGTCCATCTTGCTGTGGCTACGGAACGTTGTTACTTGTATAAATGTTTCGGCGAGAATGCAGGAATCCTGTATCTGCTCTCCCATTTATACTAGTTTCTGCGCATGGTTGCCAAGTCTTCTTAAGGTAAATAGGCTTTTTTACTCTATTCATATGGACGATTTTTATTTGTTTAGGATTTGTTGCTATTTTTAAATTGCTATTATTCAAAATTTCGATGACTTGATAGGGTCCTGTGTATTCTGGTTCCAATTTTTCGCGTCTTGGTTTTAGTAACCAGATCCAATCTCCTATCTTGTATGTTTCGGGTTGAATCTTTCGATCATAGTAATATTTCTGCCGAACTTTTGATTCTTCCAAATTGTTTCGCGCCATTTATCGGATGTGATGAAGTTTGTCTATTAATTTGTCGACGAAATCCGGATAAGTTTTGATTTTATCTGTTGGAGTAATATTTGAAGGAAGGCGGGCTTTTCTACCGAAAACAAGCTCGTGAGGCGTGAATTTTGTACCTTCGTGAGTGCTTGTATTGTATGAAAACATTGCTTGCGGCAACCATTGATCCCATTGTTTCTCTTTTGATACATAGTGTCGTAAATATTCTACAAGGACGTGATGACTTCTTTCTAAGGATCCATTAGACTGTGGATGGTATGCAGATGTTCGGTATTGCTTTATATGGAATGCTTTGGCAAATTTCTTCATAAGGGCACTCATGAAATTTGGTCCCTGGTCTGTGAGAATGGCTTTGGGACTTCCAAACTTGCAGATGAAGTGCTCTGTGAATGCTCCAGCTATGTCTTCTGAGGTGATGTTTGCTAATGGTATTGCAAGAGAATATTTAGTTAGGTTATCTTGGATCGTAAGTATATAACCATTTCCTGTATTTGTGAAAGGTAGTGGTCCCACAATATCCATAGAAACTTTATCAAAAGCGTCAATTGGTGTGTCTGTCAATATCATAGGTTCCTTATTTTTAACTCTTACTAATTTAGTCTTTTGACAGTCCAAGCAAGTTTTGATGAACTGAGTTATTTCGTACTTCATGTTCTTCCAATAATACTGATTTCTTATCCGATGGTACGTCGGGACGACCTTATAGTCGTCGGAAAAGTCGGCGGCGGGCCAACCTAGTCCCGGGGTCGTGGGGACTACCCTATAGTCGTCGGACATGTCGGCGGCGGGCCAACGTATGCCCAGGGTCCTAGGGACGAACCTATAGTCGACGGACATGACGGTGGCGGGCCAATCTAGTCCCGGGGTCGTGGGGACGACCCCATAGGCGTAGGACATGACAGTGGCGGGCCAATCTAGCCCCGGGGTCGTGGGGACGACCCTATAGTCGTAGGCCATGTTGGCGTCTGGCCAACCTAGTCCCGAGTTCGTGGGGACGACCCTATAGTCGTCGGACATGTCGGCGGCTGGCCAACCTAGTCCCGGGGTCGTGGGGACGACCCTATAGTCGTCGGACATGTCGGCGGCGCGCCAACTTAGTCCCGGGGTCGTGGGGACGACCCTATAGTCGTCGGACATGTCGGCGGCTGGCCAACCTAGTCCCGGGGTCGTGGGGACGACCCTATAGTCGTCGGACATGTCGGCGGCTGGCCAACCTAGTCCCGGGGTGGTAGGGACGACCCTATAGTCGTCGGACAAGTAGGCGGCGGGCCAATCTAGTCCCGGGGTCGTGGGCACGACCCCATAGGCGTCGGACATGACAGTGGCGGGCCAATCTAGCCCCGGGGTGGTGGGGACGACCCTATAGTCGTCGGACATGACGGTGGCGGGGCAATCTAGTCCGGGGGTCGTGGGGACGACCCTGTTGTCGTCGGACATGACGGTGGTGGGCCAATCTATTCCCGGGGCCGTGGGGACGACCCTATAGTCGTCGGACATGACGGTGGCGGGCCAATCTATCCCCGGGGTCGTGGGGACGACCCCATAGGCGTCGGACATGACAGTGGCGGGCCAATCTAGCCCCGGGGTCGTGGGGACGACCCTATAGTCGTCGGACATGTCGGCGGCGCGCCAACTTAGTCCCGGGGTCGTGGGGACAACCCTGTAGTCGTCGGACATGACGGTGGCGGGACAATCTAGTCCCGGGGCCGTGGGGACGACCCTATAGTCGTCGGACATGACGGTGGCGGGCCAATCTATCCCCGGGGTCGTGGGGACGACCCCATAGTCGTCGGACATGACGGTGGCGGGCCAATCTAGCCCCGGGGTCGTGGGGACGACCCTATAGTCGTCGGACATGTCGGCGGCTGGCCAACCTAGTCCCGGGAACGTGGGGACGACCCTATAGTCGTCGGACAAGTCGGCGGCGGGCCAACCTAGTCCCGTGGTCGTGGGGACGACCGTATAGTCGTCGGACATGTCGGCGGCTGGCCAACCTAGTCCCGGGGTCGTGGGGACGACCCTATAGTCGTCGTGCATTATGGTGGCGGGCCAACCTAGTCCCGGGGTCGTGGGGACGACCCTATAGTCGTCGCACATGTCGGCGGCTGGCCAACTTTGGCCCGTGGTCGTGGGGACGACCCTATAGTCGTCGGACATGACGGTGGCGGGCCAATCTAGTCCAGGGGTCGTGGGGACGACCCTATAGTCGTCGGACAAGTCGGCGGCGGGCCAACCTAGTCCCGGGGTCGTGGGGACGACCCTATAGTCGTCGGACATGTCGGCGGCTGGCCAACTATGGCCCGTTGTCGTGGGGACGACCCTATAGTCGTCGGACATGGCGGTGGCGGGGCAATCTAGACCCGGGGTCGTGGGGACGACCCTATTGTCGTCGGACAAGTCGGCGGCTGGCCAACCTAGTCCCGGGGTTGTGGGGACGACCCTATAGTTGTCGGATATGATGGTGGCGGGCCAATCTAGTCTGGGGTCGTGGGGACGACCCTATAGTCGTCGGATATGTTGGCGGCGGGCCAACCTAGTCCCGGGGTCGTGGGGACGACCCTATAGTCGTCGGACAAGTCGGCGGCGGGCCAACCTAGGCGCGGGGTCGTGGGGACGACCCTATAGTCGTCGGAAATGTTGGCGGCCGGCCAACCTAGTCCTGGGGTCGTGGGGACGACCCTATAGTCGTCGTGCATTATGGTGGCGGGCCAACCTAGTCCCGGGGTCGTGGGGACGACCCTATAGTCGTCGGACATGTCGGCGGCTGGCCAACCTAGTCCCGGGAACGTGGGGACGACCCTATAGTCGTCGGACAAGTCGGCGGCGGGCCAACCTAGTCCCGTGGTCGTGGGGACGACCGTATAGTCGTCGGACATGTCGGCGGCTGGCCAACCTAGTCCCGGGGTCGTGGGGACGACCCTGTAGTCGTCGGACATGTCGGCGGCTGGCCAACTATGGCCCGTTGTCGTGGGGACGACCCTATAGTCGTCGGACATGGCGGTGGCGGGGCAATCTAGACCCGGGGTCGTGGGGACGACCCCATAGGCGTCGGACATGACAGTGGCGGGCCAATCTAGCCCCGGGGTCGTGGGGACGACCCTATAGTCGTCGGACATGTCGGCGGCGCGCCAACTTAGTCCCGGGGTCGTGGGGACAACCCTGTAGTCGTCGGACATGACGGTGGCGGGACAATCTAGTCCCGGGGCCGTGGGGACGACCCTATAGTCGTCGGACATGACGGTGGCGGGCCAATCTATCCCTGGGGTCGTGGGGACGACCCCATAGTCGTCGGACATGACGGTGGCGGGCCAATCTAGCCCCGGGGTCGTGGGGACGACCCTATAGTCGTCGGACATGTCGGCGGCTGGCCAACCTAGTCCCGGGAACGTGGGGACGACCCTATAGTCGTCGGACAAGTCGGCGGCGGGCCAACCTAGTCCCGTGGTCGTGGGGACGACCGTATAGTCGTCGGACATGTCGGCGGCTGGCCAACCTAGTCCCGGGGTCGTGGGGACGACCCTATTGTCGTCGGACAAGTCGGCGGCTGGCCAACCTAGTCCCGGGGTTGTGGGGACGACCCTATAGTTGTCGGATATGATGGTGGCGGGCCAATCTAGTCTGGGGTCGTGGGGACGACCCTATAGTCGTCGGATATGTTGGCGGCGGGCCAACCTAGTCCCGGGGTCGTGGGGACGACCCTATAGTCGTCGCACATGTCGGCGGCTGGCCAACTTTGGCCCGTGGTCGTGGGGACGACCCTATAGTCGTCGGACATGACGGTGGCGGGCCAATCTAGTCCAGGGGTCGTGGGGACGACCCTATAGTCGTCGGACAAGTCGGCGGCGGGCCAACCTAGTCCCGGGGTCGTGGGGACGGCCCTATAGTCGTCGGACATGTCGGCGGCTGGCCAACTATGGCCCGTTGTCGTGGGGACGACCCTATAGTCGTCGGACATGGCGGTGGCGGGGCAATCTAGACCCGGGGTCGTGGGGACGACCCTATTGTCGTCGGACAAGTCGGCGGCTGGCCAACCTAGTCCCGGGGTTGTGGGGACGACCCTATAGTTGTCGGATATGATGGTGGCGGGCCAATCTAGTCTGGGGTCGTGGGGACGACCCTATAGTCGTCGGATATGTTGGCGGCGGGCCAACCTAGTCCCGGGGTCGTGGGGACGACCCTATAGTCGTCGGACAAGTCGGCGGCGGGCCAACCTAGGCGCGGGGTCGTGGGGACGACCCTATAGTCGTCGGAAATGTTGGCGGCCGGCCAACCTAGTCCTGGGGTCGTGGGGACGACCCTATAGTCGTCGTGCATTATGGTGGCGGGCCAACCTAGTCCCGGGGTCGTGGGGACGACCCTATAGTCGTCGGACAAGTCGGCGGCGGGCCATCCTAGTCCCGCGGTCGTGGAGACGACCCTATAGTCGTCGGACAAGTCGGCGGCGGGCCAACCTAGGCGCGGGGTCGTGGGGACGACCCTATAGTCGTCGGACATGGCGGTGGCGGGCCAATCTAGTCCCGGGGTCGTGGGGACGACCCTATAGTCGTCGTGCATTATGGTGGCGGGCCAACCTAGTCCCGGGGTCGTGGGGACGACCCTATAGTCGTCGGACATGACGATGGCGGGCCAATGTACTCCCGGGTTCTTGGGGACGACCCTATGGTCGTCGGATAAGTCGGCGGCGGCCAACCTAGTCCCGGGGTCGTGGGGACGACCCTATAGTCGTCGGACATGACGGTGGCGGGCCAATCTAGTCCTGGCGTCGTGAGTACGATCCTATACTCGTCGGACATTATGGTGGCGGGCCAATCTAGTCCCGGGGTCGTGGGTACGACCCTACAGTCGTCGGACATGTCGGCGGCTGTCCAACTTTCGCCCGTGGTCGTGGGGACGACTCTATAGTCGTCGGACATGTCGGCGGCTTGCCAACCTAGTCCCGGGTTTGTGGGAACGACCCTATAGTCGTCGGACATGTCGGCGGCTGGCCAACCTAGTCCCGGAGTGGTGGGGACGACCCTATAGTCGTGGGACATGTCGGCGGCTGGCCAACTATGGCCCGTTGTCGTGGGGACGACCCTATATTCGTCGGACATGACGGTGGCGGGCCAATCTAGTCCCCGGGGCGTGTGGACGACCCTATAATCGTTGGACATGTCGGCGGCTGGCCAACTATGGCCCGTTGTCGTGGGGACGACCCTATTGTCGTCGGACATGCCGGCGGCTGGCCAACCTAGTCCCGGGGTCGTGGGGACGACCCTATAGTCGTCGGACATGTCGGCGGCAGGCCAAATTAGGCCCGGGGTCGTGGGGACGACCCTATAGTCGTCGGACATGGCGGTGGCGGGCCAATCTAGCCCCGGGGTCGTGGGGACGATCCTATAGACGTCGGACATGTCGGCGGCTGGCCAACCTAGTACCGGGGTGGTAGGCACGACCCTATAGTCGTCGGACATGTCGGCGGCTGGCCAACCTAGTCCCGGGGTGGTAGGGACGACCCTATAGTCGTCGGACAAGTCGAAGGCGGGCCAACCTAGTCCCGGGGTCGTGGGGACGACCCTATAGTCGTCGTACATGACGGTGGCGGGCCAATCTAGTCCCGGGGTCGTGGGTACGACCCTATAGTCGTCGGACATGTCGGCGGCTGTCCAACATTGGCCCGTGGTCGAGGGGACGATCCTATAGTCGTCGGACATGACGGTGGCGCTCCAATCTAGTCCCAGGGCCGTGGGGCCGACCCTATAGTCGTCGGACATGTTGGCGACGGGCCAACCTAGTCCCGGGGTCGTGGGGACGACCCTATAGTCGTCGGACATGATGGTGGCGGGGCAATCTAGTCCCGGGGTCGTGGGGACGACCCCATAGTCGTCGGACATGTCGGCGGCTGGCCAACTTTGGCCCGTGGTCGTGGGGACGACCCTATAGTCGTCGGACATGACGGTGGCGGGCCAATCTAGTCCCGGGGTCGTGGGGACGACCCTATAGTCGTCGGACAAGTCGGCGGCGGGCCAACCTATTCCCGGGGTCGTGGGGACGACCCTATAGTCGTCGGACATGTCGGCGGATGGCCAACTTTGGCCCGTGGTCGTGGGGACGACACTATAGTCGTCGGACATGTCGGCGGCTGGCCAACTTTGGCCCGTGGTCGTGGGGACGACCCTATAGTCGTCGGACATGACGGTGGCGGGCCAATCTAGTCCCGGGGTCGTGGGGACGATCCTATAGTCGTCGGACATGATGGTGGCGGGCCAATCTAGTCCCGGGGTCGTGGGGACGACCCTATAGACGTCGGACATGTCGGCGGCCGGCCAACCTAGTACCGGGGTGGTAGGCACGACCCTATCGTTGTCGGATATGTCGGCGGCTGGCCAACCTAGTCCCGAGGTGGTAGGGACGACCCTATAGTCGTCGGACATGACGGTGGCGGGCCAATCTAGTCCCGGGGTCGTGGGGACGACACTATAGTAGTCGGATATGTCGGAGGCTGGCCAACCTAGTCCCGGGGTGGTAGGGACGACCCTATAGTCGTCGGACATGTCGGCGGCAGGCCAACTTAGGCCCGGGGTCGTGGGGACGACCCTATTGTCGTCGGACATGTCGGCGGCTGGCCAACCTGGTCCCGGGGTCGTGGGGACGAACCTATAGTCGTCGGGCAAGTCGGCGGCGGGCCAACCTATTCCCGGGGTCGTGGGGACGACCCTATAGTCGTCGGACAAGTCGGCGGCGGGCCAACCTAGGCGCGGGGTCGTGGGGACGACCCTATAGTCGTCGGAAATGTTGGCGGCCGGCCAACCTAGTCCTGGGGTCGTGGGGACGACCCTATAGTCGTCGTGCATTATGGTGGCGGGCCAACCTAGTCCCGGGGTCGTGGGGACGACCCTATAGTCGTCGGACAAGTCGGCGGCGGGCCATCCTAGTCCCGCGGTCGTGGAGACGACCCTATAGTCGTCGGACAAGTCGGCGGCGGGCCAACCTAGGCGCGGGGTCGTGGGGACGACCCTATAGTCGTCGGACATGGCGGTGGCGGGCCAATCTAGTCCCGGGGTCGTGGGGACGACCCTATAGTCGTCGGACATGACGGTGGCGGGCCATTCTAGTCCCGGGGTCGTGGGGACGACCCTATAGTCGTCGGACAAGTCGGCGGCGGGCCAACCTAGTCCCGGGGTCGTGGGGACGACCCTATAGTCGTCGGACATGTCGGCGGCTGGCCAACTTTGGCCCGCGGTCGTGGGGACGACACTATAGTCGTCGGACATGTCGGCGGCTGGCCAACTTTGGCCCGTGGTCGTGGGGACGACCCTATAGTCGTCGGACATGATGGTGGCGGGCCAATCTAGTCCCGGGGTCGTGGGGACGATCCTATAGTCGTCGGACATGATGGTGGCGGGCCAATCTAGACCCGGGGTCGTGGGGACGACCCTATAGACGTCGGACATGTCGGCGGCTGGCCAACCTAGTACCGGGGTGGTAGGCACGACCCTATAGTTGTCGGATATGTCGGCGGCTGGCCAACCTAGTCCCGAGGTGGTAGGGACGACCCTATAGTCGTCGGACATGACGGTGGCGGGCCAACCTAGTCCCGGGGTCGTGGGGACGACCCTGTAGTCGTCGGACAAGTCGGCGGCAGGCCAACATAGTCCCGGGGTCGTGGGGACGACCCTATAGTCGTCGGTCATGTCGGAGGCTGGCCAACCTAGTCCCGGGGTGGTAGGGACGACACTGTAGTCGTCGGAAAAGTCGGCGGCGGGCCAACGTAGTCCCGGGTTCTTGGGGACGACCCTATGGTCGTCGGACAGGTCGGCGGCTGGCCAAATTTGGCCCGTAGTCGTGGGGACGATCCTATAGTCGTCGGAAAAGTCGGCGGCGGGCCAACCTAGTCCCGGGGTCGTGGGGACGACCCTATAGTCGTCGGACATGTCGGCGGCTGGCCAACTATGGCCCGTTGTCGTGGGGACGACCCTATAGTCGTCGGACATGACGGTGGCGGGCCAATCTAGTCCCCGGGGCGTGTGGACGACCCTATAGTCGTCGGAAATGTTGGCGGCCGGCCAACCTAGTCCTGGGGTCGTGGAGACGCCCCTATAGTCGTCGGACATGACGGCGGCGGGCCAATCTAGTCCCGGGTTCTTGGGGACGACCCTATGGTCGTCGGACATGTCGGCGGCTGGCCAAATTTGGCCCGTAGTCGTGGGGACGATCCTATAGTCGTCGGACATGCCGGCGGCTGGCCAACCTAGTCCCGGGGACGACCCTATAGTTGTCGGACATGTCGGCGGCTGGCCAACCTAGTTCCGGGGTGGTAGGGACGACCCTATTGTCGTCGGACATGCCGGCTGCTGGCCAACCTAGTCCCGGGGTCGTGGGGACGTCCCTATAGTTGTCGGACAAGTCGGCGGCGGGCCAACCTAGTCCCGGGGTTGTGGGGACGACCCTATAGTCGTCGGACATGCCGGCGGCTGGGCAACTTTGGTCCGTGGTCGTGGGGACGACCCTATAGTCGTCGGACAAGTCGGCGGCGGGCCAACCCAGTCCCGGGGTCTTGGGGACGACCCTATAGTCGTCGGACATGACGGTGGCGAGGCAATCTAGTCCTGGGGTAGTGGGGACGACCCTATTGTCGTCGGACATGCCGGCGGCTGGGCAACTTTGGCCCGTGGTCGTGGGGACGACCCTATAGTCGTCGGACAAGTCGGCGGCGGGCCAACCTAGGCGCGGGGTCGTGGGGACGACCCTATAGTCGTCGGACATGGCGGTGGCGGGCCAATCTAGTCCCGGGGTCGTGGGTACGACCCTATAGTCGTCGGACATGTCGGCGGCTGTCCAACATTGGCCCGTGGTCGAGGGGACGATCCTATAGTCGTCGGACATGACGGTGGCGCTCCAATCTAGTCCCAGGGCCGTGGGGCCGACCCTATAGTCGTCGGACATGTTGGCGACGGGCCAACCTAGTCCCGGGGTCGTGGGGACGACCCTATAGTCGTCGGACATGATGGTGGCGGGGCAATCTAGTCCCGGGGTCGTGGGGACGACCCCATAGTCGTCGGACATGTCGGCGGCTGGCCAACTTTGGCCCGTGGTCGTGGGGACGACCCTATAGTCGTCGGACATGACGGTGGCGGGCCAATCTAGTCCCGGGGTCGTGGGGACGACCCTATAGTCGTCGGACAAGTCGGCGGCGGGCCAACCTAGTCCCGGGGTCGTGGGGACGACCCTATAGTCGTCGGACATGTCGGCGGCTGGCCAACTTTGGCCCGTGGTCGTGGGGACGACACTATAGTCGTCGGACATGTCGGCGGCTGGCCAACTTTGGCCCGTGGTCGTGGGGACGACCCTATAGTCGTCGGACATGACGGTGGCGGGCCAATCTAGTCCCGGGGTCGTGGGGACGATCCTATAGTCGTCGGACATGATGGTGGCGGGCCAATCTAGTCCCGGGGTCGTGGGGACGACCCTATAGACGTCGGACATGTCGGCGGCCGGCCAACCTAGTACCGGGGTGGTAGGCACGACCCTATCGTTGTCGGATATGTCGGCGGCTGGCCAACCTAGTCCCGAGGTGGTAGGGACGACCCTATAGTCGTCGGACATGACGGTGGCGGGCCAATCTAGTCCCGGGGTCGTGGGGACGACACTATAGTAGTCGGATATGTCGGAGGCTGGCCAACCTAGTCCCGGGGTGGTAGGGACGACCCTATAGTCGTCGGGCAAGTCGGCGGCGGGCCAACCTAGTCCCGGGGTCGTGGGGACGATCCTATAGTCGTCGGACATGTCGGCGGCTGGCCAACTTTGGCCCGTGGTCGTGGGGACGACCCTATAGTCGTCGGACATGATGGTGGCGGGCCAATCTAGTCCCGGGGTCGTGGGGACGACCCTATAGACGTCGGACATGTCGGCGGCTGGCCAACCTAGTACCGGGGTGGTAGGCACGACCCTATAGTTGTCGGATATGTCGGCGGCTGGCCAACCTAGTCCCGGGGTCGTGGGGACAACCCTGTAGTCGTCGGACATGACTGTGGCGGGCCAATCTCGTCCCGGGGTCATGGGGACGACCCTATAGTCGTCGGACATGTCGGTGGCTGGCCAACCTAGTCCCGGGGTGGTAGGGACGACACTGTAGTCGTCGGACAAGTCGGCGGCGGGCCAACGTAGTCCCGGGTTCTTGGGGACGACCCTATGGTCGTCGGACAGGTCGGCGGCTGGCCAAATTTGGCCCGTAGTCGTGGGGACGATCCTATAGTCGTCGGAAAAGTCGGCGGCGGGCCAACCTAGTCCCGGGGTCGTGGGGACGACCCTATAGTCGTCGGACATGTCGGCGGCTGGCCAACTATGGCCCGTTGTCGTGGGGACGACCCTATAGTCGTCGGACATGACGGTGGCGGGCCAATCTAGTCCCCGGGGCGTGTGGACGACCCTATAGTCGTCGGAAATGTTGGCGGCCGGCCAACCTAGTCCTGGGGTCGTGGAGACGCCCCTATAGTCGTCGGACATGACGGCGGCGGGCCAATCTAGTCCCGGGTTCTTGGGGACGACCCTATGGTCGTCGGACATGTCGGCGGCTGGCCAAATTTGGCCCGTAGTCGTGGGGACGATCCTATAGTCGTCGGACATGCCGGCGGCTGGCCAACCTAGTCCCGGGGACGACCCTATAGTTGTCGGACATGTCGGCGGCTGGCCAACCTAGTTCCGGGGTGGTAGGGACGACCCTATTGTCGTCGGACATGCCGGCTGCTGGCCAACCTAGTCCCGGGGTCGTGGGGACGTCCCTATAGTTGTCGGACAAGTCGGCGGCGGGCCAACCTAGTCCCGGGGTTGTGGGGACGACCCTATAGTCGTCGGATATGCCGGCGGCTGGGCAACTTTGGTCCGTGGTCGTGGGGACGACCCTATAGTCGTCGGACAAGTCGGCGGCGGGCCAACCCAGTCCCGGGGTCTTGGGGACGACCCTATAGTCGTCGGACATGACGGTGGCGAGGCAATCTACTCCTGGGGTAGTGGGGACGACCCTATTGTCGTCGGACATGACGGTGGCGGGCCAATCTAGTCCCGGGGTCGTGGGGACGACACTATAGTAGTCGGATATGTCGGCGGCGGGCCAACCTAGGCGCGGGGTCGTGGGGACGACCCTATAGTCGTCGGAAATGTTGGCGGCCGGCCAACCTAGTCCTGGGGTCGTGGGGACGACCCTATAGTCGTCGTGCATTATGGTGGCGGGCCAACCTAGTCCCGGGGTCGTGGGGACGACCCTATAGTCGTCGGACAAGTCGGCGGCGGGCCATCCTAGTCCCGCGGTCGTGGAGACGACCCTATAGTCGTCGGACAAGTCGGCGGCGGGCCAACCTAGGCGCGGGGTCGTGGGGACGACCCTATAGTCGTCGGACATGGCGGTGGCGGGCCAACCTAGGCGCGGGGTCGTGGGGACGACCCTATAGTCGTCGGACATGGCGGTGGCGGGCCAATCTAGTCCCGGGGTCGTGGGGACGACCCTATAGTCGTCGGACATGACGGTGGCGGGCCATTCTAGTCCCGGGGTCGTGGGGACGACCCTATAGTAGTCGGATATGTCGGCGGCGGGCCAACCTAGGCGCGGGGTCGTGGGGACGACACTATAGTCGTCGGACATGGCGGTGGCGGGCCAACCTAGGCGCGGGGTCGTGGGGACGACCCTATAGTCGTCGGACATGACGGTGGCGGGCCAATCTAGTCCCCGGGGCGTGTGGACGACCCTATAGTCGTCGGAAATGTTGGCGGCCGGCCAACCTAGTCCTGGGGTCGTGGGGACGACCCTATAGTCGTCGGACATGTCGGCGGCCGGCCAACCTAGTACCGGGGTGGTAGGCACGACCCTATCGTTGTCGGATATGTCGGCGGCTGGCCAACCTAGTCCCGAGGTGGTAGGGACGACCCTATAGTCGTCGGACATGACGGTGGCGGGCCAATCTAGTCCCGGGGTCGTGGGGACGACACTATAGTAGTCGGATATGTCGGCGGCGGGCCAACCTAGGCGCGGGGTCGTGGGGACGACCCTATAGTCGTCGGAAATGTTGGCGGCCGGCCAACCTAGTCCTGGGGTCGTGGGGACGACCCTATAGTCGTCGTGCATTATGGTGGCGGGCCAACCTAGTCCCGGGGTCGTGGGGACGACCCTATAGTCGTCGGACAAGTCGGCGGCGGGCCATCCTAGTCCCGCGGTCGTGGAGACGACCCTATAGTCGTCGGACAAGTCGGCGGCGGGCCAACCTAGGCGCGGGGTCGTGGGGACGACCCTATAGTCGTCGGACATGGCGGTGGCGGGCCAATCTAGTCCCGGGGTCGTGGGGACGACCCTATAGTCGTCGGACATGACGGTGGCGGGCCATTCTAGTCCCGGGGTCGTGGGGACGACCCTATAGTCGTCGGACAAGTCGGCGGCGGGCCAACCTAGTCCCGGGGTCGTGGGGACGACCCTATAGTCGTCGGACATGTCGGCGGCTGGCCAACTTTGGCCCGCGGTCGTGGGGACGACACTATAGTCGTCGGACATGTCGGCGGCTGGCCAACTTTGGCCCGTGGTCGTGGGGACGACCCTATAGTCGTCGGACATGATGGTGGCGGGCCAATCTAGTCCCGGGGTCGTGGGGACGATCCTATAGTCGTCGGACATGATGGTGGCGGGCCAATCTAGTCCCGGGGTCGTGGGGACGACCCTATAGACGTCGGACATGTCGGCGGCTGGCCAACCTAGTACCGGGGTGGTAGGCACGACCCTATAGTTGTCGGATATGTCGGCGGCTGGCCAACCTAGTCCCGAGGTGGTAGGGACGACCCTATAGTCGTCGGACATGACGGTGGCGGGCCAATCTAGTCCCGGGGTCGTGGGGACGACCCTATAGTCGTCGGACAAGTCGGCGGCGGGCCATCCTAGTCCCGCGGTCGTGGAGACGACCCTATAGTCGTCGGACAAGTCGGCGGCGGGCCAACCTAGGCGCGGGGTCGTGGGGACGACCCTATAGTCGTCGGACATGGCGGTGGCGGGCCAATCTAGTCCCGGGGTCGTGGGGACGACCCTATAGTCGTCGGACATGACGGTGGCGGGCCATTCTAGTCCCGGGGTCGTGGGGACGACCCTATAGTCGTCGGACAAGTCGGCGGCGGGCCAACCTAGTCCCGGGGTCGTGGGGACGACCCTATAGTCGTCGGACATGTCGGCGGCTGGCCAACTTTGGCCCGCGGTCGTGGGGACGACACTATAGTCGTCGGACAAGTCGGCGGCAGGCCAACATAGTCCCGGGGTCGTGGGGACGACCCTATAGTCGTCGGTCATGTCGGAGGCTGGCCAACCTAGTCCCGGGGTGGTAGGGACGACACTGTAGTCGTCGGAAAAGTCGGCGGCGGGCCAACGTAGTCCCGGGTTCTTGGGGACGACCCTATGGTCGTCGGACAGGTCGGCGGCTGGCCAAATTTGGCCCGTAGTCGTGGGGACGATCCTATAGTCGTCGGAAAAGTCGGCGGCGGGCCAACCTAGTCCCGGGGTCGTGGGGACGACCCTATAGTCGTCGGACATGTCGGCGGCTGGCCAACTATGGCCCGTTGTCGTGGGGACGACCCTATAGTCGTCGGACATGACGGTGGCGGGCCAATCTAGTCCCCGGGGCGTGTGGACGACCCTATAGTCGTCGGAAATGTTGGCGGCCGGCCAACCTAGTCCTGGGGTCGTGGAGACGCCCCTATAGTCGTCGGACATGACGGCGGCGGGCCAATCTAGTCCCGGGTTCTTGGGGACGACCCTATGGTCGTCGGACATGTCGGCGGCTGGCCAAATTTGGCCCGTAGTCGTGGGGACGATCCTATAGTCGTCGGACATGCCGGCGGCTGGCCAACCTAGTCCCGGGGACGACCCTATAGTTGTCGGACATGTCGGCGGCTGGCCAACCTAGTTCCGGGGTGGTAGGGACGACCCTATTGTCGTCGGACATGCCGGCTGCTGGCCAACCTAGTCCCGGGGTCGTGGGGACGTCCCTATAGTTGTCGGACAAGTCGGCGGCGGGCCAACCTAGTCCCGGGGTTGTGGGGACGACCCTATAGTCGTCGGACATGCCGGCGGCTGGGCAACTTTGGTCCGTGGTCGTGGGGACGACCCTATAGTCGTCGGACAAGTCGGCGGCGGGCCAACCCAGTCCCGGGGTCTTGGGGACGACCCTATAGTCGTCGGACATGACGGTGGCGAGGCAATCTAGTCCTGGGGTAGTGGGGACGACCCTATTGTCGTCGGACATGCCGGCGGCTGGGCAACTTTGGCCCGTGGTCGTGGGGACGACCCTATAGTCGTCGGACAAGTCGGCGGCGGGCCAACCTAGGCGCGGGGTCGTGGGGACGACCCTATAGTCGTCGGACATGGCGGTGGCGGGCCAATCTAGTCCCGGGGTCGTGGGTACGACCCTATAGTCGTCGGACATGTCGGCGGCTGTCCAACATTGGCCCGTGGTCGAGGGGACGATCCTATAGTCGTCGGACATGACGGTGGCGCTCCAATCTAGTCCCAGGGCCGTGGGGCCGACCCTATAGTCGTCGGACATGTTGGCGACGGGCCAACCTAGTCCCGGGGTCGTGGGGACGACCCTATAGTGGTCGGACATGATGGTGGCGGGGCAATCTAGTCCCGGGGTCGTGGGGACGACCCCATAGTCGTCGGACATGTCGGCGGCTGGCCAACTTTGGCCCGTGGTCGTGGGGACGACCCTATAGTCGTCGGACATGACGGTGGCGGGCCAATCTAGTCCCGGGGTCGTGGGGACGACCCTATAGTCGTCGGACAAGTCGGCGGCGGGCCAACCTAGTCCCGGGGTCGTGGGCACGACCCTATAGTCGTCGGACATGTCGGCGGCTGGCCAACTTTGGCCCGTGGTCGTGGGGACGACACTATAGTCGTCGGACATGTCGGCGGCTGGCCAACTTTGGCCCGTGGTCGTGGGGACGACCCTATAGTCGTCGGACATGACGGTGGCGGGCCAATCTAGTCCCGGGGTCGTGGGGACGATCCTATAGTCGTCGGACATGATGGTGGCGGGCCAATCTAGTCCCGGGGTCGTGGGGACGACCCTATAGACGTCGGACATGTCGGCGGCCGGCCAACCTAGTACCGGGGTGGTAGGCACGACCCTATCGTTGTCGGATATGTCGGCGGCTGGCCAACCTAGTCCCGAGGTGGTAGGGACGACCCTATAGTCGTCGGACATGACGGTGGCGGGCCAATCTAGTCCCGGGGTCGTGGGGACGACACTATAGTAGTCGGATATGTCGGAGGCTGGCCAACCTAGTCCCGGGGTGGTAGGGACGACCCTATAGTCGTCGGGCAAGTCGGCGGCGGGCCAACCTAGTCCCGGGGTCGTGGGGACGATCCTATAGTCGTCGGACATGTCGGCGGCTGGCCAACTTTGGCCCGTGGTCGTGGGGACGACCCTATAGTCGTCGGACATGATGGTGGCGGGCCAATCTAGTCCCGGGGTCGTGGGGACGACCCTATAGACGTCGGACATGTCGGCGGCTGGCCAACCTAGTACCGGGGTGGTAGGCACGACCCTATAGTTGTCGGATATGTCGGCGGCTGGCCAACCTAGTCCCGGGGTCGTGGGGACAACCCTGTAGTCGTCGGACATGACTGTGGCGGGCCAATCTCGTCCCGGGGTCATGGGGACGACCCTATAGTCGTCGGACATGTCGGTGGCTGGCCAACCTAGTCCCGGGGTGGTAGGGACGACACTGTAGTCGTCGGACAAGTCGGCGGCGGGCCAACGTAGTCCCGGGTTCTTGGGGACGACCCTATGGTCGTCGGACAGGTCGGCGGCTGGCCAAATTTGGCCCGTAGTCGTGGGGACGATCCTATAGTCGTCGGAAAAGTCGGCGGCGGGCCAACCTAGTCCCGGGGTCGTGGGGACGACCCTATAGTCGTCGGACATGTCGGCGGCTGGCCAACTATGGCCCGTTGTCGTGGGGACGACCCTATAGTCGTCGGACATGACGGTGGCGGGCCAATCTAGTCCCCGGGGCGTGTGGACGACCCTATAGTCGTCGGAAATGTTGGCGGCCGGCCAACCTAGTCCTGGGGTCGTGGAGACGCCCCTATAGTCGTCGGACATGACGGCGGCGGGCCAATCTAGTCCCGGGTTCTTGGGGACGACCCTATGGTCGTCGGACATGTCGGCGGCTGGCCAAATTTGGCCCGTAGTCGTGGGGACGATCCTATAGTCGTCGGACATGCCGGCGGCTGGCCAACCTAGTCCCGGGGTGGTAGGGACGACCCTATTGTCGTCGGACATGCCGGCTGCTGGCCAACCTAGTCCCGGGGTCGTGGGGACGTCCCTATAGTTGTCGGACAAGTCGGCGGCGGGCCAACCTAGTCCCGGGGTTGTGGGGACGACCCTATAGTCGTCGGATATGCCGGCGGCTGGGCAACTTTGGTCCGTGGTCGTGGGGACGACCCTATAGTCGTCGGACAAGTCGGCGGCGGGCCAACCCAGTCCCGGGGTCTTGGGGACGACCCTATAGTCGTCGGACATGACGGTGGCGAGGCAATCTACTCCTGGGGTAGTGGGGACGACCCTATTGTCGTCGGACATGCCGGCGGCTGGGCAACTTTGGCCCGTGGTCGTGGGGACGACCCTATAGTCGTCGGACAAGTCGGCGGCGGGCCAACCTATTCCTGGCGTCGTGGGTACGACCCTATACTCCTCGGACATGACGGTCGTGGGCTAATCTAGTCCCGGGGCCGTGGGGACGACCCTATAGTCGTCGGAAATGACGGTGGCGGGGCAATCTAGTCCTGGGGTCGTGGGGACGACCCTGTAGTCGTAGGACATGTCGGCGGCGCGCCAACTTAGTCCCGGGGTCGTGGGGACAACCCTGTAGTCGTCGGACATGACGGTGGCGGGACAATCTAGTCCCGGGGCCGTGGGGACGACCCTATAGTCGTCGGACATGACGGTGGCGGGCCAATCTATCCCCGGGGTCGTGGGGACGACCCCATAGTCGTCGGACATGACGGTGGCGGGCCAATCTAGCCCCGGGGTCGTGGGGACGACCCT